>OX383902.1:16298928-17555714 GCA_947532125.1 Saturnia pavonia | reverse complement strand
TAGTTTTGTTTGTTTTGTAATTATATGCATTGTAATATATCTCAAGGTCGATTCCCAAAGCGTTGCACCCGTGGGTATACAATAAGTTGTGTCAGTATTGTACAATCGGAGACCTTCACGGCTGCGACTCTTACACAAAAGTCAATTAAGGGAGTGAGCAGTAAACGTTAAAAGACATCATCTACTAAAATTACTAATTGTTGTAAACGCGTTTTTTGTAACATTTTAATTACTATTATGATTTGATCTATGAATTAACTTTTTATGATTTATCAAGAAAAGATAACAATAAGTTAACATACACAGGTTCAACAGGTTTCATATACACAGATGACGCTGAGAGTGTCTTGAGTGACTCGTGCCTGCTTGATTTTAGTTATCCAGGTATCTAGTGGCTATCTTTCTGCTAGATAACTTAGCATTAGGCATAGAGAAGTTATTCCGCCGAGTTTATCTTAAAAAAGAACAACTTGCATACGCTATTGTTATGTGTGCACAATTATGCAATTGTATGTGAGTACAAAACACATTCGGCGTTACAAACCACTGTTCCCATACATTCATATAAACAATGATAATAAATCCCACGGTTCTGTTACTTAACTTTAAACAGTTTCTTACTTATATGCTTTTGTTAGCTTCATAAACTTTTTAAATAGTTACTAACTAGACAATATAACGCCATTGTGCTCAATGGTTACTTGGTTAGTATTTTTTTTACTGTTAAGGCCACTTGACACACCTTTTTTAAGCCTAACTGCGTACTATCATTCTAATCTCCGAACATGATGGTGGCGGTCTTGTTAGATTTGTTCAGAGTTTTGGGGTTTAGTGTTATTATTCATAAACCACTTGTGCACAATAACCAAACTATTATATCCAAAATGCCACCAATATTACAATAAAATTTTGAACAAAAAGCCACCACAGATCAAGTTCCCATTAAAACCTCAATATTTAGTACCATTACGAAGGCTTCTAGTAGAGCCAATGTATTTTATTCCACCAAGTCATTAAAATTAAACAAAATCATTATTATACAAATAAAAAAACTACTATCAGCGTTAGCGTACTTACAGAGAGAAAGATAGAATGCAACGAATAAGCAATATTATAGTTCTCGCAAAGATAACATTAGAATTCTTACTTTTGTATCAAATTGTATAAGGCAATCTGTATAAGAGCTGGATGCAGAAGATAACAAAATTATACGATATGGCGGTTTTGTAAGTACCTCGTATAGTTTAATACGAGGAGTTTTGACGAGATCTTAGTAGTCAATTCGTTATGTAGAAGGCTTTAAACGTCACTTGACAGTGTAATACTGATGGCATTTCGCGTGATACAGTTTGGTTATTATGTACAAGTGGGATTAGAAATTATATTGAAAAAAGCATTTTGAGTTGCCACAAAAACTACCTGGACATTAATTCCTAAAAGGCTATACTATCTTGTTAAAGCTAAGTTTATAGATTAGAAAAATAGCAGGAAGTTTACCGTAAAAGGGCATGGGTCCGGTGGAATTAGCAAGAAAAAATCTTCGAAAATGGTGTTAGATTTAGAAAACTCAGCGTGTTGCAGAAGTAGTTGGAAAATAAAACATACAACAATAGGTACCTAAAACGAATTGGTTTACTTTTTTTAATACGTAAAAAAAATATTCTATAATATATTTACAAATGAGATTTCTTTATGCTAGTAGGATCCGAAAGTGATGTCGTGGAGTGGAGCGGCACCACCCTGGGGCAAAGAGTACTCTTTCAGGAGTTGGTCGAGCATAGAGTGCGTGTTCCTCTGTTGCGGCACCTGGTTCTGTGTGTAGCGAGGTTGAGGCGGTGAGGGGGCGAAGTCTTGGGTGCCGGAGAACTGCTGGAACTGCGGTGACGGCTGGAACTCCTGCTTAGGTTTGTATTGTCGTGATGCTGGCTCAGGGTTGAAGAAATTATCCTCTGCTGGAGATGGAGCGGCGCCGGAGAAGAATTGGGGCTAGAAGTGAAAAGTTTTATAAATTTAAGATATCTAATCTAATTTTAATCAAAAAAATTAAATGTAATCTTATATATAAACATTTTGTGTAAGTCAGTTATTGATTTTAGTGTTTTAGAATTAGTAAAGTGACCCCCTTCCTGTGCATTCACAAAATTATTAATATGATTATTAACTATAAATAATATTTGTACAGTTCGAGAAAATAACAATAATAAAAAAGATAAGCCCGATCGAGTTTCTTGCCGATGACTGGGATGTTTTCCGAACCTGTAGTAATATTGTGATGTTCATAAGTGCCTTCTTAGGGCGTAAAAATAAGCAGATTAGTTTTTTGTAATTATTTTTGAGAATTCAATCATTCAAAAATTTGATAAATCGATGAGATAATTAATAATTGTATATAATACTAGTTGGCGGCAACTGTGTTCGCTGTTACAAAGTTTTTTTTTTTAATTGAACTTTTGTACTTATTGAAAAATAAAGAGCATTAAAAAAGTTTTATCACAATCACCTCAAATAGATCTAAGTTAAATCCATTTAAGCATACATGCAAATCCATACAAAGAAATTTAAATGTTAGTCAAACTGAACATACGTTTTGCACCTGTATGGAAATATATAGAGTAGGCAATAGAAATTACTTTAAAAAAAAAAAAATTATAAAAAAAATCTTAGTGAAAATTTACGATTACGATAAACAAATACACTTTTTTAGATTCTATTTTTATCATTTAACACAATCTCACCTGATGTTAAGTGATGGCGTGGCCTAAGATCATAACACACTAAGCCTAGTGGAGGATCAGCTCTCAAGTTCAGCATACCTATAGAAGCTTGGCGACAGATTTACAACTTGAGGGTGGTAGCTAGCCAGGCGAGCATTAGAAAATACCCTACCACCATGCTATAGTTTCATCACGATGTTTTCCTACATTGAAAAGCTCAGGCTCATTGTAGAGATTCGAAGTCACGTCGTTCGACGCGGTGTCTGTACACGTTACCACTGAACCATTATTGCTTCAAAAACTATTACTTGTTTAGTAAAACATTATTTAAATATTAGGTCCTTAACTATTAAATTGTCGATTTTTTTATATATCTATATAGGTACATAGAATTATTGAGGTATGCCGTGTGTGCGCGCATCACGCAAGAATTACTGGAGAGATTTTGATAAATAAAATTGTTTTACTCCTTACATACTAGTTCCTTATCAAAAAGAAAAAAAAATCACGATATCTTCGTTCAATAAAAACCTATTAAAGTTTTAATAAAGCACGATTTTTATAAGCACTACACGTTCTTACGTTCGTCCACGCGAGCGGAGCCGCGGGCTCAGCTGGTGTTATAATATAATAATTATAATTATGTAAGTATTAGCTTATCATCTGTATCTGTGTGTTTGTCTATGGTATCGTAGCTCCCAAACGGCTGAAAGGACTTTGATTTAGTTTTTTTTTTTTGTTTAAAAGGTTACCTGATCTACAGTGCCCTTACCTTCTTACCTATGATACAAAAAAATCTGTTCATCCGTTTGAAAAGGATCAGCTCTTTTCTACTTGATGAATGGATATGAGCATCTTCCACAGGTCTGATCGAGTAGAAATTTGGTATTCTGTTACTTAAATGATATTGGAAGAACATGGTAACATTGGCTTGATGCTGCAGCATCGTTTAGAATATGTTCAACTCCTCATAAACTTACAATAGAGGTATCGTGTTTAAGCTCATTGGTATGGTCTCAATAAATAGTGTTACGTTCGTGGGTAAAAGGTGCCGTAGTGTCACTCAAAAGTAATTTATTCGTACTCAGCTAGTACAAATAAAAAATAAAAAAAACAATAACAAAACAAAACACATAAATCGTTTACCAAATATTATCTCAGAATAAGCCTGTGTAGGTACTTGCAGAATAAACTGTTTGTTTCTCTCTTATTTCGCTTCTTGTTGTCGCTTCGCTTTCGAATTATTAACTGCCGCGTCTCGCAACTCAGCTCCCTTATATATCTAAATGACTCGATCCCGAAATCTCTGGAAGGTCCAGGAACTCCTAACATCTTGTAAACAACTTACGTCATCGCTTTTTAAAACGAGGGGAACGTTTAATTTATGTCCCATTGTTTGCTGACAGTTTTAGCGATAAGACTTTCTATGTGTGTGTCGTTGAACCTAAGATTATACGTCACACGCCTGCACTATGATGAATTCACGATTTTTACGGACGCTCCTAGAAATTTCGAGAAAGATGTTTTTTTTTCTATTTTCTTTTTTTGTTCTAGTCGTAACAATAGGTTATTTGTGTCAGGGCTTTTTATAACATTTTAAAACTTCCCTTGTTAATAACACTGGTTAGTGTGGGGATCAATATACAAATTATTTTTATAACATATCTATCACATTTCTTCACAATAGTTTTTTATGGTATCTTCTTCTGTTATATTGTGGTTTTTATTTTAATTCAAAAACTTACGCTATTTGGCCATATATTATGTAATATTGGTGACATTTTACGTGATATAGTTTAATTTATTGTGCACAAGTAAAGTGACTTATAAATAATAACTGAAAGTGTCAATTTTAAGTTGCCGCAAATACTCTCTGGGCAGTTTTAAAAATATTCTATCCAAGTAACATTGGCATAATTGTGTGTGTAATCCTGAGTTTTCGATGAAGGCAAATATCATTGTGAAGCCACAGAATGTAGGACATTTTCTAATGCCTTACTAGCTGCCACCTTCAAGTTGAAAATCTGCACCTATAGGTGTGTTCCGGCAGCTGCAGTTGACAGCCAGTTCCCCCACTAGGCTTAGCGTGTTACCATCTATAAAAGAAGTTTAAATGATAGCTATATATTTACCTTAGGAGGTACAGGGGCAGACTGCTGAGGCGGTGGTCGGTACTGCGGCTGCGGCGGCGCTGGCCGGTACTGCTGTTGCGGTGCGGGTTGGTACTGCGGTTGCGGAGTAGGACGGTATTGGGGTTGCGGCGGCGGGGGTGGAGGGCGCGGCGGGGCGGTCGGCGCTGGCCGGTACTGCGGTTGCGGTTGAGGTCGCGGACGTGGCTGCGGCTGAGGTGCCGGCTCTTCGTAATCATAGTCTCCCGACTGTACGGGGGCCGAAGCACGGTATTGGGAACGACCGCCATTCTGTATAGATTGTTATATAATTTATTAAATATTCTTTACATTTAATTTATCTTTTTTACTACACTTGATGAAAAATATGATACCGCCCGAGATTTACGATGGCCGGTGGGAGACTAATATTATAGTTATAGGTTTATCTGTTATTCTGTGTAAATAATTGTAATAAATCAAACTATCAATCGTTGAGTAACCGGCTTTACTCTGACTAAAAGAATGACTAAAACGGTTTTGTTACATTATGTGTGGTGAAGACACACTCAGACATTTTAATTTTAGAAGGGACTAACTGCCATAAATAGGTTACTCTACTTTTCCTCTTGTGATAAATAAACTTTTTTATTTTTAATCTTTCTTTGACCACGCTGCCAGTAGTTTTTGGCGAGATTTTGATCTGTCATGATGTGTTTTTTATTCTAATTCATAACCTTACGTTATTTAGCCCTAATATAGTGTGTAATGTTGCTGACATTGAGCGTGATATTATTGTGCACAAATGAAGTGAATCATAAATAACAAATAGGAGTATGAATTTTAATTTGCAATAAAATTCCCTGGACAATTTTAGTAAGAGAGCTACTATATTGTTAAAGCATAGTTCGACTTGTTTGAATTATTTTTTACCTGTGCCTTGCCAGGTCTGAGGCCTTCGTCCCTGGTAGACTCGTCGACTAGAGTAGGCGGTGCGACCGTGATACCCTCACCGGCTGGCTGGAATCCGAACCTATCAGCGCCGTACTCTACCACTCTCAGCTGGAATGAGCAAGATGGATATATTAGTTGTTTTGCTATGCAAAACTTTGACTGATTCTACATTCCACCGTTCAGTTGATCCAGTGAAGGCTATATATAAAACACAATTGAATAAAGTAAAGGGGTAAGTGGGAAAAGGGTTCATTTGAAAGACACTTGTTTTCAAAGAATTAGCTATCTAGCAATTTATGTAATTATAGCATATTGATTTTAATTTATATAAAAATATTTCGATTTCGTATCTATTTAGGCAAATATTTTTAATATTTAATTATATTCGTTTGTGTTAATTATAGTTTATCATTTGAATAAGAATAAAAAATAGCCTATATCACTCAGAAATAATGTAGCTTTCTATAAATGAAATAATTGTTGAGACAAACATACTCACAAACGCTGCCTACCTCTTTATACTATTATAATAAGTAATAAGGATATATAATATGTTGATGATGCCCCTCAGCTCAACTAATGTGTTAGTTACGCAATAATTATTTCCAACACGTCATTTTATTTTTATTCATATTATTAACAATTCAAGTTACCTATAAGCTCAGGAATGTCAAATACTTCCCGTGTACAAAATTTAATGAAAATAGTTTAATCCATCCGGGATGATGACGCAATAAAGAAAATGCCTCGTAATTCGGCATTTATGCCGAATAAGATCGCGGCCTGGTTAAGAATTAATAAAATCGAATTTATGTTTTAACTAAAATTATTATTGTCAATCTTTATAGCCTATCATTTTAGGAATTATATAGGCTTTCCGTATACAAAATTTTATAGAAATCCGTCAAGCCGTTTTTGAGTGAAATGCGGACAGACAGACAAAAAAAAAGACATATTCGTGTTGTATCTCTTTGCCAAATTTCATTGTGATCGATTCAGAGGTTTAACCGTGAAAAGGTAACAAGCAGACAGAGTGACTATCTTATCAATACTGGTATAGTTATCAGATTTTATTTCTTTATACATTAAAGATTTCTGTTTTAATAATTTACTTGTTAGTAAATAAATAAAAGACAAGGTAAGTTAATTGTAGCAAAAAATACTTTACATTATTTTGCCATCGAAATCTATTGTCACTAAATTATTTTAATATATCTCCAGATCTGAGAATAACGGTATGTAAAAATTAAGATGAATGTCATATTTCAACATGAAATATGAAGTTGAGATTGCATACTGCTTATACCTTGCCGGTGTCATCCTTGTAGCCGTATTTCCCCTTAACTTCTCCCGCTGGCGACTTTGTTTCGATCTTGAAAGAACCGTCCGCCGCTTCGTAACCATATGTGTATGAGCCATCTTCATTGTGCCTGTAAAATGTATTGAATTAGTCAGGTGTATGGGGATGGGTGTATAGGGTGTCAGAGATTTAAAGATGTTGAGAAACTACTGGATAACGATCGAGGAAATGTATACTGGGTGGCTGTAAGACACTGCTCGATTTTTTTAATGTTGGAAGTTATTTTCGTGCGTTTAATAGTGGGCTCGATGGTATAATTGAAGTTGCGCGCGCATCATGTGAATTCAGCTATCAATGATGATAATGTGAAATCATGTTAGTGACTTTTATTAAAAGCTTTTATTTAACGTGCCTTGTTAGTAGTTGAAATTTTGCATACACATTTAGTTTGGATGACAACGCATGGTTAGCTAAGTAACGTCATTAAAATCCAACATGACGGACTCTTAAAGATGGAGGGCCAGTTACTTTTTAAGCACCCGCATGGTATCCTCATTAAATGAAAGATTTTGCTGATAATAATACGGAAATAAAATGACGTCACACTAAATTCAATATGACGGAAAATAAAATTATTAATGATTATTTTTTTAAAACAAGCTTTTATTCAATATTTCAGTTGTACTAAAATGAGAACAATAATTTTATGTAACGGATGTCCTGTTTTTTTTTTTAACTGGCTATATATATACGTTAAGAGCCCTGGAGCCAATAAAGGCTTTGACAGCTTTACCAGGCTTGGGGATGAACGCTGAAGGGACTCAGCCGCAAAAGCCAGGCAACAAGCTCAAGGGTGCTAAAGTGGCCGAATCTCAGTTTGGACTGTTGCCGTACATGCAAATAAGTCGCGATAAGATAATTCCCTATCCGTTAAATTCGAGCTAACTAACTATACATATATACATCGGTCTACCTTTTATGAGGAAGAAAAATGCGTCTAAACTAACTAGCCAAAAAAGAAGAAAATAGTTCCCTTATATACTGAACTTACGTGGTGTGAATGTGTGCTGAATGTTATTTATATAGGTGAATATAAACTGAAAAAATTAATATTCATAGTTATATCTAATATTCTGTTACATCAAATAATTTTAAAAACTTAATAATGCTGTTGTTGTTATTATCTTTTTTGAAGCCAAAGATATATAATTTCTTACGTGATTACATGATTTTATTTACTTTTTTACTGTTTGACCACAATGTCATTATATATTATGTATTGTAGTATACCTGTTGATCTGCTTGAGTATAGGTACGGGGGTGGTTTTCGGCTCCGAAGCGATGTACCGGGGAGAGCGCTCTTCTGCGTACTGCGCGTGGGCACACGCCACTACCGCTAGCAACGCCTGTAACCATATACATCTTATTTTCATATGTAGTTTGTGCGAGCAATTCTCAGTGCAATCACTTAGATACCTATATCAATAAACATGTGCGCTGGGCTTCGGAATCACAGTTTTACGGTAACCTCCATCTCAGCACGAACTAAAAAGTTCTCTTTGTCTTATCTTTTTCGTACCGTGAAACTGTGGAACCATCTCCCGGCCAATGTGTTCCCTCATTCTTATGACATCGGGTATTTCAAGCGTAACGTGAAGAGATATTTATGCAGGCCGGAATGACAGCGGCGACCGCCGATGGATTTCGATGTCTCGGTAGTCGCCGTTGTATTTGGATTGTACTGTGCTTACCATCAGAAACATAAAGTCAATGTGCCGAGCTATTATTAAAAAAACTGAGTCAAACGTTCGCCATTCGCTAAATGAGGCAACTGCACTAGATTCAATGTGAATTATTTAATTGAAAAATATTTGCGCAGGTGATGTAATCTTGTCATGACCGCAAACCATAAACCGCGCCACATTTGGCAACGCCCTCTCTACCTCGAGGTCGACGGTTTGGTCCCGAACCATTTTCGCATTACTTTTGGACAGCGTTAAAACAATATTATATTAAATTGTACAGAGTTAATGAATCTAAAGAGTCTATAAACGTAAGTATCCAGTATACAAAATATTGTAGATAAAAACAAAAAATATATATCCGGTTGTATCATTTCAAAAAGTAAAAATTGCCATAGTTACATAGGTTATTTTTAAAGCGCAGTGACAATAATAATTATTCATATTTGTTTTTTTTTATTTAAGAAGCATAGAATATCTGAGTTCGTTCACTGATAGATTGCTAATCCTGAGGAGTGAGTTTAAACGGTGCGCGTGCCAGTGCGTGTCGTGACCGCACCCTGAGATAGGATAACGACAACGCAAGTACTGTTGCTTTGCAGCTAATCTCTGGAGTACCCGTCGGATTTAAATAGCCAGATTCATGAGGAATAGTTTAGGCTATATAACTTCACGCTACCACCCTAAGGAGTGGAGTAATAAACGTCAAGCGAACGTCAGCGATATACGTCAAGCAATCTGGTAAGCTGTAGGCATGTACGTACGCAATGTACGACATGTAACTGAATACATGGGCGCGTACGACGCCGGATTACGTGTTAAATACAAATTTAACACGGATGAAACCGTGGGGCACAGCTAGTTGCTTTACAAGCTAACCGGCGCAGTGCAGCGTAACACTCACTCCGATTAGTAGCGATCCTGATTTATGGTTCAGCCATTTTCCGTAATTATGTTTGACGCTAAGAAAATACGAGTTATTTTTCACCTTGAAAAGCTTCGTTTCGTGGTGGTAGTAAACCTATATTGAGCCGAGAGGACACGGGTTCGAAGCATGCACATGACTTACTTTTACGTATAATTGCACAGTTGCGGCTGGGTGCTAAATATCTATATATGTATATTGTATAGTGAAATATTTTTTTTGTATCTAAATGGTATATAATGTATCTATTGCTGAAACGACCGGTTCACGCAACCTTCACCAAGTCGTCGGTCCACCTTGTGGAGGGTCTGCCTACGCTGCGTCTTTCGGTACGCGGTCGCCACTCGAGAACTTTTCGCCTTATTGACCATCCGTTCTATGAACAATGTGTCCCGCCCACTGCCACTTAATTCTAGCAATTCTGAGAGATATATCAGTGGCTTAGGTTCTTTTGCGGATCTGCTAATTTCAGATTCAATTAAGCAGAGTCGCGTATTAGCAGTAAACTTTATATTATATTCAGACTTATATCGACACCCAATATGAATAACAATGTAACTTCAATTACAATAAAGTACAAAAAATGCTAAACAAATACAGAAAATACTGTATATTTGAGTTTCGCAGCATTATCAAATAGATCTATTTTTACTGGAATAAAATTATCATTAAAATTGTATTAAAAAAAAGATAGTTCATGTACAATATCATCGTTAATTAATTAATATGATATAATTCACAAATATTGTCAAATAAAGAAATTTGAAAGTAAGTAACACCCAAATTAAATTTGAATTATGATGCAAAAAAAACCAGAAGTTGATAATTTTTATAAACAGCTCTTCTGAATACCATGGCTAAATAAGCTACAAGACATCGTACCACTTTACGAATATACGCATAGAATACGTAATCGTAACTGTAACCAGGGTTAATTCAGAGAATTTAGTTGTATTATATTCGATTTTTCATACAATCATTGGCTAAACTTTAGGTTATTTGCCTAAAATTTGACACGTACTTTTTCTTAATATTCTACTTCTATTATGATGGAATTTTACGCGCAAATAGTTAATCGTGTCAAATTATTATTGATTGGCACGTTCGTACAACGTTACATTGTGTCGTGTGGCATGTCGGAAGTCTGCATTGAACGAACATGGACCTTGCGAAATGTATTTCAAGCATCGAATTAAAATTAAATACTAGAATAGGAAATTACAACAAAAACTGTCTGCACGGCATATAAGAAACGTCTCTAGTCATTTATTTTTAACGAACATCTTTTGGCCACGTTCCAAAAGAATTAAAATCAAAACTGTGATTGATCTAGTACGGAATAAATCTATTTGGATTACATATGTAACCAGTTATAGCGAAAGAATTTTTGGCGGAGTCTTAACTTCCCATGTGGTGTATATTATTTTAATTCATAAACTTGTGTTATTTGCCTCTATATTAATTTTGGCGGCATTTTACGTGAATTAGTTTGGTTTTTGTGCACAAGTGAAGCTGAAGAGTTTTTTTGTTTAAACAAACAGTTTAAACGCGTTAATCTCTGTAACTACCAGTCGGATTCTTTTTATATACGATAGCCAGATTCATGAAGAATAGAACAGGCCATATAACTTCACGCTATGACCCTAAGGAGCGAAGCAGTAACTATGAGCGTTAAGCAATCTAGCAAGCTGTAGGCAAAGTACGGGAACTACGATAGGGCTTACACGGGCGCATTGGCGGCGGCTCGCGGCGTCGCGTCGTGGAGAATTTGTCAAATAAATGTAACATGGGTGTAACCATGGGGCACAACTAATAGATATTATCTAGAAACATGCTTTTTAAGTTTCCACAAAAACTCTGGGCAGTTTTGCAGGAAGCCGCCATCCTGTTAGAGCTATGTTTTTCAAACAAGAATAATTAGAAAAATATTCACGTGACGTTGGCAGAATTGTGGATGAACGAACAGAAGAAGAAAAAGTCATAGCAACTGTTAGTCTAGTTAATATTAAAAAGAGGCAAACTTTATGTGTTTGTAAGATAGTCTCTGGCATAACCGATCCAATTATGAAAGTTGGTTCACTGATACAAGCTACATTTATGCTGAGTGACATGGGCAATTTTTTTTTATTTCAATTAACGCGAACGATGTCTCAGGAGCGGTTGCTAATGATATATAAATATGCAAATAATTTCAAAAATCAATATTATGATCTCATGAAATATGTCATTCAAGAGAATACGGGCCAGTTGAAACTGGTCGGTATTTCCTACTGGCGGGAGGTGGACTACTATTATAATTTGCACAAAGGGCCGGATCGGAAAGTGGTAATTTAGAGGCCACGGTCCAGTCGCGGGCGGTGTCGCGTCGCGTCGCGCCGCTCACCCAGTGTTGCTATAACATTACTTTAAAATAACCGAAGCGCCTACTACTCTTTCTTTATAAATTTACTTTAAAATTAAAATATTTTTAGTGTAAAACTTATTTATTTTAATTAAAATATATGGCACTACTATATAGTATAATAAAACTTATAAATAAAAAATAAACATCTGCAAAATGTAGCTGCTAAAAAATTCGTTATTTCTTAATTTAATTTCCAATTCATAAAGTTTAACTGTAGCTAAATATAGTATGCAAAAAAGAGGCATAGTGTAATGGGTATAGGTATAAAAATAACATGGCAAACTCGAATTACAAAATTTTTACACAAAAAAACTTACGTACTGAGAAGTCACATACGAAACCAACCAGTTATAGCTCTCTATTGAAGGGGTAAATGGAATAAAGTTTATTAGATTCTGATCACAACAATGTTGATACTATAGTGAGCTAATTCAATTTTATATCCTGTAAAACAAACTACCGGTGTAAATTCACATTATCTATAATAATAAACCTGTAGTTTTGTCTGTATATGTAATTTTCCCAAAATTTCCTATAATAGTCCTATATAAAAAACACTGATCACGAATATGCCCTTATTTTTTTTTATCTGTCTGCCTGTTTGTATGTCCGAATTTTACTCAAAACGGCTTGACCGATTCTTATTATGTACTCGGGAAGTTTATGCCATTGGTCAATTGATAGGCTATAAGAATTTTCAATATTACTTAGAGAAATAGTAGAAAACTTAACCGATTTTGATGAAATTTTGTACATGGGAAGTATAAGTCATTTCATAATTGATAGACTATAAGAATTGTTAATTCCATAAGTAAAAATAAAAATTACGGAATGAAAATAAATACTACCTAATAAACGTTTGAGGAGTTGTAGTTGTTAATAATACTATATAAACTTTATATTTAGAACTACACTACAACGCTATTCTAAATGACAGAAGCTTTCCGAATAATTTTTAAGATGGCAACTCTTCTTACCACCGACTATTATAGGTGTCAAGCGCACGGAGCGTTACCCAAGTCGGTAATGTGATAAGGCACGCGGCAAATCCGTGAAATATAACAATGTGTAGGATGTAATTGCACCGGGTTCCGAAGGCAGATAGCGTGTTTTGAACTATCAAGAAAACATGAAGGTGGGTGGTAGGATACGACAACTATGTCCGATAGAATCTTGACCACTATACTTCAAGTGTGACAGACAACATAGTGACACGCTTAGGAGTATTGAGATTCGGATTAACCGGTGCATATCGAGGATCAAGCAGGCCGACTGGGTCCGACCACTAAGCACATGGTCATAAACTCGTCATATTGACTCTATTTTGGTTTGTCTCGTTTCGGAATCACTCAATGTATATCCCGTTAGTTTACAATAAGGCACAGTCAAGTCACCTCACCGTGCTATTTAAAAAAAATCCGCTTCTAGACTTGGTAGGTAATTAAACTAAAAGCACGTTATAAACCGAACCTCCACATATACCACAGTCCTCTGATATCGAAATGTTTAAAAACAATATTGTTATCGCCCATAGATTGCGTTCTAGGCTCATCATAACCTTCAATAAGATTTCCTATCTGGAACAAATTAGAAAAAGATATGCTAGTAAGATGCCTTGGTCTCAATATATGGGACCAGGGTGCCTTCCATGATATACTATTAGAATCTAAAAGGGCTAATGCCTTTTGGGTAAAAATCTCTAGCAGAAACACATATACAAATGTCCCATTATCTGGCAAAAGTTTCTTCCCAAGTGAAGCAGAAACGCAAGCCTACGACCTATTCCTTATTATTCAATGCTAGATGATATTACGACAAAATATACCAACATTCCAGGATTTCTCACGATTTTTCCTTCGTCGTTGGCCAAATAGAGTATGATGGCCTAGTGGTAGCGTACTTAGACAACCTTTTTATTATAGGTTAACGATTAGCCACAATATTACATGTTTTTAAGTGTATATGTAGCCGAAGATAGCACGCTTAAGTGTAATTGTTAGTAGCACGCTTACCCTAGAGGCACTAGCTCGCAATTACAGCTGTCGGAATTTACGGTAGGTGCTTGGTGAAAGATTTCCAACTTGAAAGTTTTATATTGACAGGCGAATATTAAGACATGTCCGTCAATCATACTTTATTGTTTGAGAATTCTCTAATGTTCTCCTCGTGAGCTGCCTTCAAGTTGAACATTTAAGCAGTGCAGAAGATTTAAGAGCGGTAGAACCTGTGATAGAGACTGTGGAAGCACCATCACCAAATGATACCTATTTCTGTCCCAAAAATACATTCAAAATCATCATATAGAAATTTATTCTTTATACCATATCCATCCATCCATCCCATCAGCTAATAGACGTCCACTGCTAGATATAGGCCATATATTATATGAAAAATAGTACATAGTGATATATTTTTTAATATTATTTAAAAAAAATAGCAGTGACACAAATTCATAATTATTATGGCTTAACGCTTAATTATTATGGCTTAGTCTAAAAATATTTTAAGGACATTTCATATGAAAAATTGCAGTAATGCATAAAATATTTCACGAATAATTTCAATTTCATATCGTTCTTATTTCTTCAATGTCTAATCTAATTAGCCAAGTATACTGTTTTGAGGCTATTCGAAATTCCAGTTCAATGCTATTACCAAATTTACGAATTGTAAAGGACTTGTATTTAATTAAAATTCTGTATTTAATTATGAACCAAAAATGAAAACATATTATGACCAATGAGTTTCCGCTTTCGACTACTAATCACAAATATACGTACGGTCCGCATAGAAAAGTATGATTACCACAGTAACTTTGTTTTAAGAAAAATATATAACATAGCTGTAGTTTAGACTAGCTAAAACAAATAAGTAAGTATTATTTAAGTAATCGTATCAGGCTTTATAACGAAATTCCTAAGTATAGCCGTAGTGATATACCTGATAATAAATTCAAGATCCAACTAACTGGTTTTACTGTCTAAAGAGTAGGTATTTACAAAATGTGACAAAGAATATTCATGGGCAATTTGATGATCAAATGTATTTTTTGTACTGTACTTACTATTAGGTAAATATCCATTATTATGATGTGCTTGTAGTCACTTTGCCCAAAAGAACTTATATAATTTATAATAGGAACGTCTGCGAATCACATACATAATATGGCATATAAATTCAAGTGACATTGCCTCCGCTGTCAGTTAATTAAAAAAATACTTCAACTTAATGGTTATTTAATGGCAACCGTGTTCATCCACAATTCTGCCAATGTCACGTGAATAGAACATTTTTCTAATTATTCCTGTAATTTTCAAACATAGCTCTTACGAGATCGCGGATCCCTTGTTAACCCGTCCAGGAAGTTTTTGTGGCAACTAGAAATGCTTGTTCCTAGTTATTATTTATAATCCAATCCACTTAACTTGGGTATAATAATCAAACTAGATCACGTAAAATGCCGCCAAAATTACACAATATAAGACCAAGTATTATAAGTTTGTGAATTAAAACAAAAACCCACACATGAGAACTCAAAATCCCGCCAAAAAATTCCAATACCTACGTAAATACATTAAAAACTATTAAATATACATAAATCAATTATAGATTATTATATTAGAATTATATATCTATATATTTACACGGTAAAAACATCCATAATTTGTAATTTATTGTTTCGCCTCATTTCAAACGAACCAATCACGAAGCGGTTTTGCTACCCGCGCGACATAAGAATTTTCGTACCTATTTAAAAAAAAAGACAAAAAATTTTTGTCTTTCCATATCTTAGGGTGTACAAAATTTTGTTAATTTTAAAATAGATTATTGATAAGAAATTGCTATTTCTTGCATACTTATAATATCTTACGTTTAACGATAGCTGTACAAACCAAATTTTCTGAAAAAAAAATCTATTACATAATAACCTAAACCAGAAAACAAAGGCAGCTGACCTACGAGTAATTAAAAAGAAAAAACTATCTATAACACACAGCCATACGCACAAGCGCATAAGTTAACCACGAACCGTATCATAGGCAATAAACTTTACGCAAATATGAAATTTAGATACAAAAAAAAAACATGTTGTAATACACAAACTGGCGTTTTAAATATGCAATACGGCTTCGCAACACGTATTGCACGTAAGGTTATCACACTAAATCATAGTTCAATTATAGCGTTCGGCTAACAAAGAAACGGGAACTATGACGTCACTTATCGCAAACACTTTTAATTATCAAATTTCACTTTTCAAACTGTTAGTAAAAAGTTACACTGATCACTGGATATTCCACAATGTAGCTTTTTTTTTTTTAATTATTCAGTCTCTTTTGTTTTAAAACTTAAGTATATTAAAATATATTAAAATAGTCCGTATTCACTATTGTCTTCCTTCCATACTGAGACAAATAAAAATATAATGTTTAAAAAAGAAAATAATAATAATAAGCCTTATGTTCAAGCAATTTATAATTGAATGAGAAAGAACACAATACGCAATAATAATTTTTTATTTTTTATTTTTAACCAATGTGATTATGACGTAATAAAAAACATTTTTTTTAATAATTTGAATAAAATTTTATGGACTACAAAGTATAAACCTTTTTGGTGTGCAAGTGACAAACAGCTAAAAATATTTTTTAATGCACAAAAAAGGTTTATTAGGTAATATACCCAACTATTGGAATCCTTTAAAACTAATAAAAAAATTAGAACAATAATTTAAACGTACCAATCGAGCGAGTGGCGTCATGTCGTCAAGTCGGAGGCGCGCTGCGGTTGTAGCCACCTTTTATAGTTGACATGGGGCGGCCTTTCACTCGGTAACACTTTTCAAATACAAGGGTTGGTATGTGTATGGGGTGGGATAAGTCACCTTGTTTCCTTTGTTTTCGAAATAGCATCTAATTTACTACAATTTTTTACGAGTATTTTTACTAAAGTAACCGGTCATTTTAACGTTTATACAAAAAAAGAAAAGAAAAACGAATTTAGATCCTATGATTTGAATCAGGCGGTTTAAAATATAGTTTTTTTAGACCAAATAATTTCCTTATAATCAGACAACACGTACGGTTTGTAGTCATAACTTTAACAAGGATTAACAACTGATGAAGGGCGTAGGTAAGCGATATTGACATTTCAAAGAAGCATATCAAGTTTAAGATATATATAAGCTATATTATAAGTAACCTATTTTTTATTTTATTGAATATCAACAGGCATACAACCTATAGCTTTGTATAAGCGACCTTAAAATGACCGCAGTTCTGATGCAAGTCATAATATATAACAGATATAACAGCGCGAACACAGTTACTATCCAATAGAAATATGTAATCCTACTCCCGCAGTCTATGTTCCACATGTTTTACAACCCTTACTAAATATTTTAGTAAATTACCCAATATAACATCAACAAGGCAGTTAGCCAGCCAGAGTTTTTTTATCGTTTATAGGCTAAAGTTTTACTACAATCTCACCAGATGTTAAGTAACGATTTAGTAAAAGATGCTCGCTACGCTAATCCTAGAAAAAGAGCTGGCTGATACTACACTGCAGCTGCCGGTAGATAAAAGTATATACATAATGGTATAAGTATTGAAGCAAGAAGAATAGACAATGCCCTACAACCGTTCTATGCTACGAAGTTTTCCATCACCAAAAGCTCAGAATTTTTTATATATAAAAATTAAATGCTGTTCGTTGGTAAGCGCGTCACTTGAGAACGGCTCCATCGATTTGGCTATTATTTAATTTAAAATGTTCGTAATAGTCCGAGTAAGGGTTTTATATCAAGAAAAATTGGAAAAGTTTCCCGATAAATTTACAAATTCGGGTAAACTGAACATCATTTTTGCTATAGAACTTTTGTACGAACCCAATACTGTTAACTCATTATTCAAAAGATGGATATGCGTAGTCCTTTTTTGTTTTGTTTATGGTCATGAAAGAGTTGTTAGGAGTAAAACGGGTAGGTGACGCTGAGGTCGATTTAGGTATTGACTATTGAGAATGGCAGAACAGATTCTGCCGGGCAAGCTAGCTATTAATAAAATTAAAAATGTTTTCTATATTATATAACAAGGTGGTAAGTTAACTGCACTTCATTTGACTGTATGTACAAGAACAGCGATGACCTTCAGAATTAAGGATTTATTTACGTTCGTTTGCGTTTGTTACAACAATGTAAGCAATGATGACTCAGTGGTGGCGTGTACGGACATCGCGTCGATTGACACGAGTTGTAATCCCTGCAAGGAGCCTGGGCTTTTGGTGAAAGAAAAAATCGTAATGAAACCATGGCATGGTGGTAGGACTTTTTCTAATGCCAGCCTGGCTAGCTACGACCCTCAAGTTAAAAATCTGTCCTTAAGTACCAATAGGTATGTTCCTGCAGCTGCACTTGAGAGCCAGTATTCCACCAACTAGGCTTAGCGTGTTATCATCTTGAGCTACATCATCACTTTAGATCAAATGAGATTTTGAGATCTTGACATATATTTTTTAATCCTCACTGAAATATAAAATTAGTTATAAATTACCTAATAATATTACACATTAAGCAGTTGCAAAATTCAAATTGAATTTAATTAAAATAATTACCTCTATCCTAACTGATCGTATTTCCATTCTAATTATAGTACAAAATATTAGTTTAATTTAATTTATTATTCTTTATAATTTAATTTAGATCTTATTTCTATTTTATCTTTTTAAGTTAGTTCCGTTTTTTTGTAGATTACCGCGGTTTGTTGATTATTAATAGTTATTCAATCTTATGTAACCATCTCAGATGTTAATTTCTTTTTTGCCAAAACTGTTGTGTATATGGGAATTTTACGTTAAACCGTTTTAGTTTACCACTGTATACTGTTATTGTATTGTATACATTTGATTACACAACACACAACATACAATACATTGTATTGTATTTATATTGTATACATTGTATAAATAAATTAATAGTGATATTTTTTATATACAATTAAGGTGGCAAACTAACATACCTGATGATAAGCGGTTACCGTAGCCTATGGACGTTTGTAATACCAAAGGCAACCCCCCTTCTCCATGGAGCTCTGGAAACCCTACTTATCGCAGGAGCACAGCACAAGTTTATTTACCTGTGATCTTTAAGGTGGAAGTATTTCACCAGTCGGGCCTTCTCAAGTCGGGAAAAAATTAGAAAGATTTCTCAGTGCCCTACCTTTCCTATCGTCATATGCCATACGGTGTATCAGTCTGTCAAGCAATAAGATAATATACTCATTGCAATATACAAAACCCATAATTGGATACAACATAAGACTTGTCATTTTGTATTTTACTAATGTATAATTTTATTGAAGTGAAACTTCTTATGTGACTTTCAAGCGTTAAACGTTAAATGTTAAACGTTAAATGTTTAACGCACATTATCGGTCTCTCCTCTTTGTGTGAGCCAGAGCGAGAGAGTAAATGTCGGTGTGAATGTATATTGCACACTGTTTAAATAAAATAGAAAATGTCTTTTAAAATGAAGTTTCACTTCTATCGTGTGTGAATCGCACACACACCTTTTTTTTATTAATATCTATGTTATCTGGCCAGGTTATAGCATATATTTTGTAAGATAAAGTAACATAGAAATATGCAGAGACGATAATGGTGTATTAATTCGTAAAAAAAGACGCATTTGGGTCACTTAAATGGTTTACGATGAGTAAACCATACGAGATATATCAAATTAATATTATATATAATTGTAGATCTTTAAAATATGTACAAAAATGTCAACGGTAGCTTATATCTATCTTCTAAGGATCACCCACAAGAAGCATTTGTGTCTTTTATCTATTGAGCGGTATTCTGTTGTCCACGCGAGCGGAGACGCGGGCACAGCTAGTAAAGTTATATAACTATATAGAAGAATGTTAATTATGAAGGTGAACGGATATAGGAGCACAGGAAGATTGAAGAAGGTGTGGATGAATTGTGTGAGAATAGTGAGATAACAGCTAAGAAGAGAGTTGAAGAAGAAACCAAGTGGTGCCGACCCTGCTTAGGTGGGATAAGGACAAGAAGAAGAAGACTACCGTCATACCAGTCTGTAAAACATCAAGGTTCTTGTGTATACAGTAGAAGAAACCGAAACGCGACGAAAGCGAATTACGGTTTTTTTTTTATTTGTAATTCCAGTGGGCCTTTATTTCCTACGCTGTTTGTTAAAATCAAGTAAAAGAGCATTATATACGTTTAAAGAAGATTAAGTACTAAAATTATCGATAGTTTAGATAAATCCACAGTAACACCCATAAACATCTAAACTAGCCTTGTGCCCGATGGGGTTTCCATTCGACAACATCTCGAGTACTGTAACCTCATTAAGGGATGAATTGTAAAATATCGTTTGAAAGCAGTTAATGCTGTCTGTCAGTCTGAAGAATTTTAGAAGATTTATTAAAATGATACTTTTATTCTATCGCCCTAGTTTTTTTTCGTTCATATATCGCATGTCTCATTACATTACATTGTCGCAAATAAAACTGAATTTTATGCAGTGCAGTCAATGATTATAATCGTAAATTCGGAACATTGTATATGTTAATGTGTGTTATTAAAGAATGTATGTCACGTCTTCAGTAATTTGTATATTTTTTCTTTTAGGTTTCACTTGCATCATGGTTTCATAAAACCACACAATATTTAGCATTTTCAGCTGCCGGAACACACCTATAGGTGCTTGACGACAGATTCTACCTAGCCATTTAGGTATTAGAAAATATATTTCCACCACGCAATGGTACCGTTATGATGTTGTCTTTCACCTTTCCTTGTAACATGTGAATCTACGTCCATCGACGCGGTTTCAGAAGATGCTATGACTGAGCAATCATCGCTTCTAATCGAGAGTGCACAATTTCAAAATTATAAACAACCAAATGATACAATGAAACAGCTTTATTTATTCAGCACCATCTCGCGTTGCGTAAAAGAATTGGTTCTCATATCGCGTGCTTCGATTCTTGAGTTAAATACGGATGAATTAACATAGTATAGGGTCTCGTCTCGCACGTTAACACGCATGTCCGAGATGAAAGCGTATCGTATTCGATGGTACAATTTCCCTATACTAACGAGTGGAAGGTTTTCTCCTTGTAGGTACTTGTACATCTATACTAATATTATAAATATTAAACACGAGATTGTTTGTGTGTTTGTTTGAATGCTCTAATCTCTGGAACTACCGATCGAATTAGAATAATTAATTTAGTATTTTATAACCTATTTATTGCGAAAGGTTATAGGCTATATAACTTCACGCCACGACCCTATGGAGCGGAGATGTACGTCAAGCAATTTGGCATGTTGTAGGTAAGTATGAAAAGTGATAACAACGATAGGTTACAGGGGTGCGGTTGAGAGGTGGTCGAAGAAATTTAACTCAGATGAAACCTTGGGGAACAAGAGGAACAAAAATTTCGGAATTCTTGCACATTTACTAATTTGAATTGGCAACACTATCCTCTATCTACTATCCGCCGAGAATGAAGGAAAAGAACTTGGGAAAACCGGGAAGATTTCTTTTAGTATTACTGTACCTATGTGGGAAAATACTTGGTGTTTGAAATTGACAATACTTCGTGGACTGTCGTGTAGATTAAACCCGTTCCTTCCGTCGGGCAGAGGCTTTTGCCCAGCAATGGTATACTTACAAGTTAGTATTAATATTATTATATACTAGATTGAGCGTTTGGAACAAATACTCAGCTCCAGTCTGATGTAGTTCCTAACTAAATTTCAATTAGCAAATGTAAACAGATTCTACCTTAAACATTTGTAAACGCCGAGGCCTGAAAACTCTAACTGTCCTTAACCATTTATATAGCCACATTTATTATTATTAATTTATAGGAGAAGTGTATCTATTTCACGAAATAAAACATTTTTTATTTTAGTATTAATTGAAATCTCATCAATTATTGTCAACAATTTCGTCAGCCGACCGAGTTTTTGTTATTAATTAGAATTAGTTTTTTTTTGTTTGTTATAAATAGTATAAAATGATAATCGTAAATGAACTTAAATTATGACAATATTGTCATAATCAATGAAAATGACTAATTTCCGTGAAACATCACTCGAGATGGGTAAAATTAATACAACGCAGTGTCTCAACAGTTAGTAAATATGTTATCCATTTGACCTCCGTACAAGTTTCCCTATTCTATATTTTACGCACGTTACACTCGAGAGCCCTTGGCGACCTCGCAAATTCCACCAAACAGTGTTCTGAAGCTTTCTGAAGCGAATTCCATTTAGCAATTTATAAAAATAATTTGTTGCTATTATTTATGAATAAGCAAACATACTTTTGTAATTATAGCTACAGCATAATTAGTTAAACAACAGTCAATCCTTATATAAAACAACGATTCCTAAACTTTCAGAGAACGGAACGTCCAAAATATCTCGTTAATTTAATTGACGCGGGCGTTACTTTGTGGAAATCAATCGTAAATAGTCATCCGAAATTTCTTTGCTATTTCCGCTTGCAATAGACGAATAGTAGTTTCAGCTACCTAAAACATAAAATGTTTGAATTGAAACACGTGTCATTGATATTGTGGTCGTTTCATGTCTCATCTGCAAAATAATTATTTTAGATTAATTTATTTTTTTAAATATTATTCATATATATTAGCTATTTTAAAATATTTTTATATTTTTTTATATTCGTTAATGTAGATTATAATTTTACAGAGATAGGTTTAAAATCAGCAACTTTAGAGTTTCTTGCCGATTCTTCTCTAAAAGACAGTGCCTTCCGAATCGGCTTTAGAGTCATTGAAAATATTGAATATTAACATATCATCATCATCTTAGTATTATTTTAATTCATTTAAGACATTCATTTGCACACATATTTAAATTCAAATATTTTATGCTGTAGGTAGCTGAAACTACTATTCATCTATTGCAAGCGGAAGTAGCTAAGAAATTTTGGATAATTATCTCGTTAATGTTACCGACCCTTAACTAAATGATTACAAATTAAATATAGTGAGTGCCATTTGAAAAATGACTTAATAATAAAAATGGCAACAGTAGTTTTTTTATACCACTAAGGTGGCAAACAAGCGTACAGCCCTCCGGATGATAAGCGGCTACTGTAGCTACGGACGCGTGTAACACCATTGGTATTACTAGGGCGTTGTCAACCTTGAACCCCCTTCCCCAGGTAGTTCTGCAAGCCCTACTCACCGCAGGAATACAACGCAAGGTTATTCGACTGCGTTCTTCTGTAAGGTATTTCACAACCTCCAGTTGTTGCATTAGTCAGCCGGTCGCAAGTAGAGAGAAATCTCCAAAGAAATTTCTTTGTGCCCTACCTCTTTTATCCCTAACTCTTTTATTGAAAGTTTTGATTTAGTTCACCTGTCCTGGTGTCTGTCTCTAATCAAATATTGCAAGTTAATTTTAACCCACTTCCTCTTATCCTACGATGTTGAATTTTTACACTTTGATTCAGTTCCGATGTTATGTGATGCGATGATGTTAAGTGTGCTCCGATTCTACAATCAGGACTAGCTCCACACGAACGGTCAACAACTTGAACACAAAATTTTGTATACACATTTTAATTAATTAGCCGCTTTAAATTGCATCACATTCTGGCTGCTACACCTAGGGTTGGCTTTTGACGAGGGAACTCTTCAAAGGTCAATACTGTCATCAACAAAACAGACACGAAATTTAGAACGCGCATTTAATTATCATGGCCCGTTTTAATTATAAAAGCTTGTTTAAAAAAAAATCAAATTAAGACTTGTTTAACAGTTAAAACATTTCAATGGGGGGTTTTTGGCGGGATCTCAGACTTTCATGTAGTGGTTTTTGTTTTTAATTCATAAATTTGTGTGTTTTAGACCCTATATTGTGTAAAACAGGTGGCATTTTGCATAATAAAGCTTGGTTATTGTGCACAAGTGAAGTGAATTGAAAATAATAACATAGAACATGAATTCTGATATGCCACAAAAACTCCCTGGAAGGTTCTAACAAGGGAGCCGCCATCTTGTTAGGGCCCTGAATTCGACATAAGACTGGAAAATTTCTCTCGTTTTGGTTACAAATATAAAATACTTGACACTGGCCCAATGCACGAATAGTGCGAAGCCATAATTGAGAAGAAGAAGAAGAAAACATTTCAATATGACTATAATATATTAAGGAATATATTTTTGAAACATTCAACATAATTTTATAAATTTTAGATCATTCGTATAACGTAACCAATTTTTTTTTACCGTGACCGAGAAGTTTTCTGTTATTTATAGTAACACCTTATATTATAAAGTTCCCGTTTTTTTGTTTCAATGTTTGAACGCGGTAATCTTTGGAACTATCAGGCAGACTTAAAAAAATATTTTTGTTTTTATAGCTTATTTATTGAGGAAGATTATAGGAAAGTTAAGATATTGTTTTTTCGGTTTTGACGGATATCCAACTCGTCAGACCAGATCAACCAGAAACTGAACTTGTGTATCAGAAATCGACACTTAGACGAGACGAACGCGAGACCTCCAATAAGCTAACTTTATCTGTATGTTGCAACAGACTTAATCAAAACACAGAATCATTACCAATCTGACAACACCAAATTCGCGAGCCCTGAATACCTAATAAGCTTGCATTGGAGTAGACGTTCGTGCAAAAAATATTATTTAAAGAAACGTCATTACACCAATGTATACAGTTATTTCAAGTTTAATTAACAACATATGTATCAAGATTACTTTTAACAAATGTAATTATTATCTACTGTTAAAAGGACCGGATTCCTTTACCGACATGTTATACAATGTGACGGAGAATCGTCGATATGATTATGGAATTCGCACTGTTGACTTTACTAGTGACCCGCACAATAGGCAAGGCGCGATAGCCACAGGTGTGCTGTGTGATCGCATGCACTTTAATATAATTATTCTATAATATTCTTCTATATCTTCTATACATATTATAAAACTCAACGTCTCTCTTTCTGTCTGTCCGTTTATCTTCTTTTCATGCGACACCTACTTATCCGATTAAAATGGTTTTTCCTTTAATTCATATATATGTTATATGGTCAGGTTATAGGATATATTTTGTAAGATAAAGTTACATACGAAATAAGCAGTAACTAAATTGAGATTAATCATTGAAATAACAGTTCTCACTGTAGACACTTAATTTACTGAACTGCTAACAAAGTTATTGAATAGTAACAATATATCATTAATATTGTAAGTTACAATTGTAATTGTAAGCGCTAAACTACTTTTGAGGATTTTTTTCTAGGAATGAAAACTTTAGGAAAAATTTTGTGTTTTAGAACTGGGACCTTTGTCAACGTTGGGTTATGCGACTTGTAAATATGCAATGGAAGGAAGACTGATTAAAAACTAAGTCTACATAATACTAGTTGACTACTGACAGACGCACACAAATAATGTAATGGAAGAAGTCACTCGCACTATGTAAATGTTCAATAATCTACTTACAAAAATATGCGTATCTAACTAGTAAAATATATGTAGTTAAAATTGAAAAATGCGTTTAATAATAAAAAATTAATGGATGCGAATAGTATTCTGCAATAAAAACAAAGGAAGAATTGTAGATTTATTTCTAAGCAAGTCACGAAGTAAAATTTACATAAACAAAATAATTAGGTATAGTAAACAAAAATTTGTGAATAACACATAATTATGAGGAAATCAATACAAAACCTTGAATTAAAGAATCTTTATGTATGCTAAATAAAAAATAAGCTATAGGAAATAACTGAGTTGAAAGTATAGCTTTATGCTAGGGTATTTGCTAATGCTCGCTTTGCTAAGTACCAACCTCTATATACTGGAAAATCTGCCGTCAAACCTACAATTTTACTTGTATCATGGCATAGTGACCGCTCTGTGCCTGATGGTAAACATAAAGCAATCTAATAACAACGGTAAGGACCGAGGGATCTACAATCCATCGACAGTCACCGTTTTAATATCGTCCTGCTCAAATTTTTTTCAGGCTATGTGTGAAGGAGTCCATGTTGTAGGAAGGAGGGAACACACTGTCCGGGAAACGGTTCTACAGTGTCACAGTACGGCAGATGTAATAAAGCCAACTTCTTTGTTCATGTTATAATGGAGGACACTGTAAGGTTTTGTCTCCGGACCCTAGCTCATGTGGTGTGTTTCTATGTGTTCAACAGTGGCAGTTGACAGCCGGATCCTTTCAAACATATATATTTCCTCGAATCTTCATTACTGAGGATCGCTACGTTACGAATTTCTTTCCAGTTCGCAGCTCAATCAACTCAATTATCCAACGCCTTTCATTTCCAACTCATGTCTTAGAAATTGCACAATTTACTTGGAGAAATCCAAAGGCCTACTAGATCAAATGGATCCTTTTGCTAATAGTTAGCACTTTGAAGATGAAGCATTAGTCCTCAGCTGTTTAAGGTTTTCGAATCAGTTAAAGCGTCGATTTTAGCACATTTTCGACTCTTGAAACCCCATACAAAAATCTGGAATCAAATCTAAGCGAACCAGTCTTATAAAGGATTATTTTAAAGACATCTACATCTAAATTATAAAGTCAGTGAAAATAATTATGTGATCTAGTGTCCACTAGATGTGTCCACGGCTCCGCTTGCGTGGACTGCAGAATGCTGTCGGCTGAGCACACGCGCAAATTGTGCTACCCCAAAGAAGATAGACATATGCTATAGTTGACTTTTCTGTAAGTCTTCTTAAAATCGACAATTATGTAGTACATTAACTTGGTATATCTCGTATGGTTTACTCAGCGTCAGCACCAAAAGCGTCTTTTTTCGAATTGAATCACTATTATCGCCATTGCTTATTTTGTACGTTACTTTATGTAACAAAATATATCATATAAACTGGCCAGATAATATATCTATGAATTAAAGGAAAAAACCCTGACAATCGTGAAAAGAACTTAAACGGACAGACAGACAGAGAGGCGTTGAGATTTATAATATGTATAGATGTAATTTTTGTATTAGACGGACGTTTTAACAAGCATACCATTTATAAATTGTGTGAACGGTAGAGATAGGTGCACTGTCGACCTTTGTCTAAGAATGTAGCTAGATACCGAGGTAGGCAGCTTTTTACATTTTCTATGTCGTGTTGTTTAGCGTGAAGTCTGTCTTTTAATTCTAGATATACTATTATTAGCTTTGTTACTTATTTTTTCAATGTTCACTATTGATACGTTTACCTGCAAAATAATTTTAATTGTAATATTTATTTCCACACAAGGATGTTAATATGGAGTACGGGTTGATGATTTGCATGACGTTTGGTTATTTTCAAATGTACAACCATCCAGGTGAAATTTTCAAAAGCCATATCAGTAAATTCTTGCTTCCGGCAGCTGTACTTAAGAATTAATCGTCTCCTTGACTTAACGTGTCAACAATTTTTTTAGTACATACTTATATTCTATCCATCTAATTGCGGTCGAATGCTTGCCTAAAGGATATAATAGAAAAAAATATTGTAATACATTTGCTTTACCATATTCAGCATGAAATGGAATACAAATTACTGCTTTTTTATCGTTATATGTTTGGCGTAGTGGCCACAATCTCACCCGATGTTAAGTGACTATGTGGCCTAAGATGATAACACGCTAAACCTAGTGGAAAACTGGCTCTCAAGTTCATCTGTCAGAACACCCGTATGGGTGCTTGGCGATAGATTATCATCTTGAAGGTGGTAGCTAGCCAGGCGGGCATTAGAAAAAGCCCTACCAACATGCTATGGTTTCCTCACGATGCTTTCCCTCACCGAAAGCTCAGGTTCATTGCACGAATTCGAACGCACGTCAATTACGCGAAGTCGTACACGCTACAACTGAGCCATCATTGCATCAACAGCTTACCATCTTCTAGGATACTTTACAAACTAGCTTCGAAAAGATTAAATTCTTAAAAGTTAATAATTTCTCACTATTTGTGTTCTCAATCGGCGTATATGCCGGAAGCATTGCCACTTGGCCAGGTCTTGACCTTCGCTAAACAGAGTAAGCTTTCATACGAGCTAATGGCCATTTAAAGCATTCACCTCTTTATATATTAAATAACTACAAATTATTATATTTTTATTATCGTATCAAGAGATGATGGACACAGTTTTAAAGAAAAGTTTTTCCCGTTTCGTACACTATTGGTAATATACTTAACAAAACTATTTTAGTCTAACGTTTTTCAACTTAAGTGCGAAATGCACACGCCGATAGTGAAGGAATAGCTGGAGGAATCCACTCTTTACATGATATATGACTTGTGTAATATTTTCAGAATTTTACGTGACGTGACTTAAATCACGTTGAATATATTTACACGACGGCTTACAAAGTTGAAGATAACATACAATTCGAATTATTCTTCTATGCAAATAGTACACTAATACTGGGAAATGCGAATACAAGTTTATGTGTTACAAAATGATATTAATGTACTATGTACTAGATCAAACGTTCAGTCAATCAGTTTATTTTGTCCTGTTATTACATAAATTTTAGATTATTTTTTCGTACAAGTGCAATACGGAACTTATTGTAACAAAAACTAGTCAGTTGCACAAACCGCAATTGACTTCAAATACAGATATTACTTTTTAACAATTAATAAAAAAATTAAACTGAATAAAAAAAATCCTATGCTCTATGTAATGTTGCCCTATTTTTTCTTTAACTTAGTTAAGACTAGGACTGTCATCAACCCGGGTTTTCTCGGATCTGGTTTAGTTTGAAAAGCGGGAAGCGTCCGGAAGGGCATTTGCATACGGACACTTTTTACGTCCAGGAAAAATCCGATAAATTGATCAAGAAAGAAATTTAAAATACAAAGGAAATTTATTTTTGTTTAAAATCGAGTTTTATGAAGTTGCGGAGAAAAAACTCGATTACACCCTAATACTCGTATGTTACAAACGGTTTAGGATTTGAAAAATACTGACATAGGCCTTAAAGAATTTTTTGATCCGTTTTTGATAATCGTGATTTTAATAGTTTTTATATCTAGATAACTTTCGATTAAGTCGAAAAAGGTTCGGGAATTTCAAGATATTGTCCGGCCTAGACGCTACCTAAACATACGCGGAACTAACTTGCCCATGGCGTTGTTGTTCTCTTGCGCTATTCTACAATTGCATCTCTCGGCGCACACCAGTAAGTGTTTAGCGACAGATTATAATAAATTTGATATTAGCAGTGTCTCAAGACGAAAGTCTTTTACCAGTGTGTGTTGTAAGGATTTTACATATGGTGCTGAGACTGTAGTCGCTAACTATGAGCCCTTTAAGAAAACTGAAGGTCACTCAAAGGGCAATGGAAAGGGCTATGCTCGGAGGTTCCTTCCGTTATCAAATCAGAAATGGAGAGATCCGCAGAAGAACCAAAGTCACCGATATAGCTCTAAGAATAGCTAGACTTAAGTGGCAGTGAGCGGGTACACGTAGCTGGTAGAACAGATGGCCGACGGGCCAAAGAGTTCTCAAATGGCGACCGCGTTCCGAAAGACGCAGCGTAAACAGACCCACAATAACGTGGACCGACGACCTGGTGAAGATTGCGGGAAGTCGCTACATGCAAGCAGCGGAGGACCGGTCGTTGTTCCGATCATTGAGGGAGTCTACTCGCCATGACCCTATATTCCATTACAATGATTTCCTTCACCGAAAGTTCGTGATAGGAATGCAACTAACATCATACCAAACGGTTTCCGACCACTCATAATTCTATCATCGATTGAAAATGTAATGGTATTAAATAAATATAATTGGGCATTTTTTTATAAACTGATAATTTATTTACGCAAGATTTCGCCCAGGGCATCTTTATGTGTCGGGAAGTATGTTTATAGTGTAGATGTCGTACACGAAATTTGTGAATGATTTTAAATCTGTGAATTCTCACGTTTCTTACAAGGAAGTGACATTTGACTCAACTGTAGTACTCGTATATGTATTTAAAGCTTTATATAAAAAAGTTATTGATGACACAGAGTAGTTTTGCAACAGAGTGTCAAATTCATTGTATTAGTTAAATCATAATAATAAATATAGCTATATACAAAAGGACGTTGGATCGTATAAAATATAAGTTCTATTTTCAAAAGTTTCAGTTAAACATATTTACAATTTAAATAATGTTTTAAGCAAGAATAAACTAATAAACTAAATTCTACTTTTGTGACTTTAATATTCGATAATAACCTTATTAATGGCTTATTTAAGTTAAAATTATAGTAAGTACTTTTTATTATTTTATTACTATTATGTTTCCAAATGGAGTTGTTTGTTGTATTTTATATTTTATCTCATTTTTGAAACCGACCTCTGGGTTTAATTCCATAGTATTCGTAGATTAATTCCGTAAAAGAAGATTGTAGAACTTAATTAACAACAATGTAGGGAATTTAAAATTATACGAACGTTAAAAAATAATATGCAATTTAAAACTAAATAGATTCCGATACGTAATTAAAAATTGCATGTTTTTATATATATCTTAATATTTAACTTAAATAAACAAATATTCAAACATTCAAAATCCAAACTTTCGCATTCAAACAATCACGATTAAACGGCCCATCCGTTCTAGCCATATATGGAATAGAAGACGATTATGTTGTGGAATCACAGGAAACTTTTTTATTACCAGCGAAACAAGTTTGAAATAGCTAGTAGAAAATTAGACCATAGTACATTTATATTAACAGTATAAAGATTCATTGTTTGTTTGAACGCGCTAATCTCTAGAACTACCGATCAGAATTGAAAAGTTCATTTGGCAAATTATAATGTATTTATTGAGAAAGGTTATAAGTTATATAACTTCATGATACGTCCCTAAGAAGCGAAGCAGTTACCAAGATCGTCAAGCAATCTGGCAAACTGGCAAATGCGGGAAGCGAGAACAACGATAGGCTGGCTACACGGGTGCGTTGGCAACGGTGCAGTGGAAAGTTAGTCGAATAAATTTAACATGGAATTAACATTTAAAGAGATGTAGGGCACAGAAATTTCTTTTGAGATTATTCTGTACTTGTGGCAGCCTGACTGGTGGAATACCTCCACCCTACAGAAGATCGCAGCCAAATGACCTAGTGTTGTGTTTCTGCGGTGAGTAGGGTTTCAAGAGCTCCTTGGGGTAGGGGGTTAAAGGTCGGCACCGCGCTTGGCCTTTGGTATTGCAGGCGTTCATAGGCTACCGTAGCCGCTTACCATCAGGCGGACCGTACGCCTGTTTGCCACATTTGTAGTATAAAAAAACATTTTTAAAACCGCGGGACACAGCTAGTTATAAATAACGCAGAATTCTCTGTCATCAAAGTACTCTGTGTAACACACAAGGCGTGTCCATTACGGACACCGGGACAAATTCAACACGGGTAAATATACGATTGCTTTTTGGAGGTCTCTGTATGACCTTAACATTATCAAGTGGATCAGATTTAGAGCAATTACATTACGTATGACTTTATTAACATATTTATTATAATTGCTAAATCATATGTTGGTAATCTGTTTTGACGAAATTTATTTACTTAATAAAATTCTTACGGACAGCGCATAGCTTAACCTCTATTTAACTCCATTGAGTAAAATGACATTTTATGTGTTTCTAGGTAATTAAATTTTAATAATAGTGATGCCCATCAATCCGAACAAATCGTAAAACCGTAGGAGATATTATTCCTACTGTTAAGATTTTCTAAAAAAAAAAAACATAGAACCCTCTAAAGGGAACCCTCTAAAAATTGTACATATCCAGACATCAATATTGTTAAAGAAAAAACAAGAGCTTATCGAGATTAAACGTTCTACATATGTTTCAAATTTTGTTATAATATCTCGTCTAATAAAGAAATTACAAAGTAATAATAATTTAAATTATCTTTAATAATTTAAAAATAATTTAGCTGATTATTATGCTTCATACATTATCTCTCCTTTTATTTAGGTACTTTCATCGCGAAGTTCTAAAAAAAATTAAATGTTTTAAAATTTTTAAAAGTGGTTGTAGTATAAGTTAGGTAAAGTTAGTTAAAGTTTAATTTCATGGTCTTCTTGAATTGTGGGATACAACGTCTATTCGAGAGATTTTATCTTTATCATAGATCGTATCGATTGAAACAGTAACACAGTGAATGTCGGTTGTTTGCATTTGTAATTGGTTCAATTCCCGGCACAGACAAGCTTTTTTCAAAAAACTGTGAGTGAATGCGGTTATTCTTTTTTTTTATAAAATAATGTTTCCTTCAAGTAAAATTTGATATCTTCAATATTTAATGAACTTCTCCTCCATGTCCCATAATTTTTTCCACTCTGTATATTACAAGCCATTTGCAACCAGAGCTGCCACCTATCTTTTTTACTACAAGCAGAACGACAACTAAATGAATTAATATTACAACAGCTCCATCTATAGTTTACTACCAAAACGACATGTTAAAATGGTTTCGAACTGGACGAAACAGAAATCACAAAAAAAATGCGTAGTTCACAATATCACCGAGTATTCGATGGAATAGAAAAATATCTAGACACAATATTTAAGTATTTTATTAGTTTTATCTAAATATTTATTATACTTCAAAAATTCAAATGTGTTATTCTTCAAAGACCTTGTCCAAGCATTTGCTTGGTCCGATACACTTGTGACACTGTATTGTAAAGTCCCGGACTGATTCATTCATTATATGAAAGATCGGACATTTTACTAACATTTTATGTATGATAAAAGGACAGACTTTCCCCTAATGACCAGGAAATGAAAGCCAAAGTAAATTTATATAACATTTTATTCAATTATTTACACTGCACACGTATCGCTCCGTAGATTCGGTGCGCACCATTTTGCAATCAACGCGACGGCGCAGTACGGCGCGGCGCGGCGCGGCGCGTGCACAACGTTACTGTCATTGAATCATTTATTGGGGTGTTTCTAGTGTTACATAAAACATTGCATAAAGTATGTACACAAATAATATAATATAATTGGGCCACGTTGCAAACAATATGAACTACATTGTAATTTTAAATGTTGACAAACAATTGTTGAAATATATATAAATATATATGTATATAATGAATTTAATTATTGAAAATTATTTGGTATGTTTCGCAAAGTAAAATTATTATTAGCAACAACTACTCTGTTATGCAAAATAATAATTAATATTCACAAGCAAATATATTATTACGTTTGTACCGAAAGAAAAGAAATCAGAAATACAATCAATAGAAGTGGATAGTTTCATTTTTTTTCTTTATGATATGCTGTAATTACCAATTAAATAATGAAATAGGTAAAAAAAATAGTTTTTAAATATGTACACACATGTGATATATTAAATATATAACTAAATAATTTTACATGAACAAATATATTTATAGATGTGTAAATATTAGACATTAATTAGTTTGTAATAAGTATTTTTCATTAGCACAATACCTGAGATTATTAATTATTATGATGAATTCTGATAATAGAAGGCAACAAATGCCATTCAGTGTTGCCAAGCATCAAACGATAATCATTTCACATAATTTCAGAATTATTATAAAAATTGAACAAATTATTACCTCTATAATTTATGTTATAATCAATACCACTATGTCATTATGTTTTATAGAATATTTTATTAATGAAATAATTTAAATATTATCTTCACAAATCAGAAAGAAATGATAGACGATTAAAGCCATATTTTGTATGGATAATATTGACTAGTACCAAGATATTTAAAAATCGTTCGCTACTTCTTACTTATATTGTACATTTTATCTTTAATTTTAACTTTAAAGCCGAAATTTAATATTCGCTTTTTTATGTAGGTATACTAAATAAAACTATTCTGAGATACATAATGTTTTCAAAATTACTTCATTTAAGCAACGAAATATATGTTCTAAATAAAATTCCTCAAATTAAAACTAATTAAGATGTAATTAATTTAATTTAATTTGAATCAAGCAACGTTTGAATAAATTTATAAACAAACGTTTGTCTAAAGGTATACTTTTAACCAATGACGTAACTTGATTAAAATCTGTATGGCAACTAAGTTTAATATTACCACCCAAAGTAGCAATGTCCCACGGGCATCATATTATGCACCTTAACACGTGTGAGCTGCATTTTTACATAACCTATTTTTACTCGTATTTTTCATTTATTCGTGAAAGAACACTGGAGGTAGCTAAAATGTACATAATTTGTTATTTTCTATATATTATTGGTTAACAATAAATAAATATAAAAGTACAAAATAATTCACATAATTATTTTCGTTTGGAATATAAGACAGTGAATTATTTACATTTGAAGGGAAAATCTGGTGTTGTTTATATTTCTTTAAATTAACCAGTGTAATTGATGGTGTATGAACCGGTATTGGGGTCGAAGTTCTGGGCGGGATGTCCACCAAAGGGATTATAGTCCTGTCCCTGGTAATTCTGCCCTTGGTATTGGCTGTAAGGTTGCGGAGTGAAAGCCTGGTAAGAAAACTGAGGCTGCTGGTGGTAGACCTGGCTTTGAGGACGCTGTTCCTGGGGAAACTGCTGTGGCGCCTGATTGAACAGGCTTGCTGGCTGGTTGAACTGAGATCGCGATGGACTTGATTGTGGCTGATATTGCTGCACCTGCTGGGGTTGATATTGCTGGACAGGCTGGGGTTGATATTGCTGGACAGGCTGGGATTGATATTGCTGGACAGGCTGGGGTTGATATTGCTGGACAGGCTGAGGTTGAAATTGCTGGATAGGCTGGGGCTGGTATTGCTGATAACTTTTTGGTTGATATCGCTGGGACTGCTTTTCAGCTGGCTGGAAACTCGATTGGAAGCTACTCTGGTACTGTTCGTACTGTGGTTCAGGTTCAGAAGGCTGTGAAGACTTGTGGAACTGCTGAAATTGTTGGGCGGGTTGTTTGGACGCTTGACGGCCATTGTATTTCGGGTCTTCGTAGATTTTAGGGTCCTCACGATACTGGCCATCGTCTTCTTGTCCGTCTGTCAAAGCGTTTGATGGTTCATGGAACGTCGGTGGCGGAATCACGATGCCTGCACCTGGTTAAAAGTGTTTATTTATTTATTTCTTATTGTATCTGTGCAAAAAGTTATAATAGACCATGATACATTTATATTTTGGAAGACAACAAATATAATAAAAAATTCAGTGACATATACCTTTTTAATAAAAAAAACATCACAATATTGTTATATCAAAAAATTTATTAAGAAACCAAATGAAAGCAGCTCTAATTGGTAAAGTAAATAGTATATACGAACACTCATACACACACATACACAAAACACACACACACATCCCTTTAATGGATATGTTTATTGAATTTTTATTTTTTAGATATGAATAATTAAATATATCATATATGTATGTAAGTTAAGACACCACAATTGCAACCGATTGAATCTCGACGACCATATACCACGTGTAACACCCGATATACTGGCACGCTTAGGCGTCTCCTTTTCCGAGATCAGCAAATGTCAATGTATATCCAGCTACCAAGAGGCTTGTAGGCCGGCATGACAGCGAACGGTGATGAATTTATTATCTATCAGATACAGTGACGTCACATTAGCGTTCTGCGTTAACACCAACATGATATACCCAACGTCCATCATAAAGATTACCCAAGAGAGATAGGAAATATGTATACCATCCCTTATATTAAATTGGTAAACGAGTTCTATCGTGTCGTGTTATATTAAAAAAAAAATATTACAGAAAAAGTTGTATAATAATTATTTCTGCCTTTTTTATACTACAAAGGTGGCAAACAAGCATACGGCCCGCCTGATGGAAAGAGGTTACCGTAGCGTATGGGAGCTTATAATACCATAGGTATTAACTAGCGCGTTACCAAGCATGAACCACTCTACCCCAAGAAGCTTTTGAAACCCTACTCACCGCAGGAACACAACAACAGTTCATTTAGCTGCGATCTTCTGTAGGGTGGAGGTATTCCACCAGTCGGGCTGCCACAAGTAGAGAGAAATATCAAAAGAAATTTCTCTGTGCCCTACCTCTCTTAAAAACCTGTCTTAATTGGCTTATTTGATTTGCAATATCTTGTTAGGTTATGCAATTTTTTATCGCTTCCAGTATTATCATATTAATTCTTAGCAAGTTCTGCAGCGGAAAGAGCGCGCTTCATCCGTTGATTAAATTCAACATCATGTCTATTGCAAATTTTTCCTTATTAATTGTGCAAACTTTTAAATTATAATAAATGTTGAAAGGCAGTCCTGTAACGTAATTATTTCAATGAGCTCTTTCCGTTTTTGATATCGGCTTAAATTAAAGAGTGATTTTATAGAAAATGGAATATTCTGTATTTGTTCTTTTACAAGGAAGTATAATGTCTGTCGGACGTATATTATATATAAAAAAAAATTAAAAAGTTACGAAAATTTGGCTAACACGAGCAAAGCGCATCTCGCTTTGTGATCGGTTCGTTTGTAATGGAAAATTTCTTATTATCATCCTCACTTAACCATGTAATGTTAAATCTTAACTTTATAGGATCTATCTAGATTATTACTTATCTAACTAGTGGTACCCGCGGCTCTCCAGACAATAATAATCGTTTCGTTATTTTATTTGAACTCATATTTATGACTAGTCTTACAGCCCGACAATTGAAAGACATGATTATACTTTCCGTCTACAAAATTCCATAACAATCTGTCAAGCCGTTTTTGAACTAAATCCGAACATATAAACAGACTACAGACAAAAAGAAAATGTCATATTCGTAATCAGTTTCCTTTATAATAGAAGCATACACAAAATTTGGAAAATATGATATGTAACGACACAACTAAAGATTTATTAATATAGATAAAAATATTGTTTCTTTAGTTATTTAAAGCAGTCATTCGATTGCGATGAAACTTTAGTGAGTTGTTGTGCGCATACCCGCGAAGTTTTCTATCTTAGTACGACCAGTTTACAATAGATAGCGCACGAATAGTTTGCTTGAAGACAACTCCAACGAAGTTACGAGTAAAAGCTAGTTTATACTACTAATCTTTTCTGTTTGTATGTCCTAATTTCACTCAAAAACGGCTTGACCGTTTCTTATACAATTTTATACACGGGAAGCTTATATCGTTGGGCAGATGATAGGCCATAAAAAATACAGTAATACTTTTGAAAACAAAAATTTTTTTTTTTTTTTCATTCATTCATTTCATTCAATTTTGTCAATTCTCAACCAATTTGTGTACAAGGGAAGTATAAATAATTTGATAGTTAAAACACTATAAATATTGCCGATAATACTTTTACAAAACGTTAAAACAATGATTACCAAAAAATAATTTCTATTAATCTTCAAGCGATTTTGATGAAATTTTGTACACGCGACGATTATTGTTGTAAGAATTTTCAATAAAATTACATACATAAAAGAAAACCGACTTTAATGATAAACGTTTGTACACGGGAATTACATGTCATTCGTCATTTGACAAGTTATTAAATTTTTCATGAATATGCGTAAATAATCAAATTACGGGATGAAAACAATTACTGCGTAAGAAACGTGTGCATATTATAAAACTCATCGTCTCTCTGTCTGTCTGTCCGTTTATGTTCTTTTCACACGAAAACCACATTTACAGTTGTTACATATATCACAGTTGTTACACTCACACTCGTGAAGGTTTCCGTATTATTAAAACCAATTTACGGTAGGTGGCGCGCGAGTTGGTTCTTTCTGAAGACTACGGGAAAGAAGTTCCAGGTAAAAACTCGTAATTAATAATAATACCTTGAGGCTCGAATCCTCTCTGGCTGCTTGCTCCGTATGTTATTTCCCTTAGCTTCCCGCTGTCGTCAACATAGCCATACTTCCCGGCGACGTCTCCGCTGGGGTATTTCGTTTCTATCTTGAAGGAGCCGTCGGCAGCTTCGTACCCGTAGCTGTAGGAGCCATCATCGTTCTGCTTGTTGATCTGCTTGAGAATCGGGACCGGGGTCGTTGTGGGAACGTTCTGACCTTGACCCTGGACGGTCAGCCAGGCGGCACAGATTACCAGTGTCTGAAAAAAAAACGCTTGATAATTAAATCACTGTTTTACAATAGTACGGCAAAATGTCATTGTAGCACTATGACACTGTGTCTGATAAGCATAGTACAATCCAATAAATATGGTGATTACTGAATCATCGGCAATAAGAGCTTAAGTTTCGAGGGGGTTATACATTGGAGTTTCTCAATGATTTATTGTTGAAAGATTTACATGGTGGCTTTTTTATACTTATAGGTTTTTGGCGTAGTGGCCACAATCTCACCTGATTTTAAGTGACGATGTGGTCCAAGATAATAACACGCTAAACCTAGTGGAAGACGGGCTCTCAAGTGCAACTACCGGAACACACCTATTGGTGCTTGGCGACAGATTTTCAACTTGAGGGTGCTAGCTAGCCAGGCAGGTATTATAAAATGCCATACCACCATGCCGTGGTTTCCTCACGATGTTTTTCTTCACCGAAAGCTCAGGCTTATTGCAGGGATTCGAACTCACGTCAATCGACGCGACGTCGTACACACTACCACGTATCCCTGCCACCGCTCATATCTCTACCCCGCTTGTTGACTGGATACATCTGCTGATTCCGGAACGTAATACGCGTGCCACTATAGCGGGTGTTACATCTAGTGTGTGGTGATCACGATCCAGTCGGACACACTAGTCGTGTGCTAACACAGCAAGCTACCTCCATACAGTGAAAAAACTATCGTAATAACTTGCTTCAGTGCGTATTTTAATTGGGCGCGATGAATTTGTATAATAAAGGCTTTGTTAGTTACGTTGCCTAAACTGAATAAAGATTATTTCATTTAGATTGCATCGTTTCTTGCAGTAACTGCCTAGTGGATTTCATAAATAAATGGTAAATTTTATGTGTTTGTGAATGTTTAAAAATATTTTAGATCAGCCCAGTAGAGTTTCTTTTGAACTCTTCTCGATGTTTTCATAACTGGTTTGGCTTTGGCCTTCTGTCCTGTCTCTGTGCCTAAATTGAATAAAATTTGGTTTACGCTGCATATTATACGCATAAAAATTTACTCTTAATATCGCCATCTAGCCATTGTTATAGATGTGTGATCGTTTGGTATCATTAATATTCAGTTGCGTAAGTGGGAGGGGGCCGCGTACACATACAATCATAATGTCTTTCAAATGTAGCAAATATTATCAACCTAGATGGTCCTAGGTTTTTTTATAAGATAACAAAGAAGTGAGTAACCGTTGAGAAATCACAAAAGAAAACATGTTTAAACGTTGAAAAATGACAAAAAAATAGAATACATAAGAAGTTAATATTCTTCTTTGTTTAACAGAACAAAATAGCTCCAAAAATTTTAACCGCGTGCCAATAAATTGATGAAGTTGTAAAAAAATAAAATAAAACGTGTAAACATATTTTTTTACGTTGTATAAATAAACATTATTTTAATTTGATTAAAATCGCATTTCCGTCACATGATGCGCGCACAGCTCTTAATTTAACCCTCTACTATTTGTGCTAATAGAAGTATAACTTCAAAAAAAGGTCGTGGAACCTGAAAGCCCTACGTATATTTTAGGTTTTTTGGTCTAGGCGCCTCTAAAATCGCGATCAGCCGCCCTAGGTGCCACCCATGCTAGCTACGCACTGTTAATACCTACGTCGTGGGCCAGTACTTAGTGCATGACCAGTGATTAAGCATGAGGTTTCCTACGGGAAGTAACTTTTTGGACCAGCGATGGAATATCAACAATTGCGGCTTATAAATTATAAGTCGGAATAATACAGTTTCGTGTCCGCGTTAACATTAAAAATTCTCGAGACATTGAAGGCGTTGTCCGTTACAGTGAATGTTCCACTTAGCCTTGGTAGTTCCGGACGTAAATACCGACACACAGCGACTTATCACCTTCAATACTACAATCCAATTCCAAATAATAATTAATATTTGAGAGAGATAATTAAAGTTTATTGTTACAGTAATGTAATAATGACGTTAAATTGTTCAAGAATTGTGCTATACCTGAACGTTAATACCTACTGGAAACTATTTATAAATAGATATTGCCCGCCCGTTTCGCTGGCCGATAAAAAGATGTATCATATATCCTGTTCAACGACATGATGTGCTTTTACACCAATCATTAGAGTCTATCCAGCTGTTTAAGACGACTTGAGGACAAACATTCAAAGAAAGGTACTTTTGTAATATACCAGCTTTTCCTCGTGAATTTGTTCCCGTTGTATTCCAAATGAAACGACTCATACGCCATCTATTGTGAAATGATTTTACTAAATACAGAACTCTTCACGGACGTCAACAACTCACCAAAGTTTCATAACAATTGGACTAATGGTATAGGAATGCATACGGGACAATAATTACATTTATGAGTGAGTAGCTATGACGGCGACTCCGTTCGCGTGGACTACAGAATACCAATGTAGGGCGCACGCGCAAGTCAATGCTACCCCCGCTCAAAAGACGGAAGACAAAAAATCTTATTATGGGTGATCTTTAGAAGATTGATATAACATGCTATTACAGACATTTTATGTGGTCTTTTTAAGATCTACAATTATGTAGAACATTATCTGATATTTCTCGTATGGTTTACTCAGCGTAAGCCATTTAAGCGACCCAAATACATCTTTTTTCCAAACTGATTCATCATTATAGTCACCGTTTATTTTGCATGTTACTTTATTTTTAAAAATATCCCATAATTTAGCTAGGTAACCTAGCTATTAATTTAAATAAAAAACATGTAAATAATACAGTGTAAAAGTGAGTAATATTCGGAATAGAACTGGATCTATTAATTGGTTTATTAATCTAACAAAGCAAATGAGGTTTACAAATCACGCAAAATCGGCGCACATAGATACGAGTTGCGGAAATTTAGCACGAAGAAATTTTACTACATCTTTTACAGATAATCCACTGGGAAATGGTAAAGAACAATTCTGTATATCTGGGTGGTTATTTTTCTATGTTAACATTTTATCGTTCATAAGCGCCTGGTAAGGCCTAAATGAAAGTTATAAATCTTTTGGTGTTTTTAGGAGAGAGTAAAATTGAAAGCTGCACGCGTATCCGGTGATGGAATTACGAAATGATTAGGGTTGCTATTCGTCCCGATATATCGAGATTGTCATCGTTATCAGGTCCTCTGTCCTGACGTCTCGACAAAGCACTATTTACGTCCCGGTTTTCCGGTCGAATACCTACTACTGCGAATGACCAAATGACCTATTAGTGTTGTGTTACTGCAGTGAGTATGGTTTCCAGAGCTCTTTGGGTTGGAGGAGTTAAGGTCGGCAACGCGCTAGTGATTCCTATAGTATTACAACCGGCCATAGTCTAAAGTAGCCGCTTACTATCAGGCGGACCGTATCCTTGTTTATCACCTTTATAGTATTTAAAAAATGGGTAACACTACACACATTATAATTTGCCAATAAATAAATATTCGTTTTTTTTTATCTTTACGGCCCTACGAGAGCCTAACCGTATGGCAACCTTACACATGATGAAATTAGCCATCACCTATAATAATGTGAATTCATTTTACTGACATTTTTATGTTAAAATAATTTAACGTATTTTTTTAATAATGTTTATTTATACACAAAAACAGTAAAATGTAGGTAAGTAAATATTTACATTTCTATAATAAATGGTTAAATTCATCATGTTGTTTGCACGCGGGACAAATTTCATGGAGTTATTTTTGTTATGTTACGCCAAAGCAGTATAATTTGTTACTTGCGTACCTACATAAGTACACAAATTTTATTAAGCTTAATTTAATTAAGCTGTAATTATATTTATACCGATTTAAGTGAACCCACACGCTATAGTAAATAATAAACACGTTCTGAACTTATAGAAATATATAGTTACACAAATCGTTCGATATATTCAATATTTAAATAACGTAACAGATAAATTGACATTAAACGTAATGAAATGTAACAAGTCGGCCTTGTGAATGTGCGTTGATCAATGATGCTAGTGAAAAATGAACTTAACAACAATATGCATACGAGTTGAAATTCATTCACATAACAAAGTATGACAGGAACGCAATGTCACGAGACACGATACAGCACAAAAAAGGGTTGATGTTTTCTTAACCGGTTTCTGTTTTTCCTGGCTGCGTTTAGGTTTTGTTACTTATATTAATTGACAAGCATATAAAATACAGGTTTCTTTGGGACCCGGTTGATTTTATATCTTAGCCGGGGCCCGTGACTTTATCACGTAATTTTTTTATAATACTCCTGGGAAAATTCATTTTCTGTTTGGATTAAAAGTGAGCTGCCTTTTATTTTATTACTGCTTAGTCTCTGTGGAAAATCGCAATGACATGTAGCCAAGATCCTTCCTCGGGTTCAGACATATATTATTAATTCGAAAACATTCGAACAACATTTTGTGTTTACGGTACTATATCAGAAAATTTCATAGCCACCAAATCAATCCCAGATGTAAATTTTGTTAGCGTATTTTACGTCTTACGAACGTCCATAGAAAGAAGGGCGCATCTTAAAATTTTTGACGGGATCTCAAACTGTCATGTAGTGGTTTTTATATTCATAAATTTGTGTTATTTGACCCTGTATTGTGTATTACAGATGGCATTTTGTGGATTGGAAGTGGATTAGTAATAATAACGTGGATCATGAATTCTGAGATGCCACAGAAACACCCTAGAAAATTCTAATAAGGGAGCCTCCATCTTGTTAGGAAACTATGTTCACTCGATAATGGCAGTAATGGTCCTCAATAAAAAGGACCGGTTACCAAGTTAGGAAGAAGAAGAAGCTCGTCACAGTGATTCTCGTATCGGGATCATTCAGTGTATATCAAGCTACCGAATGGCTCGCAGGCCGGCATACTTAATAACAACGACCGTCGATAGTTTGGATAGATTGCCGATCTATCGGTGGTCGCCATTGTCCTTGGATTTAACTGTGCTTACCATCAGGCATAGTTTCGTCACTTTACCGTGCTAATATAAAAAAGTGTGAGCAATTGTAGAAAAGCTTGTCAAGTGATATCATTCAGGCTTCGTGTTCGATCCCAGTATATGACTGATATTATTGTATCATGAGCAAAATTATTATTATTTATCTATGTTTTAAATGTCTATATATTATGTTTACCAATATCAGCTGTTTAGTTACCTAAATACTCAATGCTTAGTTTGAAACTAAATGGCCGTGTGTGAAGTTATATCCTCAAACTTATATTTATTTATTTTGTATGTATATGCTAACTCTCTAAAGGAAAAGTCCTAACGATGAAATGAAATATTATAAAATCAAAGTTAATTCGTTTAAGTTAGGCCTCGGTTTAATAGGTCCAGTCGCCGCCCACAATTCAGGCTACGGCTGGTTTTACGTAACCGCAGCGCCCTCAATTTTCTGTTTACTTCTAATATGTACCTTTTGAATTCCTGCTGCTCCGATATCTAATAATTATTACTGTACTGTAGTTAAATATCGTCTGAAAATCTTTGTAATTAATAGCCGTTTGAAAAGTGTATTAAAATATGATATATCTTTTTTTTCATATATCAGTTCGTTTTATGTAGTTTAAATCATAATGATGATAAATAAAAGAAATTATCAAAATAATATTCTGATAGTTTGGCGAAGGCTTTATAAGATACAAAGTTAATTGAGTAGTATTTACTGTGTTCAAATCAATAAGGAAAATCGTAATCCATATACAACTGCCATTATTGTCAACTGTTTATAAAGTCATTAAATTGCGGCAAGGCGTAAACTTTGTAATTTGGTTGACAAAAATTCAACAATTTCAATTGAACCAGTAAAAAAAAATCCGACTACAATAAGCAGTGAGCGTAATTAGCTTATTTCGTTAATTCGTAATTATGTCTATAATAAAAAAAATTCGTGTAAAAAATTCTAGATTTCAAGGAATAAAAAAATAATGCTATATAATTACAACTATATAGCTTAATCTTTTTGTCTCTAAGTGAAGTTTATTTACTAACAATGTACACCATTCAAAAACTATAAAAATCTTAAGTGCTATTACCATGGCAACACCATTTAGCATTGCCATCATTAGCATGCGGACTATAAAATAGATGCTTAACGCTACCTGACGATTGACCTACTTCAAGTTACGCCATAGAAAAACAATGCAGCATTGCTATGTAACAATTCTTGACTTTAATAATAGATTGGACATTACAAAAGACAATTACACAATTGAAGAAACAAACAAACATTATGTTATGATAAGAACAATAATAAGACTTAATCCTGTGTAAAGGTCTTAAAAGTTAACAGTTATTATTAGATTTAAAATTAAAAAATACAATCTCGCTGGTAAAACCATGAAGTGCATAATATATGATGTTTTAAATCGTCTACTCTTCGATCAATAATACACTAATCATAATGTATTATTGATCGAAGCGTCTACTGATCAGTTGTCTACCACCCATAAGACCCATTAGCCTGTCGCTAAGCCCTATATTCTACACTTAAGATTTAGGTATTTAAGTCACCTTTTAATGGCATCCGGTAGAAAAAACACTGTAAGCGGATTAAACATATATTTTTTTAAATACTGAAAATAAACATTCATACACCACAACAGTAATATAAAGCTAATACACTGTATCTAAAGGGAGACGGTAAACGTGTAAAGACAAAAAGAAAATTAGCAATAGATAATAAGCAATTGGGAATAAAAATTTAAGAAAAATTTCATAGGAATTGCCTTGCGAATTATGTGATGTAATTTCGAATTATTTAATGATTACAACTAAGGCTAGCTGTGCACCACAAGTTTCAACCTTGTTAAATTTATTTCACCAACTCTCCACCGCTACGCGCCGCCATCAACAGACTCGTGCAGCCTAACGTTGTTTACTTTACCCATAAGTACTTGCTATATGGCAATATTACTTAGCGTTCATGACTACTGCTCAGCGCATTAGAGCCGTACAGTATAACTATACTGCATAACTATGCAGTCTATAATCTTCCTCGACAAATGGGCTATAAACTTCAAACAGAATTTTTCAAATCTGATCAATGGTTCCAGAGATTAGCGCGTTCAAACAAAGAAACTCTTGAACTTTATAATATTAGCATAGTTGATATCTATAGTATAGATTAAACAAATGTATTGACTATGGCTTGACACTTTTATATTATTAGGGAATCTTTCTTGTCCCTTGCATGTGACTATTTTAGGCTGACGATTGGCTGTTCCTCGATACCCTGTTTTTCAGTGCGTATAATGCGTATAGAAGTCATCGAGTCACTACTATCAATCACCTCACATTCCAGTATACATTAATATTATACCAATTTTTGGTAGCGTCATCTCTAATTTTAATTCAGAATTACATAATCCTGACTTACATTCAAGTCGTAGTTCATAGATGGCACTATATCTGACCTTCAACGCCTTTTCAATAGAACGTTGTAATAATTGTATAGGAAACCTACATCGCGCTTGTAAATAAAATCAAATGAATTTAATTGGAAGGTATTAGATAATTTAATTATGTGACCTGTCCACGGAATTGGGTTAGGAAATTTGAAAACAGAAATATTATGTTAAATTGAGTCAACCTGAACCTTGAACCATAACCTTGGATTTAATATACAGGCAATTATATTATACCCTTATCACTTTTCTGATTGGGTAGTGCGCCTTATGAGAATTACTTTTCAAAATTAACAGTGACTATCGAAAGACTGATGGTCATATAAAGTGAAATACTGGAGCAAAATCTTCATTGTGAATGGCTAGCGTTGGTTGAACGCTACTTGAACTGGACGACGGACTTCTGCTGCGAGTTAGTAGTGAACGTCGAGTGGGTCAAGAATATTGCATTGCATGTTTTCAAAATGTATAAAACAGGGCGTTTAAAATATCATGCAAAAAATACATAAAAAGGAAAGTGACTGAAAATACTACTTTCTGATATTACGCGACTGGACAGTTTTAAACAGGAGCCATCGCTTGGACAATGAGTAGCCTAAATAATATCTCGCCAGGAATGGTTATGGAACAATTACGTTAAGAATGTTCTAATATCCAATTTACTTAAATCATTCTGTTTAACATAAAACCTGTGACATAATTACCTATAATATTATGACCAATTGGAATGTATATTCTAATAAACATTAATTAAAAATCTTATTAATGTGATATTATGTCACGAGAAATAAAATCTTAACGCGATATAGGTACGCGGTAAATGAAACTTTAGACGACCACATATTCAAGTAACACAGAGTTCGAAAATCATTTATAAGACGCATTAAATGCAATATTGTATTATGTGTACATGTAATAATGATTAGCGTTTGGACATAATCTGAATTCATGCTTTGTGACGATGTAACCGAAGATGATAAAAGATTACAAATAGACTGGTTCACAAGTGGTTCACCGCCGGTTCACACTAATACGAGCACGGCGATAGATTTTTAAATTTGATAGTTGGTCAGGTGAGCAGTAGAAATTGCTATACCACCAGGTTAGGACTGCACTACGACGCTGTTTTTTTACACGTATATGAAAAGTGTTAGACGGATATACACCTGATGTTGAAATGTTAATACAACCCACTACTACATAGAATACTAAGTTTCTTTCCAAAAACTCAGGCGATGATGATATATCATACAAGTAAAATTTAATCAAATGTCATTGTGATCGAAGAATAGTTTATAAAAAATAAATAAAAATGATTATTGCAAATATTAACAAACATAACAAAATTATAATTAAAACAATAAATTCGGCTTAATCAGTTATCTAATTTCATGTTATTATGCGTCATTATGAAGTCAGATAAGTTCCTTATTACGTGGGAACTGATCCTTATGGGAGTGTTTATTGTTATCTCTTACGATTTTAATAAACAATGGTTGCTTTACCCAATCTCGGAGAAATAGTTGCACGTTATGTTACGGTAATTAAAGTACAGTCGGTAAAGTATCATTTGTGGTTAATTGTAATAAAGAGACAATTTTTAATGTAGAATTACGTGTGGCAGGGTACAGAGAAATTGCTTTGGAAATTTGTCTCTACTTGAGGCAGTGTGACCGGTGTAATACTTCCAGCCTACAGAAGATCGCAATCAAACAACCTTGTGTTGTGTTCCTGCGGTGAGTAGAGTTATCAAAGCTTCTTGGGGAAGGGGTATTGTAAGTTCGGCAACGCGCTAGTGATACCTGTGATGTTACAAGCGACCATAGGATACGGTAACCGCACACCATCAGGCGAGCCGTAAGCTTCTTTGCCATCTTAATTGTATAAAAAAGCTTTGTGCGGAACCAAATATAACACTTTTTGAACTATCGCAATTTGTATAAATTATAATATTATATACTAGCTATGACTGCATGCCGCTAGCTGTGCCGGGTAAAATTTCGAGTATAAATAACAGCCATATAAAACAGATAATATCCTGTGAATAATGACGCATTATACCTAGGACGTCTGTTTTAGTATAATTTAATAAAAACCTTGATAGCGCATAAAACCACAAACAACGACATCTATCCTAGAATTTTAGAACAAAATATAAAAATCAGAACAGTTTATTTCTATTGAAAATTACCTAGGTGGAGATAACATAATAACACTATATATTTAAAATATATTACAGTATTATATACACACATTTATATAACCTAAATGGAATATATAGACTATAAAAATGTCCATACGTGTAAATGTACCTCCAGACTATAAGCTACAACCTTACCAAATTTCATTAAATTTGGCTCAGTAGTTTCTGCGTGATTGACGTACAAATTAACAGACGCAAAGACAGATAGACAGATAGACAGACCAACAGACAGATAAAAATTCTAAACTCGGCCGTGGATATTTTCTCAAATATCTTTAATGTACAGGTTTCGACTATTTACTGATTTATTATAAATATAGATTTAATTCGGGTCTATAACACATCTTAATTTTTCAATTACTCGGCGTTTCGGCCTGGTTACATAGACCGTGGTCACGAGACGAATGAAGTTTTGCGGTGTCTTCGTTAGCGAGGGTAGTTTCCAGTTGTTAATACCTCCCGGACATGGTCTAACGCGGCCTCTATATGTTCGGAGTCGTAAGATTGTAAGTCAGTAATGTTACAACAGAATGAATTTGGCGAGGATGGTGGTGTGAAGAGGCGTGGAGGCATCTATCAGTATGTATCAGGTATGTATCAGTAAACGGCCATAGCAGAATACCTGCTCGAAGAGGTCCCTAATCATTAGATTGAACTATATAAGTCAATATCCTCTCCACAGGTCGCTTCTACTGTCCGAGGATAGTGAGCGAAAGCAATTGTAATAAAAAAGTATAAAACATCCAATAAGATGACGACGTACTAAAATTATCTTCAGCATGGGAAACGGTGATGGGAAGACTTTACCTGGTGATACGAGGTGATAAACCTCGGATGCAATCGACTGATGTCGCATCGGATACAGTAAGTGTAGTGTGCCGGAACATCACTAGTACATGAGGGTTGTTACTAGAAACCGCCCTCGCTAACACAGACACCGCATCACTTCAGTTGGCTCGTGACCACGGTCTGTGTAACTAGCCCAAAACGTCGAGTAATTAAAAAAGTAAGTCGCGTTGTAGACCCGCAGAAAATATATATTATAAGGAACAAGTTGAAGCGATGATGGCGCAGTGGTAGCGTGTACGACTACGCGTCGATTGACGTGAGTTCGAATCCCTACAATGAGCCTGAGCTTTCGGTGAAGGAAAACATCGTGAGGAAACCATAGCATGGTGGTAGGGCATTTTCTAATGCCCGCCTTGCTAGCTACCACCCTCAAGTTGAAAATCTGCCGCCAAGCACCAATAGATGTGTTCCGGCAGCTGCACTTGAGAGCCAGTCTTCCACTAGGTTTAGCGTGTTACCATCTTGGGCCACATTGTCACTTAACATCAGGTGAGAATGTGGCCACTACGCCAAACCTATAACATTAAAAAAAAAGAAATATGTTTCCCATTCAAATATAGTTTCTGTGATTGCATTAGACTCCACATATTTTTATATTAATTAATATAAAAGATATTGACAGGCATAATTGCAATACTAGAAATAAATATAAAATAGTAAAAATCCCACCTTTCAGTAAGTCTAAGATAAATAAAATATTTTTTATTTACGTTCTACAATAAACCTCTATATTTCTAAGCATATTATCGATTTGCCGGACAATAAGTTCAAGAATCATACTTTATTGACGAAAGAGTATAGACGAGAGAGAAAATGACGGTGATGTATGGATGTGATTCCCTCTCTGTACACCTACTGAAAATGATAATAACTGTAAACAATATATTAGATTTTATTATTTATGGTAAAAAATGTTGATAAATTCGATGGAGTTTCTTGCCTGCTCTTCTCGACCCCTTTGATATTCTACGAACCGGCAGTAGTGTTGTTATTCTTAAGAACTTACTTAGAGGGCCTAAACTGAATAGAAACGCTGAACAATTTCTTCCTAACCCATAGCATAAATATTTATTGATATATCACTAATTTGAGAAATGATTGGTTCTCCATACAAACTTCCATCCCCTATTCCACCCCTTCAAGTTTAATTTTCGCGTCAATAGTTAGGCCCTTCTCTAAGGTTCTATATATCTCTATACCAATATTCATCGATATTGGTTCAACGATTTAGGCGTGAAAACGTAACAACCAGCCAGACAGACAGAGTTACTTTCGTATTTATAACATTAGTGGATTAAAGTGAGGTCTCAAGGTTCTTCTGTTGTACCTATTCATTTTTCACTGTAAACACGTAGAGAGTACACTAAAAAGTTAATATAAATACTATTTTACTACCCTATTCATTTTTTTTAAATCAAAACCCTACTTATACTCGAATAAAAATGTTTATGACGTTATTTTAGACCATTAATATTAGATTACACATAGTTTTATTTCAAAATATCTCAATATAACGATAATTATTTCCGATTACGTAGTAAATCACCAAAATCACAAAATTTTCTCACATTATAAATAATGTCAATGATGTAATTGAGGAAGTAATAAAGAATAAGCCGGAAAACTTTTATCACATTTGGCTTATATGTGCATATAACTTAATTAGTAAGCTATTCAATTATATTTCTTCTAATTAGGATAGCATTTACGTCTTTTATATATATATACATACCTATATGCGAAACTAAAACAATGTAATACTAAAAATAACAATTTCCGGATATAATATAACAAATTGAGTTAGTTACCTAACGTATAATTTAGAACTTTAAATAACATAGAAATATCTCCGTAACACGGAAATTGAATCTAAAATCACGTACATTGTGACAAAATGAAGCGTATATTATGAATTTTATAAAAGTATGTAAACATAACCTCAAAATAATTCAAAATACTGACCTTCAAAACAAACATGGCTTCCAACGAAAACAACCGCTTTTGTATTCTGTCAAAATTTGCCGCGTTTCTCACTGGCCGAGCAATGGCCGACGTTCGTAAATCGCGTCTGAGTTGCGGCCAGCGCGCGCTTGTATTTATAACATCGTCGTTTAAAATTACAACAGTGGTTTGTTGAATATTGTTATGCGGTGCGAAGCCCTAGGTTTTGTAATGTATACCCTCGTTCGCGACAGACACTTGGTATACGAATTAGAAGATATGACGTATAATACTTTTTAATGGGTTTATGAAATTTCTTCATTGTTTCGTCATCGTTTTATAATAACTTTGGAAACTTAGCGTACCTATACATATATTAAAAGTAATATAGTGATATTTCGCAGCGTTAAGAAAGGACATTTACGAAAGCCTTAAATTTGCAAGAATTTTTATCGGTAATCATGACCACCTAACAAAACATAATGCCTCAATTATTTCACAGTCTGCCACAAAATAGCAATGTCAGCAAAATTTTATTACACGGCGGAACATTTAGTGAATGATAATGATGAGCGAATATAATTTCCTAAATTTTTTAGAAAATGATACGATTTTTTTTCGGATTTATTTTCTTGTTCCTAAATTAGCGACTAATATAGTGTTCTGTCTTATGATGATTTCAGTATCCTAACAAGATGGTAGCTCTCTTGTTAGATATTTCTAAGGTTATTGTTTTTTTTTATCGATGCACGGTACGGTGACTAAAATGTACCTGATGGTGAGGACAGTGCAATCCAATAACATCGGGACTACCGTGAGATTTACAATCCATCGACAGTCATAGCTGTCATGCCGGCCTGCTCAAATTTTAAAATTCATGGTCCATGTTATTATTTCCAGTCCACTTCAATTGTGCACAATAACCAAGCTTTATTATGCAAAATGCCACCTGTATGACATAATATAGGGACAAACAACACAAATTTAAGAATTAAAAAAAAAGGTGTGTGCGTACGTGTCACACACGATGGAAGTGAAACTTCATTTTAAAAGACATTTTCTATTTTATTTAAACAGTGTGTAATATACATACACACCGACATTTACTCTCTCGCTCTGGCTCAAACAAAGAGGAGAGTCCGACAATATATTGCTCTTTCGCTCTGGCTCACACAAAGAGGAGAGACCGATAATGTGCGTTAAAAGTTTAACGTTTAACATTTAACGTTTAACGCTTGGAAGTCGCATAAGAAGTTTCACTTCAATAAAAACATGACAGTTTAAAAATCCCGCAAAAAGTCCGATAATTTTTTTAATCTGTTCTACTAAAAATTAATCTATTGAAATATTTATCCTGTAGCTGGTTTGATTGAAGTAACATTAGCCTTGGATGTATGCTATCTGTGGTAGAAATCGGTAAATTATTACACAAATCGAAAACTACGCTCTGATTAGTTTGAAATGAATGAGTAATGTTTTTAAGGGCGTTTTAACCATACGTCTCACTACAATGATTCCACAAATCTACTCTAGTTTAATTTATGGCAAGATTTTGCTAGGTGATCTGTTACTCCCGGGATAGTGGTACGCACAGGCGTGTCGCTTTTCGGGATCAACCTGTGTATATCGAATAATCAAGTGGGGTGGTACGGATCTGTACTCAATTGGGTCGTAACCACCCTTGACATCAGGATAAATCCCTAATAGAAACTATCTTTTTGATTGTCGCATTTCGGGATCAGCCAGGCTTGCAGATCGGCATGACAAAGCCGACCGCCGATGGATTTTGATCTCTCGGTGGTCGCCGTTAAGTATTTTTTAAAAAATGTAATGTAAGCATTGTCCTCACTTCAGCTGATTAAATCTATATACTTATATAATAATCCAGAAGAGATTGTTTGTTTGTTTGCATGCAAATTTCTGTAACTACCAGTTGGATTCGAAAAAATTATTGTTATATATGATTGCTAAATTCACGTGGAATAGTATAGGCTATCTAGAATTAGGCTAGACCACTCAGCTAACCTTAAATATTGATTTTTGTTAAGTAAGTCGGACGAAACCGCGCACCAGAACTGTTCCATCCGCGTGCGCTGGCGTAATGGTTAGTGATAAATACAATGTTGTACAAAAATATTGCTTTTTAGTACATCTAAAAAAAAAGTCCGCGATACTATACGCCTACCTCTTATACACAAACCACAATAATTAATGATTTACAAGCATTATTATTATTATAGTTTATAGCATTATTATATTATTAAAGTTACTTCATTATGAAGACAATTTTATGTATATAAACTTTGCCTTTTATTTGGGCGAATAGTTTGGGAGATAATGTAAAATTAAAATAATTCAACACTCGGCTCTGGCCTATGACTATACATAGGGGTAGTGGCGCGAACGAGCAACCCGCTTAAGCGCTCGCCCCACAAGCCCAGTGAAGCTGTAAAAGCCGCAAAGGCTCCAGAGCCCCTTAGGCTAACAGAATATTCAGTTCGAAAAACAAAAAAAAAAACAAAACGAACGAGCTGTGTGACGTGTGATGCATAACCCTGGCCGTCCGATAAAAATATTGCCTATACCGAAGTATTATAAATCATCAATCAGCGATTTCTTTTAAATTATACGCGGGTGAAACTACAGGACACAGCTAGTTATTAAATAAAACGTTCATGGTTCTGAGGATTTAGCTATAGTATAGGTAAAAGAGACTAGGTAATAAATAAACAGACAACGGGACCAGTAGCGAATAGAACACACGTCCTGAGGGTTCCAAACATTGTTTTACATAAATAATATTGTAAATTTTGTTCACATCGCCGACACGCGAGTGTGCATATGTGACTAACTTTTATTTTTGTGCGCTTGCTGTGTAGGTACTAGTGTACTAGTACTAGTGTACTACAAGCCAATTAACAATAAATTTAACTTTATCCCGTATTAGTTTCAGACGGAATTTGAAATATGTTGAGTTTATTCTATAGCTTGTGTCGAAAGACCTCTTTTCGTGCCAGATTTCAAGACTAGAGGTCTTTGAAAAGTAACCATAGGTTTTGAAAATTAGTCAATCATTGGAACATTTTGTATGAAGGGTCATATATCTTCATTGCGTCAACCTAGAAAGTAGATTTTTTTACAGCGATACGAAGTACTATACCTTTGACAGGGCTTTGATAGGTGAGGGTTCAATTTTTTTTTTATAATAGCTTGGCAATTTGACTGTCCTGTACCCGATGGTAAGCACACTACAATCCAAACACAACGACAACCACCAAGAGAACGAAATCCATCGGCGGTCGCCGCTGTCATGCCGGTTTTCTTTATCAGGTTTGAAACCTTAAAAATATTTGTAAACCCGTCACTTCGCCAGAGACGAGGCTTTCACAAAACATTCCCCAAATAATAACGTGACTGTCTGTTGGAATCAACGTGAACTAACTAGCGATCTCTTTAGCAGTCAGACCAAATAAACCAGAAAATGCAGACGACATAAGAGATAATGTTTATAAATAATTAACAAACAAGTCCTCAGTGTCGCCTACATTTATATAAGTACTCCAGATGATCGAAATCAAGGGCAAGTACGACCGGTCTTGACACAACTCTCATAGCCTAAGAGCTAGGAGCCTATTGAAGCTGAGTAAAAATAAAGTTTATTATTTTTATGCTCTTGATCTAAAACCATGATGTGCTCAACGACAGTAAGTAACACGGAGGACTGTCTCTCGGGAAGATCTTACGTGACAAATCGTGATAGGCAATAGATTTTTGAGACCGATCGCTAAGCAAGCGAATATAAAAAATGTGATATCACCATACTTGCATTACGTTGTTTTCCTCCAATAGGTCTGCATCCTTTGCCTCACAAATACGTTTGTAAATCTGCATGTCAATTCAAAACTTGCAGTACCAAGGAACAATTGGGTATTTGAAAAAAAAGAATATCGTTTTATTTTGTATTTTAAAGCTTCACCATAATTATGATAATAGTCAATTGGAAAAACTCTTAAAACATTTTTTTTATTAATAATGAACAACTGAAAATTGTAATATTTTAAAAAGAATCACATGACTACGAACGCGCTACGATTGATCGTCAGGTTTGTGACGTCATAATGTTATAGGAATTTCATCAATTAAGTGTTAAAGCACTGTAACAGCTGTGTGCTACAATGAGTAGAAATTTACATTGTGACTTCACACGCGCTCGGATTTATTCGGGAACGATCGGCGCGTTTTTGGTACTGAATTCAAACATTCATTTTTATTTTGAAATAACTTTTGAAACATTGCGAAAAAAAGATATAGTTTTTTTTATAAAAATTATATATGATCTTTCCATTCATCACAAAAAAATATTCAAATACTCAAAATATCAACTAACGTTAGAATAAAAAATATATAAATCGAACCTAAAATAATTTATAAATTTAGACCCTAAAAAAGCAGTTATGAATTTCAAAACACAGCCTCCGGTTCGGAAAACATCACAGTCATCGAGATGAGCAGACAAGAAACTCGATCGGGTCAAGTATACAAGTATTGGTAATTTGTTGTGGACACACAGAGAGGTAGTCACATCCAGACATCATTATCATTCACTGCTCGAACAATTCCATTACTTCCTATCAATTGTAGAATAGAGAAATGTACAAAATCTGTTAAGAACTAATAAATATTTTTAACTTCATGGATTTTTTACTATTTTTAATAATATTATTGCAATTCTTATAGCCTGTCAATTGACCAATACCATAAGCTTCTTGGTACGAATTTTCATAAGGATCGTTCAAGCCGTTTTTGAGTTAAATCCGTTCATACAAACAGATAGGCAAAGAAAAAATCAATGTCTTTTACAGAGGATGTTGGTCAGGAAATTAGGAAAACAATTACTTATACATACAGGATACATACATATTTATTAATATAGATACACTACGGCTCTTAGACTATACACGTGCTATTCAGATCGTGACACGTTTACAGTGACATATAACATGAATGCGTAAGTTTCATCTCTTGAGTATTAAATAAATTTAATGCATTTTTAATGCACATGTATGAAATACGTAATTTGGGGGCCGATTTTAAAAGATGTGATTGGAAACGGCTATTGCCACACTATCATGACCCGTTCTAAATCAGTCCTCAGAGGTAGAAATGCCTCTTGATCTATGATTTAGCTCATTTAGCTCAAGCGGTCATTTGCTAGCCATATACGCACAGATTTACCCGTCGGATGCATCTCATATTTGATCTGCGGTTTCGCCACACACGGTCTCATGCATTTGTTGTGATGCTGATTTTATTCTAGCTGTAATATGTGGCGGTATTCTATGTATTGAATAAAGTAAACGTAGAAAGAGTTTGGATGAAGCAATGGCTAGAAAAGCGATCGCGATATAGCCATGTCAATCTACTCAGAGATTTGCCAATCCATGAACCTGTTGATTTGTTCATTTTTTTTTAAATGGATTAATCAACTTTGGAATACCTACTTAATAAAGTGAAACCCTTAATTATTTAAGGAAATATAGTAATGAGATAAAGCTAACGCGTTCGAGCGCAACTGAGATGCGATGTGGCGGGCATATCTGTTACTACGCACACATTTAAGAGAAGTAGGGCACAGAGAATTTTCTTTGGAGATTTTTGTCTACTTGGGGCAGTCCGACCGGTGGAATACCTCCACCCTACAGAAGATCGTAGCCAAATAACCTTGTGTTATATTCCTGCGGTGAGCAGGGTTTCCAAAGCTCCTTGGGGTAGGAGGGTTCAAGGTCGGAAACACGCTAGTGATACCTATGGTATTATAAGCGTACATAGGTTACGGTAGCCGGTTACCATCTGGCGGAACACGTGCTTGATTGCCAGCTTTGTAGTATAAAAAAAAAATAGTTGAATGCTCGGATTTCTCTGCCTTGTGCCCGATCCGTTGGTTTAGCGAACGAGCATGGATCGAGTATGGCTCGTGCGAGTATTGCTTAGTATTTTCTAGATTGCTCACTAAACTAACCATGGTTAATCGAACTATATGCCTGTTTGATACTTTTTTCTTGTAAAGTCTTTATTTAAACCATATTTAACCCTATATTAGAGTAAGTAAATACAATTTGTCTAAACTTATATACAACTAGCTAGCCCCGCAGACGTTATCTGTTTTTTCTGTACTCAATAACTCGACCACTCTACCAAAAACCAACTTTAATGGTGATCGGTCAAACGGTTTTGGAGTTTACCGAACGCATATTATACCAATCTTTAATAGCGTAAGTCGAGGGTAGTATCTAGCCACGCGAGTAATAACAAATTCTTAACGCTCAATGGTTTCATTACGATGTTTTCTCCACGCTCTGAAAGTTAAAAACGCAATGACAACATTACATTATTCCATATGCTATAGTTACGTTTAGGTAACTTAACGAGGTCTCTTTTACGCCGAACTTGGGTCGTCTTAACGAAGGTAACCACAAACTAATTTTGTCTGCCAATTCTGTATCTACGATTGGCAAATACTTTGTGAAAACTTGACTCTAGCATTTAAGATTTTAAGCAATTTTTCAACAAATTTGGGGACCCCTATGAAGCCATAACTTACTAAGTTAGAAGTAAAAATTTGTTTTGTAAATGAATTGAAGAACGTACATTCCTATAGCCATAATTAGGGACACTGCTATCGAATTTGATACCCGATAGATCTCTGTTGTTTTATCGGTGACAACAACTACGCCAAACGTCGTTTCTACCGAACTTGGTCCTTTTTCATATTTATGTTTTTGCTGGTATATCATTATATTTCTGAAATCGGAACAGTGCCATTTGTTGGTGAGCGGGCGGAAGCGCCGTTGTAGTTAATGCCCATTATGATGTTGAAAATCAATATTTTTTTTAATTACTTTAATCAATAAACTTTAAAGTTTTTGTTTCTTTCCTTTGTATATTCTTTATAATCTACCTTAATTCAAAATTTTCTAGTTTCTGAGTCACATAGAAGTGGTCTAAGTTTTTAATGAGTCAGATGAAACTGTTTGTGTAATAATGTAATAATAATACACTGGCCGATGTGTTGCCCAAACTTGTCTGACACACTGCCGTGTATCTAGATAAATTATGACTTAAGATTAATTGTATGTGACTAAGATTACCTGTGTTAATTTAAATGAATTGCCGTACCTATAAATAAACTATAGTTAAAAGGTTGACGGTCGAATGTTGCGCAATAGTCATTTTGCAGGACATTCATACAGCATTATCTAGCCACATAACGCTGACAATCAATAGTGCCAACATAAAGGAAAAGGAAAAGTTATGGGGAACAGACTGTACTGAGGTCTGAGTTGGAATGCCTCGTGTGCCAGACGCCAGTTCGTGTTGCCAACCATTCCTTTCTAACCGGAACTGCTCCTGCAGTCGTACCTGTTACATGTCCAAATACTCTTCGTAGTAGTAGTATCACTCTAATATCAACGCAATATGCAAAAGTCATTGTTTACTACAGATACAATGTGAACGTTAAACGCAAGGACGCAGTAAAAGTTGTTCCGCATTTTCTCCGCGTAACCACAGATGACTCACCCCCCTCCGCCTTCATTACGTGCATATTATACTTATAACTACAGTATAAGTAAATATAAGTTACTTCAACAAAATTCTTCAACAAGGAAAGAGGTAAAATAACGCAAACCATTAACGACTGTACACTATTGGGTTATAGTTATATATCTGACGTTATCAGGCTTATTTTCCAGGGAAAGGATGATATGGCTAATAGCAGAAGTACCAAATGTTATATATGTATAAGTGTGTGGGTCCTCCAGTCGAGGATTCTTTTTTGTATTATTAGTAGTTACATTTGTTCAGATTAAATCAAGAAAAGGTTGGGCTCCCTCTCTTAGGTGGATGATTTTTTTAAGTGGTTTAGAGAAAATTGTGAGGAAATGTGTGAGACATTTGCCATGCTGGCTTTATCCACCTCTGCGCTTGGCTACTAAAAAACGATTAAAAACATTCAAGGTTGGGGACCAAACACTTTTGGAATGAGCACGGCCACCACCCGGCCTACCCTATATACACCCATGCTGGAATTATTATGCGCCTGATGACTCTGGTAAGATAATTAGCGTATAGACGCATTCAACTAACAGCAGCTTTGATTTCACTCGCAAGAAGTGACGTTCAATGATAATTGGTTAAAAATAAAATGTTTACGCTCCAATAAAAATAATTATATAAAATACCTGTAAAACTTTATTATTGTAATTTAAAAATGTACGTCCTTTTTGATGTTCAATGCAAATGCATTTGTTTGGCAACGTTGCAACATTATAAATATGTCAGAATCGTGTCTATGTCATTTATTTAAAAATAAATCATGTCTCATAGCAACAAGATAACACAAATCCTTACAGGTATTCAAAAATACGGCGTATATAAAATAAATGGAAAGAAAGTAGAGAAGACGCCGCGCGCTCGCAACAGGTGTGGTATGTGATCCACGCAACCACATAAGCAGACAACGACGGGTTTGAAGGATGGTTCGGCTCAGCTTTAGAATCGCTACCGTCGGAATCACACTCACACTCCTTTTTTATGGTTTAAGATATTTTTATTTCTCTAAGAATATAACAATTCGCTTTACAGAGAAACTTATAGATATAATTCAAAATTTCAACTTGACCAGTGTACAATACCTTACATTACATTTTTAAGTAGGTAGTTTGAATTAATTCAACAGAAAGTGTAGTTTGGGAAGGCGGATTCTATTACAAATTCAATCTATTACAATTCTATGTCTATACAATTCGCTTAACCGTTCAAATATAACATAATTCAAGTATAACAAGTTCAAATATTCGACTTAACCATGTACATTATTACATAACATTTTTAAGTAGGTAGTTTTAATTGATTCAACATACAGTGTAGCTATGGAAGGCGGGTTCTATTACGTATTGCAGCGTTAGGAATTAGTTGCTATCATAATTTCTAACATGAAAGTTTATATTAATGCTGTTAAATATTAGCAAAGAAAGAGTTAAAGCAGTTACAAATATCAATAATTTTTGTACAACAGCCATCATGTGTTACAATCTTGGATGGAAAATTGTTAGTTTTTATTTTGTTAGCTCCTAAAGAATTTACGAGTCTTCACATTTTATTCAAAATAATGTTGTTAGTTTTGTTTGTTTGTTCCTCGCTTAAATAAAGTTAAAAATACGTTTCTATGAATATGCACTTTTAAATGTTTACGACTCCCTATGCTCGATGCGTTTGCAAGTTGAGAACACATGAGAAATAAGGAGATGCATGTTGACAGCTATGGACAGAGCGGCATTCACGTCAACCATTTTTTTTATAGTAGCACGGCTAAGTTAATATTGCCTGATGGTAGGCACAATACCATTATAAAACAGTGGCGATCACTAAGAAATTAAGATTTATAAATCAGGCTAGTTTAAAATGTTGGTTAATTTATTTTAAATCTTCTTTTGCCCTGCGAGTGATATAACAGCCCGCATAGAATCGCGTATGATTAGCCCACGGTGCGGTGTTTTAGTACAGTTTTTAAATGTTTACTATTGCTAAATGAAAATAATTATTGTTTATATTGGAGCACACATGATCTAAAATTGCTTTAGTATTAGTAGTCTTCCTGGTGCAATACTTAGTATCAATTTTATTCAATATGTTTGTTCCATTTTCCTGCAGCATTCTTTTGTAGTTAGTAGTTGTAGACTTATATTTTAACAATTTGTAGTTGAAGTCTCCAAATACAATTACCCGTTTCCATTTAAGGAGCTGCTGGGAATAAGTTTCTATAAAGTCGTTGTCATTGGTTCTCTCTGGTTTATAGATTGCTCCAATATTTAAATGAAATTTATTTATATGAATCCATAAGTAATGGTAATATTTTTACATAAACTTTCAATAGGTTGCTGTATAAGCTGTTGTGAACATAGATTGAAACTCCTCCGCGTCTTCCTCTGGTTCGATAATTGTAATAGTGATTATAATTATATAAAATTAAGCTTTCAGCCTCTAAATCTGATTTTATCCAAGTCTCAGTTAATATTATAAGGTGTATTACACTACGTATAGAATGTATTATACATTTGAGTTCATCAAGTTTGCCAGTCTTACTAAGCTGCGTACGTTCGCGTATAGACATTTTAAAGATTTTGGGTTATTGACTACATTAGTATGAGTATATGTTATTTGATGCGTAATATAATTATAAGCTAAAAATTTCATCATCATCAGTTACTGAACAGCACCGTTTTTTGCATGAACATCAACAATTTTGGGAATTCCTTTAATGTATTTGATAGAAAGTCCTGATTCCCCTTCATCAGTTCTACGCTTTAATTCTGCTCTTAAAAATAGTATTAATTGCTTTTGATAAGGAGTCTGATCAGAATAACATTTGATGTTTTCATTCTCTATATAAATGTTATTCTTTTTACGAAGAATAGATTTGACCGTGTCGGCTGAGGCAAAACAAACCTTAATAGGGCGAGATTTATTACTATTGTACTTCCCCAATCGATATAGTTTTTTAGGCTCAGTGCAGTTGGGATCAGCCAGTTTAATTATTTTATTAACTCCTTTTTTATCATGTTCTATTCTTACCTCGGGATTATAGGAACATATCTCGTTTAAACCATTTATAATTACGTTTTTTCCCCTTTGCGTCCGTTCGTAAATTTCGGAAACTATGTTCTCACAGGTAGGCACTCTAGATTGTTGCACCATAGAAGTTGTAGTTGTAAATGTTTCAAAATCCTTTTTAAGATATTCTAGCTTTTCCTCCAAATCTGTTTTGGATGTTTTAATTTTCACTAGTTCTAGTTCTACTCTTTTCTGTTCTGTGATTATTTGGTCAGTAGTAGACTTGATTTGGGTTATTTGATTTGTTATAGACGATACTTCTTGAGTTATTCTAACTAATTGTTCAGTTTGAGTTTGGGCCATAGAAGTTAGCATCTGCATAATTTTTTCTTCGAATTTGTCAAATTTATGGGAAAGATCGTCATCGAGTTGCTTTCTTTTCCTTAAGGTAAGTGGTTTTGCGTCCATATTAAATAAAGTCAACTGACTTAAGTTCGGTTGAGATTCGCTACGACTTCCTATTATATCTCTACTATCAGCACACGTAATAGGTTCATGAGTTGGTGAACGACGCACAGCCATATAGGTGGATAAGTACACGTAGTTACTCGAATGTTGTCGCCGTATGCATAGTTAAGTTTGAGCGAGATGAATTATCACAGTTACGTAGCCTGTTTCTTTTACCCAAGGGGGTGCGGAGAGCCACTGCACTGACTGCGACGCTGTCCTCACGAAATTAACGACACACTTAAACGTATTAGAGAATATGCGTTGTATTGTTTAGGATAAAGTTCAATTTAATTTCACTTAGATTTAATTTTGAGGAAGAAATAAAAAACACGTCCACTCTGTACACTGGTCTTCAAAGATATTGAACAGTTAGATCTACAGTTAGATCACTTTTTTTTTTTTTTTTTTTTTTTTTTTTTTTTTTTTTTTTTCGATCTGACTATACTGTTAGCCATAAGGGCCCAGGAGCCTCGAACGGCTTTTACAGCTTCACCGGACTTGGGGGCGAGCGCTTAAGGCACTCAGCCACGAAAGGCACTCAGCCACGAAAGTTAGATCACTTTATAACTAGGCTTATTATAAAATTTTACACTCCGGAAATTTATAGTTTATGAGATAATCACAAGTTTATTTTTATTAATTAAATTTTAAAAATCGTATTTAAATTAGTAAATTTGACAATACAAATGTCAGATCAAGCTATTCTGAACGTATAGCACAGAGTACGTAATGTATAGACAAGAGAATTTCACTCATAGAGCCTAATTATCTTAAAGTTTCTGAACGTTTTTTTTGAACTTTTACAAAATTTTCGTATATTATTGCATATTATTATTAATAATTAATACATATTGTTATTAAAATACAAGCCTTTAGTTATATATATAATTTAATTTAAAATTTCGTATTTTTTTTCTTAACTTATTTTTATTGGTTTTTGAACGATCAATGTTTTGTTTGTTTATTCTGTTCCGAGTTTTTCGTGTCTGGGTTATTTTCTTTGTTCCGTTTGTTACTTCTTGGTATTGTTCGTTGTTCTTAGTCAGATCGCGACTTAATTGCATACGCGCAACAGTCCGAGCCGAGGTCCGGCCACTTTGGCACCCTCGGATGTTGTTGCTTAGCTTTCGTGGCTGAGTGCCCTAAGCGCTCGCCCCCAAGCCCGGTAAAGCTGTAAAAGCCGTAAAGGCTCCAGGGCCCCTCAGGCTAACAGTGTAGTCAGTTCGAAAAAAAAAAAAAAAAAAAAAAAAAAAAAAAAAAAAAAAAAAAAAAAAAAAAGTTCGTTGTTATTGTTCATTGTTATTGTTAGTTTTAGGTTGTTTTACTGTACTTTTGTTTTTAACTATGTTGGATTGTATGACGAATGCCGATTGCTCGGATGAAGCAGCTGCAGTTGTGGCTGCGCAAACAACGCTGACATCGTACTGTATTGATACAATTGGTTAGGTTAGGTTTGTATTGTGAACAAAACGCACGAGTCGAGCGAGCGAAGCGAGCGGGCCGCGGCAGCGGCCGGCGAGTGCCAGAACACTAATTACCTGTTGGGAATTTATATACAAGTCTCAGTAGGTAACATAATTTTGCTTATTGAATGACTTAACCTCAAAATTTTCAAATATGATTTCTCGAAAACTACTTGTTTCCGCACTTTTTCTTTCACTGTGGAGTTCCCTTTCACCCTCCCGACCCTCCTCCGTCCCTTAGCGTCATCAAATTTAGCGTAGGTGACCTAATTTTGCTTAATAAATGATATAACCCCAAAATTTTAAAAAAATAATTTCTCGAAAACTATTTATTTCCGGAATTTTTCCTTTATAGGGGGATTATCTCTCACCCTCCCCCCCTCCCCCACCCCCTTCCATATTCAAATTCAGCGGTAGCGATTCCAAAGTCCAACCCTAAGTCGGAACCCGAAGAGAAGATTATTCTGGCTGGAGCTTGTCGGATCTTGAGGACGTTCAAAATAAATTAATAGGTCACCTACGGGCAGCGATAACATCAGACATGCGAGGCATGGGGTGGCTATATAGGGGAGGTTGGAGGCCACTGGGGGCAACCATTAATAAACAGACATCATGCTCACTTGGATTGTCGGACCGTGTACATCTCTACAATGCTTGCACTTAACCCAGATTACACCCAAAGATTTATGATTCCGTAATGAAGAAAGATATCAAGGAAAATCCTGGTGTCTTCGATAGTGCATTCTGGTGTCTCTCTCTGTCTTTGACAAATATTAGTAATACCTACCTATTGTAATTTCCTGTTTGTATTTTGTGTTTTCAACATCGAAAAACTGTGCTTTATTTTTTCTTTCTTTACGTTAGAGAAATAAAAAAAACACTACTGCAGATTTATTCAATTACTTATAGATAATGATAAATCTTGTTGCAGGCAATACGTTGCAGGATCACCTAGGACATATCAAAGTTATAATTTTATTATAGTTGTAATTATTATTTAATACAAATGATACTCCTCACTAAATAGATATCGTAGAATATTCTATTATTTTTTTATAATTTGCTCGATGTTGAATCTTCTATAAATTTGGATCAGTGGTAGCAGCGTGTATGGACATCGCGTCGATAGACGTGAGTTCGAATCCCTGCAATGAGCCTGAGCTTTTGGTGCAGGAAAACATCGTGATAAAACTATAGGATGGTGGTAGGGCTTTTTCTAATGCCTGCCTGGCTAGCTACCACCTTCAAGTTGAAAACCTGTCGCCAAGTTCCAACAGGTGTGTCCCGGCAGCTGCACTTGAGAGCTAGTACTCCCACTAGGAATGCGCCACATCGCCACAAAATAATGTGAGATTGTGACTACAACACTAAACCTATAACGATAAAAAATCTATGTCCCCCTCCAAGCTTAAACTGTAGATCCGCGCCTGCAACTCAGCAGTTGCGAGAGCCGCAAGTCTGTCCGCATTTGTGTGCAAACTAGGAAAGGCGTATAATAAGCGAATATTTAATAATTTACTGAGGATACCGCGTCGAGATGTGAGTATAGCTACCACCATCAAGTTGAAAATCTATCGGCAAGCATCATAGGTGTGTTCTGACAGCTGCCTCGAGAGCCAGTCCTCTCCAGGCTTAGCGCGAAACCATCTTAGGCCAAATCCTCACTAAACATAATGTGGCCAAACCTTAAACTTATGTAGGATATAAAAATGTGTGTAGCGGTTCATACGTGTCATAAGTGAAACCTTCAGAAAAAAAAAGTTCATTAAAAAATATATTTAAATATCCTAAATCAGCGGGATTCGAATTATCGACCACTCGTGCGTACTGCGTATGAAGTCTGGTCGTCTCACACCATTAGGCCAATCCGACAACGATCACAATCCTGAAAATTAGGAATTTTCGTTTCATCGAGTTTCAAATCACAAAAGTGCTAAAACAAGTTTTCACTTGTATAAATGTAAGTAGTTACTTGAAATGTAACAAAGCATAAACAGACCTAGATATTGTATTCTAAAAATTTGTTACACTACAGACTTTAGAGCAACGTCACGTGTTCTTTGTATGCGTGACATAGTGTGACCTTACGCGGAGATCAGACAATGTCAGCAAAGTCTTCTTACATATTATCTGAAAATTCAACGTTAGTGGTTACTATTAAGACACATACTTTACAGGGGTTCCGTGACTTATTACGCGAGTACTATGTTTATTATAAAAGTTTTTAAACTTATTAAAAGCTAGCAACCGCCTGCGATTTCGCTCGCGTTAATTACAATATCCTACCAAAAACATAAATATTAAAAAATGGGTAAGGTAGGGTAAGGTCTGTAGAAACGACGTTCGGGGTAGTCGTTGTCACGGATTATAGAGCTGAGATCTAACGGGTGCCAAATCTCATAGCTGTTCCTTTAATTATAGCTGTAGGAATGTACGTTCTTCAATACATTTACAAAATAATTTGTTAATTTCTTTGATATGGAACTTTTAACTTGGCAAGATTTAATTGTCAAAATACACGCATTAAAATTAAAAGTATACGGGCGTTAAATTGATCTCTCATGTGGTGATTTTTATTCATAAACTTATGTTATTTGGTTTTATATTATGTAATTTGGATGGAATTTTACTTGATGTAGTTTGGTTATTGGGCATAAGTGAAGTGAATTATAAATAAGAACTAGGAACATGCATTTTGAGTTGCTACACAAACTCCCTGGACAGTTTTAACAAGGGAGCCGCCGTCTTGTTAGAGTTATATTTGAAAGATACAAGAATAATTAGAAAATCATGTGTCGTTGGAAGATTTGTGAATAAACACACGTTGCCAATAAATAAAAAGAAGAAAGATGTCTAATAATATTTCAAACATCTGAAACGAAAAGCCAAAAAGTAAACGATGAAATGGCGATAGCAACGTGTTATGATACTACTGCTACCTACAAATTTTTACTGTGTATTTAGTGCATTACCGTCTATAGATAATCTCTCACCGATTTCATACTAAACTATCACATGAAGTTTAAATCTTATAGGGCGATACTTCAAAGCATGTCAGATGATTCAAAGATGTCGATAATTATATCATCTAATGTGACCTTAGTCACACGCAAAACTTGTAACGATGATAGAACAGCCTAATTTTCACCGCATTACGTTTCGTTGCGCGTGCGCACGCGGCCATGACACTTACCAATTTGTATTCTACAGAACGACGGTCCAGTAACCGATAATTGCATATAATTACACCGTTGTTATATATTGACTGACATATAACTCGATTAGGTGTTAAATTACAACACAAATCTACAGTTTTATTCGATGACCTATATTCGAAATCAAAGAACGTTAAACAAAATTAACTAGATTTATACATACCTACTAAGACGTAAGACGTTCACGGAAAAAAGCTTACCTACTCTTTGTTTCGTGTTCGGCTCTAACCTGATCAACTGCCAATAACATATCCGTGTACTGACTGACTTTAATCACGTTAATGCTGAAGTATTATTATTAAAAATATCTCCCATCGACCATTGTTATCAGTAGTTAAATCTTAAAACTGGACTCGAAACTCCTAAATTCTAAATGTTTTCGTGATAGACACTTTAGTGCCCGCGTGCAAGTGACAATGCAAACCCTTCTGTCCTGTTTTCCCTGAATAGAAAGGAATTTAAGTTGGGTTAGCTACTTATGGACGTTTATAAAAACAGTAGCTAAAGCTATCGCTAGGTATAGACAGCGAGGAATTCCCACAGGTAATTTTTATTAAATTCCACAGTAGAGAATATGATTTTAAAATGGTTTAAGACGAGTTGTTCCAACCCGATCAATATGTATTGATAGATGGCGTTGCTATGACGCAATAAAATACGTAGGCGGGAAAACTTGCTGCCCGTGTGAGGCGTTCATCTGCTCCCGTTTTATACACAAAGGTGGCAAACAAGCACACGGCCTACCTGATGGTAAGCGACTACCATACTTTACCGACGCTTGTAATACCATAGGTATCACTAGCGCGTTGCCGACCTTGAACCCTCCTGCCCCAAAGAGCTTTGGAAACACTACTCAACACAACACTGCGATCTTCTGTAGGGTGGAGCAAGTACCTACGTATCGGTTAATTAATAATCCAGTTTTGATTCCAATGTCGCTATTTTAGGGCTCATCAGCAGTTGTAATCATTTAAATACAAATAACAAATAAAAAACTCAATAAAAGAAACTTTATTAATAGCTAAACAGAGATATATATATGTATATACATATACTAAAAAATACACATACATACAACGGCATCTATGCTATTACATCTAACTTATTTAAATAGCGAAACGGAACACTGAGAAAACGTTTTTTTTACAATAAAATAAAACAAATCACATCACATCACAAAATAAACATTCATATCAAACAGTTTCTCGAAATACAATTAGGTATCCGAATATAATTTTCGATACTCGAAATTTGTTGGATATCTGACTGGAACGTGTTGTTTTTATGAATATCAATTCTATAGTTTACGACTTCCAAGAATGTTTTAATACAGATAAACTTTAAACTTGGTGAGGAGCGACCACAGAAAAAAAAACTTTTTGAACCAAATTACAAACACAGTTAACCTAACCTAACATATAGACATCGCCAAAACGAAATTAATATTCATTTAATCGAACATATTGCAATTTGACAATATAATTATTACTAGCTAGCCGTACCCTCGGTTCTGTAAGCGTTAACTACAGAATTATTGTTCATGAAGATACCGTGATAATTTTTTTGAGGACAAAGTATCTAAGGTGTAATTTAAAAAAATTAATAAAATTCTATCCAGTAGTATTTGCGTGGTGTACATAACGCCAAACCTCAATAATTTTATTAAAGTGAAACTTTTATTCTATCGCCCCAAAAATTTTCGTTCATCTATCACAAATGTCGCATTACATTTGGCCGTGGAGTAGGGAACTGTGAGACTCGAAGCGAAGATGAAGTTATTGATAGAATAATTGAAGTTGACAACGATTCAATGATTTACATAAATATTTCTCTTAGTTTTTAATATGCGTTTATCATCTAAACGATTGTATTAATTATGTATTCCGTACTGTAATACGCAAATTTAAATTAAATTTTATAATTGAATATTTTGTCTACTATTGATTTCCCATTTTTCAATAATTAAGTTTAGATTAAAAACGCAATTTTATTACACTAATTCAAATATTTTTCCAAAAATGTTTAGTTAAATGCCTACAAACCTAAAAAAGTTTCACTTACATCGTGGTTTCATAAAACCACACAATTTTTTTTTTATATTGATAGACTAGCTGTGCCCGGGGCTTCACTCGCGTGGACACAGAATGCCGTCAATTGAGCACACAGGCGAATCGTGCTGCCCCGTAACAACTCACGGCGGTCGCCCAACGGTTATTTTAAAGACAAAAATCCTTATTGTTGGCGATCCTTAGATGATAGACATATGGTATCAATTACCTTTTAAGTTCTATAATTATGTAGAACATTAATTTTAATTATCTCGTATGGTTTACTTAACGTACGCTATTTAAGCGACCCAAATGAGTCTTTTTTTCGAACTGATTCACCATTATCGTCACTGCTTATTTCGTATGTGACTTTATTTTACAAAATATATCCTATAACCTGACCAGATACCACGAAATAAAAAAAATACATGCAAATCGGATTAGTGGTTTTCGCGTGAAAATAACATAAACGGACAGACAGACAGAGATTCGTTGACTTTTATAATATGTTTAGATATAGATCAAGAACATTTCAATGTAAATTAATTTACAATTTCAAATGACAACTTCGCATTCGATTTTTTTCAGTTTCGTTTTTAATTAAAGCTCAATACTGTTCTGTCCGAAAGTCGAGTCAAAAAGTTCAATTCATTCGGCAACCTGACGAGTGTAGAGGGGGCGACCCAACAAGCACACTATAGATTTATTTATTTAAAATTTGTTATTTTTTACGTCTTAGGTCTTATTTTTAACGTCGGCATTAAAATTTAATATTGTTTAAAGTCACATTTTTTGCCATTTTAATTTAAGCCATCCCAATTATAACGCCTCAATATATACAATCAATAGAATCAATGCGTATTGCCGACCATAGCTACCAGAGTACTATTTGATCAAAAACCATTTAGTGTCAGTCGAATTTCAGGTAGGTTGTAGCACCTTTCATTCATTTTAATAAATTTCGCCGGCTCAATATTGTAAATACGTTCTTATGATTCCTTAAGTGTCGTCCACAAATTACGTTACGCAAAATGTGCCACATATTAATTTAGACTCCATATGTGTCTTTGTTACAGATTACTAAATCTCTATGTATAAGATTTAACTTATGGACGGACCTTATATGATTTCGCTGGAGCCGCACCGCTTGAGTACGTAAGGTCCCTTTCCAGTTTGGGTTCTTATGAAGTTTCAATTTGTTATTTTATTTACAGATGGAAAATTTGTTAAAATATAAATGATTATTATATTGAAATTGTCTATTTTAATAGTTGGTTTATTTTGGTACTTTTTTTAAAACAGTTCTAGCGTGGACATATGCAAGTCAATCTGTACTTGAAATCATAAGTTTTATTCGATAATCAACAACTAAGTTTAAAAAACAGGACCAAGTTTACTAATTATAGTCATATATTATAACCAGGGATGTTATGGATATCCGTATCCGTAACCGAAACTATCGGATATCCGAAATAAAAAAATATCCGTAACCGTATCCGATATATATGTTTCGAATAATTTTGGATAGGGGCGGAGTCTAAATGAGACTAGTTATGACATGTTTTGTTTTTTGCCCTGGCGAACTGATACACGAGCCTCGCGCGTACTTCTGTGCATTGTTTATATCTATTGCTTAGACATAGCCAGTCAGTCATTTACTCTTGTGGGATTTACTTACATAACAAGTGTTGTGTGAATTAATTTTATTAGGACAAAATACTTTTACAATTTCTTCGAAATCGAATATCCATAACCGAAACTGTCCGAAAGTAACGCATAATCCGAAATAATTTCATATCCGTAACCGTATCTGAAACCGATATAATATCGGTTTAACTAGTACGACCACAATGACTTGATACTATATTTGGTTTATTTTGATAAAACCACACATATAACGTACTGGATACGTTGTCCCAAGGATTACGTTCACTTGGTGTGGACGTGCCGAAGGAATTATTCGGGCGTATTAAGCTTAAGGACGCCTCGGTTCGAGTTGCTCACTTTTAATCAATAGTTCAATATTCTTTTATTATTCAATGACTAATCGTATTGAGTATACTACAAGTTGCCAAACGACCCTACGGCCCGCTTGATGGTAAGCGATTATCGTAGCCCATGGACGCTTGCAATAGCATACGTATACTTAGCGTGTTGCCGACCTTGAACCCCTCTACCTCAAAGAGCTTTGGGAACCCTACTCACCGCTGGAATACAACACAAATTTATTTGGCCGCGATTTTCTATTGAGTGTGCAAATGATTTAATTAAAAAAAAGTTCCCTTTATAGACAACATCATAACCATTTCTTCTTAACTTTCTTACACATCATAAATTGAAAGAATACAAATACATTGCGAGTGAGACAGAATCATTTCTCAAGTGTCCTTAGGCATTCTCTCATGTTCCAGCTTTGAACGAACACTTCTCGATCATTTCCATTCTGCATTTTTTGTAGTCATTTGTAATTTGTTTTTCTAGTCTCATATAAAGTTATAGTTTCATATAAAGTGTAAAGTATGTGTTAAATCATTTTAGACATTTTGAAATACAACAATGTGTTCGATTATGTAACAGTAGCACAAATAATGTTACATTTATTCTGGTCAATGATCCTGTTAAGTTATTGTCTTAAAGATTAGCTAGATTTCATAAATTTTTAATAAATAACACAATTATCCAAATCGTAAGTTAACAGTATAAAAGTAAAAATTACAAGTGTCACATAAGGTCGCGTCCGACGGATGAAAATGTTCGTCTTCATTTACTACTTTAAATTCTTATACACATCCGAACCCTCATTATTAATATAGACATATTTAAAAGAAGAAATAAGGCCATAATATTATATGAGAAAAAGAGAAAATAATCATTTTTATAGAGCAAGAGAAATCAATTTTAAATTACGGAAATATTGTTAACATTTTTATAAAAGTAACAAAAATATATATACTTAATAATTATATTCTTGAAAAAAATCTTTATTTGTTCTAAATTACAGTTAGGCACTATAATAACTATGTTCAAAGTTACAATAAAAAAAAGAAATGCAATAATCTATGAATGAATACTATTCATATGTAAAAAATAATTATTATAAGGCATTTATTTTGTCGATGGTTAAATTGTAAAAGGCACACGATAAAATGAAATCTGCTTACATTACAAGCAAATATTATGTTTCTTATAACAATTTGTATATGACAATGTATTATATCAAATAGAATCACTATTACATTTGTATGACTGTTTGTATGGAACACAAAATATCAACTTGCTGAATCGCGTATCCATGTTCGATTTCTTTTTCCAATACGTTGTTATTGTTTACGTAAATATCAATCATATTTATGTAAAAAACAACGCAAAGATAAAATTGCATTAAGTGACTCTTCATACAAAAAATCATACAAACATTTGGACGGTACATGCTACAAATAGGCACATTATTATAGGCCATACGTTTTGAATACGTCATATTGAAACGTATACATTATAAATGTAAAAATCATAAATGAGCTACATCACTCTGTAGTGTCTTGGAATAACTTCATACAAATTGTATGAGACTATTGAGATTAACGATTAACGAACAAAAGAGACTAAACGAAGATTTTTCCCATCCCATACATTTTTTTTAATAAATTATTTGCATTAGTTGTTTCGAGTTATTCCCTAATCTTTGTTATTCCTCTAATGGATTCACGAGTATACCTCTCGTAACACCACATTATATGCATATATATAAAAAAATGCTTTTAAAACATTATTTTAAATAACTTCAGTTTGTGCATTGTATACGATTCAAGCGAATGAGTTAATATTTATTTATTATTCATAATACAATCCTCTCGATTGCACCACGTAAGGCTTCAGGACACAACAGTCATACGTTTTGAGGAACTAAAATGTATCTTATAATATTTTGAGATCATATTATCTTTTTCGAAGGTCAACTTTGGAGATAACGGCAAAGATTAATTTAGTAATAATTAAATTTCTTTAATTATAATCGAAGTATTTAACGTGTATCTTCATCAGTACCTCCAATATTGTCCGACTGTTTGTTTTCGACGTCTAAGTGCGATTGATAAAACAGTTAATAAATCAGAATTGAATATCTATAGATAATCTATTTCCATTATTTTCTAGTACGTCACTCTTATGATCCTAAATAAAAGCTATCCCAATAACCATTTAGTAGCAAATCGACCCCCAAATTGTACCGCAAACTGAAGTCGGACGGTTGCTGGCCCAAATGGATGTCAAATTGACACCAAAAGTTGTGAAGCAACAGTTAGAACCAAATAGAAGACAACGATTGCAGTTTCTTCTCGTCATAAGTGACCTTCTTAGATTGAAATATTTTGTGTCATTTATTTGTCATCATTTTTCAATTCGGCATCCATTTGCGACTGTAAATGGCTGTCAATTTGGTGTCCAACTGGTAGCGAGTTTTGAAGTTTCAAAGCTTTGCACTCGAGTTGGAAAAAGTGAAAAATATTTGAACAGCAATCGTGGTTATTGGAGTAGATAAGTAAAAATAATCTTAACTGACGACTTGTTTTGAAAACTTTACTTAATGTAAAAATTTTCAAAATTTAAATTTCTATTTGAAATTTGTCTGTGTTAAAAAATATGTGTATTTTCAATTCATCAATAACAAAATGACGCCTCAAACGTACGTTTGGCATTATAAAAGTCCCAAAATTACTTTTTAACTTATTTTTCTTCTCATACATTACAACATTCAAAATTTCGTCAAACAACATTAATGATTTTTTCACTTGTGTTTTTTTTTCAATATTTATCTATAATATTAACAAACTATCCACATTCCCGATGGCACTTAAAATGTATAATGTACAGTTACCAAATAACTTTGTAAGTTGTATGGAGCGAACGAAAGACACAGGTTACAAAAGGATATACAAGATTTTGAACATATAGCAATCTGCTGTAATCGTGATTGGTCCCCGGCTCCCTCCCGCTACTCAACAAACAGAATAGAACCGCACTCAGTCATTTGGTAATCTCATCGTTATACAACAAATTATTAATAACTATAATACAGAACACATGTATCTATACTAATTAAAAAAAAACACTTATAAGTAATGTAGATTCTTTGTGTAACACCTGTTATATCTATACGTAAAATATATTAAATATTTTGATACAAAGGATATGTTAAACCATAGATTAGAGAAAAAAGTTAAATTAAGCTTGAAAAAAATTTATTTCTTTGAAAAAAGTAGTAGATAATAGTAAACTTAGCTTAGTAAATAATGAAAAAATAATTTGAATTGTATCGGTTTTTATTTTATTTTAATAACAGAGTATATTTATGTTAATAATTACTTCCCGACTGTATGTAACGGTAAGGGGGTAGACAGTGTTAATAGTAAGGTTCGATTACACCACCTAGACATAATGTTACACAACGGTCCACATTGATATATTACAATCGTAAACAATGAACTGAACGCTTCACCAAAATAGTAGTTTCGTAAAGTTTCATAAATAATTAAAGTATAACAAGATCGTTTCTTCGTGCTATGACAATTTTAACGCCAATAAAAAACATATGACATTTCGATTAATCTATCTATATTTATAAAAATGCTCGTTTTGTATGTATGTTCCCTGTGGACTCCAAAACGGCTGGAATGATTTAGATGAAACTTTTAGACAATATTCATATAAACAGCAACTCGTGTTCGGGTTTGCTTATCGTAATATAATAATAAAAAATATGCTTTCATATGTATATCATAAAAAAAGATTTTTTTGATAATTATTATTTCAAAGACTATATTTTAAATTAAATGAAAGAACATCATCTTAAATTTAAATCATGTAAACAAAGAATCATGTACATATTTTTAATATTTCAAAGAAATAATATTCAGTTTAAACTAATTGAATAGTATTTTTTCATTGCGACCAATTTATTTCGTATTGTCTTACGAAACAATATCCGTATGCAGACATATTAATATATCGATCTCGCTTACTCTTTATTCAAATTACGTTAGTGCAAATAGCTCCGCCTCTGCAACTGCACCACAGTCAAATGTTTTATTCGATACTACTAGTTTCGAGAAAACATAGAGCTTTAGAATAATAATAATAAATGTTAGTTTAAAAATGAAATTGTTGCTGTAACACATACTGTAGCAAAGTTAAAGATATTATAAAATATATCATATCAATCCACTTCGAGGCCAAACAAATTATGTTTAAGATAATGTTACTTATCAATTTATTTCAAACAATGCTACACCATTTTTATTTTATGTAATTTTTTTACATTGCCAATTTTTTTTATTGTACCTAATCGAAATCATAAATTAGGCGATTTTTTAGTCGAATAGTCCCGAGATAATCGATTATTGTTTAAAAAATACATTATTTACTGTTTATTATTTGTATTATTTAATGGTGTAGTAAGCTTGTCGATATGAAATCAAAATTAAGTTTTACACAAAACTTAAATAAAAGTATATTTACACGAATAATATCTTTATTACCTTGTAAATATTCACGAGTATAATTATTACTTAATTATGTCTTTCTACGTAATAGTAATTATCCTAAAAATTACTTAATTTTAGATTGGACACTCGCTTTGAGCTGCAGTTACACACGCGCCTTTGGGCCTTCAGATACAACGAAACTACTTTCTAGTTTTTTATATTTGTGTAATTTACGTGAATATTTAAATGTTTTCATGTCTTTTAGACTTGTATAATGAAAATACACAAATTTTACATACTACATCTCTAGACACATTCAATTATTTGTTTAAACCAAATATTAATAGAGTCATCGTATTAGTTATACCATATGTACAAAGTCTTCATTTTCCAGCTAAGATTTCTTCAAAGTACTAGTTACTTCGAATCATTTCCCTTGTTGGTAAGTTTTGATAACGTTCATTTATAAATATATCACGAAAATTACAACAAAAAAAAACATTACTTAACGGCACGCATCAGTTACGACGGGTACGTGCATCTCGTTTTCACTCACTCATATGTCGAGAGCGAGAATGAGAAACTATGATTGCACGTGTCTGAAATGCACAGTGCACGCGAGCAAAGGGGTTTTCAACCTTAACTTCCCTACACGAAATGCACGTAAAACATGAGATTTATTTCAATAAAAAAAAAATCCAAAAATAAAAACGGTGGGTTCATTTATAAACGCCACGCGGCTAAGACACTGATGAGATCGCGTTGTGGGGTGAGCCCATTTGCGTGAGGACTTTGTCCAACCACTGCAATGGCCCATGGAGGTGTATCTCTATCCAGCACGGGGTCGAGGTCACGTCCTGGCGGTGGTACTCCGCCCCCCAACCCTTCACGAACGACATTCGGATCGTGCACATCTTAGTCAGCTCGTATACGGCCTCGAAACCGTGGTTAACACTCTGCGAGAGCAACTGTGCGAACTCTCTGTTGTTGAAGATTTTCAAGGAGCAGCCCGGCGGGATCTTGCAAACGGTTGACGGATGGAACCCATGGTGATGGTTGCAGTTACGACTCTGCACGAATATCGCGGCGTCTGACAAGCATTCCGCGTACACTTCCCCACCGACATAGTACAAATGTACCCCCTTTCCTATGTGACGTCTAGTATTCTCTATTGTGGAATTTCGGTTAACATTACTTAGCTGACCAAGGCAGAACCTATCACTGTTGTTCGAAGGATCTGTGAATCCGTCAACTACAACCGAATGTGAGTTACAGTGGAAAACTTCACCAACTCTACAGTTCAATTCATAGTAGGCAACTGACGCCCAGTATAGAGGTTCTTGATAAGAAACAGGAGCAACTTCCCCGGGCGGTTCGGTGTCGTCCGATGGTGGGGAGTAGGCTGGAGGAGGTGTATCCGGCAATTCCGAACTAGCCGAGGGAGGAAAACCAGATCCCGAGTAAGAAACGTTGTGGGGCATCGACGGTTCAGCTGTCCTCTGGAAAGGGAGGAGGGAATGTCCCGGAGCGAATTCGGAATGTCGTGGAACCAAAACGGGCGGCAGCACCGGGCTCTCGACACGCTTGTAGTGATATGGGTTTATGCACACCTCCTTCTGTTTGGCGCTGAACGGGTACTGGCAGATTTCGAGAGGTTTCAACTCGTGGTGACTTTGTAGGTCCGGCCATCGCCACACGCGGCAATATATGACGTGCGGTAGACCCTTGCGATGCGATACCTGGGGAATTATTTTAATATAGATAGACAATATCTTCTATACATATTATAAAACTCAACGTCTCTGTGTCTGTCTGTCCGTTTATGTTTATTCACGCAAAAACAACATTTTTTTTTTAAATTAATAACTTTGTTATTTGGCTAGGTTATAGGATATATTATGTAAGATAAAGTAACATACTTAAAAAGATATACAAAAAGTCGACAATACATTTATTTGTCTTTTAAAGGATCACCCACAGTAAGCATTTTTGTTTTCGGTCTTTTGAGCGGAGGCAGCACGTTCCGCGCGTGCGTACGACCGAGGGCAATCTATATAGTCCACGCGAGCGGAGCCGCGGGCACAGCCAATCTTATGATAAATGACTCTAAAATTATTACTAAACCTTGAAATAGTGGCTCTAAACTAAATGTGCTATAGAAATTTTATAACTATAATTCTATTTACTAAAATCAACTTGGCACAGAATAATACCTTTAACCTCAGTTTTATTTATTAAATGATGACGTCACGCCACGTTTTTGCGAAATATTTTTTATTTAGATTGAAAAACATTTTTATGTTACTGTTAAAGGTGTAATAATGAATAAATTACGAATGATGAATTAATGATGAATAATGATGAATTAATTCACGGGTATTATGTCCAATATATGCCTAAAGTGTTTAAAACGATTTTCCAAAAATTGTCTACTTCTAGATTAGGCTATGAGATATAATAAATATGTTGGCTAACCATTCTTTACAATGTAATAATACAAGTACTATAGTCAACCTGTAATCGGCCGTCAAGTGACCTTGGGATGGTGACACATTTCGAAGGAGTCCCTGGACATGATAACGCGCGCTCCAACTCCTCAATAGCACCTTTCCTTTTCTTGAGCTTCTTAACGAGGCTATCCACTGCTTTCTCGGCCCATTTTTCTTCTTCATCACCCTGAAATTTAAATATAATAATGATTTATTTAAGAGGTATGGCACAGTTCCTTTTTTTTTAGATTTCTGTCTACTTGCGGCAGCCTGACGGGTGGAATACCTATAAAACACCTATAATCGAATCGTCACCAGAGCCTTAAAAGGACGCAGGTACTATAACAAACACCTTTTTAAACTAGGTTTGACTGGAAGCCTCTTGTGCCTAGCATGCATGGGAGTAGAAGAGACAGCCAAACATGTACTGAGTGCAGAGAGTTGGTCCAATACCAAGTTAAATACCTTGGCACACCAAGGACTCTTCTGCAGATCTTGGGCGAAATTGGGCGACTGCTGAACTTCCTGAAAGAATTGGGCTGGCACAATTAAAGTCAACTAGTATCACGCAAAATAGACGTTGAGTTGCAGAAATTTAGCCAATGTATAGACTTATTAGAACATGGTTACAGATATTGTTATATAAATGATTTTCTAGTTTACTTCCACCAATCTGTAGTTTCATCACAACATTTTCCTTTAATGAAAGCTTATGCTCACTGTAGGATAAACCATGGTGATGTTGAGAACCCATATATAGAAGACATGTATGTCACACATAGTAACACAGTATTAGAACCTACTAGCTATCATCCTTTCAATTATATGAAAGCCCATATCAGCTTCCTTCAATCCACAAGTTTTTAGTCTATGTTTATGATATACTAGCAACTCGCTCTGGCTTCGCTCAGGTAGCATAGTAATTCTAGTAAAGCTCCTAGTCGGCATTTAATTTTTCTGGCATCTTCAAGAACTATCATCATATTTCAGCCAATTTACACAAAACCATAACAAATTAGACACCTGAACCTTCCTCATGAATTACTCCATTGATGAAAACTATCAGAGGTAAGTAACTAAGCCTTACAAGTTAACAAGTAATAGTCAATCTACTTATAAAATGTATTTGGAAAAGTAATTTCATACAAATTCCAATGAAAACAACTTAAAAACCCCTCTTTAAAGTATGATTCATTTTACATCAAGTCAGGCGCGGGACGCAGTCAAACATGTATAGTATACTTTTTCATTAAGTAATTCATGCTACACCGAGCTGTAATATGAAAATCCTCTCTATTAGTAAAACTGTAATAGAGACTGAGCAAAAATTGTACCAAATTGTAAATTACTAAAAGAATTGCTTATATTACAGACAAATAGAAATTGTATTAAATTATAGACATTTATAAAAGAAATTACAAATATTTGTTATGAGTATAAAATATTAGACACGAAATACACAAAGGAATTGGATAAGAATATCAAAAAATCCAATGATGGTATTAATATTATTGGCTTTTAGATGATTAACCGAACAATTATTGATTAAATTACCTGATTTTCGTACTAATTGAAAATGGTATTTATGATTCATATTTCTTTGAATTGCCCATTAAAACTAAAGAATGAATGTAAATGAATGATTCAACTTGGTATTGGCTAACACATTCATATTACAAGCAATACTAAGATATATTTCTTGTGAGTAGTGAATACAGATACACTTTTAAAGTTGTCCATGCAGAGGACGGGCAGCATGCGTGGTTATGCGAGACTTCTACTCACAAAACCTCCACGTGCACTATCTGCGCGCTAATGGGGTATCACGGGATCGCGCGAGCATGCATAGCGTGGAGGCAAGGTCCGGTAGGGCCGCCACCCTCTGACGGAGACAGTCCGGTGCAATGGAACTGTCTCCCTGTCCGCCGAACCAATGCAATGAGAAGACAGGCCCTCCAACCCATCTCCCCTTGGTTAGACCTGACAGGTGAAGTAGACGAATGTCTCCTCCGCTAATCCGGTGTTGGGTTTTTAAAGAGCTTTTCTTCTCTGTCCTTGCCATTTGTGGTTAGGCACTTGGCGTGGGGAAGGAGGCGAATGACGCACCCCCTCCCCCACAAGTCCGGCTAAGATTTTTAAAGAGGTTTTCTCTTCTGTCGTCTGTGAAACAGCAGGGAAGGAGGCCTTGCTCCCAAATTATATAATGTAATACATAAAAAAATTTATATAAAAAATTTAGCTTTCACTAAATAAAAACGGTTAATATTGAATGGCTTTACAAATATGACTATGAAGATACAGAAAAAATGATTAGTCAAATAATCTAGCAACTATGATTATTCACACTTGTTGGTTTACATATTTTTCTATTTTATATTACGAGTGCATACCACATATTACTAATTCACATCATGGGTTCACTAGTAAAATGTATGGCATGACATATAACCCCTATAAAAACTGTAGGGGAGTGAATGTGTTACTATCCTACTTATTGTAATTTGAGTTTGTCTTACTAGAGAATGAAGATATAATGAATACTCCAGAGTTCCATTGATTTCAATCTCTACTAAGGAGTAAGGGATGAAATATTATACAGAATGGCTGATCTGGAATAGACTGCCTCAACATAGTGTTTAAATGTATGCTTAATTGGTTTAGACATTATCTATGTATAAGTTATGAGAGAATTTGAAAAAATATGCTAATGAATATTAAGGTTAAAAATAATACTAACTTTTGTCAATAAAATAGAAAAGTACTGATCATAGTAAAAATGATTATTTGTTAAGGCTTTAATGAATCTGAAGGAAGAAAAAAGGTTGGTAAAATTTAGAAGAAAGTAGTGCTTCGTCTCTCTTCTCCACACTTGAGACACTGTATGACAACTGGAACAATCAAGTTTTTTTTTTAATCTAGAAAGGTTTGACTGCAGTTTCATCTGTATAGATAGATAACAGATAGATAAGTATAGATAACATGTAAGATGATGATATATAATATGGTGATAGATTTTGCATTGGGCATTGGGCAAAACAAGTGGGTAATAGAAAATACCCTACCACAATGCAAAGTGTGTGAGTACCACTACATAAGTAGAGGGTAATAGCAATGATTATGGATCAATCAAACTAATATACTTAGGAGAGTTAGATAACTTATTTTAGAAAAAATAAATTTTACTTTTCCTTTATTCTGATCAAAGGCCCTAGTAAAGGGCACCCATCCATGCAAGTGATGTCAAACTGAATGGAAGCTACTTAGGGCAAATAACCCATCTGTGTTTTCTAACATACTTCCTAAAGTATACGCGTTGTGGACGTAAATAATACAACAGACCCAAATAAGTTTTTTTTTTGTAAGTGTTAATCCTTATTGCTATTTTGTATTACACATGATAAGCTATATCATGTCATCATGTTCTATAATAAAAACTAACCACAAGTGACAAATAAAAGTTCATTTATAATGAATCTTCATTAATTAATGTGGTCTTCGCAAAGGAATATTTATTATTTAGTTACCATGATATTTCATAAATTTGATCATTTTTGAGAACATAATCAAGTTTCCCATCAGGCTAATAATCTTAGATATAATTATGATATTCCTTTTGAGTATCACTATTATCAATTAGTACATATTTACAATAATGTCAGGCACAGCAGTGTGGGTAAAATAGTTCACTTACCCTTATATGAACTTAATACTTCTATTTTTTTACATAGAAAGCATTCAATTGTAAATCTTTGATCACTTTACATGAAAGAAAATCAGTACTATTTCTAAAAAAATTGTAAGTTATTGTTATAGTCAACAAAAATAGTTACAAATTCTTATTACTGATACTATTATTTTTTATTATTTCTGTACATATAAAGTAGAAATGGCTGTCTTGGAAAAATAATACTGATAGATTTAGAAACTGGTTTCATAAAAAAAATGTTTAATTTACCTGTTTCCAGCCTAATAATTTCTTCACAGCGGGACTTGTAAAGGAGAAGAGGCTGTTCAAACTGGACATAGGTCCACTGCTAGACGATTCACCATCATCCGTATCCATGGTTCCACAGGTGACTCACCGAAGAAGTAAGCGTGTACCGCCTATAATTACCGGCGATACCGCCTTAACATCGATCACCGCAATTTGGTATTCCCCACGACGCTACGTTCACAAACACCACAAATTAAAACGTTTGGTTTGACAATTGACAAGCGTATCCGTATCACTATGATTTACGACTGTAACATGTTCGCTACCTTCGCGTTTGGAAATGTTGCTAAAAAGGGTTTGGTTCACGTGTGTTTAATAATTTTACAATAAATGCTATACTGGAAACTTTATCCCTAATCCACAGTGCTATAGTTTTGAGTTTACACTGCAACTGCACAGCACAATCGTATAGCGAACAGCCAATTTCTTTTCCTTTTTTTATTTAATGGACAGATAAAAAATCTTTTTGTAATAGAGATGTCACAAATTCACTTAAATCAATCGACTATGTAAACTAAACTGACTAAATGTACTTAGGCTATGGCAGGTGCGCTATGAGGACTCCGTCACGGGGGAGGTGACGCGGGCTTTCCTCCCAAGGGTCGATCAGGCCCAAGCAATCATGAGGAAAGGTCGTTTGTCGACTCGCCACGTGCATGTTTTAACTGGTCACGAGGGCTTCAAGCGTACTTGCACCGTTTCAAAATTAAGGATAGACCTGCGTGTGCTTGCGACACGGATATCGCCGAGACAGTCTTTCTTCTTATCATAGACTGTCCTAGATTTGACTTTTCCTGGTACGAACTCGAGTGCTGTACTAGAGTCAAAGTTGGACTTGATACCTTGCCCACTCTGATGCTAGATGTGGAGCATCGCAACGTCTTTCTTGATTTTATAGAAGACGTTGCAAAAAGAGCTGGGTTAAGGAACAAATGAGGCACAAGATATACACAAGAAAATGTTTAATATAGCTACTGATCTTAAATTAAAAACCTCAATTTTAATCTCAAAATTTATCAATTATTATTATTTTAATTAGCTGCTGATAGATTTATAAATCAGCTTCATTTATTATTTCAAATAATTTTACAAGCAATTTATATTATGTTATAAATTAGTTTTAATTTTTATTAACTTTTCATCCTGACGTGTTATTGCAACAAACCCGGAATTGCAACGTTATTGTCTGTTTTTGTTAAAATATTGTGATAAGCTTTTTTGGCAAAAGTAGTGGGGTACGTCGTGTTAGAGTAAGAAAATATAAAAAGAGAAGGCGAAGTTTTGGTAGTATTAAAATCTAAAAGAGAAGGAAAGTTTTCACATAACTTTAAGAAACCGTTAGACTTAAGTTAGCTCTTAAATTTGTTAAATAATATAAAATAGTGTTAATGTGGGAGGTTTCCTCATGGCAGTAAGGGCACTGTGTAAATTATTATTCGAAGACACAAGGTCTCTAATTAAGTTAGGGGAGTTGAAAGGAACTAAAGGAACTAAAAACGAACAAAAGGAAAAAACAGACTAAATGAGACGTTGAAAAATGTACTCGTTGACTTTTCAGATCCTTCTACATTATCTATGTCCTATGATTTTGTGTGTTAAGTTATAGTTAAGTGTAATCTTTGAAGGGAGTTTTTGTAGGGATCTCAGACTTTCATGTAGTGGTTTTTATTCACAAAATTGTATTTTTCTTTCTTTATTGTATAAAACAAATGGCATTTTGCATAACAAAGTTTTTTTATTGGGCACAAGTAAAGTGGATTGAAAATAAAATTATGGACCATGACTTCTGATATGTCACAAAAACTCCCTAGGAAGTTCTAACGAGAGAGCTGCCATATTGTTAGGATACTGAAATCATCATATACGTCTGACTCGGCTGCATAGTCTTAGATACCTTTGCATTTCACGAAATGAAAGGGAAGAACTATACCAAAAATAAATCTTTGATAAAAGTATGCTGAAAATCTGAATAAGCCAGAGATATGTATTTAATCTACCATTTGGGTTTGGAACACAAAATCGCTCTTTGGCGTTTTGCTACCAGAAATTTCTCGAATTTGAAGTGTCATTTCTAGACTTATAGTTAACTAAATGCTCAAATAGTGCGGTGACTACAGGCAGTGACTAACCGTAAAAGAAAGAAAGAAGACTTAAAATAGTGAGCTTTTAATTAATTGTTTTACTTCATTCATTTAAACTCAGTCATGAATCAGGTAAGAGGTTATACTAGTATATTGTTTTAAAACTTTTGTTAGGTATAAGTTAAACCTTTAGTTTTGAATTTTCCGTTTCGTAGGTAGCTCAGTTGAAGGAAAAAGGAAATGCGGCTTTGGCTTCGGGAGAATATTCCTTAGCAGTGAAATTATACACTGAAGCTATTTCACAAGATCCGAAAAACCACGTTTTGTATAGCAACCGCTCAGCGGCTCACGCGAAAGCTGGTAACTATGATGCAGCACTAGAAGATGCCGAGTCAACGGTTTCTTTGAACCCGACTTGGAGTAAAGGTTATTCGCGTAAAGGTAGTGCTCTGGCGTACCTAGGGAGGTACGATGAGGCAATCGCGGCCTACGAAGAGGGGTTAAAACTTGAACCGAATAATGAACAATTAGCGTCAGGGCTTGCGGAAGTTACGAAACAGGCAAAGATACAAGAGGAGAAAATGCTACAGAAACTCCGAGAGAATCCAAAGACTAGAGAATGGTTGAAAGATCCTGACTATATCCAATTGGCTAAGGTAAGACATTTATTCTGCTCTGTATATAACTACTTTCTTTATGTTAGGGAAATCAGTATCTGTTTCATTTAAAATACCTATAATGTAAATAAAAAATGCAATCTGAGAATCTAGTGATGCACCCAATAGTTATCAAATAGGATTTATATATTTAGTTTTCTTTTGTAAATCCATTAGCAAGATTTCTGACAGAAATGTAAAAAAAAATACTAGAGAAAATTAAAGGTTGAATTGTACACTTATAAAATATAAATGATCACAGTAGGTACTCTGGTTAACTTGGAATATTTAGGATAATTATCATGAACAAAAGGAATCTCTTGTTAATAATTAAAAAAAATGATAAAAAAGAAATCTTTTCTGTTACCATAATACTTGAATTTCAGTGCACAACTACATCCTACAGATTCCTTGAATTTCAACACTCAAATCAATAAATACTTAGTTTTCTGTGATTTTTTTATCTCTATTTTTATTTATTTGAACTCAAAATGTACTACTTGCAGATATTATCATCCAATCAAAATCTCTTAAATTCTAATGTAACCAATCTCTGTTATTAAGTTTATATGCATGGATATATGTATAAACATTTTTATTTTCATTTTGTTTGTTTTTATAATGTTTACAGATACTCCTGACTAGAAATGAGACAGGGCGTAAAGAACTTATACAAATTTTATAATATTGTGATTAAAATATGAGGTATACTTAGTCAAATTTTGCAATCTATGAGAGTGTAGATACCCAATCTTACAGTTTAAAGATGAGAGAGGCCACTCACAGACTGCAAGTTTCGTTTTCACTGATTATAAATGTTTGTACATATACCTTACATCCAGCTGTATTATATCATTAATGTCTAGTCTGTGTAGTCACTCTGTGGTAATATTAATTTAATACATAAATCTTATTTTTGCTAAAATTAGTGATTTATAGTTGGCTATAACTACTTATAAAAATTAATAATCATTTATATTGATAAATTACAATTGTGAGTATATATTTTAAAAGGGCAGTATCCTAGTTTTAATGGAAATTGAGTTAATTTAAAACTTGTGAACTCATTTGATCAATTTACATACATTTGCAGACAATACAAACTTCAATTTTAATAATCAATGAAGTCTTGAGAGTTGAAATTAGTTGACTTTATTCTTTTCATTTAGTGTATTTTCGTGTGACTGATTAAACATATTCATAAAAGAAATATTTGCCTATGCACCTATTAGGAGAATTTGGGTAATGTCAAACTACTACTTATATTAGACTCAGACTCATGGCCTGGAAATAACTTGTTTTTGATTGTAAATAACACAAAACAAAACTAAAATAATATTTTTTGATTCAGACTTATTTTAAGATTTGATTAATTATAATTTTTTTTAGTGACAAGTTAAAAAAGAAACAGTAAAGTATATGCAATGCTCTATATAATGGAGTATGCGGTAAAACATGTCATTTAAATATCCTAAATCAGCAGGGTTCGAACTATCGACCACTCGTGCATACTGCCTATGAAGCATGGTCGTCTCAAACCACTAGGCCAATCTGACGACGATCACATTTATGAAAATTAGGACTTGTATTAACCATGCATAATGTAAATGTATGCTATCTCATTCACTCCTAGGCTAACTACTATAGATGTATGTAGATGATTAGACAGGCCTCGTGGCGCAGTTGTAGTAAGCCCTACAATTGAGCCGAGAGGTCGCGGGTTCGATCTCCGCCCATGACTGACTTTTGTGTGATGAGCATAATTGTCAGTTGTGTGTCTGGGTGTTATATATATATATGTATAGTATATCAGCTGTTTAATTACCATGATACAAGCTATGCTTAGTATGGAATTAAATGGCCGTGTGTGAAATTGTGTCCACATATTATATTATCATATTATATGTGGTTGTCTCTTTTTATTGTCACTCTTTTGTTTCATCAAGTTTCAAATCTAAAGATTTCACTTGAAATACAATCTTGGCCTTAATAATATTAGTATAAATAATATGCCTTTTTCCATTCCCTTTGTCACCTTTGTCACATTACCTTTTGTTGCTTTTATATAGATTTTTTTTAAAGTGATAACTTTTTCTTTTCACCATCGTCAGTTTGGCCTAGTAGTGTGAGACGACCACACTTCATACTCAGTACGCACAAGTGGCCAATAGTTCGAATCCCGCTGCTTATATTAATATATTTAATAAGAATTTTTAAAGAACATATTTTTTCTGAAGGTTTCACTTCTGAGACGTCTGAACTGCTGCACACATATTTTTTTATTTCATACGGAGTTAAGGAAATGTGTTTGTATACAAAAGATTGATTTAAAAGATCAGTGCTATGTACAGATATATTGTTTGTAAGCTTAATATTTTTGGTGGTACAGTATCTCTTTCATCTATTTAACTATTTATGTGTACTTGGGGGAATAGAGAGTTCACCATGACTTCCTCTATCCTTATGCATCAACACGGGTCTCTCGTATTGACTATAAGAATAGTAAAAAATAAGCATCAGCATCGATTCCTTTTCTTTAATAAGTGTATATTTTACTTATATGAAGTATTTATAAAAATAGTCTTTATGTACATATATGTTATATTATAATCTCCACAGAAAATAGCGGCAAATCCTTTAGACCTTAAAAATTTGAGTCTAACAGAAGACAGTAGAATCTTAACTACAATGGGTGTTTTACTCGGCATAGACTTTATGGATGTGGATCCTCCAGCTCCAGAAAATAAACCCACCCCACAACCAAAGAAAGAGGAACCACCAAAGCCGAAAAATGAAGACTTACCTGAAAACCGTAGAATGGCATTACATGAGAAAGATCTGGGTAATGAATGCTATAAGAAAAAGGACTTTGCAAATGCAATAAAACATTACCAGAAAGCAATAGAGCATGATCCCACGGATATTACGTTTTACACAAACATGGCGGCCGTCTATTTCGAAGAGAAGGACTATGAGAAATGTATCAAAGAGTGTGAGAAAGCGATTGAAATAGGCAGAGAGAATAGGGCGGACTTTAAACTAATAGCTAAAGCTTTTTCTAGAATTGGTGAGTTTTTTCTTTTTTGGTTGTCATCTAGTTAGATACTATTTGTTTAACAAGCACCCCTCGGCGCCCTGGTTACCTTTTTTTGTTATGAAGTTCATCTTAATTGTTTATTACTCAATTTCTAATATTTGCTTATAATTCTATGTTTATTAGTCTAATTAGTAAAATATTGTATTCTTAGAGTGCAGATTTTTTTATGCCAAAGGTTGCAAACAGGCAGACGGCCCACCTGATGGTAAATGGTTACCGTCGCCTATGGACAACTGCAACACCAAGGGCATTACAGCCATGTTGCTGACCTTGAATTTATTTGGCTGTATTTCAATCTCTTTTTGAAGGGCACCATGTTATAGCCCTGGGGGAAAACTGAGCTGGGCAACCCATTTCAAAACCCTAGCGTACGTGACAGGAAGGTTCTAGAGAACCTTACTGTTGTCGCGTTTCGGCTAGGTTTCAGACTATTTTAGTTGGGTATCATTGGTCGACTATGGTCGGCCAGATCACTCTATGATAAGTGACTACCAAAAATAATTTGGCTAATTACAAATCATTCTATCAATCAAATCAAATCATCGACCTATCTAAAATACTTTCTTCTTTTAGTGAGTACATAGAAATACACTCTATCAGGTGTATTTTCTTATCTTATTTTTTACACATGTATACAATACAGTACTTATATAATGGTTTTCCATTTCCATCTATATCGTATTTAGATATAAACCATAACAACTTTCTGATTAAACGAAAAAAGCACTACAGTATATAATATATTTATTTTATTGCATGCGCTGACGTCACTGAAACTCGGTGACAGCGCGCCAAAATGGAGGCTTTTAAATCGTCTTAATCTCATTGCAGTTTTAAAATATTTATTTGGATGTTAAATTATAATATATTTATCTGTGTTTTAGTTTTTACGCTAAAATAATTCATGCGTATTTCCTGTGAAAACCTTTACCTAAGGTTTCAGGGCTCAAATTCCAGACGCTAAGAACTACAGAATTTTTTTCTTTGTATTATCAACATTCTTCAAAGTATTCCGCAATTTCTCTGATGGTAGCTTTCCAGTCGGGAGCAGAACGATTAGAGTTTTACTGACCTACAAAATTTCAATAACAATAATTCCCTCAGGTAATGCATACAAAAAGATGGAACAATGGAAACTAGCGAAGACTTATTACGAAAAATCAATGTCGGAGTATCGCACGCCTGAAATTAAAACTTTGCTGAGTGAAGTGGAGCGCAAGATAGTAGAGGAAGAGAAGAAAGCTTATATCGATCCAGTAAAAGCTGAACAAGAGAAGGAACTTGGCAATGATTTCTTTAAGAAAGGTCAGTTATTTTCTTATCTCTTAACTAGCGACCCGCCCCGGCTTCGCACGGGTGCAATGTTGATTCTAAATGTACCTACCTACCACATAATGTCCTTATAAACAACGTTTACAGCTTTTTTGTCATTAGACAATACAAACATGTTTTGTTTAGAGGTTACTCTTGAAAGAGCAACATATAATTTTATTGACCATGGTATATAGAGCCGATACCGCCGCACTTCCCTACATTTTAAATCTGTAATATCTTCGGGAATATTCATTTAAATTACATGCTGTAAAGAGCTTATATTGATCTATATTAAATGGACAATGTATTTAAGGTACTTAATTGGATAAGGATTAATGCTGTATTGCTTAAAATCAATTCGTAAATAAGCCATTTTTTCCCGTAAAATGTAAAGGATAAAAACAGTTTACTGTGGGTTATCTAAGAGATAGACATATACCATCACAGACTTTTTTGTTGACCTTTTTAAGGTGTACAATACTGTAGTACATTATTTTGATTTATCTCGTGGGGATCAGCCAGCGTTTGCAATGTAAGCTCAAAAAATGTGTTCATTTACGACATAACATTAGAAACCTCTAAATTTATCAGTGTTTCTCTACAATATTATGCATGTATTATACATATCAACCTTCCTCTTGAATCACTCTATCTATTAAAAATCCGCTTCAAAATGCGTTGCGTAGTTTTAAAGATTTAAGCATACATAGGGACGGACAGAGCGACGCGACTTTGTTTTATACTATGTAATGATTATCTCGATATAATTAATTCTTTGCTATTATCATTGTGTCTGGCAACCAAATCAAAGAGCCTGCCTGTTTCTAAGCATAACATGTTAATGTCTTCAGTTCCATCATCACTTAACATCAGGTCAATAAAAATGAAAGTTTGTTTACAAATTCGGTTAGATCAATTTTAAATTTATCACACTAATTTCACCGCGCAGTCGCCATCGTACGTGTAGTTCCCATACTTACCTATAGCTTGCCAGATTGCTTATACTTTATGATAACTGCTCCGCTCCTTAGGGTCGTAGCGTGAAGTTAAGTTATATAGCCTATAACCATTCTCAATAAATAGGCCATAAAATGTAGAATCTGACATGTAGTTACAGAGAATAGCTACTTCAAACAAACAAATCTTTAATATCTCTACGATCTAAACAATATTACTCTGTACAGGTGACTACAGTGCTGCTGTAAAACACTATACGGAAGCAATAAAACGCAATCCCGAGGATCCGAAGTTGTATTCAAACCGCGCCGCCTGCTACACCAAGTTAGCAGCGTTTGATCTCGGACTCAGGGACTGCGATCAGTGCTGTAAGCTCGATCCTAAGTTTATCAAAGGCTGGATCAGAAAGGGCAAGATACTCCAGGTTAGTATTTTATGCTTCTCTAGTCTTTTATTTTAAACATGTCGATGGGTCTTATGTATTAGGGCCAGAGCGTCAAATCCTAATTTTACAGGAGAGACTTACTTAGTTAAAATTAGGTATACCTTTAAGAATGTAAATCTAAAGTTTATAAAACTTGGTAAATTTACTATACTATATTCTCGTTTTTTGTGCTATAATATTTTTTTAATATCAATTTTTGTTTTTAAGTTAATTTACATACGCCCATAGATTTCATACCTAGTCACACAAAATACTATTGAATTAACTCTTGCCGTTATATCCAATTAAGGGATGTCATTAATGTCTAACTAACTATCGATTATTATCATTTTTAATGTAGTTCTATTTAATTTCACTATATCTTCCTTAGTATGTTTTGCCGAAGTACTATTTAGCTGTAAATCAGACAAATTGCCTTTTCCATGGAATTCAGTTGATTATTAGATATGAAAGAGTTACTATAAAAATCATGTGTTTTGCTATATTCAGTTATACAACAAGATTGAATTATATAAGTTTGAAGATATATACATTCATCCTTAAGATAAAGATTCAATATTTATAAAACTCTGGGTATATATTCATCGTTTTCATTTCGATATTAAAATTCACATTTTGTATTAGTAAATTTACTAAGTTCCAACTTCTATTAAATTTGTCTTGATAATTTGATATAATTTTTTACTAAATTATATACCTGCTAATAATAACATTTTTTAAAGTCGTGTCGCGATGGCTTTATTAAAGTTCCTTCAAACGTAAAAGTATCTAACTAATAAATTGGCCTACAAACTAAACAGAAAACACAGTAATCCCCAATGTATAAGTTTCAAACAACCTTAGACCCTTGTACGTTTAAATATACTACATAGCTGTTCTACTGCAACGAAAAATAGTGCTTACACGAATATATTTGTATTTTCTTATGATGTAGTTAATTATATCGAAAGAAAGCATTTGACATAAAAAAGTCAAAATGACGAAATTGTTACTTTGGCTCCTATACATAGGACCATAGTAGCCATAGCCTATAATGGCTATAGTTTTTCGGTCTTACTTATAAAAATCAACTAATCATCTGCTTAGCAACCAATTAACTAAGTATTACTTAAAGTCTTAAACAATGATTAAATTTTTTGTACTTATAAATGTTGCTTAAGCTCGACTTAGTTAATGAATGATTATTAACAACAAAAATGTGTTGACAGCAAATAAATGTTTGGCGTGATTATTCCAGTAAAACTTTTAAATGGCAACAATTTTTCACGCAAAAATAAATATTGTCAGTTGTCAAGAACAAATAAAAATCAGTTAGACCAAATACTATGAGGTCTTACAATGGCGAGTTCAATGTTATTGTAAATAAAATTGTGTAGTATGATTTCAAATCTATTGGTATGCGAGTGCGACTGTCTCGATGATATATTTTCAAGTCGTTCATTACAATGTCAATTATTTTCATAATATTTTGCTTGTTAAATCTATATCTTTGTTCCAATTCATTATTACTCATTTCCTGCAGTGGATTTACTCATTGATAATAAATATTTCCTAGCCGTTCCTGCGTCATTATTCATAGGCACCTAAGTTATTTATATTCCAAAACCGAAAGTGCGTAATATGTTTTATTAAAATATCCAATATTATTAAAAAATAATATCACAACAATTTTGATCAACAAGACATATGACAGAGGTAAAATCAGCTGATATACATCCGCCATCTTGTTACTTAACGCGTTAAGAAGGACCCTTGGGTCCACTGTTATTTTATTTTTTGTCCAAATTCTTTTGTAGATAACCCGCCATGTAAATTTAAAACTATTTAATGGCCATTGAGTTAGTATTATAGTATTAGGGAACATGAGGATGTTGTATTTGTAACCCAGTAGTGGTCCAAGAAACACAATTGGAGAGCAACAGTAATAGTATTTGTAATTGATTGTTACAGGGTATGCAACAGCACTCCAAAGCGCTTACCGCGTATCAGAAGGCGCTCGAATTGGACCCTAGTAATGCGGAAGCACTTGAAGGATACCGTGCGTGCTCCACGCAACTCAATTCCAATCCTGAGGAGGTATGTATAAATATATAACAAAGTGGCCCACACCAGGTTTTGTAAAGGTATGACACCCATGTCAGTCCACTGCAGAACATTAGCTTATCACATAGCTTGCACCTGTACTATATCCTTACCTCCTAATGGTCTGCGGAACGCGGGAGGGGAACAAGACCGACCAACAAACTGGTCTGTTGCCGGCCGCCGGCAGCAACAGACGTGTGACGTATGGGCTTACGCGTTTTATTTCTGTGACTGCTAAACATTAGATTATTTTGCCAAGATCGAATTACGAACGCGGCATTTAGAAAAACTGTACTATATAATGCTTTAGCTCGTATTTATTCAATGACATTGAATAATATACAATTAATTAAGTTTCATTTCGACTGCAGCCAATAAACAAACCTCTGAGAAACCGGATATTAACTGGCCGCTAAGAAACTAAAAGTGCATCTCTGTGACGAGTTTATCTCCTAAGCGTGCCACAGTGGCGGCTGTTATATCTGGCGTGTGGTGGTCGCGATCCACTCTGATAATTGTCGTGGCATACCACGCACCATAAGATTAACATGAGGACGCTGACTTTTGATTGAGATATATATATATATATATATATATCTTTGCACATAATTCTTTGACTGTTGTGTCAGAAAAATCAAAATGTACTTTATTCAATTTGGGCCCCGAACATCAAACACTACTACCGTTTCGGAAAACATCCCAGTCATCGAGAAGAACCGGCTAGTAACTCCATCGGGCTTATCTTTTTCCTAATTTTTCAACTTCACAGAGATATTTACAGCCAATAATCACATTGGTAATTTAATAGATGCACAGAGAGGGAGTCACTTCCAGACATCACTATCATTCACATAATGATCCACCCTATAATAACCTTTTGACTGTAAAACCATGGTCCTTGAACTCATTGTCCGGCAAATCAGTATTATGCGTTGGGATCTTATTATAGAACCTAGCACTATTACCTAAAAACTTTTATTAGTCTTACTGAGTCAGCATGACTAATTTATGTCCATTTCTAATATTAAAACTGTGCTGCTCTTTGACAAAATCTATCTTGTCAAAGTTTTTACGAATATACAAAGAATATAAGCATATATCAAGATTATATTGGGAGGACAAAGTTAATATATTAAATCCCTGGAACTTGTTCTATAGTGATATGCGAGGTCTTATGTTGTACATTGCTTGAATTGTTCACTTTTATAATATAAATATGGTGTCTACTCTACCTCAGCTGCTGAACCCCATGTACTCCTACTGTGCTAAGAAAATATAACTGCATAAAATTTTAGTTTCACTTGACTTTACCGATTTTTGTACAGGTCCGCAAGCGCGCAATGGCTGACCCAGAAGTACAATCGATTCTTCGGGACCCCGCTATGCGGTGCATTCTCGAACAAATGCAACAAGATCCTCACGCTCTCCAAGATCACCTCAAAAATCCACAAATCGCGGCGAAAATACAAAAGCTGCTTGAATCCGGTCTCATCGCTATACATTAACATTATAAAACGCCTTTATTGATTGTAGATTAACTTTAAAGGGATCGTATTGAGGTCGGTCGGAACGAAAGTAGTATAATAATAGATTACGATGACAACATAGTTTGGAATAGATGGCTTATAGTTACAGCCGTCATCTGTCGATAAGTATCATTTTACCCATTACGACGAAATAGTGCCCTTTTAACTATAATCACGAATGCACTGGAGCCATTGTATTTGTGTATATACACAAACGCATTGGATATATTGTATTTGTGTTAGAAAAATCTGCGTGTAAGCTTATGATGATAAAATTAATAAATAATATGTTATATTTTCAATTAATTATATCTGTGTCTAAAGTGAAAATGTAGACAACTACTTATTAAAAAAAAAACACTTGTGCCGTTTTCGATATCTTGCACAATGAGTAAATGAATATAATTCTGATCGACGCTAATGCGGTCCGTATGTCTTATCGCCCAATATCTCAATATTACTGGGCATTATTATCCAGAACATTGTTTTAAATACGTTTAACCACATATCCGTACAAAGCGTGATATATACAATATATACAAGGCGAAAATGTGTACTTTCAGGGCGGCCATTTTAAAATTCACATTTTTATGGTAGGTCCTATTTTGCAAAAATTCATAAGCGTGGTGTACTTAAAATAAGTAATCCTATAGACTAACTCATTTATTCACGATATAAATGAGGCAACCCAGATTCCAATTAAAGATTTTTGAAATTGGATGCATGTTGTCTTTTCCACGTATTCATGCTTGGTACGGATATTATGATACAATGAACTTTGATAATTTTGTAATTACAATTGTTTTAACATTAATACTATTTTATGAGTTGTACTTTCAGGCTTTTGTGAACCATTCCAAAGTATTTAATCTTTTTTTTATTTTCTGTGTGATGGTATTTTCTTACAACTTATGCTCTTTTACATAAATGTCCAATTTTTATTTAGTGATTATGATCATAAAATGCTGAATGATAATATTTACACATTATTGTGTTGTTTGTTTTTTGTAATTTATTCATTAAAGAGATATGTAGGCCATGTCGAGTTTTATTCAAAACAGATTCTCGCGAACAGAACCCTTTAAGTTAGATTTTTGAAATGAATTAGATTACTTAAAATGATTAAGGATTGCCGATCTTGATATTGATCTTTTTTTACTCCTTAGATATAATTTCCTTACAAAAAAAATTATTACGATGTCCTCATAAACAATAAATCTGTAATTAACGTAAGAGGTGTCGCGGACACAGCTAGTAAATAGAAAATCATGTAAACGACTTTTATAAAGAATACGATTACTTCGAACGGTAAAGAAATATCTGTAAAGTCTAGAATTTTCTGTAATCCACCCCTCGTTTGAACGTGTATATATCCCGTGTAGTTCTGAACGGATGATAATTTTCTAATTTAGATCGGAGGTATGGATCACAGAGTACATTTGTATATAGGAGAAGTTTGGATATCCAAGCAAATAGGGTGTCCTAGAAGTGATTCTATTAGTGATTAGGCTACAACTACGTTCTAATGTACACGGTTCTATCTATGTAAGAAGATTTCGGAAAAGTGTGACAAGGGTGTAGTGTACATTAAGTTTTTGGCGGGATCTCAAACTGTTATGTAATGGTTTTTATTTTTTATTCATAAATTTTTGTCGTTTGACCCTATATTGTGTAATTAAGGTGACATTTTGTAGAATAAAGCTTGGTTAATATGCACAAGTGAGGTAGATGGGAAATAATAATGTGGAACATGAATTCTGATATGCCACAAAAACTCCTTAAAAAGTATTAACAAGGGGCTCTCTTGTTAAGATATTGAAATCATTATAATACAAGACGCACTTTAAATTTACTCGATAATGTCAGTAATGGTCTTCAATAGAGAGAACTAGTTACCAAGCTAGGAGGAACAAGAAGGGTGTATATTTTGAATGTTGTCTTCGTTGTAGCCGTGTAAGTGAATAAATTCTAAAACACATTTTGTGACAGAAAATGTTCTCAAACTACTGGTTGAATGTAGGAGCAGTTCTTCTTCTTATTAGTTATGGCTCGGCACTATTCGTGCATTAGGCCAGTGTCAAGTATTTTACATTTTGTCAACAAAGCGAGGGAAATATTCTGTAATCTTTAAACATCGCTCCAACAAGATGGCGGCACCCTTATTAAAACTTTCCAGGGAGCCTTTGTAGCAACTTAAAATGCATGTTCCTAGTTATTTATTGTACTCCACTTCACTTGTGCACAACAACCACACCACATCAGGTAATATGCCGCCAAAATTACATAATATAGGGCCAAATGACATAAATTTATGAATTAAAACAAAAACCACACATGACACTTTAAGTTACCGCTAAAAACTCCGTAGGAGCAGTAAATATTTTTGCATATAAACCAATGTTACATTCTTAGATTAATGATTAGTTTTCGCTACGGTTGAAGCTCAGCGAAGAACAATCATTAATCTAAAGTTATATTATTTATCTAATGCTGTCAGGAAAATCTACGTATTTTATATATAGAAAAATCTATAAAAGAGACTGATATTTGTGGCACTGATTGTATTAAGTGGAAGATGGTTTCTAAAAATGGATAAACTTAAGGAGTAAGTATATAAAAAAATATCGATACCAATTGACAAATTATAAGCAATAGAAACGCTTATAACCATAGATAAATAAATCTATATTAATAATAGATAATTAAAACATTAACAGTTAACACTGGTAATTTTGTAAGCTGCGCCTTCCCATAGAACATAATATAACCCTAACGGGTCGCCTTGCTGAAGATGAATATAAGAACAAACTAATGTCCAACACTGAGATTTGATAACATAATATCTTGACACAGAGTTGATAACAGACAAATTTGGGAGTTTTTGGCGGGATCTTGAACTGCCATGTTGTGTTTTTTTTTAAATCCTTAACTTAGACTGACCATATATTATGTAATATTGGTGGCTTTTTGCGTGATAAAGTTTGGTCATTGTGCATTCGTGAAGTGGATTATAAATATAAACTGAAAACGTGCACTTTGAGATTTCACAGAACTTCCTGGATAGTTCTAACAAGAGAGCCACCGTCTTGTTAGACCAACTTTGAATGTTTAAAAAATACTACGAAGACCTAATCAATTTGACACTGGCAACAGCTTTTTGCGGCGCCAATAAAGAAGAACAGACAAATTGACAAATGACATTTGACAATTATCAATTATTACTTTTGATTACTTTCGCGGATAATTTGTAGGAGGATGACGTGTTTGTAGATATTCGTTTATTTTTTACGTATTTTTAAATTAATTATGTAAAGTGTAGTGCACATAGGTGTTGTGACAGGTGACGCAGTGTTTTTTAATCGTATAATTTATTCGTACCATCGAATAACTTAGCTTTTACGCTCTGAGGATTCCGTTTATCTAATTCTATTCATACTGTAAGTAAATATTTGCTTTTATCAATACTAGATTTAACTAAAGTATTTTTTAAATTTAATTTATTATCAATATCATAATTCAAGCTGAAAGAGTTTCACTATCAGGCATCATCGGTCTCGCTCATAGATCAACAAAATGATCTGCCCTTTAATTTAATTAAAAATATATAACTTGTGACTGCAATAATATAAACCAATATAATTGTATCTAAACTGTGTTTTCTAATACATTCATTAATTATATAACTAAATAAAAAAACAAAAGAAATAATTATATTACATTTTAGGACACAGTTCTCTTAGAATATTTTTTTTCCTATTTGCCTCAATTAAATTTTAAATATTGGGCCCCTTAACTTCGGAAAATTTTTGTAGTTTAAAAAAAATCTGGATTTTCATTGATGAGAAAGAGTGTCCTTGGAATTCTAATGAGTTTTGTTTGTCAACCTGTGTAGGATTATGAAAACATTGTCTTCTTTTGTTAAGAAAACACAAGAGACTTGGAGTGTTTATATACATACAATTATAAGACTATTCATTATAATAATAAAAATAAAGTAATATAGAAGATTGCCATTAATCTTTATTTTTACTAGGTCATTCTTTTTCATCACATTATTTTACAGAAAAGAATTACAGTATTGTCCATAGAATATCAGAATCTATAAGTACTACGAAAGAGGTAAAGTTTGTATGTTGGTGGGTATCTCTGGAAGTAGTAATCCCGTTCAAAAATACTTTCAGAATTAAGAAGCTTCATTATCCAATTGTGATGTAGTTCATATAGGTTATTTTATATTATTATTAATTAATGTAATTAATGCAAACAAACATATACAGGAGGTTGGTATTGTAATATAAATATTCATAAAACTTTTTGTATCAATTTACTATTACTTTCTCTCTCTTTATTTTTTTTAGGTTTTTCAGTTGAATTTTTTAGTTTGAGGCAAATTGAAATGTAATTTTTACATCAACTATAGCTATTTAGTACAGTTACTTAATCACATTACTCATTTGATGGTACTACCTATTTAATGAGACTACTTATTTGGTGACATTACTCATTCGGTGATACTACTAATTTGGTGACCTATTTTGTATAAATAACTCCCCAAGATAAAGAAGTATTTTTTTTATAACTGACATTTAGAGACTGCTGGTATCGCTCCTTAAATACATACATAATTCACGCCTCTTTCGCAACGGGGATAAGCGTTGATATTCTAATTCCTAAATAAACAGGGAAATCATGACGCTAGAGTCTCTAAGTTGGTAAAACGCTATCAAACAGTGGAAATTTATTTATATATTTTTTTCCTTTGCATATGCTTAATGATCTACCTTGATGCGAAATTTCAAGTTTCTGAGTCCTCAAGTGGTCTAGGTTTTTAACGAGTGACTCAGTGAGTGATAAAAATGCTACTTATTAGACCATAATAACTCCACCATAATAACATTCCAACTAACCATAATAACATTCTAGATGTTCAAGAGAACCTCATCAAACATATAAAATTTCAAGTGAATAGCTTTTGACTTATGAAGTCGAAAGTAGCTCAAAATGGTTCGTGTTAAAAAACATACTGGCCGGTGTGTCGCCCTTTTCTTTTCCGAACTTGGCTTGAAACTTGATTTAATACTTATCGATACAATTAGTGAAAGACGTATTTTAACATTTTTCAAAATTGAACTCCTTAGCCTAGTGCCCTAGCTGCGTGATAGTAGGTGTTAAAGTTTGGTTGGGAAATAATATTTCTCGGTTCAGATTTATAAATAAACTAGCTGGGCCGGCAGACGTCGTTCTGCCATTTTTGGTAGTTAAATGGCTCGATGAGAGCGCCACCTATAGGTTCCTATCATAGCAATGAACCATAGTCTCGATAAAACAAACATATTATGTGAATATGAGTTGAATCGGTCAAGTCGTTCGGAATGTATATGATCACTAAGAGACGCACGCAATACTTTTTTATTTGTAAGAATAAGTAAACAACATCTAAACTAATTTTATTCACAAAACTGTACAAATCTGATGATCCACTCTAGTGAAACTGTGGGCGAAAAGCTAGTATACAATATAATGCATTGAAATCTATTTTCTTGTAATAAAATGTTATGTCAAATCTAAACGAGTTAAAGAGCCAAACTTCCTTCAGTTTTAAGACTTGAAGTGAAATATTTATTAACTAGCTTTGCCTCGTGGTTTCACCCGCGTATAATTTAAAAGAAATAGCTGATTAATGATTTATAATACTTCAGTATAGACAATATTTTTATCGGGCGGCTAAGGATATGCGTCACAACTCACACGGCTCGTTCGCGTCACTACACCTATAGTCATAGACCTGAGTCGAGTGTTGAATTATTATAATTTTATATTATTTCCCAAACTATTCGTCCAAATAACATGCTATAAAGGGCAAAGTTTATCTACTAGAATATTGTATTTACGTATAACTATACATTACGCCAGCGCACGCGGATAAAGAAGTTAGGGTGCGCTATTAATTCCGACTTACTTAACAAAAATCGATATTTAAGGCTAGCTACTTATATATACTATTTTACATGAATATGGCAATCATATACAAAAATAATTTTTCGAATCCGACTGGTAGTTCCAGAGATTAGCATGTTTAAACAAACAAACGAACAAAAAACTTTTCCGCTTTATTATATTATAGTATATAGTATAGATAGATAAGTAGACTGTAGTGTTACGAATCCATAGAGGCTAAATAATAATTCATTAAAATAAAAACAGCACATTGCTAAATAATGTATTAATAAAAATGGTATTACGATACGTAGTTACTACGACGAAGTAAGACGAAGTCAATAGTTAGGCAGATAGTGTAACCGGCTGTTATCTAGCGATAGTGATAGTTCCTTAAAATTTACTGAATACTACACTGAACTTTACACTATGAATTTCAGATGTGCAATAACAGGTTAATTTACTTGATTTTCGTTAAAAAACTACAACTACACACTCAACCTTGACCATTTTGACAACTTTGGTGTTTTTAGAACCAAAAAAAAGTGGTTACTACTTACAACGATAGTGTAATATACGCTGCCAAGATAGGCAGCGAGACGACACTCAGGAACAGTGTATTGTATTCGACTTTTAACTGAGGTCATGATCCGATAGCTCGAGCGAAAATGCTTTCATTTTTTTTTCTGTTTATATTGTTAGCCTTAAGACTGAAGCCTTGGAAGGCTATTACAGTTTTACCAGTCTTGGGTTCAGCCCTGATGGCACTAATCCGCGAAAGCTGGGCAACTAGCGCTCAAGGGTCAGTCCCATATTTTTTTGTAAAAGTAATTAGTTCCTCGGTTTTTTATGCAATGACTGGTAGTTACATCGTAAATGTTCCCAAAGTCAAAGGAACGTGAAAAATACGATGAGTTCGCGGTTGAGAATTTCTTAATTTTGGAAGGCGTTGATATTAACAAGCATTAAAACACACGATGTGTTGTCACAGACTGTAGAAACTTTATTAAAACTTCAAAGACAGTACGAGGAGGGATCAAAAAGTAGTGAGAATGGGATAGAATATAATGACTATTACTTAATATTTAACTTTACTTTTTACTTATTACTTTACTATTTTACTTATTAACTTAATAATTTATTTTTCTACATAGTTTCCGAGTCTCTTTACACACCGAGTCCAGCGCTTTTCCAAGGCTTCAATCCCTTTCACAAAAAAGTTTTGTCTTGGTCCTGCAAAAAGCTCTCCACGGCATCCATCACCGGGTTATCTTCATCGTACCTGTTTCCCCTTAAGTATTTTTATATAAAAACATATAAAAATCGCTAGCCGCCAGATCTGGTGAATAAGGGAGGTGGTCAACCAATTCGAAGCCAGCTTGCTGAATGGCAGTCATCGCAACTGCCGACCTGTGCGCGGGTGCGTTGTCGTGATGAAACAGCACGCCCCTTCGAAGTTTCTCTCTCCTTTTCTTTTTGATGGCATTCCTCAACTTGGGAATTAAAGCTGCATAATATTGGGCTGTAATAGTGGTTCCACGCTCCAGGTAATCAATCAACAATATCCCTTCTGAATCCCAAAATATTGAGGCCATAAGCTTGCCAGCCGATGCCACGACACGAAACTTCTTTGGGGTCGGTGATGATGGCCGTTTCCATTGCGAAGATTGTTGGTCTGTCTCGGGATCAAAATGATGGACCCATGTTTCGTCCATTGTTACGAAACGAGACAAAAAGTTTTCAGAATCTTCTTGAAACTTGTCCAACAATATCTTCGAAATGTCAAGTCGATTTTGTTTCTGACTGTCGGTTAATATATTCTCGGCACCCATCTTGCGGTGACTTTTCTCATATTCAAAGATTGTTTCAATATGGATTGAATACTTCCATATGAAATGCCCGTTTCTTGAATTAAATATCGGATGGCAACTCTTCGATTGCTCAATATAATTTCCTCGACTTTCGCAACATTTTCTTGGGTGACTGACGTCGATGGACAGCCGCAACGATGTTCGGCTTCCGTGCTCGTTCTCCCTACTTGAAATTGAGAAGCCCACCCTGCGACATTGGAATACGGCGGAGCAGACTCTCCTAATGTTGCCTCCAAATCGCAATGAATCTCTTGCGTCGTTAACTTTTTTAAACAGAGGTATTTAATAACGACTCGCACTTCGTTTTTCTTCATTTTCGAGAACACGTTCCGACACGAAGCAAACAAATGACTACATTCAGAAAAAAAACAAAAGAGAATCGAAGACTTTTTTCTTTATTAATATTACAACTATGTATCTGAGCTATGCCTGCCAGTATTTTTTTTTTCTTACCAAGGAGTATATCGTTATCACTACTTTTTGATCCCTCTTAGTACAATGAAAGCTTATCCAAAGTTTTAATAGCGGGTCAATAGTACGGCTATTGAGGCATTAATACGGATTTCATAATCACTTTGACACGATTCTCCGACATATATCATATAGTACTTATCTTATTTAATATGACATGTTGGTAAAGGAAGCAGGTCCTTGTAATAATAGAAACAAAAAATCCATAGCCCCCTTCTCTTTTGCTCGTCGTATTTTTTTATGTCGGTATTTCAGTTCGTAATGAAAGAGAAAGAAATATCTCAAACTCTTTTAGTTGTTCCTCTATTTACCAAACTATGAAATATTATAAGTATTACGCAGAATACAATGCAATTAGTTTTTTTATTAACGTCCATCAAAGCATCATGCAATAATGAGGCTACAAATGAAAAAAGTTACTTGTACTGTGCATCATTAAAATGTTCTGTGTAGAGATTTCATCGATCGTTGTTTTTTTTACTGCAACACAAATTTATGTATTCTAACAGATGGTAAATAGTTACTACAACCTGTATTAGAAATATATTACTAACTTCAAGAAGACAGCTCTGAGGCCGATCATAATAGGTTGTTACTATTGAGAACTGAGTAGGAAAGCTGTGTGCCAGTGCGTGTTGAAAAATAATCATAATATTAGTTATTCGCGGATGTTATCTTATAACATTCATAACTTACTTACGTATTCATAACAAGCGCAGACTTGTTACAAGAAACCGAGTACTGGGTATACATAACACACAGTTTTGTTAATTGGCCTCCAGGAAAGCCTCTTCTTCGACTTTTTCCTAACTTGTTTTTTTTTTCGAACTGACTATACTGTTAGCCATAAAGGTTCCGGAGCCTCGAACGGCTTTTACAGCTTCACCGGGCTTGGGGGACCTAACTTGGCAACAATTTCTCGCTATTGAAGATTTTGTTACTGCTTATCTAGTGTGTAACAATTTCGTTTCACAGTGCCTTGTGATGATTTCAGTGTTATAACTGGACACCTTGTTAGTTTTTATGACAAAGCAGAATTCATACATAATCTTTGGTATGGTATGGTATGGTATATTATTTGTAACCCATTTTATTTATGAATAATAATTAATCTATATTATGCAAAACGCCACCTATATTACACAATATTGGGTCAAAAACACACGTTTATATAACAGACTAAGATCCCGCCATCAATTGGATTCTTTTCATAATTTGACAAAAAAAAAACTATACAGTCGTTATTGGCTTATTATATTATGCGCTGATGTCAGAATGCAGTTCATCGTTCTTATTTCGCGCCCAGAGTCTCCGGAGACTCAGTCGAGACCCCAAAAAGCGCAGCGAATCGGGCTGGATAGCCACGCCCCCCGCTCCGCAGCGCCCTCAGCGCCTGCCGGTACCTTTGCCGGCAGAAAGGCGCGTCGCCCGCCCCCCGTCACGGTCCAGAACAAATCGGTCTGGACAAAACTCTCAGAGAAACTGAGAGAACTCCGCATCCACTACACCCAGGCCAGTAACACGGCCAACGGTATCCGCGTCCAAGTTTCCACCTCGGACGAACACCGTCAATTTACCAGGTTGTTACGAGACAGCAACCTAGAATATTTCACGTACTCCCTGGAGGAAGAACGTCAACTCCGGGTTGTAATCTGCCGCATCCCGGTGGAAATCACACCCGAGGAGGTCAAAACTGACCTCTTAGCCAAGGCCTTCCCTGTCCGCGAAGTGCACAGAATGCACGGCGGACAATCCAAAAACAGACCTCTCGACATGGTCTTAGTCATCTTGGAACTGACCCCCGAGGGCAGAACCATTTTTAATGTTAGGAAAGTGTGTGAGCTCTCCGGAATAGCCGTAGAGCCCCCACACAAGAACCGCAGTCCTCCGCAGTGTCACAACTGCCAGCTGTACGGTCATTCGGCACGCAACTGCCATCTCCGTCCCAGGTGCGTTAAGTGCCTCGGGGACCACGCGACGAGCGAGTGCACGCGCACTCGTGAGTCGGCTACCCCTCCGAGCTGCGTGCTATGCGGCAACGAAGGTCACCCCGCGAACTATCGCGGCTGTCCCCGTGCCCCGCGCCCCACGCGCCCTACGCGACCCATGCGCCCTACGCGACACACCCCTCCTCAGAGGACACGTCCCGCCGTAGGACAGCCAAAGCCCCTGCTCACGCCAGAGGCTTTCCCCAGCCTCCCGGGCGCCTCCAGCGCCCCGGCGGCAGCCGCCCCCGCGCCCCGCGCACTCCCTCCAGCTATGCGAGCCACTCAAGCTGCATGGGTCTCCACTCCCCGCCCTCAGCCTCCTAAGGCTCAGGCCCCCCCGCCCGTTAACACGCGCCGCGGCGTTGACTACATGGTCATGCTCTTCCGCGAGCATGACCCTCAGGAAGTACTGGCATACGAACAGTGCGTCGCTGAGTACGGCCCCGGCGAATCCATCAGGCGTTTCCCCCTCATGACAGCGACGTTAATGCGCCTGGCCCGTGCCGGGAAATAGATATCGGTTATCAATGGCACGCATTAAGCCTAGAAGCCTCAACATATCTTTCTTTAACGCGCGAAACCTCTTTCCACAACGGGACTTAGTATCCACCTTTCTTAGGGAACGGGAGATAGACGTGTTTCTAGTACAAGAAACACTTCTAAAACCCAGTAGGCGCGACCCTAAGATAGCAAATTACAATATAGTCAGAAATGACCGTGCCACCCTAGGAGGCGGCACGCTCATCTACTACAAGCGTTCCCTCTATTGCATGCCAATAGACCCTCCCGCACTTACCAATATGGAAGTGTCCGTCTGTAGAATAGGCATGACTGGCCATCCGTCAATCACGCTTGTCTCTGCATATCTCTCCCCGAATAAAAGACTCCTTCAGTCTGATCTGGAGGCGCTTTTTTCACTCGATCAATCAGTCATAATAGCAGGCGACCTCAATAGCGGTCACACCCTTTTCAACAACCCGCGCAACACCCGTAACGGGGTTATACTCGAACTACTATGCGACGTGCTCGGCTTTGACGTCATAGCACCGCTAGAGCCCACGCACTTTCAAGACAATTGTCAACCGACAGTACTTGACATAGCCCTCCTCAAAGGTGTCTCACTTCGGTTACGACTTATAGAAGTCGTACACGAACTAGACTCCGACCACCGCCCGGTTATCTTATAACTCGGGCAACCGTTCGACCCCAGTCCGCCAAAAGTCAAAGTAGTTGATTACGCGATCTTAAATCGCTACTTATCCGATAACGCGACCTCGTCCAGCCTAGCTAGGATCCCCGACGTATTAGAGTCAACAGCAGACGCCGATTTAGCCATCGATTCCCTGGTCGACTACCTCCAAACCGGTGTAAGGGAGGCCTCGAGAGAGGTGCAAGCGGCGAACGATCGCCGCTTTATACTCCCCCCCGGCTTACGAGCGTTAATCACGGAAAAGAACGCCGCGACACGTGCACACGATTCTTATCCAACGAGGGATAACACCCGTAGGTTACGACGACTTCAGAGAGAGGTCAGAACTCGCATCGGCGAGTTCAGAGGCCACCGGTGGGATAACCTCTTAGAGGGTCTCAATCCGTCCCATCTGGCTTACTGGAACCTCGCCCGCTCTCTGAAGTTAGAAGCTTCCGCCCAGATGCCGCCCCTCGAAAGGGGCCCCGATCTCCCACTCGCGTTCGATAGCGACGATAAGGCAGAATGCCTTGCCGCAAGCTTGGAGAGTCAGTGCTCCCCAAACTGCGACAACGTAGACACTGCCCACATCGAAACTATCGAGACCGCCGTTCAGGAGCTCACGTTGATTCCCCCCGCGGAAACGTTAACCTCGGTCACGCCAGATGAGGTCTGTTCTATCATTAAAGGCCTTAAGCCTAGGAAATCTCCCGGTCCTGATGGTATCAGGAATGAAGTACTCAAACTTCTTCCTGATCACCTCATAGCTCTTTTGGTCTGCATCTTCAATGCAGCCATAGCCCACTGCTATTTTCCAGCCGTCTGGAAAAAAGCTATAGTTATAGGTATTCGCAAGCCCGGCAAAAAAGCTTCGCTTCCCGATAGCTATCGCCCGATCAGTCTCCTAAACACCCTAGGGAAACTCTATGAGCGGATCCTTCTGAACCGTCTCAAGGTCGTTATAGACGACAAGAATTTATACCCGCCCGAACAATTCGGTTTTCGCGCCCGTCACTCGTGTACACATCAAGTGCACCGCCTCACGGAGCACATCACGAGTAACTTCGCCAAGAGCAATATTGCTCCCGCCCGCACGCTTGCGGTCTTTTTCGACGTAGCCAAGGCCTTCGATAAGGTCTGGCACGCCGGACTGGTCCACAAGCTACACCATTTAGAAGTCCCGGATAGGTTAGTTCACCTAGTTCATGATTTTCTACGCGACCGCACCTTTCACTACCGAGTGGAAGGAGTACTATCTACCGCCCACCCTATACGCTCAGGCGTCCCGCAAGGTTCCATTCTGGCGCCTTGCCTTTTCAATCTGTACGTCAGTGACCTCCCGAAGCCCCCCGGGGTCGAGGTAGGGCTCTACGCTGACGACACAGTCATATACGCGTCAAACAGACACAGAAAAAATCTCGCCTGCGCAGTCCAACGTGCCGTAACCACTCTCGGGGAGTGGTTTCGAACGTGGCGAATAGCTATTAATCCGGCAAAGAGCGCCGCGATTATGTTCGAACCGCATACATGTAAACTACCACGCACGGTAGGACCCCTCTCATTATTCGGTAGGAATATCCCTTGGGCCACCAAGACTAAATATCTGGGTGTCACCCTCGACTCGAAGCTTAACTTCAACGCACACGTTACTATAGTCCGGAATAGGGCCGTCTGGATCCTTTCCCGCTTGCGACCCCTGCTCAGTTCGGTAAGCAAAATGTCCTTAAGACATAAGCTTACACTATACAAGATGTGCGTCCGTCCGATCTTGACATATAGCTGCGCAGCGTTCGCACATATGTCCAAACATAACTTTGTCCGCATGCAAAGAGTCCAAAATCGGTTTCTCCGTCGCCTGCTTGACCCTCCAGCCTTCGTTAGGAACATGGACCTCCACAGGGACATGAGGCTTCCCTCGATAGAAGCCTATGTGAAATATCTCACCAGGAGATACTTCGATAGCGCTTCGAATCACCCCAACCCGCTCGTAAAATCCACCGTGAACTACGTCCCAGACAACTCGATCCCCGTTGCCAAACGTTATAAACGCCGTCCGCGAAATCTCTTTGTCGATCCCGACGACGACATCGAGAAAGCTAATAATTACTACGCGTCCGCTCCCGCAACATATGCGTGCTCGCGCCCACGCCCGCGAAACCACCGTTCCCTCCGCAGGGGACGGACGGTTAACTTCGCTCCCGCACACCCGCCACGACCGCCCTCCTCTGCGGCAACTCAAGCCTAGGTCCGATCCATCGGCATGGAGCCCTTGAGCCAAGCAGCCGCTCGCGCGATACAAGTGACTGTACAATCACTAGCTTTCACAGCCATACATGACACTGCATTATACACACATGCACAACACACATAGGTACATAGGTTCTGTAAGGGACCTTTTTTTTCTTTTTTTTGCCTAGTTAGAATAGACAAAAATTTCAGACCACTAAATACACATACACATGTTCCTTCCCTCCTCCCAGGGGGCAGAAACATGTATATATGTATAGTTAGTTTAGATCGAATTACGGATAGGGAATTAGTCAGATCGCGACTTAATTGCATACGCGCAACAGTCCGAGCCGAGGTCCGGCCACTTTGGCACCCTCGGATGTTGTTGCTTAGCTTTCGTGGCTGAGTGCACTAAGCGCTCGCCCCCAAGCCCGGTAAAGCTGTAAAAGCCGTAAAGGCTCCAGGGCCCCTCAGGCTAACAGTGTAGTCAGTTCGAAAAAAAAAAAGAAAAAAAAAAAAAAAAAAACGTTCTTATTTTTTTTAATTTTTGTTATTAAATAAAAACACACATAACCATTTGAAAAAGTTTTTTGGACATTTCAAGTTGTGTTAATTTAAAAAAAAAAAATTAAGGATATTTTTTCAAAAAATCTTTATATTCTTTAAAGCAATGATGGCTCAGTAGTAGCGTGTACGACTTCGCGTCGATTGACGTGAGTTCGAATCCCTGCAATGAGCCTGAGCTTTCGGTGAAGGAAAACATCGTGAGGCAGGAAACCATAGCATGGTGGTAGGGCATTTTCTAATGCTATGCTACCACCCTCAAGTTGAAAATCTGTCGCCAAGTACCTATAGGTGTGTCCCGCTGCTGCACTTCAGAGCTAGTTCTCCCACTAGGCTTAGCGTGTCACCATCTTGGGCCACATCGTCACTTAACGTCTTGTGAGAATGTGGTCATTATGCAAAACCAGTAAAACATAACGATAAAAAAATAGTTTTAGTTATTAAAGAAAAATTGAATATCTTTTTTTTCATCTTATTTTGTTAATAACAATTGTAATTTTTTATGTCGTAATAAATGCTCGAGATACCTTTTTCTAGACGTCATTTCGAAATCGAATGCCGTGTGTGTGCCGGCTTAGAATCGCACCACCCCATCTCATCCTGTGGGTGTCGTAAAAGGCGACTAAAGGATTATCCGAAGAACGGGCAGCAGCGTCCTTCGAGTATATATCCACGACCATACTGCGATCGCCAACCCGCCTGCCAAGCGTGGCGATTATGGCAAATCCTCCCATAATGATGATAGTAAAAACAAAACCTAGACCCCTAGTCCCCGGCGGCCCCGCTATTCCTGACTCCGGTAGCCGTCACGGTAACGGTGGGGCAGGGGGTGCTATAGTTAATCCCCGGCAGAGATCCGGCTACCACAACCGACGAACTCTGGCCCTGGCAACTTATAACACGCGCACACTGCGAACTGACGAGAAAATTGTCGAACTTGAGGAAGAATTGACCAAGTTACGGTGGGATATCATAGGTTTATCTGAAGTCCGAAGAGAGGGGGAGGACACGATAATCCTTAAATCTGGTAACTTGCTCTATTTCCGGGAGGGCGACCAACAGTCCCAAGGAGGTGTCGGGTTTGTCGTCCACAAGTCCCTTGTGAACAACGTGGTAAAAGTCGAGAGTGTGTCGACTAGGTTAGCGTGCCTTATACTCAGAATAACCAAACGGTATTCGTTGAAGGTCATACAGGTGTACGCTCCGACTTCGGCGCACTCTGACGATGAGGTGGAGGCTATGTATGAGGATATGTCTAAAGCCATGCATTGCTTCAAAGCCCACTTCACAGTTGTCATGGGGGATTTTAATGCAAAACTGGGCAAACGAGACGGTGATGAGCTGCAAGTGGGGCAATTTGGAGTAGGAAACCGGAATCATCGAGGCCAACTACTGGCCGGCTTCATGGAGAAGGAAGGCCTTTATATGATGAACTCTTTCTTGAATGAATGAAATGAACACAGGAAGTGGACCTGGATGAGCCCTGACGGTGTAACGAAAAACGAGATAGACTTTATCATGTCGACGAAAAGGCACATATTCAATGATGTCTCTGTGATCAATGCGGTCAAAACCGGAAGTGATCACCGTATGGTAAGAGGCACATTGAATCTTAATTTGAAGCTCGAAAGATCTCGACTGATGAAGTCTACGCTCCGCCCAGCACCGATCCAGCTCCAAAACCCCGAGAGCTTTCAGCTGGAGCTCCAAAACCGTTTTCATTGCCTAGAACACAGCGTGGACAATTATAATGACGGGTTCGTGGAAACTATCCATACGGTTGGGTCCAAGTTCTTTAAGACCCACCGTACAAACAGGACCAAAAAACTCTCGGACTATACTCTAAAACTCATGGAGGAGAGGCGTGAGATGATTCTGCAGTCTAAAGGTGATGCCTGTGCTTATCGGCAGCTTAATAGGCGGATCTCAAAGTCACTGAAATCTGACATACGCCAATTTAATACGAATCGTATTAAAGAGGCGATAGAGCGAAACAAAGGCTCAAAAGTGTTCGCAAGAGATCTGTCTATTGGGCAAAGCCAGCTAACAAAGCTGAAGACTGACGACGGCAGAATCGTGTCATCCAAACCCGAGCTCTTGAGAGAGGTCGAGAAGTTCTACGGACAGTTATACACATCAACGCAGGAACCCGTTACGAATCTAGCTAAAGACCCAAGAGCTAGATTGACTCGACACTATACAGAAGTTATCCCGGACGTCAGCTTGTACGAGATTAGTATGGCTTAAAAACAACAAAGCTCCCGGAGATGACGGAATCACAGCCGAACTATTGAAGGCGGGTGGTAAACCAGTACTGAGGGCCCTTCAGACATTGTTCAATTCCGTCATCCATGAAGGTAAAACGCCGCAGGCATGGAACAAAAGTGTGGTGGTACTCTTCTTCAAAAAGGGTGACAATACCCTATTGAAGAATTATAGGCCCATCTCACTTTTGAGCCATGTTTATAAGCTGTTTTCGAGAGTTATTACGAACCGTCTCGCTCGCAAGTTTGACGACTTCCAGCCTCCCGAACAAGCCGGTTTCCGAAAAGGCTTCAGTACCGTAGACCACATACACGCATTACGGCAGGTTATACAGAAGACCGAAGAGTATAACCTACCTCTTTGTTTAGCGTTTGTGGACTACGAGAAAGCCTTCGATTCGATTGAGACCTGGGCTGTACTACAGTCTCTCCAGCGGTGTCAAGTTGACTACCGGTACATCGAAGTGTTGAAGTGTTTGTATGAAAACGCCACTATGTCAGTTCGACTGCAGGATCAGAACTCGAAACCTATCCTGTTGCGGCGAGGAGTCAGACAAGGAGATGTTATCTCTCCTAAACTGTTCACCGCTGCACTGGAAGATGTTTTCGAGGTTCTGGACTGGGAAGGACTAGGCATCAACATAAACGGCGAGTACATCACCCACCTTCGGTTTGCCGACGACATAGTAGTCTTGGCTGAGAACATGGAGGAGCTACGTGCGATGCTCGATGACCTCAGTAAAGCCTCTGAACGAATTGGTCTTAGAATGAACATGGACAAGACGAAGATTATGTCGAACGTCCATGTAGCGCCAACTCCCGTGAAGATCAGAGACTATACGCTTGAAATTGTTGAAGATTATGTTTACCTGGGACATACAATCCAGTTAGGTAGATCCAATTTCGAGAAAGAGGTCAATCGTCGAATCCGACTCGGCTGGGCAGCGTTCGGGCAGCTACGTAAAATATTCTCGTCCAAGATACCGCAGTGTCTCAAGACGAAAGTCTTTGACCAGTGTGTGTTGCCAGTGATTACATATGGTGCTGAGACGTGGTCGCTAACTATGGGCCTCATAAGAAAGCTCAAAGTCACTCAAAGGGCAATGGAGAGGGCTATGCTCGGAGTTTCTCTGCGTGATCGAATCAGAAATGAGGAGATCCGCAGGAGAACCAAAGTCATCGACATAGCCCAAAGAATAGCTACACTTAAGTGGCAGTGGGCTGGCCACGTAGCTCGTAGAGCGGATGGCCGATGGGGTCAAAGAGTTCTCGAGTGGCGGCCACGTACCGGAAGACGCAGCGTGGGCAGACCCGCCACAAGGTGGACCGACGACCTGGTAAAGGTTGCGGGAAGCCGCTGGATGCGGACAGCACAAGACCGGTCGTTATGGCGATCTTTGGGAGAGGCCTACGTCCAGCAGTGGACGTCTTTCGGCTGAAATGATGATGATGATGATGAGCTATCGCACATATTTTTAAAACCGGGAACAAGAATTAACACCTTTTTTAACGTGTTGAATGGGCTTTTTTTTTCAATTTAATATGCGGTCTAGAACGTACATATTTATCTTAGTATTAGATATTAATTCCAACTGTATACCTCAAGCTCTATTGGAGAGAAAAATAAAACTTAATGTAATTTTCTGGCATTATAATTTTACAGGGGATTAGAAATTCATTATTTTTGGATTTATTCCTTAACCTTTGTTAAAAGAACTTCGTGCCAAATTTCAAGACTTTAGTCCAGCGGGAAGTATTCTATAGGTTATGAAAATAAGTCCGTGAGTGGTATTTTAACTATGAAGTACCTTATCTTTTTAATGCGTTAACCTAGAACCTTGTTTTTTTTTTTATAGCAGCGATAGGCAATATATCTTACTTAGTATTCGATATTAAGTTTAAATTTATACCTCAAATCGTTTTATAATAATTTTGCCTTAACAAGATCAGTCTAGTGGCATTGATTCAAGTTTTTGTAGCAAAGTGTTTTGCATGTCAACTGGTTTGGTATTTAAGAAAATACATTAGAACAGGTTTTGATAAGAACTTTATTTTAAGCGTCACGATACACATAAATTATTTTTTGTATTTTATTAATTTTGGCTTCATTACATCAGATGGAAGGCATAATCTTCTTTCAAATTGATACGTCGCGGATAACTTGTACTTAAAAAAAACGATAACCCGACTATGGAAACAACAACTATAGTTAAAAAAAACATTTTTCTTTGATTTTAAACTTTTCCGTGTTAACCTTTATTACACGATTGATATTCAGGGTGTTACTCTTGAAACTGATTCGAATTTGATTTTGATTTGAATTCGATCCTACAAGCGTACTTTTGAATCAAACCGAATTGAAAATCAAGATAGAGTTTTGTTATTGTTGTTGTTTCTTTTATCGTGTATTTAGACGTTTATTTTTGATTTAGCAACTCGATTTATATCTGTCAGATTGCGTCAAGAGTAGGTACGCATTTTTCGATCGATAAGAGGTAGATAAGTAAAAGAGAATTGAATGTAGGTGTCGTATGCCCAGTCCATAAAAAAAGGTTTTAGGCTTTAAAAAAATAGTCCTAAACACTACCGAGGGATTGTTCTACTTACAAGAGCGTATAAGATCTTTTTTATTGTGTTACTAAAAAGACTAGAACCACATGCTAAAAGAATACTTGAAGATTACTCATGTGGTTACCGCAGAAATTTAAAATTTATAGGTACAATCAGATTTTCCAAAAGCGATGCGGCACCACGGGGTGATTATGTTATATTTCTTGATAATTCTAAAGGTATATTTGTGAAATATTCTTGGAAAACAGCTGCTACTTCTGAACTGTGGGTAAATGTACTGTCTCAACGTTTAGAATAAGCAGAATTATCATTTTTATATATTTTCCTATTTGTTTATTTATTTCATTTTTTTCATCTTATTAAGTACTTGATTTATGATTTTTTCATATGTTGCTTTTGCCGCTACATAAACATATTTAAGATTTTTCAAATAATCTCTAACATAAGCATGAAACAAATCACTAGTTGTCAAAGATTTTCTATAATATAAATCATGTAGTCGGTCTCTACTTATTATAAATGCCTATTCACCACAAGCCCGGTAAAGCTGTAAAAGCCGTAAAGGCTCCAGGGCCCCTAAGGCTAACAGCATAGTCAGTTCGAAAAAAAAAAAAAAACCTATTCACCAAATAACTTCTTTTTTAAAACACTTAGAATCATTGTTGAGCAACGCTTACTAAATTCAATGTTTATGATATTAAACAAGCTGCCGTATCTGGATCTATATTATTTAAAACCTTTCTAGATAATAACTGCTGTTATTTTTTTAACTTAAACTATCTAATCTAGTTTCTGATATAAGTCTAACCGTTCTCTTACAATCACTGCTAGGACTGTCATAGTTATTTTAACGAGTTGGCCTTTATGATCAGACGGTATCCCGTATTAGCAATAATACTATTGCTAATGATTTTAAAGTTACTAAAAATGTTGTTTATACAAAATGCAGTCTGGGTCGTGGTTCTAGTTGGCTCATTAAAATGCAGATCTAAGTTAAATGACTTAAATAGCGATGTGAATGTAGTAACCTCTGGTGATGAACACAAAATATCTATATTAAATTCATCACAGACTAAAACTAGTTTATTGTAATTTAATATTCTTATTAAAATTTCCTCTGTTGTTTGTAAGAAATGAAAAATATTTGAAGTTGGTGGTATTTGACAAATACTTGGTATAACTTATACATCCATGTCAGCACAAGCCACTTCACAAATAGGATTAATTGAGAGACTGCATATATCCTTTCGATCTTTATATTTTAAATTATTATTGAATAATATAATACAACCACCTTATCTTATCTTGATGTATGGATCTGAGTGCTGGGCAATGAAAGAGACGGATAAAAGAAGGTTACATGTGGCAGAGATGCGAATGCTAAGATGGATGTGTGGTGTAACTAGAATGGATAAAATCAGGAATGAGTATATTAGAGGAAGTCTCTAGCTCCAGTCATAGAGAAGTTGAAGAGTTATAGATTAGCGTGGTATGGACATGTCATGAGGAGGGATGAATGCCATATACTTAGAAGAATGTTAAGTATTAAAGTGGATGGATATATGAGTAGAGGAAAACCGAAGAAGGTATGGATGGACTGTGTGAATGAAAAATTATATGCGTATAAAAGGGGTGAATACTGAGATGATAGTTAATAGAGTAGAGTGGAAGATAAAAACCTGTTGTGCCGACCCTACTTAAGTGGGATAAGGATAAGAAGAAGAAGAGAAGAAGATAATACAACCACCACCAACAGCGTTTGTTTGGTTATATACACTAGCAACCGAGAAGTGTGGTGTATACCAAATAACATCTTATCAGGTTTGATTCAGGTTTCTGTAAAACATAATATATCTAGTCTTTATCTATTTAATAATAACTATATGTCTAATATTTTGCCGAAGAAGCGATTAATGTTTTGATGGTATACTGTTATGTAACCTTGCTCCTTTGCCATATTTATCGGTTTAAATAATTAATCGCAGTATAATTAGTCGTACTATATGACACTGCTAAGTCACTTAACCTATTTATATTTTAAGCTATTAATATAGCTATGTCGTGTCTATACTTTTTGGGAAGGAACATCCTTTCCCCAGTTAGTGTAAAATCTATATAAATAAAATAATTGAGATTTAACATTTTGCGCGCGTCACGAAAAAACGACTGGATAGATTTTGATCTTTTTTATTTGCTTATCCCTTAGATACTTGGTCCTTATCAAAATAAAAATGAAACACGATATCTTCATAAACAATAATTCTGTAGTCCACGCGAGCGCGGTCGCGGGCACAGTTAGTTGTTAATATACTTATTAAATATCAAAAAACATACATTTCTCACTATGACCATCAAATTCGACGTCAAATTGTGTAAAAAAAAATTTAACATATGAATGTTGTTTTTTTTTTGTTTTAGGGTATATCTAATATGGAAACGCACATAAAATATGGAAATACAAACAAATTACATTTGATTATTGCTACCAAAATATCAATTGAAAAACAGGAACTGTGTAAAAATTTGGTTAATCAATTTTAAAATTTCATCATAATTAATTATATTTTAAATTATTTTGTTTCGTAATGTATTAGAGATGTCCATAAAATATCGATAGTCAATGGTAATGAATAATATAACTGATAATAAATATAAATCAATATAAAAACAACAAGTGGTAAATTATAAATTACAGCTTCATCGGGCTTGGGGGGAAAACGGTGAAGGCACACAGCCGCGAGGCAACAAGCTCCAAGGGTGCCAAAGTGGCCGAACCTCGACTTGGGCTGTTGTCGTACTTGCAAATAACTATTTCCCCATCCGTAATTCGATCAAAACTAACTATATATGTACATAACTATACATATTTCTTTCCTCTGAGAAGAAGGAAAAATCATGCGTTCAACAACCAAAAATTAAAAATCAACCTATTTAGTTATCTGTAAGACAATGATAGATTGTATTGGCAGTCTATGGATATATACAACTTCATACAAGACTCCGATTGTTTACTGATAGGTTGTTGAAATTGATCTCTCGGATTGAGTTGAAACGTCTCGTAAATCATTGTATATGACCAACTAAATAATATATATAATAGGTGTGCCGATGGTGCTCAGTGGCTTAGTTAGCATGGGTGTCACCCGGGGCGGTAAATCGCGCTTCTGATGGCGGCTGTAGAAGAGTAGGTCAAATATGTGTTGGCCTCTAGGTAAGGGCCTTCCAATCGAACGGCCTTTGTTATTGAGTGTTTTTTCTACGTCCACTCACCGTGTCACCTCTAAAGCAGTCGCACCCGGACGAGATGTCTCTGTCGCGTAGCAAGCGCTACACCACTACAATCGAAAATTTTGTAGGTTCCTACTATTCTACAAAACAAATTCAAAATCGAAAATATATTTATTCAATTTAGGCCCTAAGAAAGCATTTATAATGTCAACACACTACAACACACAATTCGGAAAGCATCCCAGTAATCGAGAAAAGCCGGCAATAAACTCGATCGGAGTTATCAATTACCATTATTTCTATTTATTATATTATAATCATTTTGTCCAGCAGGTAGGAAGCCGCTTCTAGACATCACCGTTATTCAAGCAATGATCCACCCTATTCCCTATACCCTTTCGACAATGAAACTTGCTTAACATGTACAATTCGCATGAATATGTCTTTTAAATTTTCTGTCCGATATAATGTCGAATGAAGAAATCGATATTATACCCCGTTTACAAAAAATTGGATTGTCGAACCGTTTCAGGAACTCCGACATCTCTATTATATACATTTGAAACTTGTTTAATGTATTCTATTGATTTAAGTGCAGATTATATATGATAATTAAATTAAATTTTATGCAATATATTTACCAATATATCTAAAATACACCTTGAGTTTATTTTTATCTTTTGACCTCGATTTGCGAAGACTGTAGGGACGTTTTTGACGAACGATTAAAAATACCCTGGTATGGTATCTCATCTAAAACATCGTTTTATAGTAAGTGCATTTTGAATGCGCTAATCTCTGGAAAAATATAGCACGATAAGGGTTATCACTAATTTAATTATTGTTCTTATAGTAGTGATAAAGAAATAATGAAATTAAAAAAAAAACTTATTTTTTTCATAATCACTAGAAAATTCGTAAATAGATTACACTGTCAGGCATGTTGTTAATGTTTCCATGTGCAATTTAGATTAAGACTAGCAAGTACTTTTTTCTTTTTAGAATTTCCTTGTTTTGTTTACACTAAACGCAGTATTGATACGAAAAGTTCTTGCATTACTGTTTACAGTCACGGTTACAAAATATTGAAAGTTGTATAGGTAAAGAAGTTATTGTTGAGATGCACCGGGTGAAGGCGTATCTAGCCTCAAAAAGCTTCGCTTTAGTAAATTACGAACTGCTGCTATGGTTTTGTTATTAGGTAGCAAAAAGAGACACAAGGTTCGGAAGTGGGTTGATGATGGATGAACAGATTTTCATTTTTTCTTGGGTTAACCTATGCCTGAGTTATCCCTTAGTCCTCTGTGATGTTAGTACATTTCTATTAGCCGTATAGTTTCATCTCGTGACCATATTTTTAGACATCATATTACACGATATAATAATAATAATACCACTGTTGGGCAAAGGCCTCTTTCCAAAGGAAGGTACGGGATTAATACCCACATTCGCCCACGACGTATTGGTAATTTGAATAAATACTAAGAAACTCACAGTTCTGTAGTTTTACCAAATGCAATGATACTATAAAAAGATTACTCAAAGGGGTCGAACCTGTGGACATCTACTTGATATTTTGCCGGTCGAAACCACTTGACCAGCCCGATATTAAAGCTTTATTTTCCAAAAAACATCAAGTCTGGTGTAATTGTTGGAAGTTTAAAATGGAATTTACACATATGACTTGCTGCATGCTTTGCAAAGCTGCAAATTATGCAGAAGTTAGCTTGCTACACAATTGCATTTGCTTGCAGAAGTCGACTTTTGAAAGTTTTAATAATAGTCTAACTCTCGCTGCACCTGCATAATATAGGACTTAATCGCTACGAGATTAAGATAAAAATAAAATCCTATGAAATATTTATACCGTTATCGAAGAATCATTAGATATGATATAACTAGAAGAAGTTTCGTTTGTGTGAAATGAATATTTTTCGATTTTTGTGAATCATCGGCGATAACAACCCTGTAATTGAGGACTAGGCGTTACTAACAGTTTTGTTTTCTATAAAAAAACGCCTCCATAAACATTATGTATTCACTTGACAGATAGTCGTAACTCCATAATAATATATTTTCAGTACGAGCGTGTGAATTAATAAGAGTAAACGCGGCCAGTAATGCATGCTTTCAGATGTGATGCGCGTTAGAATTTCGAGAGTTAGGATTACGAGAGTGTTCAGATGACGAGCTCTTGCGTGAACAAGCTCCTTCAGTTACCAGCTTCTAGAGGTATTTTTTCTAAGCGTATCGTTAAGTAGCGATTTCATCACTAGCGTTCATACCTAATATTGGTGGCATTTTTCGTAATATAGTTTGGTTATTGTGCATAAGTGAAATGGATTAAAAATAATAACATGGAATATGGATTCTGAGACCTCACAAAACCTTTCTGGAAATCACTAAATAGGGGCCACCCTATTGCTAGAACATTGAATATTAAAAAATAGTACGAAGTTAGCCCTAAAGGGCATATATCCAGTGGCCCTAACAATATTAGTAAAGGAGTCGTGAACCAATGAGGACGCGACGCCGTTTAGCTTTCCGCGCGCCGTTTAAACATTCGTTAAATGTTTTTATGTAAAATTATAATTATACAACTCGCTGAATAGTGTGCTGTTAATATACGCTCTGTGCTGTGTATATCTATGTTAATAAGAATGTAATCACGCCACGTTCGTTGCTGCTTGGTGATAAGCGGAAATTATTTATCTTTAACATGATAAGTGATTGTTACACGCTGTGTTACATTCCTTTTGACGCCGCACGGCCGCAGCTGCTATGATTGTTATTATAATAACTCCAAAATTATTGTGTTATGTTATAATTAAATTTTATATTGGTACATAATTTACGGGATTTTTTGTTAAAGGTGAATTTTCAATTAAATACCTCGTGATTAAAACTCTGTAAACACCATTGTGTAGCCAATTAATATATTTCGTTCTTTGAAAATGCGAGTTAAGTGTTGTTGGTATGAAACTGTTTTTATTTTATCGAAACATGATTGTTAGCTATGTGTTCTGGAGTTTGTTATTATTATTATGCTTATGTTAGTTATGATGGGAACAAACGTCCGTGCGTGGGAATGTCAAAATTTAATTTATTCGTTTTTTTTTGTTTTCGCCAAAGCAAGATAGCGCATCGGCCAGTATCAGTGTTATGACCATGAACACAATGAAATATTACAATTTAATATCGTTCTCATGTTCAAAAAGTGTAAACCATGATTCAATTATATTCAATGTGGTCTAGTCACGTTTACTAAAGTGGACTCCATTTTACTAAAAATTTCTAAATAGTAATATTAACAATTCAACATGAAGTCAAAATTCATATTCCGTGGTAATATTTCTAAATAACTTGATTTGTAAACACACAATAAACAGCGTATTATCGCGCAAAATTCCAACAAATTAAAATTACCAACCGAAAGTTGACATTATTATATGTATAATTTGTATATGACATTATTAAATACACATTTTGTTTACTAATTACTTATATGAATTAAAAAAATGTGTGAATTTGTAGGCATGTAAGAAGTTATGCTTCTCTGTCGTACCAAAACAAAAATAACTAATAAAAGTTTATGCGCCAACAACATCATGAAGTTACCCATCAATTCGCTTTACTGACTTTTATTTTAAATTGTTTAAAAATGCTTTAACGTTGTATAAAGTAGATTATTTTAATTTGATTAAATTATTATACTTCAATTTATTGCAATGAAAATATAGTTTATGTGTTCACCGTTAAATTATATTTTTATACAGTAAATAAGGCAGTAAAATGTTTTTGCATTATTATCATTGATTGCTAACTTCATCATATCTTTTATCCGTCCATGATGCGCGCACAACACTCAATTTTATCCTCTGCTAACCAAGACAAAGACGTATAACTTAAAAATAAATAAATAACAAAAATATATCTTTTGCCGCAGATAAATTAAATATAAGAAAATGGTGTCTTCCGGGACAAAAAGTGGTTTGTTAATGGGATTCGGCGCGGGATTGGTGGTGGTAGGCGCCGTCATGGTGGTGTACTGGCCACCGCTCTTCATGTCACAGTTGCAAAGGGTACGTACATTTATAATATAAGTACTACTGGATATGGTGAGCCGTTTTTATTGTTTTCGATAACTTATCTATATCTTACATACGAGGTTCCGGGTTCGTTGTCCGGGCAACTAACGCATGTACTATCTGATAAATATGATAAAGTTCCTAGTAATAAAGAATCAAATGTGTTTTTCATGAAACGATGATGGGCCAGTGTTGGTGTTGTGATGAACATGGGTTCGAGTCCTTTTTAGATCCAAGTTTTAGCAAGCGAAATACAGCGTTTTGAAGGGTTGCTGGATACACATTGGCTGATTTCGAAACGGGAACGCGCCGTAACGTGTCTCTATTTACCACGTGTATGGTGGTCAAGAATCAGGCGGACACAATAGCCTTTTACCCCGCTCTTGCCTTTTCGTTAGAGTTTCTTATTAAAAATAGCCTAGTGGTAGGGCATGTTCTATTGATCGCCTAAATTTCTACCATTCTTAAATCTTAAATATGTATAAGTTATATATTTGTACATAAATGAGATTTTTTGGAATTTCTTACAAAAATTTTTCATGGATAAAGACATGCGATTAATGTTTAAGTTGAAAATTATTCACTAAATAAGTGTGGTAGCTGTATCGAATTTTATATGGTATAATATATGTGAGATGATGAGAAAAATACCTGTACTCCATAATAATAAAAACTCTTTTAGAGTGGCGTGGAAACACTGAAGATAAATGCCTATTGGGGAATTAATGTTTTTGAAGTGATAAATATTCAATATAATTTTTGTATTTAGTAATAAAGCTTGTATACGTTATAAAAGACATCTTCTCTTCGCAGTCTATTGTCTGTCCGTTAGTCTGTGCTTAACTTATAAGTCGGGAACAACTAAACCGGTTAATCGACTGAATCGGCTAACCGATAAGTACGTGTTTTTTTTTAAATACTGTGAGTACTGTTACTATGTGGTCCAACACAGATTTCCAGCTTGACGTTGATTTATGGGACTGTCTGTAGATTATGGATGGGTTCTTCATATTTTCCTTCAGTGAAACCACAGGTCCGAATCCATGTTACACTACCCCTGGGCCATCATCGCTTCAAGCTCATGTCAACTTAAAATTACGAAGATTTCCTTTCAGATGATGACAATCACACCGCAATCAATGTCTTTCGACATATGGCGGGAGACGCCCATACCTATGTACCTGGAGTGCTTTATGTTCAATATATCGAACGTTGACGACATCCTCGCTGGGAAGAATGTCACCCTCAGGGTTGAGCAAATGGGACCTTACGTGTTCAGGGAAACGCATTCGAAGGTGAGTTGTGATGACATGAGAAAGAGAAGTAACATTATCATAAATTTCGTATCCTATTTTTCTGTAATAAATTAAAACTCGTGGCACAGTCCCCGAGACCTTTCCAATGACTACAAACAGTACATCTCTGTTGTAAGTTGGCGAGAGTTAGTTGTCATGCAGATTTCAGATGATGCTCCAGCATTAGGTCAAGATTACCAATTAAAGTAACATATTACCAAATTGTGACCCAATCAGACGTGTTAAAGATGCTCACATCCATTCAGCAACTAGATGAGAGCTGATAATCTTTAGACGGCTGAACAGATTTTCTTGAATTATACCTAAGAACATTACCAATAAAAACACATATCAAACAAACAAAAAAAAACCGCTTTAGCCACTTGGAAGCTACGTTGCCACAGACGGACACACAGATACACACACTAAAGTTGTTAAACTTCTCTGTTTGGTCAAGGGTTAAAAACAATTAGAAATATCGCCAAACTTTTATTTAGTGGAACCTCTAACACCTAGTAACTTAGTAAATATATGATAGGAAAATATTTTTTTTTCTAATTAAAAATGAATGAATGAGCGCCCAAAAATACTTTAGTAAAAAATAATAATTAAGGTATGATGCTTTCCCATTTAAGTGTCGAATTAATCGGCTGTAAACTTTTATTCATTAGAGTGATTGGTTGAGGACCGTACAAGATTTGGTGCAGTGATTTGGTTTCAGAGATTACCTGAAACAAACAAACAGACAGACAAAGTTTTAAAAATATATTTTTTGTTATAAGTATCCTGTATACTTTTGTATGCATTTAGTAAAAAGGTGTTATTTTGACATTACAAGCAGACTCTTCAATTTTATTATATGTATTACACTAGCTTTTGCCCGTAACTACGTTCCCGTTGTCCTCGAAATGAAACAACTCGAACTCCACCCATTGTAAACTGGTTGTACTAATACAGAACCATCGCGGGCGTGAGCACAACAACTCACCAAAGTTTCATCGCAATCGGATTCACGGATTAGGAACGCATAGGTGGCAAAGCAAACAAAGAAACACATATTTTCATTTATATAAATACTAGCTGTGCTTCAGGTTTTTTAGACCTTTAATTTGTTTGACCAACTCTCCACTGCGTCACTGCCATTGTACTGACATAGCCTTCGTTGTTCACAGTACCTGTACTTGCCTAAAGCTTGCTAAATAGTTTGACGTTCATGGTAATGCTTCGCTTCTTAGAGACGTTACGTGAAGTTATATAGAAAAAAATCAAATAGGTACAGTGGTTCCGGAGATTAACTCCTTCCTCCCACATACACACAAATTCACAAAATTTGTACTCTTTGATAAATATTGTTATAATAAAGATACATTTTAACATATGATTTTATAATATCCCTGCCGATCCCATAACAGAAGATTATTTATAAAGTGACTATTTTATGTTGTGTCATTATGTGTTTTGTGTTTAGTAGTAAACCGATCATTTGTTTACTAAACTCTAAAAAAACGTGTATTTGTTACACTTGACATTGGCGAAATTGCCTACATAGCCAGAGGCAATAAATTAAAAACAAAGAAGGTATATTTCATTTCGATAAAATACATTATTGTGGTTTAGGACTTTGTCCAACGCAGACACATGTATACATGCAATATTATTAGTATATAATGATTAATAATACTTGATGATAAATGCGTTGTAGGTTAGTCAATAGTCATAAAGAGATAAACATTGAAACAACTGCTTAGTCATAGTTTTAACCTTTGTAGGCTAGCTAATTTTAATTATGTACCTATCTTTACATCTCCAATTTAATAACAGACAAATGACCTACAAAACTATTAAAATCAAGCTATATAGTGAGTGATTTTTATTTATATACTTTTATGTATATATGTATCGGTTTCTCGGAAACGGCTCTAACCATTTGGATGTTTTCGTATTTAAATAATATTTCACTTTTCAAGTTTAAGTTTATGGAGCGTTTTTTAATCGCACGGAGTAAATTGACAACCACTAATGTCTTCTTCTTTATTTGGCGCCGCAAAAAGTACTTGCCAGTGTCAATGTGTTTTCGTATTATTTTCGTAATTAATGCTTCGTAGTATTTTGCTCTAACAAGATGGTGGCTCCCTTGTTAGAACTATCTAGGGAGTTTTTATGACATCTCAAAATTAATGTTATCAGTTTATATTTATAATCCACTTCACGAATGCACTATAACCAAACTATATCACGCAAAATGCCACCAATATTACATAATATAGGGCCAAAGAACCTAAGTTAATTAATTAAAATAAAAACCACAACATGGCAGTTCAAGATCCCGCCAAAAACTCCACTCACTAATGTCAAGCTTGAAAATAATGACGTCACATTCATTTTTTATAGTGTTGTAATACAGTATATATTAAGGTACAATTACATTACATAATTCAGGAAACGATAAAATGGAGAAGAAATTACAAAAAAAGGATTCCGTTGGCCCACGAGAGCCGCGATTTTGTCTGCTTTATTCGGTCTTCACATTTAGAGTGTTCTAGGTTTTTCAGAAAAACTTATCAATGGGTGTAATTTCTCGTGCGGTTTTACGAGTTGAACATTGGTAACATAACTATTTTAAAAAACATAGACAACATAAAGATAAAAACATCACAAATGTCAATTTGCTCCGTGGGAATAAGAAACGAACTATAAGTAGATAGTTTTTTTTTTTTAAGGCATTGGGCGATTCTCATTCTACCAGCTATGTATTTATATATAACGAAATGTGCCCGCGGCTCCGTTCGCATGGGCGACAGAAGAACAAGTAGTAATTTAAAAATCGTAGTTTATTAAAACTTTAATAACTTTTTATTGAATGAAGATATCGTAGTAGATCTTTTCTTCTTTCTTTTTCTTCCTAACATGGCAATCGGTCCTCTTTATTGAAAAACATTACTGCCATTATCGAATGACTATGGTTTTCAGTATTATGATGATCTGGATCCTAACAAATGGTGGCTCCCTTGTTTTTGTGTTGTCTATCAAAATTCATGATCCACGTTATTATTTTCAATCCACTTCACTTGTGCACAATAACCAAGCTTTATTTTGCAAAATGCTATTACACAATATAGGGCCAAATAACACAAATTTATGAATAAAAAACAAAAACCACTACATGTCAATTTGAGATCCCGCCAAGTTTTTTTTGCAAGGACGAAGTGTTTAAAGATTAAAACAAAAAGAAATTTATACAGTAGTTTTTGGGTGATGCGCGCACAACGGATAACCTACACCATTTTATTTATATAGATACTATCGGTGTGTCCGCGGTTCCGTACGCGTTTGCCTAAATGTATTGTTATGGATTCTTATAGCATATCAATTATGGAATGACGTATGCTTCCCTTCTACAAAATTACAATGGTAGCGTGTAAGAACACCGTGTTGAACAACGTGAGTTCGAGTCCCTGCAATGAGCCTGAGCTTTCGGTGAAAGGAAACATCGTGGTGAAACCAAATCATGTTGGTAGGATATTTCCTAATACCCGCCTGGCTAGCTACCACCCTCAAGTTGAAAATCTGTCGCCAAGTACCTATAGGTGTGTTCCCGCTGCTGCACTTCAGAGCTAGTTCTCCCACAAGGCTTAGCGTGTCACCATCTTGGGCCACATCGTCACTTAACGTCTTGTGAGATTGTGGTCATAACGCAAAATCTATAATCGAAAAAAAAACTAGATACATAGCCTGCTAAAATCATAATCCTCTTTTTGTCTTTCCGTTAACATCATTTTGTGCATGTTCAGAAATCGCCCAGGATGACACACACACACACACAGTCGAATAATGAGTAATATTTTGTTAATTGTTGCGTCGACTTTGACTATTTGATTTGGTTTACTTTGTCAGTGCGCTACAGCGCGTCCAAAGTATTATTTGCTATTTCACAAATAACTAATTTTCATAGTAAACACGGGCATGGTCCGATACAGTGATATCACAACCACAAATGGACATTCAACTGCATTAGCTAATAATTGTTATACGTAATTAATAATTATTATGTGACTCATGTGCTATGCTACACAATAGATAATTAAAAATGTAAATACAATTCTAAAACTACGAGATAAATTACTAAATAAATATATTAGTTAAAAGAATTAACGAGCGATGCGTTATTGAGATGAATAAAGGAACTACATGAAATAATAAATAATTAGACTAAATCTATATTAATCAATGTGTAGGTCGGTTTGTATGTTTATTTTTTATTTCCACATTATATGATACTCGTAGATGCTATAGTTTATAATAGATATAAAGGCTAACAGATAAGCGAATATTGCTTTTGTATTTCAGTATTTAACTCAAAAATAGCTTGACCGAATTTTATGAAATGCTGTAGTACTCGGGAAGTTTATGTAATTTCTCAATTGATGGGCTATAACAATTGTCAATAATACTTTCAGAAATCGTAATATATGAGTAAAAATATCAATACGTGACTAAGAAATAAGTGCGTGAGGAACGCGTGCGAAGCCAGGGGCACAACTAGTATATCCTAACTATTATTGTAAACGCGAAAGGGACTTTCTGTTGCGCTCGCATGGACTACGCCGTCGATCGGGCACACGCGCGAATCGTGCTCGTTTTTCCGAATTAGTTTTATTTGCGCGGAACCCAACCTTTTTCTAAAATACAAGTAGCCTAACTCCTTATATCATCAGCTATCTGCCAGTGGAAGTCAAGACAGACCAAAAATAAAAATAAAACGTTTTTACCGTAATTACCGTATATATTTTCATATTCATATAGTAAAAATCTATTATTTTTATATTACAAAGAAAGAAAGAAATAAATCATTTATTCGCTAAGCATAGTGAAAATGAGTTATTACATAAATTAAAAGTAGCGTGAATGCTTTGTCATTATTAACATGTGAATTTTAGAGAAAGAGAAAAAAGAGATTTTAATGCAGCAAGAAAATTCCCCCTCTCTCCTCTCTTCCCCTTCTCCCCCTGCAAGATAATATGATATTATATAATTATCTTTCCTTCATCCATAATTCAAGAAATAATTAGAAAGTCCATTTATTTTGAATGTCGTCCCTAAAAAAATCATTTATGTGATAATAATTTTCACTAATAAGATTATGTTTTAGTTTTTTCTTAAAATGAAAATCGTCTAGGTCTCTTAATTTCTGTTGCAGTTTATTAAATATTAGTATATTTAAATATACTATTAGTCTTTAATGTAGTTTTGGATTTTAGAAAACATAGTTTATCGTCGTGTCGATTTCTATTTGCCACATTAGACATCTTGGTGAATCTATTGGAACAAGTTTTAACAAAAGATGCAACTTCGTAAATATAGACAAGGAAGGGTAAAAGTTTATGCTTCAATTTATTATATGTATATATTTAAAAAATGTAGGCTGAAGTTATTGTGACACAGAGGCGTTATGACACTTAACAAAGTGGAGTGAGGTGAGATGAGGGGAGAGTAAATATTAAACACGAATGCACTGTTCAACATATCGCTTAATATTAATAATGAGATATACATAAAAGTACACAGATTACAATGTAAGTTACATAGTAACTTAAGCTAAGGCTGCATGAAACACCTCACAACGAAAATTAAATTAAACACATTAATTTGTAGAATCACCTCGCATGCTATCTATTGTACGTTGAATTGTACTATGTCAGAAGCATTCATACAAGTTTCAACAACATCTGGTCAAAGTTTCAACTTAGTCAGATGAACGATACGCGAACGAAAAGAACACGAACACACAAACATTAGGCTTTATGTATAAGACTTTCAACCACCCGCGACTTAGTTCGCTTTAATTTTTTTAATAATAATAGTGTTTATCAGGTTACTATGTTAAATGTAGCTTTTTAGGGTTCCCGGGTAAACAAGCCAGCTATATGGTTGTTTTTAGTCGTGTGAAAAAATTAACGGCAGAAGTATAGGTATATAATGAAGTTAAAACGAAAACTATTACAACTTAGTAGGATTTACAAGTTAACGAGTAATAGTCGATCAACTTATAAAATGTACTTGGAAGAGTAATTTCGTACAAATTCCATTGAACATTACTTAGAACCCTTCCTAGTCGGCATATTGTGAAGGATAGCTACGGAATCTTACACTGCGCGTGGCCCGACACGCACTTGGCAATTTCTTATTGAATATTAGTGTAGAATGTATAGAGACACAGATTAATAGTATGTATTTTTCTCAATTTTTCATCTTCCTCAGGTGAATTTGAGTTGGAACGACAATAGTACAATCACGTTCTATAATCAGAGGTACTGGTACTTCGAACCTGAGATGTCGAACGGCAGCTTGTCTGACAACATCACCAGCATCAACCCCATCATAGCTGTGAGTTTTATGTCCTATATTTTTTTAAATATAATGTGCTAAAGTTTGTGGTCAAACGCTAGTAGAAGCAGTTAAAAGCAACAGTTGCAGAAGTCAGGAGTTAAGTAAAGTATATCTCTTTGCAAATTTGTCTCTACTTGAGCTTAATGTGGCGTGACTGGTGAAATACCACTTCTCTACAGATGATCGCAGCCAAATAACTTTTTTTTCCTGCTCCTTGGTGAAGGGGGATCAAGGTTGGCATCGCACTTGTGATACCTCTAGTGTTATATCCGCGTTCATAGATCGTTTGTCACTTTAGTTATATAAAAAAGTCCAAACTTCAAGTTTTTAGAAAAAATATTTAATGGCACAGATTATATTGGAACGATTCATATCAGGTTCAGGAAACATTTGCACACAAATCAGGAGTGAGAAGGGGCTACAAGAAAAATGATTAATATAAGACAAAAATTAACAAAAAAGTAAACCAACTTCAATTATTTTGAAGAGTTTCCTGGTGTATCTTCGAAGTCAAACGTTCAATTAAATTAAAAAGTGACCACCCTTGAAGATTTCCCCTTTCCAACGGAAAAATAATCATTTAAATCGGTTCATATACAAAGAAGTTATGGCTAAATATTAAAAAAAAACATACATAAAAAACGCTGTATCGCTTTATTATTTTTTTAAATTGGACTATTTTTCAAAACATAATTATATGTTATCAAAATTTCCAGTGTAATTTGTTACGTTAATTTACTTAAAAAAGTTTTTCGAACACTATTTGAAATCTAATGAATCACTTAAAGTAATAAAATGCGTGAACCCGCATTGCCTTCTCCCAAGCGAGGGTATAGCAGCTTGGGCTCGCATCCGCCCCTCTCACGAAGTATTTTTTTTACTATTATGTGTATAGTGGTGTGCATAGATCTTTGCCACCAGCTTGATGGCTGGATATAAATACCGGCTAATTCAGGAACGCCACACTCCTAACCGTGCCACTAATGAAGGTGGTAGGTACACCTGGTGTATGGTGTATTGTATTTTTTTTTTTTAATTACATGACTATTAATTTCTCAGACAGTGGCATACACGTTACGATATGAGCCGTCGTACATCAAGCTGCCAGTTGACATCTTCCTGAGAATGTTCCATGACAACTTGTTCTTGACTGCCAACGTGTCCTCGTGGCTGTTCGACGGCATCCGCGACCCGGTGCTAGACATAGCCTTGCACTTCCCTGAATTGCCCTTCGATATACCTTATGATAAATTTGGATGGTTTTACGAAGTAAGTAATAAAAAAAACTATATTGATTTAGTATTAGGCCACATTCTCACCTGATGTTCGGCGACGATGTGGCCCAAGATGGTAATACGCTAAGCCTAGTGAGAGGAATGCCTCTCAAATGCAGCAATGCTTGGCGATAGATTTTCAATTTGAAGGTGGTCGCTAATCAGATGGGCATTAGAAATCACGATTTTTCCTTCACCGGGCGATCAGCATCGTTGCAGAGATTCGAACTCATATCGATCGACACGGTGTCCGTATACACTACCACTGAACCATTATTGCTTCGAGTCAAGTTTTATTTGATGCGATGATTTTTTATTGGATGTGGTTTGTCTGTATTTAATTACTGTAATTAAAACTTTGTTGTACAGTTTTAAAAAGAGAAATTAAATATCGTGTACTTTTACAAGTACAATAAAAATATTTTTTTTATCAAGCGTGACAACAGTATGACGAAGTTATACATAACATTACAAGGGCAGGGTACTAACACGTCATATTGAATAACATACTGTTGAAATTGAAGTGAGATGTTAGCGCACAAGGGGCGGGGCACCAAGCCCGGTGAAGCTGTAAAAGCCGTCTGAGGCTTCAGAGCCCTTATTACTAACAGTATAGTCATATCGAATAAAAGGAGCGGGGTCATTCTCGCTTCAGCAGTGGAATAGTAACATTCTAGTTCGAGTTGTTGGACAGTGAAGACCTATAGTTATTAAGTCAACTACAGTAAACACTGTTCCTGAGTGACGTCACGCTGCCCGTCCCGGCCACATGTATTTTTACAATAAGTTGATTAATTTCATAAAACTACCTAACGTTTATTCATTTATTTTTACATAATTTAAGAAAAATAAAAGTCAGTAAAATTAACTCACATTATTATCATTGATGGCTAATTTCAATATGTCGACAACACTTCCGTCATATGATGCGCGCGCAGCTCTCAATTTTACGCTCTACTAAACAAGACAAAAAAAAACATAATGATTAAGATAAACCTGATCGAGTTTCTTGTTAGCTATTTGCGATAACAGGTATATTTTCTGAACCAGTATTATATTATTCTTATTATTTTAATGTCGATGATAGTATACTTTTTTAATCTCCAAAGTTAGAACAACGTTTTAAGATGGTGGCTTTCGTGCTAGAACTGTCCAAGGAGTTTTTGTGGAAACCTAAAAGCGTTCCTAGTTATTAATTCACCTCATCATATTCTACCAATAATTAATCTAACTTGTGCGCAATAATCAAATTTCATCACGTAAAATGCCATTAAAATAACATGATGTAGAGCGAAATAACGTTTAGGCCCGATTTTTCAATCGTCAGATAACTCATCAATGAATAATTTTTGAATTTTGACAGCTGCTATTCCATGTATTATCCGTAAAATGTCAAAATTATTCCTCAAATAAAGTTATCTGACGCTTGAAAAATCGGCCCTTATTGTTACAAAGAACAATACAACCCACATTTTTATTGAAAAACTATCCTGAAAGCTGCACTAAAAGTTTTTATTGTAAAGTCAAACTGGCCAGTCTTTTGGAACGCCAATTTTAAACCCTTATTACTTATCAGCGCCGGCCCTAGACCTTAATCAAGGTAGAACAAGATTGTGTTCCGGCGCCCTTTGTTGAGGATTTCACACGATAAATTGCATTGTATCATCATACCATAAGAAGTGAGGACGAAGTGCAGCTATGTTTAATTTTATTTTCTTAAATTCAATGTTAAATTCAAGTTTCTCAGAAGGCCTCATAAAATAATATTTTTCCTTCGAAATTGTTTTTCGCATTTGGTTCCTAGAGCAAACTTTAAACGGTTTGTTAAAAAGATGAATACTCGAAATCAGCTACATTTATTGAGCCAATTATAGTCTAATTCATTTAAGTGTTGGCTTATTTTTGAGTAAAATTATTCATTTTTAACCGATTAATTCGTGGGTCAAGGCACCCTACTAACGGTGACCCTCCTTTGACCGTGGTGCCCGTAGTACCTCGACTGATAATGCTTGTTGCAAAAAGAAACATGAATATAAATGTTGGTTTTTTCCTTATTTTTCATTGACATGATGATTTAAGTTAATTACGCTAATAACTTTGTTCTGTTATAATGTAATACAAAAATAATAATTATCATAATTCATCATATCATAAATCATAAAATATTATAGAATATTATATGAATAATTTAGATTATATATTTTTGTAATTACTAGGACATTATAAAATAACGTAATGTCTGTAAAAATTAAACGATGCGTATTTAAAGAAGGTATAATACCATGATTATTTTACTTATTATGATATTGTCTTTGTATTATTTTAACGAGCGTCTTAATAGCGGCCGTGCCAATGGTTAGACGGAAATGTTTTTGTTTATAACTTACGATTGTGGACTTGTGACACAAAAGATGACGACAAACATAACAAGTTATGCACCATTTTACGCGGGTCAAACTTAAGGGCACGAATTCTAAAATTGTACCTATATATACTGTATATATAACTGTGATATGTAAAATATTAATAATTAAAGACATTAACAAAATAATCTTCTTTTGGATGACTCGGAAAATAATATTGTTAAGTTAAAGTTTTTTAATGTTTGCTACAGGAAAATACCAAGTGTACATACACTATCTACTTATAAATTATTTTACTTACAAAGTCAAAACTTATAAATCTTTCCTCTGAAAACGGTGTTCTTGTCTTATCAACATTCCTATGCCAGTCGTGATTAATAAGCACATAATCATTTTTTGTAACTAATTAAGTTACTAATTAGGTATTCATTTCAATATTAATATTATGAGCTAGCAGTGAAGCATTATTTTATGAGGAAACCGGTAATTTTTGATAATCGTTCGAGCGTAGAAATAGATTCCTCGTCATTTGAAATCGCCGACAGGACTGCAGTATGGGGTTCTCCAAAAGGAGAATTTTACATTAAAACATTTAGAACTTCCACGTTGAAGACTTCAATCAGTCTATACGTAAAATTCATTAGTAATATTACATTTCTAAAAATAACAGTCGATAACTAAATACTACAGTTGTTATAAAACGGGGAAAGTGGCTCGGAACGCATCAGGTTCGCACGTCGTCCGTGAAGAAATCCAACACGTAACGCTCGCATTGCAACCAATTCACTATTTACAATGTGAAAATGAAATTGATTTTTCAGACATTTCTTTCACGCGTCAGAAACGTTCGGAAAATATCGCTATTACCGATACACTGAAAAAAAAGTTTTGTTAAGAGTACCTCAAATTTTACCTATTAGTTACAAAATTCGTGGGACTACTAAACTGAGGCCTACTAGTAACCAAACTCAGTTTTGTAAAATAATTTTAGTTACTTTTTGATGAATTTATTTTGTTGGCTGGTAATGAACTAGGTTTGTGGTATTAACAAAACTGTTTGTGTACCAATAGCTTAACAACTTTGCAATACTAATCAAACTGCTTTGTTTACATATAACAACAATATTTAGCTGTTTTCAAAATTTAGTTTATTTAACACAGCTTTTAATTTGCTTAAATTAGTTTAACTTTTTGGTTACTACTAATTAATTGTTTATCTATTAATAACAGAATTATTATGTTACCTGATCAGATTTATTAAGCTACTGCTAACTTAATTATATAGTAACTTTTGAATAAAAATTTTTGTTACCAGATTTAATAAATTTGGCTACTGCAACCAAAGTTTATCTACTTTTAAATAAAATGTTTTGTTACCAGATTTAATAAATTTGGCTACTGCAACCAAAGTTTATCTACTTTTAAATAAAATGTTTTGTTACCAGATTTAATTAATTTGGCTACTGCAACGAAAGTTTATCTTCTTTTAAATAAAATGTTTTGTTACCAGATTTAATTAATTTGGCTACTGCAACGAAAGTTTATCTACTTTTTTAAATAAAATGTTCTGTTACAAGATTTAATTAATTTGGCTATTGCAACCAAAGCTTATTTACTTTTAAATATAATGTTTTAGTTATTAATAACTTAACTGTTTATTTATTACTTACTGATATTTCTTTGCTACCTGGTGCTAGTTGGTTAGCTGAATTTTTATTTGTTTTATTTAAACTAATTATCACGATTGCCGTTAATTTAAATTACATTAAAATGAGTTAAAGGAAACTTCCAAAGCAGAGATCAGGCCTGTGTAGAAATCCTTAGGGGAAGTTCTCTAGTCAACTTTTAATTTGTTGTTGTTGTTTTAATATAACAATATTAACCAATTGCAATCGTTTTAATTAATTAATCTAAATAAAAGAAATAAAGAATCTCCTAACCACCTAGCGACAGGTAGCCAAACAATGTCAATAAATAATAAATATACAGTTAAGGTACTAGTAACCAAAACATTATATTTAAAAGATTATACCAATTTACATTTTGTTTTTATTGATGTAATAACAAAAATTTACAATTAAAAATGGTATCGCCATAAATGTAGCTAAGTCTGCAGCCTCTTCGTTACCCTCTGCAACAAAAATATTACTTTAATAATTGATTGTAATACAAATGTATAGTAAAATACATTATTAGTATATTAGCCCAAATAGGAATTTACCAGTTATGTCTTCTATAATTTCTTTTAAAATTCTGTCAGTTCTTTTCATTGGGGGTCTTGTTCATTTGTTCATTTTGGGTCTTGTTATATACCAATTATTACTTAGTTTGTTATCATTTTCAGGATACAAAACTCTGAAGTCCTTCTTCAAAAACTGTAAAAAATTAATTACGTATTGCTAAAGTATATTTAAATACTATATTTATACAATATATTATATAATTAAGAAACTGTATCAAAGTATCACTTACCAATAGAGGAGATAGTGGTCAAACGCTAGCCTATCAGATATAAAAAGTTGACAAGATGGTGGCCGCCTTGTTAAAACTTAACAGTTTAGGGAGTTTTTGTGACATCTCAGAATTCATGTTCCGTGTTATTCTTTCACATCCCATTCACTTGTGCACGATAACCAAGCTATATTAAGCAAGATACGAAGAGTCAAACTACGCATGATTACGAAAAAAATACTAAAACCAATAGTTACATAACAAGAAACTTCATAATTATTATTGTTGCGATCAAATAGCGTTGAAAAACGCAAAAGCAAAATAATTCAGTTAACGATAGAAACATTTCGCAAAAGGGCAACATAAATCACCGGATCTAGAGAATAAATCGCTAAGGTGGCAACACTAATAAGCGCAGAAACGCGTACCGCGGATGGATTGGAGATACGTGTCGAAACAAGTTCGTTTAGTTAAAAAAATAAGTTAATTTATCTACTATTTATTAAACAATTTGAAATAGATAACCAAATTTTAGCTAGGAATGTTTTGAATAACTTAGTTACTTATAATTGTAAAAGTTTGTCTTCTAATTGATAATTAATTATCAATAATAAGTAAGTAAGTATAAAGTAGATAAACGAGTTTAGCAAACCCATTTCATTAAATAATCGTCATTTTTTTTATTTAGCAACAAAAGTACGATTAGCTTAACTAGTTTGGAAAGTGCAGCAAAACCAGTTTAGCTATTTTAACAAAAGTTTGGTTACTAAGAAGTAAATTTAAGCTATTTTCTAATTAGTCAAACTAGTTCAGCTATTCATTTTTTTCAGTGTAATAACATTTACCTAGATAGCTGAATTACCGACACACTTTTAACTTGAGGGTGGTAGATTCCCTAATAACACGCTATGGTACCTATAACCATCAGCGTGAACGTAGCTTCCTTCCTTCTTGAGAGTCACATCAGTACTTCCGGAGATTACGTCCTACAACATACATACTTTAGTATAACTTATTCATGTGGGTGCCTAGCTACTTAAAGTACTAATAAGTAGCGATAATGTTTAAAAAAATATTAAATTTCTACTAACAGGGCCGGCAGACGTTGTTCTGGAGTGACCGTAGTGCCACCTATCGGATCCTAACATAGCTATGAACCATCGCCTCGTTAAAACAAATATATTGTTTGAATATGAGCTCAATCGGTTAAACCGTCCACAAGTTACACGATCACTAACAGACGCACACATGATTATTTTATTATTATTATTATTTTAATTAAGTTTAACGACTGTATGCCACTGATGCTTTCATTGCTGCTGAGAATAACGAGTAAATTAAATCTACAAATAAGGAAACACTTATTAAACAAGTATTAAGTTACCTCTTACGAAAAACAGTTATTTCTAAAAGATCAAGATTGCTGGCACTATATAAAGATAATGATTTGTAATTAGATGATGTAAATGGAAAAGATAGTAAATAATTAAGTCGAATATGCTTACAGTTAGCTTATGACGTTAAAATTTGAATTAGAATAGAAAAGATTCGAACTGTAAATATCATTATTTAAAGTTTTTAAGAATAAAACGTTTTTACATATTTTACACCGATTTGATAGTGATATTGTTAAGGCACTTTATGTTGAAATCATTTATACTTTATAAATATTTTTTTTGGTGTTTTTAATAGTAATACGAGGAATCTAGATACTAATACTAATGATATATGGATAGTAAAATATTTACATAAAATAATAATAATATGTAACATCTATATTATATCTATTCTATACATATTATAAAACTCATCAACTTATACGATATACATGGTTTTTATTTTAATTCATAGCTACGTTATATGGCCAGGTTATAGGATATATTTTATTACACAAAGTAACCTACGAAATAAGCAGTGACGATAATGGTGAATCAGTTCGAAAAAAGGCTTTTAACGGCGTACGCTGAGTAAACCATAAGCGTTATATCAAATTAATGTACAACATAATTGTACACGTTAAAAAGCCCGACACTAAAGTCAGCGATGGCATATGTGTATTTTCTAAGGACCGCCCACAATAAGCATTTTTGTTTTTAAAAAGTGGTAGCGAAGGCAGTACGATGTGCGCGTGCGCTTGACCGACGGCATTCAGTAGTACACGCGAGCGGAGCCGCGGGCATAACTAGTATATAATATACTAGCTGGTCCCGCAGAAGTTCTGCCCTTTCCATTAGCAAATAATTCGACTGCAGCGCCACCTATCGCGTTCAGGGATAACATAAAAACCTTCATGAAAAAGCAATTGGTCTACCAACTTAAGGCGATCGGTCAAACGGTGATGGAGTTTATCAATCTTATAATAGTAACTTCTATATCATATCTATTTTTATATATATTATTATGTTTATTGTATATATATGCATAATTCAAACATACTCAAATAGTTTTAAGTTAGCTGTAAGTTGTCTAATAATTAATTATTATTGTTATTATAATAATCCTATTTTTAAATAATCCAAAAGCGCTCCAAATAGAACGCAGGGTTTTATTATTTAAAAATAAAACCTTTCCTTATATACCAGTGAGGAATAGTTTCCTCATTGTCGCAAACGAAACGTCCGTCACGTCTGACGGAGTTGCCAATCGCTGTTAAATATTACATAATAAATTTCGCGCATACTTCACAAGTCCGACTGACCTGCATAACAATGTCACGGTACTCTTTCCTTAGTGCGGTTTTTTCTAATCTAAATCATTAGATAACGAATTAATTAGTTATCCATTTTGATACTGAATACAATATAATAAGTAAAAAGTTCGATAATGCAATTGCTTACAAATTAAATTTGTCAAAAAATAAAACACAAAGTAGTAAGTATTCTTAAAATGTTGGTAAGTTTGATACAAAAATGTGATTTTTACCTAATCACCTTGGGTTCCTTCAGTTGTGTATCTTGATTGACTAATTTATTCTTATAATGCTTATATGTGAATTGAGTATTTTAATACCGTTCTGCCCCACACATATGTAATGAAAGAAAAAAAACCGCGATTACTAATAAATAGCGACAATGATTACATATATTACGTATTTTTGAATTATTTTGTATAGTTACTAGAATTTGCTTTAATTAAATAATAAATCGAGGTTTGCCTTGTGCGCGCGAGGTGCGAGGTTTTCCTCTCGAAAACGACACGGGCTTAGTCAATTTCATGTGACAGGATAGAGGATTCAACCATATTTGATATAAAATATTATGAAAAATAAATTACTATTAGATATTATCATTGACATAATTTTTAGAATCGGATTAGTGGTTCTGGAGATTACTTCTTATAGACATATTTACATAATATACCTATATAATGAAGGAAACCAAAATATTGATAAAACTGAATAATATCACTAATTACAGATATCAGTTATTTAACTATAAAAATATTTACCGGCGGCGTATGTACAGTACATGGCATATTACAAAATTACATTATAATATTATTAAGGAACTCACTGTGTGCCCAATTGGATTTTCCATCGGGAAACATCCCAGGAACAATAACTCCCTTAGGGATGAATATGCCAAAAATCCTTTCTTACTGTTCACCTACATTGTTATAAGGAAGTTCTATGCAGAATTTCATATGCTTCTATTCTCACAAGTTTAACACATACGTTTCCTTTAATCTACACGTAAACATAGATATATTGCGTATGCCTAATACAGTATTTTCGTGTACAGTATATTTGCTAAAAAAAAACATTTTTAATAAGATCCCACTACTTGAGTCTCTAGATCCGCGAATGTGGCAAAAGTGAGCTCACTACGTGGGTCCCTCGTACTAAAACTGTTAAAAAGAAACGCGGTCGACTAATATTTGAAGAATAGGTTTTTACAGAAATCTGTTGCTCTCATGCTATGCCCTGACGACCATATAGAGTGCGAGAGAGATAAATGCGGCTCAGACTGGTTATACTTTTTTAAAATAGACGAAATCATAATTTCGTATTCCCCTGTTTTCTTCAAAACTGAACCGATTTTAATATTTCTTTCAAGAAGAATATTAGAAGGACTTTCGTTATGCCTATATGTTATTCCTCAAATTTGTTTGCCAGATGTCTGATAACAGCGTTACAACTGGGCAATTTTTATAATTTTGTGATAATATAATAATTAAAAACAACTGCTAAGTCATACTAAGCCGCTATCTTTGGCTTACTTAGCGCACTCTTATCACTGTTTATTTTGGTCAAGGATGGTAACTACGTTGTCGTAATATATAATCGCGTCCTAATACAGATCTTACTGTTTTATTCATAGAGATATTTGTATAAACTTTTGGTTTTTTATAGGCAAGCTATTTACTATAATCTTGGTTTAGATGTGACAGACGGTGCTAATAGATTTTTAGCTTGTAGCTAAGCTATCCAAATGGTCGTTAGAAAGTGTCCTACCAACGTTTTTATGATCGTTTTTTTTTATAAAAAAATAGTACTAGTTTGTGAGCTCCTGCTTCACTAAGCGTTATTAAAAAAAGTGAATGTATCAAAGGCTTATAGTACTTCTGGATTCATAAGGAACATATTAAGATTTGCAAACATTGAAAATGTTAAGTGACTCAGTTGACAAGAACCACGATGTACAACATGAGTATTGCGTATGTAGCTGTTACGATCTTCCGATGGTGCTCCCTTTGCCGTAAAATATTTAGTAAAGCTTCCGATACATTTACGTACGAAAGATGGCGCTGTTGGATTTCATTTATAACGACTTTTTAGTTATAGCAACGTAACACTTAAGCCCCTTGAATTTAAAGTATACTTTTAGAGGAAATAATTTTCTCTATAACGACTTCGGATGGAACGCCGAATTCAGGTATAGCGACTAGTTTTAATGAATTATTTCTAACAAGTTGCTAGAATACCCTTGCAGATATTGCGAGGACTGAATCAACAAACAAAACGTAAAGGTTCATTCTTGACTCATAAAACTTTCTTATCTTTTGTTTACATCCACAGTTAAAATAATACGCTTTCGTTTATAAATGTTCAGATAATTAAAGATAAATCTAAAAATTTATGCGAAAATGTGCGCATTGCGCGGCTGTATTGTATGGCACTAAATATTATTTTCTTTCTACCTATATATATAGCGTCTTTCGGATATAGCGACGCAATTGTAGAGGTCCCTTCATCGTCGTTATAACCGAAATCCGTTGTATATAAAAATGCGCGTTTTGACAATATTTTAAAACAATCAGTGACGAACTTTCAGATATTGAATATTTTGAACAAACGAACATTTACATTTTTATTTATATAGATTTACGTTTTTAGATTCGATTGTCATAAGATAGCTCTGCGGTTTTTCGACAAAAAGGCGTCCCAAATGTAATTTACATCCCGTCTGTTCCAAGGCCCTAGAGGCGGAATGTCTAGCTTATCGGCGATGGATTGGCAGCCATAGCTTAGTTGGTCTGCCAGTAAGCACTTCAATTACTATAGTTGTAATGATGTCTTCTGCAGCGCAACGGGTCGTTAGATTTCGACGGGTCGTTCACAATGAACACAGGCGCTTCGGACTTTAGCCAGCTGGGTAACATAGAGATGTGGAAGTATTCAAACCGGACGGTGTTCAGAGACGAATGTGGCACGGTTAGGGGCTCGACGGGCGAACTCTGGGCCCCTGAGCTTGGCCAGCCAGAACTGTATGTCTTCGCTTCGGATTTGTGCACGTGAGTTTTTTAATTTAATTTCTATACCTACTAGTGATTTGCTGAGTTTGATATCGAATTCGATATTCTAAGTCGATAGTAGATGTACGTCGATATGATAATATCGATAAATATATGGAGACAACTTTAACTTGTTCAATATACAAATTTGTTTGTTTAGCTCATAATAATATTGTGTCACGACAATTCGTATATCACCTGCCATACGCCTAAGGCGTACGAGTATATCCAGTAATCAAGCGGGGTGGTAGGGTATCTGTACCCGACTGGATCACAACCACGTGATGAACCGGTCACATTAACTCATTCTGTTTTGTCTCGTTTCGATATAAGCCATTATATATTCAGCTGTCAAGAGGCTTGCACGTCGGCAGCGATGCATTGCCGATCTCTCGGTGGACGCCCTGCTTTTGTATTGTACTGTGCTTATCATTAGGCAGAGTGACGTCACTTTATATAAAAAAAAACTAGCTGTGTCCGCGTGGTATACTAAAAAAGCTTTTTTATTTTATGTGCTGAACCCTAATTAATTTTCTAAAATAATAAGTTACTCCGTATAACATCAGCTATCTGCCAGTGAAACTCCCGTCAAAATATATCCAACCGTTTCGGAGATTACCCGGAATAAACAAACAGACAGACAGACAGACGAACGGACGGACGTATGTAATACCCGCCTGGCTGGCTACCATCCTCAAGTTGTAAATTTGTCGCCAAGCACCAATAAGTGCACACATCGTCACTTAAGATAAGGTGAGATTGTGGCCACATAGCTAAACCTATAACGATAAAAAACGAAAAAAATATTCATGACGCATGATAAACGATATCTTGATAAATTTTCTCAAGAAGGAATTAATTAAAACGGTATATTCCTTCAAAACTGACGATTATTCTAGGGTGGGTTATGAGTTTTGTCGGGTCACTGCCCACATTTTTTTTAAAGTTTACCCGACATTGTTGGTTGATTTCCCGCGTGCGCGTGCGTACACTTGTTAGATTTTATCACGTACATTTATCTCCCTCTGGTTATAGCATAGTTATTCTTTTACTCTCTCTAGCTAAGTTATCTATTTCCTGTTCTTTTATGTCAAAAACTTTGCAAATAAAAATTCTACTTGGAATTTTATTCTCAATACGCATAGCAGGTTTACTTCAAAAACTGATTTAGAAGGTATTTGTGAATTATCATCTCTTACCTTAATCTTGGTCATTTTACCATAAATTCAGATAAATTTATATCGGATATTGATAATACAAAAACTAATATCGGCAAAAAATTGTTTTTAAAAGTCATTATGCAATTTATGTCGTTCAAGTAAGTCCATACAAAAACAAACAGTCCGCAACTTCCATTCACTAATCAAATATGTTCAAATTTTAATTTTCAGGTACATGATTCTAAGTAAAGACTCGGATGTCACGATACACGGGATAGATGGCGTGCAGTACGCGGCCAATGATTCTGTGTTCGACAATGGATACAATTATCCACATACGGTTAGTAGAAGCATAAAAAGTGGGCAAATAAAGAATATTACGCTCCTAGGCAATTTAGATGAACCGGTCTACAGAACGTCTCGCTAGCAATGCGTGGCAGCCTCAATGTCCTAGGTATGCATATTTGCAGCTACCTCAACTCCAGGTATTATATCGGGAGTGTCATCTCCACTACATCTCGGAGACTTTGAATCTTGAACAAAGTGCGAAGGTTTTTTACGTCCGATTAACTGTATCTTCTTCAAAAGGCACAATTTTGGCTGTGTATGGAATACTGTTCGCATTTCTAGGATGGATCCGCAAAATGCCATCTTGATGCTCAGGTCAGGTTGCAGAGACGGGCTTTCCATACCGTTTATGATACAGACGTTACCAAATACATCAAGCCGCTTCAGCTGCGCAGGAACATCGCCTCGCTGAGCGTGTTCTACCGTCTGTATTATGGTGATTGTCCTGAACAGCTCTTCAATCTAATTATTTCTTTTCCATATAAGACCTACATCCGCTGGGCTTCGAAGTCACAGTTTTACGGTAACCTCCATCTCCACAAGAACTAAAAAGTTCTCCATGTCCTACTGTAAAACTATGGAACCATCTCTCGGCGAATGTGTTCCCTTTGTTTTACGACATCGGGTCTTTCACGCGTAATGTGAAGAGATATTTATGCAGACCGGCATGAAGGTGGTGGCCGCCGATGGATTGCCGATATCTTGGGGTTTGCTGTTGTGTTTGGATTGCACTGTGCTTACCATCAGGGGCAGTAATCCATGATTCTAAGTTAGAAACTAATGACTACCATAATAGAAAAGAGCCGGCAAGCTCGATCGTGTTTATCAATATTATTTTTAAAAAGTGTTTCTTGTGGTTCAGTTTCAAGCATAACGGTTGGATACGAGAGACTAGAACTACGGTCGCACGGAACGATAGTTTCAGACACATTTAAATTGTTTTTTTTTCGACAAAGTACTTCAGAAGAAGTAGATCCCCAGAAAAATCGAGCTGGGCGGCAAGTTATGACAAAAACTGTTGACGTTTTGCGATGCTTAATCAGGGCACTTTTAAGCGTACATCTGCTGGCTAACTTCTATCGCTAAGCAGCTAGCGGTAACTATTGTCAGCTGTACTTGGGAAGCCAGTCTTATTCAGATCTTCAGAACCTTATTCAGATGATGCCAAGATGTTGTATGACCTTGTAGTGCTATCTCATCAGCGACTCCCTTGATGTGATGTTATAAAGGATGGGGTACAATGGGACTGATATATACGGTAGAATAAAAGTTCCAAACACAAAAAAAAACCTTAGTCGTTCACTTTAAGCTTTATTAGGGTCAAAAGGAAACCTGTAATCGGTTGCGCAATGCTTCGAATGTGTAATTTTATTACAAGTATAAGGGCATAGCTGACGCCAAATATATTGATGACTCAGCCTTAATCAATAATATTTGACTAAAAACAATGTCTCAGGAATGCTATTGTGACGAGGTCCGCAATAAGGATTGCCTGCCGCCGGGAGCACTGAATGTCTCCCTGTGCAGGTTCGGGTCACCCGCCTTCGTCTCGAAGCCACACTTCCTTCACGCAGACCCCTACTACCCGTCGAAGATCGACGGGCTGAATCCTCAAGAGTAAGTTCTTTTGCATACTGTAACCCTTCGGGTTTGATTTGTTTTTGCATTACGATGCGTCTCACTGCCTTTATGTTTATTTTACGGACGTAAAATATTACAAAAAAAAAAAACACTCATCTTTGCTTTTTCATTTGCAATGCGAGTACCTGGCAGGCTAGAGACATCCGCTGTTAATGGTCCATGTTTATTTTGTTGACTAAAGATAACAACAATAAACAAGTTAAAAAACGGTGCAAATAAAAGTATTACGGAAATTTATGAAACTGGTCCTTAAAATTGTTCTCGAACCATCTAGGCCTATTTCAATTTTTATAAACTTTAATTGAACAAGTAAATAGTGTGACATGTTAATAGTGCTTTTTAGGGCTTGTGATGTGTTTACGCTACAGTAAATTCGTTCATTGCAATACATGGGACTTCGTTATGTCCGGGGAGTTAACATCGTTCTGCCGTTGGTTCCAGGGAGTACAGGTTCCGTATGTCGCTCGAGATGTTCACGGGGATGCCGCTGGGTGTTAGCGCACAGCTACAGATCAACATGCTCGTCAGACACGTCTCACTTATGAGGTTTGTCTTTCTCGTTGTATTCATTAATATACAGTACTAATTAATTATTATTATTTAACGTGTACAGATATCGCCGAACGGACGTCGACGAATCCCAACGAGTCTGACTTTTCGGTGAGGGAAAATATCGTGATAAAACCATATTATGGTGCTAGGGCTTTTTCTAGGTACGGCCTGGCTAACTATAACGCTTAAATTTAAAACCTGTTGCCTGTGTTTTTCCGGAAGCTACACTTGGAAATCAGTCGTCCCACTAGGCTTAGGGTGTTATCATTTTCGATCACATTGTCACTTAAAATTAGGTGACATTATGGCCAAATGCTAAACCAAAAAGGAATTTAAAAAAAGTCCATAGTAAGGTATTTACGAGGAAAGCCGGTACGAACCTTGGTCAGGAATTTCTTATTATAACGTATTTTGTATGTGAAACATAATTTCGCTATTGGGGTAAAACTGATTATACTTGCACGTAATGATGTAATCGTCGGATTTGTATTTAACGCCATCTGTCCTGATGGTTTGCGGGACGCGGGGCGGCGAGCGTGCACGGATATACACGGTATTGAGACGATACACTTCATCTTAAGGTCAATAGTTTATGCATGTTATAGCAACTGAAATAGATATGTTATGACAAATAATAGTTTAAATACACATAATATAGTTGACTTTATTAAAATACTGATCACAAAACTACTATAATGAAAAAAATATGTGCGTGTAACCTTTCCACGCAGTTTAAATTAAACTTCTATGAATTTAATAGTATATATTGACCATATAATTGAATAAAAACTCGCTAAAGCGTTACTTTTCATTGCCTGAATAGTTTTTTAATACGTAGCGTCCATAATACCATCTTAGTACAGTAATTTCATATGTAACGGCAACCAAAATAAAACCGCGTAGACCCACACGTCAAACATCTATTGCCACCGACGGCCTGGAACAGACTTGCTTACTGGTCGAGTCTGTTCCCCTCTCGCGTCCCGCAGACCATTAAGACGGTCGCGCTCACGGCGTCGAGCCATAGCTGTAAATGTTTGATATTTTTTACGTTATCAGCAAGTTTGTTTTTTTATAGCTATTGACATTCTCATTCTTTTAAAGTTTTAAATTTCTTTATGTTGATTCTCAGAAGAATTGGATTCTACGACATTTGCGTCTCTTCCGGTTGTAAAATCAATTGGCTAACGTAATTTGTAGGCAAGTCAATTGTTTGTCTGGATGTTAAATATCTATTATGTATTATATCAGCTGTTTAGATACCATAGTTCTTTCCATATTTTTTTAATTTATTTGGCTTTGTAAAATGCTTAGCCCAAATCGACAAAAGCGTTTCCCAAGTTTGAGGGTATATTTATTTTGGCAGTTTGAACAACCAGCTGCCGGATGGGGACACACTGGTGCCGATGTTCTGGTTCCGTCAGGAGGTGGAGATAACGCCTGAGTATGCGAACATGGCGCGTTTCGCGTTACGGATGCGTTACTGGACGCCGTACGCCCTCTACGTGCTTACTGTGAGTATGGCAACACACGCGCTGCCGTTTTTAACACGTTCATTGCCAAGATGAAAATTTGAATTCCGTGTCTTTTAATTTTTAATGTATTCCAATAAAAGAATATGTCTTCTTACGTAATTTATTTGTCATTTTGAAGTTTTTTTATTTATCGTGTATTACAGATTTCTTTGTGAAAGTATAACTTATTTTATATTAAAATAACGCATACCAAAAGTAAATAGTCTAGTAAATACATCTAGTAAGTTTATGTAAGTGTAATATGAAACACTGTCACCGTTTCAATATAAACTATTTTGATATTTGGGCCCCAAAAGAACGGGTGTTTTTTTTTTGCGTACGTTAAAAAAACTATCTAGTTGGACAAAATTCAAGTGAGGTTTCGCTTATTATTGCTGGTCGTACTTAATTTTTTGCTGCGTCCCGTACATTTCTTTTTTTATGTGTGACTAGCTGTGCCCGCGGCTCCGCTCGCGTGATCTACAGAATGCTGTCGGTCGAGCGCACGCGCAAATTGTGCTGCCCTAAAAATGCTTATTGTGGGTGATCCTTAGAAGATAGATATATGTTATTGTTGACTTTTTTGCAGGTTTTTTAAGATCTACAATTATGTAGTAGATACATTTATTTGATAAATCTCTTATGGTTTAATCAGCGTAAGCCATTTAACTGCCCCAAAAGCGTCTTTTGCTGAATTAATTCATCATTATCGTCACTGCGTATTTATTATGTTACTTTATGTGATAAAATATATCCTATAACCAGGCCAGATAACATATCTATGAATTAAAGGAAAAACCATGTTTTTCCTTTAGTAGTTTTCGTGTTTGTGAAAAAACATAAACGGACAGACAGCCAGAGAGATGTTGAGTATTGTAATATGTATATGAATGGATGGAAGGTGTAGGAGGATGTACAAATTGAATTTTATGTTTCAGGTGATCGGCGTCGGTTTGCTGATGGCGGGAGTTTTTGTACTAATACGAAGATTGTTGAAATCCCCGGACACGGCGCCGATTTTATCGGAAACGAGGACAACAGACGATACTAGTTAGGCAATAAATTGAGTACCCGTACCCGTACCCGTACCCGTACCCGTACCCGTACCTGTACCTGTACCCGTACGCTGTTGGCTTGTGGCTTATCAAAACCCACAATATTTATGACGGTTATAGTAAATTATATTGTCCACGACTGTACTCAATTTAACATTTTTATACTGGTTATTTATATATGTAAATATTTATATATATATCTAGTTATATATATTTGAAATTTTGACGGTATTTAATATATTTTTCGACATAAATAATAAGCATGTCTCGGTCCTTAAAATTATAATCTTTTACAAAGAATTATTTGGATTTTTTACTTTCGTACATCCCGTTGTACCGCTATGTACATTTTCAGGTTATTTGAGGGAATGTATAATGTTACAAATTAAACATCGCTACTAAATAGAAAAATGTTATGCTTAAAAAATATATTGATTTTGTATATATTTTATTTTTATAAGATAAATAGGAAATAGTTGACACACATATTTAATGTGGGAAATTTTAAAGTTGACAAACTATATAGTGAATGAATATGAATAAATTGTATTAATGAAGTTAAATTAAATTATTATGATTTTAGTTCCATTTACAAAATTTTGTTTTGAAAAAAAAAAAACGACAAAACCGTTAACCGATAAACCGACTGATGGCAAAAGTTAGGCTACGAATGAATAATAAGAATAAATGAAAATTTATTATATTTATACGATTTGACGTCGACGGTAGAAAGGTTAATTGACTAACATGTAACTTGTATGTCCTAACTGCACGTTAGTCAATTAGTCTCTCCGCCGCTTCTCTCCGACGATATGCATTATTTTACAAGATTTAAAGGTACTTTTTCCCATGTTACTTATGATTTTGATTAGCAAAACTCTTTAGAGTATTAATAGTACTTAACAACACCAGGACTGGATTTACTGGAGGACATAATATATGAGTTTTTGAATTTTAATCATAAATCATATACATAGTTCATATTCAAAATTAGTCAGGACCTCAACTTCTTCGTTGGTCCAGGGCCTCTCAATTTTTAAATCCGGCCCTGGACAATGCGGCGCGGTATAAACGCGTCACCTGTACGTTGAATGTTACCGCTTAATAAACAGCGTGTTACTGCATGTACATTCTTACACAGGTACGTAGTAAAGTATTTCGTGCCCCCTAGATAGTTTAGTAAAACAGGCCCTTCCATTAAGTAAGTGTTTAGGTTGAATAAATATAGTATACGGAAATATTATATGTCGGTTAAACCGGTTCATACTCCATAAACTTATATGATACTTATGTTATAACCAGAAAAATAAAAAAAGATTTGAAATATGAAAAAAACAATAATTAGACAAAGAGCCAAATTAGCTGGGGGATGTTTTTGAGGTTTGTAATAGCGTAAGGTCTGCAGATAAATAAATAAATACTTTTATATTTTCGTGGGTAGTTACTTAATATTAATATTTAAAAAAATGTTATACATAATAAACGTAACTTTTAATCATGAATTTCTTCATCTCCAGACTTTTCGTAGTCATCCTCATCCTTGCTATTATCCGATAAATCATTTATGTTAATGATAATTCGTTCTGATATTGTATGGAAAGCCTCGTCTCTTCCCTGTAATGTCGTTTCCTATTTAATAGCCTATAGACAAACATCTCTCCATTCCTCTATAGTTATGGCATAATTTTTTTTTTAGCTAATGTCATTATAGTATTCGAATTCTTTGTGACATTTAAATAAATAAAATATAAATAATTAAATAAAATCAATGAACTAATTAGTAATAAAAGAAAACCGAACAAAATGGCATGACACTTCTAACGCTACCTGAAATAGTTATAACCGACTGATGCGACAGCTCACGTGGCTAGCGCAAACTGGTTTATTTCGGTTTTAGTCACTGTATGTATTACACTACTATAAACGCAAAAACGTCTTCAAGCTGATTTATTTATTTGTTTTTTTTTATTTATTCCCTGTGTCTATTTTTTGCCTTTCCCTTAAATATATTTTTAAGTGTTAGTATATTTTGTATTGCTTAATCTGAAAAATACTAAAATTATCTATGAAAATTGTTAACCCTGCGTGGTAACGATTTTGTTTTTGATCGTCATCATCACTCCCCTTAGACTCCGATGATATGGTGCCATTAGTAAAATTCCTTTTACCACTAGGTATATTAATCCACCACTGTCTACCTATAAATTTTATACAGGCTTTTCTTTTAAACCTATTGGCTGTTAACCCTTTGACTAAAAAAGGTAATTAATGTTTTGCTTAAAATAGTGACAAAATAGTAAAGTTTCCTAAGTCAATTAATTCAACGTGTTACTATTTTGTAATTTTATCAAAAAGAACAAAAAGAAGTCTCTCATAAGTTAAATGTAAATGTTTTATAGAAAATAATCATACTTCCTATTATTTTAACGAAATTAACTGCTAATTAAAAATTCATCACTTTTCATTATTCCGTATTCACGTTACATAATGAAAGGTGATGAATTTGCATAATAATATTGTAATTGAAATCAATTCGAAAAGTGCTTTTTGCTAGACGTTAGGTTAGTGTAAAATGTGCCTTCGTATAAAAATATACGGTTACTAATGAAATACCTGATATTAAGCTTATTGTAATTATGATAGCGTATATTATAATGAGTTACTGGTGATACATGTATTGGGATTTACATATTATTTAAATTGTATTGGGGATAAACTAAACGAGCCTTGAATTGTTACATTCTTGGATTTAAACCGATATGAAGCACGGGTAATTCATGTAAGAAAAAATCGTGTACTAAATTTCATTGATGACTAGACATGGAACATTTCACGTATCACTGCTATTTTTGATATAAAATCAAAAATTATATTTTATATGATAAATAATAACTTTGTATCGCTGATATTTTGGGTAGGGTTCAAAAATAATTAAGCACATGAAAAAATTGAATTAAAGATATTCGTATGACGTCTTGAGATTTGTTGCAGTTTGAGAATGTATGTAACCTCATACTGTGGCACTTTTCCGTTAACATATAGCAGATTTTCACTTATCGCATGTGAAATAGCAGTGATAAAAAATAGCAATCATTTCCGTGTCTAGTGATTCATTGAATTATAATATGCAAGTAACCAATGAGTTATTGTTTCTTTTTATATTGTGTAGTAATGAATATTGTCGATTTTATCTTAAACTCCCATTCATCAGGGTTTTATTTATAGAGTAAATTCTATCCGAGTTACCATAATATGTACGGAATAATAAAAATAATTAAGTTGTTTTTATTTTTCGACTTAATGATTATGTTTTTACTATGTATTATGCTTTACCATAACTAGTCACGGTTTTTAACAATTGAACGGGTCACAGTAAAACAACTATTAGTAATAATGGTTAAATTACACTAATTTATTTTTCTAAAAAAATTTCAGTTATTAAATATAGGTAAACGAACGCCTGCTGCCGAGATAGATACGAGTAATATAATTTGTTGATTCTTGCAAAGTTTTAATATATATTTATTATGTTACCGGTAACAATGCAAAGTTTGTTACCTTTGCAAAAAAAGTTAATATTTTTGGTGTAAACATCACGCCAAGAGTCGCACGCCGTTGCAATGCGAGTGAAATGCGGTTGGCTCGGCCCGGCCCGGCCGGACGGACTACAGAGCGAGAGAGACAACTGCACCTCGGACTGATTATACCTATGTAAAGTAGACGTAAACATAGTTTTGTATTCCCCTGTTTCCTCCTTCAAAACTGAGCCAATTATAATATGTTTTTCTATATGTTTTCCTTTTATTTCTATATTCGTAAAATTTATTTACGGAATGAATATAATGGTGGTATAACTTTTTATACTACTAAGGTAGCAAACAAGCGTACGGTCCAACTGATGGTAAGCGGCTACCGTAGCCTATGAATTTTAGTTATTTTAGAAAGCTCCTAATTCGTATACTAATTAATTTATGAAAAAAATGAAAACAGGTATATGACTGTCGTAAATATAGATGTATGGTATTAAATTTTTTGCAGAATACCCTGTATTAATTAAACGCTTCCCATTTCCTCTTAACTGCTTAGTGACGAGCATATTTTCAAATGAATTATTGATTTAATTTATTTTACTCGTCTCGTAAAATTGTAATGTCTTACATCTTCTATCTTCTAGTATATTACATGGTCAGCCATTTTATATCTAGTTAATTAGTCTTGATATATATTCCTTGCAATGAGCCTGAGCCTTCGGTGAAGGAAAACATTGTGACGAAAACAATAACATGGTGGTAGGGCATTTTCTAATGCCCGCCTGGCTAGCTACCACCCTCAAGTTGAAAACCTGTCTCCAAGCACTAAGTAATAGGTGTGTTCCGGCAGCTGCACTTGAGAGCCCGTTTTCCCAGTAGTCATAGCGTGTCACCATCTTGGTTCACGTTGTTCCTTAACATCAGTTGAGACTGTGGCTATAACGCTAAATCTATAAACGATAAAAAAACACTCGGGTACATAGGTTCTCTAAGGGTCCTTTTTTTTCTTTTTTGGCTAATTAGTTTAGACCAAACAGACCGATTATTAAATACATACACACATGTTCCTTCCCTCCTCCCAGGGGGATGAAACATGTATATATAGTTCCTGGTAAAGCTGTAAAAGCCGTAAAGGCTTCAGGGCCCCTAAGGCTAACAGAATAGTGAGTTCAAAAAAAAAATGTACTATATATGTATAGTTTAGATCGAATTACGAATAGGTAATTAGTCAGATCGCGACTTCATTGCATACGTGGCAACAGTCCAAGCCAAGGTTCGGCCACTTTGAAGATGTAAAAACCGTAAGGCTCCAGGGCCTCTAAGGCTAACAGTATAGAAAGGTCGAAAAAATATATATAAAAAAAATATGGGCAAAAGCTAGTACAACTATAAAAAGTGTTTCTTCTGATGTTATGTTGGGTACTGTTTTAATGCACCAAGGCGACTGTAACCCTCATCGGGATGACAAGTCCCTAGTTCCATTGCTGTAAACAAATAGGTACTTGTCAAGTTTTTTTGATACAATATCACTCGACGTTAAGTTTACGAGGGTTGGCTTCTAAAATAAAGAAATTCTACTGCCAAATCTAATATGTAAGTGGATATTATAAAATTGGCCATGTTATCTACGATCAAGGACCGATGCTTAACTTACTATGTACTTTGCAAGTATTTAATTGTTTCAAATACAATCATATTAAAAATATTAATTATAATTTTACAATATAAAATAATGCTAACATAAAATACTTATATATTTATTCATAAATGAGTTTTGTATTTCATCCTTATTATTAAAAATAAAAAATTGTTGACAAAATGGTTATGTGTATTTTATCTATGCCTTTCATATCACGTTTTTTTAAAGGAAACGCGGTCGGCAAAACATTTGAAGTCTAAGTTTTAACATACATCTATTGGTATGACGCTGTGCTCGAACGACCGAATAGAACAAAAAACAGATAATTGAACCTTGAGCTAATTATATACTACCTATGTAAAATAAAGGTAATCATAATTTCGTGTTTACTAACAATATAAAAACGCCATTTGACAAAATTCTCAACGGATTAAAGTTATTAGTGTTCTTATTTACCACACAACTCTGCATTCATGTTTTTCAATATTTGAAATTTGACGGTCGCCCAACCGCACCCTGCATTAATGCCGTACTGACCCTAACTATGATAAGAAATTGCGAAGTTGCAATGCTCATTGACTGAACAGTGCGTCTTATTGCTCATGTGTGAGCAATAAGACAGTATATCCTCATCACACGTACCAAGTACTATTACGAGACAGCAAGATGCCACTAGGTTGAGAGAGTAATCTTGGCGACTGAGTCAGTAATCAGTTTGGTTTCGATCTTTCGATGCATTACAGAGACTTGGCATACACTAGCGGGACAATATGTCTTAAACAAATACGGAGTAGTGAACCGAGTACAGAGTGGCGAGTAAGCACTGCGAGTGTGTGTTTAAACCTGCCCAGTGGGCTAGCGAGACAGTACAAGGTAGACTTTGTTCAAAAGAGGCGATTTCGCCACGAATCATCTCGCGTGGTGCATATCGCGCTTCGTCGTTATGCACCGGACGAGTTTAAAATTCAAGCGTAAATCGTGCTATGGTCTCGACTCGCGCGCATCCCAATGAACACGTTACTTTACCTTGACATCACACACAGGTCATAAGCGGGTTAAACCATTTTCATATACACATGACATAAAATATGATGTCACGACAATTACCTTTATGGTACATTCATTAGATGTAACATTAAAATGGTCGATTAGAAAGTGGCATAGCTGAGATGTTTTTGGTAAGAGGTATGGATGTTTACAACTTTCAAGCAAATTTGTTTGTTTAAGACGTCCCCCCACACGTAGAACTCCACGAGAGTCCAGAAAAAGTGAGAGTTTTGAAACATGCCTAGGTAATATTTGATTAGATTGGATGAGAGATAGGATATCTTTAAAATGTGTTTGCTGCACTTGTTTTACTAAAAGATTCACTGATTCATATAGTTCCCGGGAAGTCAAAAAAAGAGATAATTGGGCGTTATGCAAAATGGTTTCTATTTTAGTTTCTGGTTTAGTGGACCTGACCACCACCTTTCAGAATTAATTAGATGTGCCCATGACATATCGCGACTACAGAGGTCGACTGGGTTGTCGTGGGTGGACACGTGCCGCCATACAAATAGGAAAGTGGTATCCGTAATCTGCACTACACGGTGAGCTACAAACGTTTTTAATTTATGCAGTCCTATTTTTGACCAAAACACGACTGTCGAACTATTCGTGAATAAAATAGTTTGAGTTATATTTATGGTTTTACTAAGTAACGTGTAAATATGATTGATTACTTTTGAAAGGCGAACCGCTCCACATAGTTCTAAACGATTCACTGTCAAGACTTTAATGGAGCTACCTTAGACTTTGCTATCAAAAGATGTATAGGAACTTTATTAGAAGTAATAGAACGAAGATAAATACAACATCTAGGTATATGCTTTATTGAGTCATTTCAGAATCCTATTAGTTGGAATTCTATGGCCTTGGAAGGTACAACATGGCGGGGTATTTGAACACTAAATTATTTAGATCAGAGATGAATTCTCGCCAGTTGTCAGAGACGTCTCTTGGCACAGATTCGTCCCAAGAAAGTTTGGGTCGCCACAAATCTTGAAGGAGCAGTTTCGTTTTGAGTATAACTGGTGTTAACCATCCTAAGGGATCAAAAATACACGCAACGTTGGATAGGATAGAAAGTTTCGAATATTCTGTATCGATGATCGGCCGGTATGAGTAAGTAAAGTTATCACCCGTCGGATCATATTGAACTCCCAAGATTTTAAGCGTAGATATATTGTGTTCTTCAGAGAATGCTTTTGAAGATTCACAATGGTCGGTCGGTCGTGTTTGTAGAAAACGCTTAGAATTACTGTTCCATTTCTGAAGTTCTAGTTGAGCATAACCTAAAACCTTCTTGTACAGAGCGCCCGTGTCGTAATATGGTCCATAAAGGTTTCATAGTGAAGTGACTCAGCAGTGCGTAGATATTCAGTGCCATGATCAGCAGCGCTCCATATGGGACAGTCGAGAGTTCGAATTCTTGTACTGGCTCACTAGGAGATTCGCGGCATAATATGTGCTGATAGCAACGATCCTCTGGTCTTATTAGGATTTTCCGATACATTTTTGATATACACACGTAAATACCACTGCGTGTAGTCGAAAGCTATATGATATCAACATGAAGTTTCGTCCCGGTAAACACAATGTCATTTAAAGATTGACTGTTAGTGGTCTTGCAACTTGCATCAAAAACCACGCGCAGCTTGGTTGTCATGCTTAAAGGGTTGATGACACAATGATGCTAGATATAGTATTTTTTTTTTCGAACTGTCCATTATGTTAGCCCTAGGGGCCCTGGAGCCTTTACGGCTTTTAGAGCTACACCGGGCTTGGTAGGATAAGGTAACGGTTGGCCGGATGTAGGGTAGGTTGAGTAGGTAGGTAGGAGTAGGTAGGTAGGAGTAGGTAAGAGTTGGTAGGGTAGGTATATTCGATTTTCAGTTGACTCTGTTTGTTTAACTTTTTCTCCAGGTTAATTAACCGTGACAAACAACGTATGTATGATTCACCTAGATAAGCGTTGCGGTCTTTCAAGAGCATTAGAACGACGTAACGACCTTGAGGATCACGATATGTAAGGTCGGTGTTAAACGCTCACAAAGTTCATCCTCAGGAACGCGGTGCGCGCGGTGGTTCTTTGACTTCCTAGAATTGCTTCACCTGATCATCGAGTGTACATGTAGTGGCTAGCAATGAGGCGGTAGTAGGAGGTGGTCTGCAACTGTCCTTATCGAGTACTCCGGTAAGTACCCAGCTGAATACGCTATGCAGGGCTGCCGGGAGGCCGGGCCCTAGCTGCAAACGTTGCTTTTATACACTTCATGGAAGAAGTCAGCCCCAATCAAGAAGGAATTCGCACACTCACTTTTGCTTAATTACAGATTTTTATTTTAAATTGGTACTGCAACTGACGACAGGCGTATTTTGCATCTCAGTTCTTTCCCCATAACGTCATAGAAGCTTCATGCGACCTACAATTAATATAGGTTTTTTTTTTCAAGGTTAATATTGTAAAAACAAGTTTTTCCATAGGGAATAATACTATACTTTTGTTAGCCTTACAGCCTGCGAAGGCTTTTATAGCTTCACCGGGCTTAGGGGACGGTTAGCGCTGAAACTCAAGGGTGCCAAAGTGGCTAAACCTCGGCTTAGGCTGTCGCCTTAATTGCAATCAATTAGCGAACTAACTAATTCCCTATCCGTAGAAAATACGATCTAACTAACTATACATATGTACCTATATGTATCTGCATTCTGCGAGAAGGCAGAAACATGCGTATATGCAATTAGTAATCTGGCAATTTGGTCTAAAACTAACTATTTAGCCCAAAAAAGGTCTCCTACAGAACCTATGTACCTGAGTTATGTGCATATGTGAAGTGCAGTTGTGTTTGTATGTTGATATCTAGCGAATGTAGTATGACTGCATAACGCGAGCGGCTGCTGGCTCAAGGGCTCCATGCCGGAGGAACAGACCTAGGCTTAATTGCCGTAGGAGGAGTGGTCTTGGCGGGTCCTTCGGTGTCTAGGAATATAGACTCTATATTATGAATTTAGTACGAGTTAAAATAAAATGACGAGACGTAAAAAATTACTGCGTTATAAACGCGCGCGGAGTCGCACGGCACCGCTAGTAAATACACATATATTTACTTAATATAATACATTATTTAATAAAATTATGATAAAAACGATAGCGTTATCATATACGGTAATCAGTCAAGCGATTTGTTATCCACTATCCAGTGAGATGTCATCGCTCGCAAGGTGTACACGCGTTACACAAACATTTCAGTAAAATACATCGTTTTTACAAGTAAATCTATGTATTTAAGTGTGTTTCGTGTAATTTTGTGATATAAATGTTATACAATCTTTTCAATTAATAATACATTTTGTTGTTATAAGTTAAAATTATATACTTTTATAATAATCTTTACTAAAAATAATCAGTATTGTTATCAAACATATAGTATTCGCGTGTTTTGAGTTTCATCGACGTTCGGAACTGGTGAGTACTGGTGATCTTTGATGCGTACTTAATAGATAAATCCATAGTTGATTCCTTCTTCATCTTTTTACCATTTACCGGTTTCGAATACCGATCAAAATAAGTATAACTGAAAATATATATATTTTTTTATTTGAATTCAAAAGCTAGACAACAGTGTTGTGATCTTGGAAATTAAAGTACCTAACAGAATATTAATGTAATAATTCGACTACAAATGTAACAGAATAATAAATAGTAATTATTTAACATGAATTAATAGTTTTAACTACCATTAATCATTAATATATACTAAAGACATTCAGTTCCTGAAGAAGGGATTTTTTATAAACAGTTTTAAGAAAATCTTTTTATTTAATAAGCACCGCTTCATTGTGGCTACTAGTAAGTACACAGTAAGCCACCGACGATTGGCGATTCATTCATGGCGATTCAAAACCCTCAAGCCTCTTAGCACCTTGATAAGTATATTGACTCATCACGAAATGCGGGTCACTGTGACGTGTAGTGTTAAACACCATGGTGGCATGGTGGTCGCGATCCCGGGGCGGGTACACCGTACCACTCCGATTGATTACTGAATACACAGGCCTATCCCGGAACACGATACGTCTAAGCGCTGTACTGTAGTATACCGGTAACTTTTCCGGTATTCTTCGGCAAAACCGAAATTCGGTTCATATTTCATACAGCTCTACCACTTCTACCGGTACTTATTATTTTGACGGCTAAAAACCTAATTGTCTAACGTGTAAACGTCATATGCACGTCAATTAATTAGTCTTTCCAAGTTGAATTTTTCTTTTATAAATTATATAAATAATTTTATAACGTTTACAACAAAATCTTTAATATTTGCGGATTAAATTTAGTAGAATTTTTTTGTCAACTACTTACGTAACATTGTGGTTGTTTTTTTTTAAATCTTTTTTATTAGTTGTTGTGCAAGTTGCGACAATAGACACCTACTATGCTAGGTATTTGCATAAAACTGTACCTTTAAATACGTATAAAATACATAATCTTTGTAATGATATGTGTGTATAACACAGGGCCCAAGTAATATTAAGCAGAGAGGTCACAGTCTATTATCTCAACTTATGTACATCAAGCTATTTAAGTTGCGATAGTCCAAGTAATACTTAGTGTAAAATAATACTGTCCTCCGCATATTTATATCTGTATTAATTTTGTTGAAATTTGTTGACTATAATGATATGTGCCAATTTTTTTATGCAAGTAAACTTTTAACTTGTTCTATTTAACCGTTTGAGCTGAAATTTGGAAAACCTCTATTACTTGGGTGACAGTACAATAATATGATATTATTGAGTTGATTTAATGATAGACCATGATGCTGGCCATATCGACGTCTCAACAAAACCAGACATCCTCATCGTGTTCAGGTTTGTTGGATTGGTCTCGCGATAAGTCGAGCCCAGGTCATGATCTGGCTCTTTAAAGACATGCTTTTATAAAAGAAACGGAATATATTATAGATTATTTAGTCTTATTTTTATGTTTTATGTCATCAACCGTAAAAATCCGTCAAACATTGAAAAATCTAAATAGCTTTGTTAAAAATAATATTGTTATCAATAAATTGCTAAAGGTCATAATTGTTTTAGGTATTTATTACGAATAATATTATGTGTATTAGATATTTTGCGAATTAGCATATTGCAGTCGAGACGGATATGTACGTAAGCTGCTTATCAAAATCACAACAAAAATAAAACAACTTGGTAACAATAACTTATCTTTGTCACATGGTTTTTGAGTTTACACCTTGAGAATCAATTTTCATATATAGCTCGCGATACGTAATTATTGATGGAGAGTAAATCCAAACGTTAACAAGAAATGAAGTCTTAATGTTGCTCCTACGCGCAGGTATATGCATATGTAGGTTCTCAACTTACTTGTATGCGGAAGTAATAACATATTCAATATATTCATAATGTAACTTTGTCAATGGTATATATTCCAAGACAATCGTTATTAAAGGGTAAGCTCCAGTTGCGCGTTGGAGCTGACATGCACCATTTTTTTTTTCGGTGTCATAAAATAATTTCTATCTGTCCATGTCCTTCCTGGAGTGGGCAGAGAGAATGAACACCAATTTCTTTCTGCTTGCAAACTCCGTTTAGTTAACATTTGATCTTACATTAATTATTAGATTTTGTAAACTAGATTGCAGCGGTAATACATTATTAATTGTTGGGTAATTAGGAAATACAGGAAATGCTAAAGGATGAAAACACCACTAAATTTAGAATTTGATGGTAGTAATACATTGATAAATGATTTTTATTTTATTTAAAAAAGTATCTAATTAATATGTACGTCATCCAGTGAACCCGATGTGAAGTAACCTTTTTTTGTACAACTAAAGTGGCAAGCAAGCGACCGCCTAATAGTAAGCGACTACTTTAGCCTATGGACGCTTGTCGTACCCTAAGTTCCTACTCACCGCAAGACACAACACAAGGTTATTTGACTGCAATCTTCTGTGGGCTCTGTAACACCAAAAAGGACTCTAATTTTAACTAATGATGATTCTTCTGAGGTCTGAGTATGAAAACCTCGTGTGCCAGTGTATGTTGGCAAACACACTCTTCGATCTAGAAAACAGCCGCGACAGTACTGCTGCTTTGCGGCAGAAATAGGCGATATGGAGGTGCACAGGTTACGATTTTTAAACGTTATTTTCACTGGATACTTAGGCTCATTAGGAGATTCGAACCCGCATCCATCGTCGCGGCATTCGAGCTCGTTACCGCTGCCCATCATCGTTTTGATGATTTCCGCATTTTTTTGTAGCTATGTATACTTAACACGAAAATTAAAACTGATTGACAGACAACATACAGCTTAAACCGGTTGGTCTACAAGCATTACATTTTCCTTATATAACGTAGAGTATCTGTGTCCCGCGATTTCACTCGCGTTTAGTTTTTTTGGTAATCGTCGGGCGGTACCCAGCGCCCGCTCACACGGTTACTTACTTGATTCTCGCTTAGCGTACTTACTGACTTACACTTTGCATGGTAAATGCTCCACTCCTCAGGGTCGTACTATGTTGTTAGACAGCATATGAAGTACTCCAATAAATAGATAAAATAATTACAAATCTGACTACTATAATATTTTAGAGTTTAGCGCGTTCAAGCAAACAAACAATTTATTGAGCTTTAGAATATTAAGTATAGATGAGCACTAAGAAAATAAATTGTAGTATTCGTGTAGGTAACCCTAAATGGTTCCTGAGATCTCGCCGATGGCAAATTGCATCGGACACCGTTAACTACCACATAAAATTACAATATATAAATATCCTTAGTTCCATAAAATTCCATAAAAATCGCGGACTTCTTTGGGGCTTCTTACCGTACAACAATGTTACCTGGAACTTTTAAATAGTACCTACAGTATCTTCACTTGTACCTGTACATCAGCGCATGCTGATATAGTAACAAACGGTATATTATTCTTCTATTTGGTTACAATAAATAATAAAACAGCCTGGTCTAGTCTGAACGTAGCTCTCTATCAGTGAAATAATCTTTGTAATCGGATCGGTAGTTTCAGAGATTACCATTTACAATAATATTCATACAATCTTCAACTCTTAATAATCAAATAATAAAATATATTCTTATTTTATTCTGTGTTTATACTATTTTCGGGTTAACGATGATTAGTTTGGAATAATTTTCTTAAATAGGATAGCAAAATGTAAAAAGATTGATTATAATTTCACTTTAAAATGAGGTTTTAATCTTGACGATCTTTTGTTATTTTTGGCAGTATAAATAGTTTTTTGAGGTTATATGTTTATATATATCTGGTAATACGTTAAACACAAGCTTATTTAAAATTACATTAACTAACTATGACAAGCGTAGAAACAAAACATTTCTGTATATATTAGCACGGCAAATTGACGGTACTATTCCTGATGGTAAGCACAGTACAATCCAAACACAACGGCGACCACCGAAAGGTCGGTAATACATCGGCAGCAGTCGCCGCTTTCATGACGACCTGTATAAATATCTCTTCACGTTACGCTTGAAGGACCCGATGTCATAAGAAGGTGGGAACACATTGACCGGGAGATGGTTCCACAGTTTCACGGTATGACAAAGATAGGCATAAAGAACTTTTTAGTTCGTGCCGAGGATGGAGGCTACCGTAAAATTGTGACTGCGAAGCTCAGCGCTTGAGGTCCTGTCGTGGAAAGGAGAGGAGGGAATTATCAATTTAAATTATATTTTTTTTAATGATTATAGACTATATAATATGTAAAATAGAAAACGATATACGTATATTAATTAGTACATTACAATACGGATGTAGTTCTTAACTAATAAAAATTATATTTTTTTAATTAATTCGCTTTTTTTTAAATCTCACAAGTGCCATTGAATATGTATTATACATTTGAATAAATGTTTCAAACTTAAGGTAACTTTTCAAAATTATGATAATTTATAATTATTTGGCATTTAAAAATTGTTTAAATTCGTTATTTACCAAAAAAACAAAAATTTAACATTCAATTAATATTCTTCCTTATAGGAATATATTTGTAATTATTATCTATGTCTATATATCTAGGTAATAAAATTCATAGCTTTTACATAATTAACAAATGTTGTAATAAATTAAAATCATGTTGAATAAATAATAATAATATGGAGTCTTCACGTAGCAGGCAAGGGTATTTATTCTTAAGCTTGACAAAGTCATTTATACTTCGTTTCAGGAATACTCCATTCGGGCGAGACCAACATGTTGTTTGGAGCAGTTGCCAAACATTATAAATGTAGGTAGTGGAATTATAATCGAACCTATCATGTTACTTTATGAGATTCCTATCTATTCTATATTAATATAACATACATCTTACTTTATGTATTGCTATCATATATCTTATCATTATTACGTATCGGAACACTGATATTATGATTTTCGGAGTTAAGTAAGATTAAAAAATTCCTGCGGACTGACAATTTCATTTTTTTTTTTTTTTTTTTCGAACTGATTATGCTGTTGGCCCGGGGCCTTAACAGTTTCACCGGACTTGTTGGCGAGCGCTTAAGGCACTCAGCCGAGAAATTTTGGGCAACATGCGCAAGGGTGCCAAAGTGGCCGAACCTCGGCTTGAGCTGTTGCCGTATTTGCAACATACGCGACCTAGCTAAATTCCTACGCGAATTCGAGCTAACTAACTATACATGTATGCATGTCTCTTGCCTCCTTGGAGGGAGGAAGAGACACACGTACATGTATTTAGTGATCTGAAAAATTTTCTGAGGCTAACTAACCACAAAAAAAAAAGAAAAAAAAGGTCCCTTACAAGACCTGAGTGTGGTGCATGTGTGTTCATGCAGTGTAGTGAATGTATGTCGGTAGCTAGTGATTGCAGTGTCACTGTATCGCGCGAGCAGCTGGCTTGAGGGCTCCCTAGCGGGGGAACGTACCTAGGCTCAAGTCGCTGCAGGAGAAGGCGGTCGAGATATGTGTGCGGGAGCGAAGTTTGCCGCCCGCCCCCTGCGGAGCGAGCGGTGATTACGCGGGCGTGGGCGCAAACACGCTTGGTTATTAGATACGGGCGGGAAAATCGCGTTCGCTTCCGTGATTTTATCATCGGGGTCAGATAAAATGTCGCGCGGGCGTCTATATTTGTTAGACATTCGGATGTCTGGATTCGGGTTATGAGATGCGGCTGCCACTACTAGCTGGTTCGAATGGTTCGACACTTTTTCAAAATAATTATTTGATAGGGACTTTATAAATGATTCGATCGAAGGTATTTCCATATCTTTATGGAGATCTACGTTCCGAGTGAACCAAGGGGCACCGACCGCCCTTCTGAGAAAGCGGTTCTGAACTATTTGTAACTTATTGAGGGTGAATTTACTTATGTGAGCAAAGACTGGGGAACTATAAGTTAGGATCGGTCTGATACAAGGCCTGTAGAGCGTGAGCTTATGTCTGAGGGACATTTTGCTCTTCGAGCACACGAGAGGGTGCAGGCGGCTTGAGACCATACCGGCTTTCCTTCGCACTCTATCGATATGTGCCTTGAAATTTAGGTGTTTATCCAGTGTGACACCCAGATATTTGATCTGGTTGGCCCACGGGATAGCCACTTTAAATACTTTGATAGCGGGAATTTTAACTAATCTTTGAGTGGGATGAAAGAGGATAGCGCTACTCTTATCGGGGTTAATTCCTATGCGCCATCTACGGAACCATTCGCCTAGCTTATCTACGGCTTTTTGGACTCGTAGCCTGAGGGTTTGTCTGTTCCACGAGGAACTAAACAGGACTGTGTCATCAGCGTAGGAACCTACCTCTACCTCGGGGAGGCGAGGGAGGTCACTGATATATAAGTTGAATAGAGAGGGCGCCAGAATGGAACCCTGGGGAACACCTGAGCGTATGGGATGAGGCTCAGAGAGAGCACCCTCTACTCGGTAGCAGAAGGTCCGGTCAGAGAGGTACGCGTGTATGATTTTAGCTAATCTATCCGGGATTTGAAGTTCCAAAAGCTTGTGGACTAAACCAGCGTGCCAGACCTTATCGAAGGCCTTGGCGACGTCAAAGAAGACCGCAAGTGTAAGACGAGGTTTTGGGTCGCGGTTGAAATTTTGAAGAATGTGCTCCGTGAGGCGGTGCACTTGGTGGGTACAAGAGTGTTTGGCACGAAAACCAAACTGCTCAGGTGGTAAAAGATTTTTGTCTGTGACTACTGACTGGAGCCGGTTCAGAAGGAGCCGCTCATAGACTTTTCCTAACGTGTTAAGGAGACTGATAGGGCGATAGCTGTCGGGAAGCGACGCTTTTTTGCCGGGCTTGTGAATACCTATTACTATGGCCTTTTTCCAGACGGCTGGAAAGTGGCAGTGGGCTATGGCTACATTGAAGATGCAGACCAAAAGAGCTATGAGGTGATCAGGAAGAAGTTTGAGTACTTCGTTCCTGATACCGTCGGGACCAGGTGATTTTCTAGGCTTAAGGCCTTTAATGGTTGACATAACTTCCTCAGGCGTTACCGAGTCCAAATCATCTGTCGGGGGGACCGCGAGAGAATTTGTTACCGCCGATTCTATCGAGCTTACGAAATCGGAATCGATGTTAACGCAGTTCGGAGAGCATTGATTTTCAAGGCTCTCGGCAAGGCATTCTGCTTTTTCAGCGCTATCGAAAGCGGGAGGTTTGCCGGGGCCTTGATCTGAGGGGGGCATGGGGACTGTATCGTCACATTTAAATGTGCGTGCTAATTTCCAGAAAGCCAGATGGGATGGTTGGATACCCTCGAGTAGGGCCCCCCATCTGGCATTACGGATTTCGGAAATGCGGCTTTTTACCGTTTTCCGAAGTGAGTTTAACCGCCTACGATTGTCCGCAGTCGGGTATGAATCGTGTGCTCGAGTCGCGGCGTTCTTTTCCGTGATCAGCGCTCTCACGTCGGCAGGAAGTATAAAGCGGCGTTCATTCGCCGCTTGCACCTCTTTCGAGGCCTTACTGACGGCGTTTTGGAGATGGCTGACCAGGGAATCGATCGCCAGATCGGTATCGGCTGTCGATTTCAACTCTTCAACTAGTCCACCACCTTGACGGAGGAGGGATGCTGGTCAGAAGGCTGACCTAGGTGGAGAACTACGGGTCGGTGGTCGGAGTCTAACTCATGTACGACTTGTACGAGTCTTATATTGAGAGAGACATTTTTTAAAAGTGCTATATCTAAAACAGATGGACGACAATTGTCCTGAAAGTGAGTGGGCTCTGAAGGAGCGATGACATCAAAGTCGAGAATGGCAGATAGATCCTCCAGAATCCTCCCGTTCGGGGAGGTAGTCGGCTTGTTCCAGATGACATTCCCGCAATTGAGGTCACCCGCTATAATAACTGAATTACCTAGTGCAAAAAGAGCCTCCAGATCTGATCTGAGAAGCCTTTTGTTCGGGGTGTGATAGGCAGAGACGATTACGATTGACGAGTGACCAGTCATACCGAGTCTGCAAACAGATACCTCTATACTGGAGAGTTCGGGAGGTTCTATTGCTATGCAGTATAGAGAGCGTTTATAGTATATGAGGGTGCCTCCGCCGTTAGCGTGGACCCGGTCGTTCCTAATAATGTTTGCGATTCGGGGATTGCGAGCGCTGGGTTTTAGAAATGTTTCTTGGACTAGAAACACGTCTATTTGGTGCTCTCGGAGGAAGGCGGCAATTAGATCACGCTGAGGTCTAATTGATCGCGCATTAAAAAAGGAGAGGCACAAACTCTTAGGTTTGATCCGATCCATTTTAATTTTGGCTATGAGAGGCGCGGACAAGCCGTTGAATAGTGGCGGCTATGCCCGGGAATTGGGTTATTGCATTGAGCAATCCTAAGTCCTTATTGGAGTTAATCACCGCGTTGAATGCGATGATTTCTTGCACTTCATGCACAAGAAGAAGCTGGGTGAACCACTCCTTGCCAGCCAACGAGAAACCGAGGGCTGAGGTGGCGGGGGCTGCCGGGACCGGGATGGCCTTGACAGGCTTGGGTTTAATTAATGAGGCCGGAGGGGCCAGTACGGGTGGGAAGGGTGCGCAGGGCACGGGAGCTGGTGCCACTGGGGCACGTGAGGTGCCTGGAAGGCTGGGGAAAGGCTCTAGAGACATTAGAGGCTGAATATGAGGCCGAGCAACAGGTGCCTTGTTATAGGTGGCCTGTCTGACTGGCTGGGGGCGTTTCGTGCGTGGGGCACGGGGACAACCGCGATAATTCGCAGTATGTCCCGTCTGCTGGCAGAGAACGCAGCTGGGCGGGGTGGGAGTGCCAGGAGTGCGGGGGCACTCCTTGGTGGCGTGGTCGTCTAGGCACTTGACGCACCTAGCGCGGAAGCAGCAGTTACGGGAAGAGTGTCCCTAGAGCTGGCAGTTGTGACACTGCGACGGGATTCTATTTTTGTGTGGCGGCTCAACGGTTATCCCGGTGAGGCAACACACCTCGGAAAGATTGAAAATCGATTTGCCCTCTGGGGACATATCGAGGAAGACGAGCACCATGTTGTATGGTGCCCTGGTGGTATGCTTGTACATCCTGTGTACTTCGCGTATGGGGTAGTTTTGCTCCTTAAGGGAGGCTGAAACTTGGTCGGGAGAGATCTCGACCGGGATCTGGCGAATAACCACTCGCAGGAGACGCTCCTCCTCGAGGGCATAAGTAAAATAGCCTAGCCTATTGGATCGCAGGAGGGAAGTGAGCCTCCTGTGATCGTCGGAGGTCGACACCTGGACCTGGATCCCTGAAGGGGTGTTCCGGGCCCCGGTGTAGTGGAGCTTGAGCTCCTTACACTTGTCCGAAATTTTCGTCCAAGACGCTTTGTCTTGGATAGTGATTGGGGGCGGGCGGCGGGGTTTTTTCCCTACAGCGGGTGTGGGGGCCGCAGCGGGCGCGTAGGAGGGGTCGGAGCGAGTGTTCTCGCTCGTTCGGCGCGCTTTCCCTGCGGCCACGGGTGTAGAGGAAGAGGGCGGGGAGCCCCTCCCCTTCCTCTTGGTGGACTTGACGGTTATGAAACCGTCGTTAAGTATGGTCTTGTTGGGGACCGCGGTGTCCATCCCGGGGAGATTTACGTTTTTCCGCGCGAAAGGCGGCATTAACGGTTGGATCTCCGGATCCGGAGATAGAGGCGAGAAAGAATTCGCCGTATTAATAAAAGTTTGCACTACGGGCGAACGTGACCGCGGACGCGGGAGAGAAGAGCTCTTAGAGCTCGAACGCGCCCGTGAGATCGACGAGCGCGAGCGCGGGGCACGCGTGTCAGGATGCGGGGGGCGCGGGGAGCGTGGCGAGCGCGGGCGCGGCGCGGCGAGTACTCCGTTTGACGCGGCGGTGAGGGGTACGAAGTGTGCGGCGGGGCGGCATTTCTCCGCGGGGGTCTGTACCGGCGCGGGACGGACGCGTGGGTACTTCCTATTAAAGGAAACCAAGGCGTCTGGTATGTTCTCCTTGAGAAAGGTACGGAGCCTCCTTAGCTCTAGGGCTTCTGCAGAATCGGCCATTCCGGTGGCGTGTGGAGGACTGGAGAAATGATTTGAAATTCGAATTCCGAATTCGAAACAAAATATAAACCTCCCCGCCGGAGGGGCAGGGGGGCGCGCCAAATAAAATTTAACGGACTATCCCGAGTCCGGCAAAGTGACCTGCGAGTCGAGGTGCAATGACACGCAGGAATGAGAACCTACCGGGCCTACGTGGAGGTCCCTATCAAGCCCGAGGCAGAGAACGCAGCCGGTATAAATACCTAGCTACGCCCAAACAGACACTCGGGGATGGATGTGTAGCAGGATCGGAAGGGTGGGAAGGAGACACTCAGGGCTTGACTATGACTCTATCAAGGGCCAAGGTTCCTGAGCCCGACCAAGTACTATCGTTTGCCTCTGAAGGAGGCAACCGAGGGGCGCTTGGGTCACGCACCCACTTGCCTTCTGTTGACACCGAGAGGTTTCCGGCAAGCGACCACTAAAGTGTGGATTTCGACGAATAGAAACAATTGCACTTAAAAGTGCAGTTTGTGATTGTGTAGCGTACTAAAAGTACGCGACACAATGGGTGCGAGCGAAACGGCGATATGCAGGTGCGGCGCAGGTGCGATGCAGGTGTGCAGCAAAGCCGGTCGGTCGTAAAACTTCACAAAGGCGGCAGAGAGCGGTCGTAAACACGTCCGTTCCCGTCGGTGGTCGTGATCGGACTTTCACATCGACAATTTCAATTCGATAAAGTATATATTTATAGCCAGCATACTGCTGAAGACAGGTCAAGATGATAATTCCCGAATAATTTCAAACATTTTTGGGAGAGATTGAAAATAATTCTATGATATGATTCTAGCAATAATTATTCAAAACCTAGCCGGCCCTACAAACTTTGTTCTGCCCGTTCTAATAGTTAATTTATATGAACACCGGGCCCAACTATACCAATATTTTTCCCAAAATCATTTACAGGACCATAACGAACAAAGTGAAATAAGAATTATGCGTATCCATCGTTCGAATTGTGAGTAATGCCTTATTAACTTTAGTAATAAATCCAATAGAAAGAAAAACAATTTGAGTTTTCCGACATTTTCCAAAATTCCAGGTAACTTTAAAAAAATTTCTTTCCCCAAAAACCTTATTAGTGCTATTACTAACATTAAAAAAAATAATTATCCAAATCGGTAAAGCCGTTCTCTAGTGATGCGCTTAAGCACGAATAGCATTTCATTTTTATTTATATAAATTAAAAGGACTGCAGTATGGGATTCTTCAAAAGGGGAGTTAGTAAGCTTTTAAATTGTCGGCAACGACCATTTGATACTTCTGGTGTTGAAAGCGTTCATAGGCTGCGGTAACCGCTTACCATCAGGCGGGCCGTATGCTTGTTTGCCACCATCGTGGTAAAAAAAATATAATTCAAAAATACTTTGTTCAATGTAGGTCCTGAGAAAGTACTAACGGATGTTAAACACTACCACTGGTTCGGACAAACATCCTAGTTAGTTATCTTGATGAGCTAGTAAGAAATTCGATCCGGTTTATCAATAAATATATATTTAGAATTGTTTTCAATCATTCACATATTTTACCTTTTCTGCTCAAGCCACACCCAAAAGTGCGATTTAATGCCTCGGGTGCCACCTATGCTAGAGCTACGTCACTGCATCTAACCTCTTCATTTTCCTACCATTGTCGAGAGGGAAATTGTATTGTATGTGAAAGTATGTCTTAGTGAAAATAACGTCAAATCTACCTAAACTATCAATGGTCAATCGGAAAATTATAAATTGGTTTAATAAAATTTGAAGCAATGATGGCTCAGTGGCAGTGTTAACGGTAACCGCGTCGATCAACGTGGGTTCGAATCCCTACAACGAAAACGATCTTTCGGTGGAGGAGAACATCGTTATGAAACCAAAGCATGGATGGTAGGACATTTTCTAATGTCTACTAGTTCTGCTAGTTACCACTAGTGCTAGTCTGCCAATTACCATCGTCAAAGTGAAAGAATATAAAAAAAAAACGGTAAATCGTTATTTGGATAATTTTCAAACTCGCGAAATGTTGAAAAAAAAAACATAATCTCGTAAAAATAAAGCAAACGCCAAACATCAATTTACAAATTGCCGCTTGAAATTATTTTTTAAATACTAATAAAAGTAATTATACGAGTATACTTAGGTGTTATATAAGAAAACATGTCAATAATACTGATCAGATTTATCAAAGTTTAAAATAAATTCGTTTTATTAAATGTCAATGTTAATATAAAATTTCAATGCTTCGCGACCATTGTGTATCATTATAATATTGTGTTTTTAAATACTAAAATAGTAAATGTCAACAAAAAAGAAAAAAATATTTATTTATGAATAATTTTAACGTCTGTTTAAACTAGACATTGATAAAAAAATTATATTTTTATACATATTTATATTCAAGTTTTCAATAACTCTTGATTTCTTATTATTATTACCATATTACTTAGTTTATTAGTCAACGAAATAAAATATTATAAACTAAATGTTATGTAAAATATTTGATTCAGTGATGTCCGGCTTTAAGAGGCTCCCGGGTTCCAGAGCCAAAAGGTCGCCGTGCTGTTTGTTAATGGTGGGCGTCCTTTTTAGGGTTCCGAAGTCAATAAGAAACCCTTATAGTTTTCCTATGTTCGTCTGTCTGTCCGCGGCTTAGCTCAAAGATTCTTTGTACTAGAAAGTTTTAACTTGATATGGTATATATTGTACTACTTATAATGAAGTTAAAAGGTAAACTATCAGAGGTAAGTAGGCTTTACAAGTTAACGAGTAATAGTCAACCAACTTAAAAAATGTACTTGGAAAAGTGATTTCGTAAAAATTCCATTGAAAATTACTTAAAGCCCCTTCTCTAAGTTTGCATATTGTGACGAGCAACTACGGAACCCTACACTGAGCGTAGCCGACACGCACTTGGCAAGCCCCAAACCCGGTAAAGCTGTAAAAGCCGTAAAGGCTCCAGGGCCCCTAATGCTAACAGTATGATCAGTTCAAAAAAAAAAGCATTTGGCAATTATTATTTTTTATTTTGTCTCTATATTTGTTTACATGAACGGTATAAATTAGATTAAATAAGATCTTAAGACTTGAAACAGCCAAGCCGACCTCATCTGCACATGGTATACCCCCGTACTTAGCAACAACCGAGGAAATGGCGATAGAGGGGCTGTAGAGCTGTAATGGACTTGGTTGCGAAACACCATACATGCGGGGAAAAGCCTGTCATAATGATTCGCTTAAGCGCGTCGCGTTTCATATACATATCCAGTGCACATGCATATCCAGTTTCTATTTACGTAGTCCGGCATTATAACGCGACTAACAATGAATTGTCGATCTCTAGTTAGTCTCCACTGTTTTTGAATTGTACTATGCTTACTATTAGGCACAGATCAGTTACATTGCCGTGCTACAAAAAAATGTATATAAAAGTTCAGCTCTGCGATCCCAAGTGGATAACTTAATGGACAGGTTATCCAGTCAGCATTATTATTAAACATGGCATATTAATCTTTGGAGGGAACTAGATCGCGCGGCAGTTCATCTATGCGCTGGACTGACCAGGTGAAATCCGCAGTAGGAGGCCGTGTGTCTGACTGCGCCCGACAGTCTACAAACAGAGAGAGATGGCGGGAGATCGTGCGGAGAGCTGTGTCCGCCTCTACCACCGACGTGGACGCCTCTATGTGACCACGACCGCTCTGCCAAGAGCGAAACGACAGAGAAGAATTAATCTTTACGAACGAAAATTACTTTATCATTAAGATAATTTTATGTAGATAATCTTGGCCCTTTATAGCATGCTATTTGGACGAATAGTTTGGGAGATAATGTAAAATTAAAATAATTCAACACTCGGCTCGAGTCTATGTAGTGGCACGAACGAGCCGTGTGAGTTGTCTCCCATAACCATGGCCGGCCGATAAAAATATTGTCTATACTGAAGTATTATAAATCATCAATTCCTTTAAAATTATACGCAGATGAAACCGCAGGGCACAGCTAGTGTTATTAATTTTTATCATTTTTTCATATGTATAAATTTGGTATTTTTAAAATTAAAAATTTATTTTATTTCAATATTTATAAAATTTGGTATTTATAAGTTTTTTTAAGTATTATTATTGTTTTACCTTTCTTAGTTATTAAAATTTTATTTTGTTAGAGACATTTATTTACACATTTATTTATTAAGAATTTGTTTACTATTCTCTACTATTCTAACGTTTTATACAACTACAACAGGCATAACCGTACACACACACACGCATAAACGCGTTCGTACGTGGATCTCGGATCAAGTCGATCGAATGCCAGTAGCGAGTGTCCAAGCTCACCCGATATACGTATTTTGTATATTATAAAAAAATATAGTGTATTTGCTTGCGTAAATAGTACTTAAACCGAAATGCATTCACGTTTTTTAACCAATGTTTTTAACTTTTTTACAGGAACCTATTTATATATTTCAATTTATTACGCGCTAATAAATGATAAAATAATAAATGCGCTTAAATAATATAACTTATAATAAAATGGACATTTTCATAGAATGTTGTAGGTGCCAGCCCTAGCGCTACAATCGAGCTTAGGTAATTACCAATCTGTTTTGTGACGAAAGACGACGTCGACCTAAGCGAGGTCGCCCCTAGTGACGTTATAGATGGCAAGGTAGTGGTGTAAAGGTCCGATCCAACTGTATGGAGCCCTTGAGCCAAGCAGCCGCTCGCGCGATACAGTGACTCTACATTCACTTGCTCTCACAGATACACATAACACTGCATTATACATACATGCACACCACTTAGGTACATAGGTTCTGTAAGGGACCTTTTTTTTTCTTTTTTTGTCTAGTTAGTTAGACAAAAAATTTCAGACCACTAAATACACATACACATGTTCCTTCCCTCCTCCCAGGTTGAAGAAACATGTATATATGTATAGTTAGTTAGATCGAATGATAGGGAATTAGCCAGATCGCGACTTATTTGCATACGCGCGTCCGAGCCGAGGTTCGGCCACTTTGGCACCCTTGGATGTTGTTGCAAAGCTTTCGTGGCTGAGTGCCTTAAGCGCTCGCCCCCAAGCTCGGTAAAGCTGTAAAAGCCGTAAAGGCTCCAGGGCCCCTAAGGCTAACAGTAGTCAGTTCGAAAAAAAAAGGTAGTGATGCCGTGCAGGTAATTATTGACTTCATACTTTTACAACCGCTCAATTTTTACATCCTGCCCTGTCATATACACTAGATTTAATAGACGGATTTTTAAATAAGTCTTTTTTCATCATATTTCTTGTCTTTTAAATTTCGTGATTTCTTAAGCACATTTATATTTTGTAAATAATCAAATTTAATTTAAATAAATCAGTAACATTAAAAAACCGCAGACACTAATCTCCACACTTGCTTGTATATAGTACGAAACAAGAAATAAATTTAGGTTATTAAAATATTAACATATATATATACCAAAAAAAAAAAACTAATGAATATATTGCGAGATATAATATATTTAATATTTTTATTATTTAAAAACTCCGCAAATGTATGTGTGTCAATAATATTAAAATTATATGCTGAATTAATCAACAGAATTTAAAAAATATATTTAAAATAAATAACTAGTTATGCATATCATAAATATGACAATATTAATGAATAATACATCTATGATTAAGACACATAATGGCTCAACAAGATTCCCTTGAAATCAGGGTTGTTATGGAACTCCGTAACCGAAGCTATCGAATATCAGAAATACAATAATATCAGAAACCGTAACCGTATCCGATATAAATGTAACTAATAATTTAGGATAGGGACGGAACTGTATGTTCAAAAATGATATAAAATGTAACTAAAAAATTATCTAAAATAAATGTATTAAATTTTACCTACTGTTACAAAATATCTATTTTCATTCTAAATATAATTCTTTGAAAAATGTCCATAACTGGAATAATCCGCATGGTCGCTTTATGGACTTTTGGAAAGGGTGGGACAGCATCTGCCGGGTTAGCTAATTTGCAATCAATAAGGAAATTAGTTCTCTGGGTACATAACATATTGCCGTTAATACTCGCCCAAAAAATTCAATATATATACGTATGTATGATATGTCATCTTATTGGACCAGACTGTTCAGTGGTATTAGGTATATAGGTGAGTGGTTTGACAGTTTTTTAATATATCTAAGAGATGTGCCGAATGTGGTTTACACCGAGGACGAACTTCGCCGGAATGTTTTGCTCGAAATCGTACATACCGTTAGCCGAAGTTCGTTTCAATTTTGGCACTAAGAAAGTGTAGAAATATTGCCATTTCTCTTGCAACCTTATGTTACCAGCATATTCAATGTTTTTCTGAAAGTGGTCAATGAATAATTCACATACTGTGTATATTCATGAAGTCTAACCATTGAAATTGTCAGCACTAAGTGGATACCGGTGTTCGGTAGAACTTCGGTACAACATTACAAAAATGAACTGAACTTCGACTTCGGCCGAACTTCGGTAAAACTACCGAATTTCAGTTAAACCGAATGTTTATCGAATTTCGGTTCCACCCTAATATTAATGATGTTGCAATATATAATTCATTCTAATCGGACACCGAATTGTTGTCAGCTTAGTCACATTTATATTATGATTATTATTTCTAAACGTCTTACTTTTTGTATACTTAACATTCAAGATGTTTTTATTTTATTTATTTATTCGCTTGTTTTTAAGTAGTTGAATAGTTATTACACTTGGTCATAAAAAGAGTGGCTAAATTATTCATGTATAATTATTGTGTAAGTTCAGTTTTAAAAGGCTTGGTCATTACTATTATACATTGTACTAATATATATACTAATATACATACTAATATACATTGTATTCGCTATAAGTATTTAGTAATGGCAGCTAATTCTCGGTGAATAATATTAGGGACATTGTTAATTTAATAGGCTTCGACATTATTTGAACTTGTAAGCGAAAGGAACTATATCAATAACATTAAAAATCAAAATGTTGATAAGCCCGATTTAATTTCTTGTCGGTTCTTCTCGTTGACCAGGGTGTTTTCTGAACCGGTAGTGGACCTTTTTTCATGAGTGCCTTCTTAGGGCCGAAATTGAATAAAATTTTATTGATTTTAATTACAATTCGGAGTTGTATGTCACTATTTTAAGCTTAGACAGCTGAGCTTTCAGTGAACGAAAACATTGTGATGAGATCAATGGATTTTACTTGATGCTTGCCTACCTGACCTTAAATGCATAGTAATTTATTTTTTACATCAATAACTTTTTTTAAATGATACTTCTTTTGGCGTGTTTATTAAAGGGTTATATTTAAAAAAATATTATCGGCATTTCTTATAGCCTACCAATTATGAAATGACCTATGCTTCCCGTGTACATAATTTTATCTAAATAGGTTGAGTATGAATACAATTTATTTTTTACATTTTCTAAAAGTATTATTTACAATTGTTATAGTCCATAAATAATGGAATGACTTATACTTCCCGTGTACAAAAATTCATGAAAATCCGTTAAGAATTATTGTCTTGGAAATATATTTATTACGATCTTTAAAAGTATTATTGAAAATTATTATAGCATATCAATTGACCAATGATATAAGCTTCTTTTGTACAAAATTTCATAAGAATTGGTCAAGCCGATTTTGAGTTAAATGCATACAAACAAATCAAAATATAAAAAAAATTACTTTATTCTATTTAGGCCTAAAACATCCCAGTCTTCGAGAAGGACCTGCAAGAAATTCGATCAAGTTAATTTTTTTAATTCTTTTCCCAACTTTAAAAATTTCATAACATTTACAGTTAATTATTTGATTATTTGATTGAACAATTATTTGATTAATAGTAGCCCCTGGCATATATATGCACTAATTAATATTTTTTTCATTTAATGTCTGGGCCAACATTAGCCTTTATCTATTCTGTCACTAGAAACTAGAGTTTTTGCCACATTACAGACACTAGCACCCCTATGGTGCAGATTATTATTGTTAATACTTAATTTTGTAAACTGAAAAGATTGTTCTAAGTCTGGTGTAGCGGGTTCAGGTAGTATATGAACAACTTCAGACGACAGTGTATGCGTTGAAATTGATCCCTGAGTCAAATTTGTTATTGGTTGCAACGTGTGATACAAAGACCTAGGGCAACCACAGTCACACAACACACAACTGCTATGCGACTGAATCCCCTCCATGTTCCCTGCAACTGACTCCATCAACTCACTCGCTGACACCATACGTTCACTTATTTGTTTCTGTAACCACACACTTATTGAAAAAAATTCTTTGATGACACCTTCCTTCATTTGTAAATCAGCCTGTAATCGCTGTATATCATTGCTGTATACAAGCTGCTTTTCATGAAATTCTGATTTAAAATGTTCTATTTCTAATCTAAATATGTTTTTTCCCTTGCTAACATAGCTAATAAATTATGTTTTTTTTTCATTTAATTTTCTTAGTACATTTTTTAATTATTTTAATATATTTTTTTAATTTATTGTGGCTGTGCATGGTCGGACAGACTGTATTATTGTATTAACAGACAGATAGACAGACAAAATAACTTTTAAGTCATATTCGTGATCATTGTATAATATGTCTATCAGCGAATTTAGACAAAAACATTACATTACATTACACACATAACTACAAATTTATTAATATGGTAAATGTGGGATAGCTGCCCACATGTTGTATATTAAAAAAAAGATATTGAAGCAGATTTTTCTTTCTAATGCAAACCAAGTCTATTACCTACTATGTGGTTGATAGTAATTGAATACAACTATCACATATATTTAAAAAAAAAACAAGTATCGGGAGAGTGGGGTAATCGCGGACACCTAAGGAAAAAAGTAAATATTAAAAATACTAAATAAAAACTCTGTTAATTTATTGATTAATAACAAAGATAAAGGTTTTATTTATTACTTTTAATCATAATATTTAATTAAATTTGAAAATTAAGTAACTTTTTTGTCAAAAAAAGAAAAGTGTTATTTTCGTGATCCTCTAAAATCCGTGGGGTAATCCCGGACAGTGGTGGGGTAATTACGGACAGTACATATTAAGTAGTAACGAGTAGAATAATTTAAGATAAATAAATAGTTTCAACTTATTTTCAACATAAGAATATTTTTTTTTAAATAAAATCTTCTTGAACAGTACGTATATAAGTCATTTGTTAATAGATAAGTTAAAAATAAATAATTAATAAAGAATAAATTTGAATTAATCTCTACATAAATCACAGAGGAACCCTTTGCTTGTGCTTTCACCATCACTGCATTCTTCATGTGCCCATAAATTGCATCCATAGCACATTATCCATTCTTCAGTGGATGGTTCTTCATATTTTCCCGCACAAAAAAATACAATAATACTCATTTTGAGTTTGTTTATTTTCTTTGTTTGGTTTTTTTGTTTTTTCGTCTTTTTTTGGTTTCGTGTCTTTTTTTGGTTTTTCATCCTGCCCTTTACCAATGATATTTCCTAAGTTCTTCACACCTTTTTCAGTTAATATACCAGTCTTAATTTTTTTTTAATTTCTTCTGCCTGCTTTTTAGTCATTTTTTTCTGATTCTTTTCCTCTAAAATTTCTTTCATTGGAGTACTAGTTAGAATAACTGAATGTTTTTTTCTAACTCTTCGGTTAGTACTTTTTTTTGGTAAGGTAGGCAGGGTAACAATATCAGTAAGGGGTACTGATGGATTGATTGAATCTGTCGATTGATTCAACGATAACTGTTCGTCAGGCAAATTTTCAGTGTCTACATTTTCAGGTGTCAAAGTACTAGTTGCGGTTTTAGGTTGTGCAACTTCTGATAAGTTTTTAGAAGGTATAGACTCAGGTTCTACACCTTCAGATTTTGAAATTTCAAAAAGTTCTTTGAATTTTTCACGGTTAATTGGATGTATACCGGCTGCTTTAAATCCATTAGCTGCTTTTTCTATATTAGTGACATTGTTATATGCTCTGGTGAACAATTCAACAACTTCGTATTGTGTAATTCTTCTTCCTACATGTTCAGCCATTTATAAATCACATTGTCGGTAATATGCTCTTTTTAGTGGACCAAAAAATGTCAAATCTAATGGTTGCAGACGATGGGAAGTATGTGGTGGAAGTGAAAGCATAATTATTCCATGCTGACGACATAATAAAAAAGATTCAAGATTGATGTGACTTTCATGATTATCTAAAATAAATAGTACAGGTTTTTCAGGCGTTGGTTTAGCATGTGAAATAAAATGGTGTAGCCACTCAACAAATAAATTTTCGTTAATCCAACCAGAGTCACTAACTGCTGCAACCATATTACTGTCTCCTCCTCGCAACAAATTAGGATTCATCCGTTTCCTTTTAAAAATAAAGTACGGAGGAATGTATTTTCCCGAAGCACTAAATGAGCATACAACGGTTGTAGTAGCTCCTCTTTCTCCACTCGTAGCCTTACCCACTTGTTTTTGACCTTTAGGAGCTAAGATTTTAGAATTTCTTTGAACATTTGTGATACCCATTTCATCAACGTTGAAAATACTATCAGCGTTGAAATGATGGCAGTCTAGTAAAGTTTCTAAATTATCAAAAAATATTGATAGTTCATCTGGATTAAAAGCAGTTATTCTATTTAAGGAAGTAGCTTCTGGTTTTCTCAATGAAATTTCAGGGTGTCTTTTGATAAATCCATAATACCAGTCTTTACCTGCCATTTGAGAGTTCTTATTAGATTTGTGATTTAATTTATTTTTTTCTGCAAACTTATAAGCAGTTTTCCGTACAGCTTCAACAGTCAATCCATAGAATAGTTTACTGCATTTGATAATATGCTCTGCTAATTCTTTTTCTTGTGCTTAAGAAAATACAGATTTTCTTCCACTTTTGGGCTGAACTAAAACGTATTTTTTTAAATGATCATATATAGTTGACTTTGGTATAGAATAATTTTTAGCTGCTTTTCCTATAGTTAATTGTTTACTTCTTACATCTCTTATTGCACGTTCCAAATTGTTTAAATCATATTTTTTTTCAATTTTCTTTTTATATTTTCGAGCCATCTGGAAAAAAGCAAAATTAAAATTAAAAATTGTACAGTATGATTATCGATGTGGGGCAATTGCGAACGTCCGAGATTACCCCACTCAATTCGTCCGCCATTGCCCCACAACGTTAAAAAATAAAAACTTAATATTTTTTTGAGGTTAGAAATAAATAAAAATAAGTATTTGTGTCAGAAAATTTTTCTTAAATTCTACTTAACACATCGTAAATAAATTATAATTATATCATTTATGTGTAGCGAGAATTGAACGAATATATACATGACAAAAATTACATGCAAAAGGATCAAAATATTAAATAATATTTACCTTGAATAAAATGCAGAACCTGAGCAGCTAACTTATTGCCTGACACTTCGTATACATTAACCTACAATTCCAAGTAAAAAAAAAACATTTTTTTTTCCTAAGGTACTGAAATCGTGGTGTCCGGAATTACCCCGCGTCCGCGATTACCCCACTCTCCCCTACTAGTTTTGAGGATAGATGCCCATTATATTGGTTAGATCGCTATGTTCGCTATCGCTAGTCTCCCTTAGGGATTAATCAAACAATATGGATAATCAATACGTGCTATTGTAATCTGTATGAATGACACAATGCATGACCTTTAATTATTATATGATTCTAATGAGAGTTTTGCAGTGAAGCAATGATGGCTCAGTGGTAGCCTGTACGACTTCGCGTCGATTGACGTAAGTTGGAATCTTTGCAATGAGCTTGAGCTTTCGGTGAAGGAAAACATCGTGAGGAAACCAAAGCATAGTGGTAGGGCTTTTTCTAAAGTTCACAACAAGTTCAAAATGTGTCGCCAAACCCAATAGGTGTGTTCCGGCAGCTGCGCTTGAGAGCCAGTCTATATCTAGGTTTAGTGTGTTATCATCTTGGGCCACATCATCACTTAACACCAGCTGAAATTACGCCAAAACGCCAAACCTACAACGATAAAAAAAAGTATCTTTACTCAAGTTACCATTATTTACGCATGATAGATATTCTCGTATGTACAAAATAAAGCTGATTTTGGTCTTCTTATACTGTGGAAAACATTCTACTCTCAACGGAATTTCATATCTACGAAATATTTCGTTGGTCCCAAAAACTTTTTTTTTACATTTCACCTAATACAGGTATTAATTTCCAACTGGGGTATTTCTTACATACGTTTTTTGGGATCCAAAAAAATTAAAATGTGTGGTTTTATGCACGATGCTACGACCATAGCAACCAATCATAACCACGATGCCAGTGAAACTCTTTTCGGTTTGTAGGCATTTAACTAAAAAATTTTGGATAATTATTTGATTTATTGTATTAAAATTGCGTTTTTAATAATAATAACTTAATTATTAAAAAATGGGAATGATTATGGGAAATCAATAGCAGACAAAATATTCAATTATAAAATTTAATTTCAATTTGCGTATTAAAGTACGGAATACATAATTAATACAATCATTTAGCTGATAAACGCATATTAAAAACTAAGAGCAATATTTATTTAAATCATTGAATAGTTGTCAACTTTAATTATTCTATCAATAACTTCATCGCCTGGAGTCTAACAGTTCCCTACTCCACGGCCAGCTGTAATTGAGGCGATAGAATAAAAGTTTCAATTTAAAAATGGTTATAATCTATGCAAACTTAAGCTATAACCATGTGGGATATATGCCTCTAAAGGTATCTATACTGACAAAAACAGGAGGCGTCTATCCTATTTCGTAGGTAAAGATGTTTCCTTTTTTAAAACAAAACTGTAAAACCTTTACCAATAGTAATATTGAAACTATACACTTGGAATTAAAATTAAATATAACCAACTAGCATTACAAAATGAAAAGTTACATGCTTTCGTTAAACCGTTACATTCAAAATTCGTCTTGTTTGTCGGCAACATCATCTAATTTTACCGATAAACACAAACAAATTCCAGACAGCGAGGTAAACAAGTTTATAAAAATTATAAAAAACGGCTCGTGTAACTGACTTAGTAAGAAGGCGAGCGCTTAAACAATACACTTTATATAATATATGTAATAATTATAATTATAATATAATTATATGTAATCTACGAATATTACAATTGATCTCAGTACTAGCATCAACGTGCAACCGTGTAGCCTATCCTTGTTCTCACTTCCTGTTTACTTGCCTACAGCTTGCCAGACTACTTGACGTTAATGGATACCGTTCCGCTCCTTAGGGTCTTAGCATGAAGTTATATAGCCGACAACCTTTATAAAGAAATAGGCTATAAATGTAATTATTTTATATATGAAAATAATTTTAAATTTTAGAGTTACTCAAGATATGTCGATTATGTCACTGGAGCTCAATGCAATATCAGAGGCTATAACATATATAATTAAAAATAATATTAGAAAAGTTGTTATTTTAACAGATAGCAAAAGAGCACTTCAGCATCTAGTTCGATGCACCTCTGGTTACAGAGGGGTAGTGATATGATCGATTCCTTACACGTTTCATAAAATAATATCGAAATAAAAAAAAATCATCATCAAAGTCATCGAAGCTATAAAATTTCGATCATTTGAAGTGATGACAGTCGAGACGGCGAGAATTGCGATGATGACTCGAAATAGCGGTAGTCAAGATTGCTACAGTCGAAATGGCGACAGTCGAGATGGGGACAGTCGAGATGGCGACAGTCGAGATGGTGACAGTCGAAATGGCGACAGTCGAGATGGCGACAGTCGTGATGGAGACAGTCTCGAGATGTTGACAGTCGAAATGGCAATAGTCAAGATGGGTACAGTCGAGATGGCGACAGTCGAGACGGCGATAGTCAAGATGGCTATAGTCAAAGTGACGATAGTCAAGATGGCGGCCGTCGAGATGGCGACGATCGAGATGGTGAAAGTCGAAAAGGCGATAGTTAAGATGGCTACAGTGGAAATCAAAATAATCGATATGGTGACAATCGAAACGGTCACAATCAAGATGGTGACAGTCAAGACGGCGACCATCGAGATGGTTACAGATTTAACAGAAAAATATCACTGACAAGTATTGACCACTAATGGTAGTTTCGATTAGCAACACTGAATCCATGATAGATTTTGATAGGCAACACCAACGACGTGTAGGTATTGTCATTCCACTAAAACACTATCACAACACTATAGAGATTATATCGAGTTAGTAATATAATTTTAGAAGAATACCAATTTTTTTACAATTTCGATATAATATCAGTAGAGTGTCGATATAACGACAATGGTAGATTCTTAAATGTGAAATAGCAGACTTGGGCCCCAGGAGTAAGGTGATTGCGACCTTGCGACCCAGCCATAAATGGTACTAGTGGTCAGCCAATGGGCACACAGTTGTCTAGTAGCTTTCAGCTTAGTACTATTTGTAGAGTGGCGCCAGAAAGGCAATTATTATTTGGAGCAAGTGGTAACTTGTGCGGACATAGCGTAGATCGACGTGAGTTCGAATCCCTGCAATAAGCCTGATCTTTCGGTGAAGGAATATATCGTGATGAAACCATAGCATGGTGGTAGTGCTTTTTCTAATGCCCGCCTGGCTAGCTACCACTCTCAAGTTGAAAATCTGTCGCCAAGCACCAATAGGTGTGTTCCGGCAGCTGCACTTGAGAGCCAGTCCTCCCACTGGGCTTACCGTGTCACCATCTTGGGCCACATAGTAGTTAAAATCAAGTGAATTTGTGTCCAAAACTCTAAAGCTATTAAAAAAACCTTGCTATCTCAACTGTGGCCGACTATGTATGGATGTAAGGGATGTGAAGACATTTTGTTGCAAAAAATGATCAGAATCATTTTAATATATAAAAAGTTTATATTCTATATTAGCTTTTTTATTTGTAATGACATGCTAACTCACCTTGTCCTTGTTGTACATTTTTCATTTAATTAAAAATAATTATAATTTAGCAATGTACGTTTATTTCTTTAATATGGTAATTTTTTATGAACTTGTTTTTTTTTTAATATATTATTTCAGCTTGAGTGTTCAATGTTTTTTCTACGTACAATAATATATCTTAATTATTACCATTTACTTTTTTTCGAACTGTCTATAACTACTGTTAGCCTTAGTGGCTCCAGGGCCATTAGAGGCTTTGACAACTTCACCAGAATTGGGGGCCAGCGCGGAAGGCACTCAGCCGCGAAAGCGAGGCAACAAGCTCAAGAGTGCCAAAGTGGCCGAACCTCGGCTTGGGCTTTTGTCGTACATGCAAATAAGTCGCGAACTTACTAATTTTCTATCCGTATAATTCTATCTAACTGACTATACATGTCCATTAACTTAATTTGACGCATGCTGTGATTTACTATAATTGTTTAATCTAATCTATCAGCAGCATATTCATATTCATATTACAAAATCGGGCAATTCGAGCAATCTATATACAACACGAGACCTCGCGAATCATTAAATAACAAGTTTCAGGAATTTAATATCTTAACTTTGCCCTCCCAATATATTCTTGATAGTTTAATGTATATAAGTAAAAACTTGAATAAGCTTGATTTTGTCAAAGACCAGCACAGTTTTAATACTAGAAATAGACATAAATTAGTAGTACCGTGTTTTAGACTTAGTAAGACTAATACAAGTCTTTTAGGTAATAGTGTTAGGTCCTATAATAAGATCCCGACGTATAGTAACTGATTTGCCGGGCAATGAGTTCAAGGATCATGTCAAGCAGGTTTTACTGTCAAAAAATTATTATAGGGTGGATCATAATGTGAATGATAGTGATGTCTGGAAGTGACTCCCTCTCTGTGCATCCACTAAATTATTTACTGATGATTATTAACTGTAAACATTATTTAAACAATTGAAAAAAAATATTTAAAAAAGGTAAGCCCGATCGAGTTTCTTGCCAGTTCTTCTTGATGACTGGGATGTTTTCCGAACAAGTAGTAGTTTTCGACGTTCATAAGTGCTGGGCCTAAATTGAATAAAGTATTTTTGATTTTGATATTGAGCTACCGTTTTCAATCCCTCATAAATAAACCAATAAAAACTTTATCATATGCTTGCAATTATAAAACTTTATGTTGTCTTACAACTTAGACGCCTTGCCTTACCCTGAGCGTGTCCTCTCGGACAGTTGCTCAGCAACGGATGTTCATAGTTATTACCTAATTTAACTTCGTTTTGAATGGATGTCCTCACTTACGGCTATCATTGTACGTCTTGAGTTCACGCCTGCCAACCGACTCGGACAGATATTGTACAGTTACATCTTTTTGTAATAATGATGTCAGAGGTCTACTGGAGTCGGCTAACATTGCTGGCAGAAGAAGCCGATTATGATTAATTTTTATTAAATAGTTTATTTATTTATAAGGATTGACAACAGTAAATCAAAACATAATAGCCTAGATAATAAAAAATATAGGTATAATAATAATAGGTAAATAATATTGAAAAACTAATTACAGCCAATCAAAGCAAGCCTAAAAATAAAAATTAATGGTTATAATTAAAATAAAACTAGAATATTATTATATGTATGGAAAACATTGAAAATACATGATTAAAATTAAAGAAAAACATTATTATTTATAATTAATGAAAGGATTAAATGAAAAGAAATATAAGATAAAGACAAAAAATATATATGTACATAACGTTAAATTAAGACTGCTAATGAATTACAAAATTTAAAAAAATACAAAACGCAACAAAATCATAAAAAATAAAAAAACATAAAGCTAACAGAGTGTAAATTTTAACTTTGAACTGAGAAGGTGAATTAGCAAATATGTCAATGGTGACATCTTTTTTAACCAGCTCATTATATTGACGTGATAATCTTGGAACTATTGAGAAATCTCCTAGATTGGTTCTGTAGCATTTATGACCAAATAAAGGGACTGGATATCTAGGTAACTTGAGAGATACATTAATTATAATTTTTTCTAAAAGATCTGAATCGTCAATGAGGTTATTAAAAAGTTTATATAAATAAATCATGTTAAGCATAATCCGTCTGTTATTTAAAGCCATAAGTTTAACTGCTTTCAATCTGTCACAATAAGGAGCGAACTTCTTATTTTCTGGTAAACACATCATAGTGAATCGCCTTTGTATACTTTCAATACGGTTTATATATGTTTGATAATGAGGCCACCAGACAGTACAACAATACTCAAGCTGGCTTCTAACAAGTGCACAGTACAAAAGATTTTTAATAAACTGGTTATTAAAAAGCTTACTATTTCTAAATACAAAACCTAACATTTTGCGTGCAGATACACAAATATTATTTATATGAATGTCAAACTTTAGCCGATTATCAAAAACGACTCCTAGATCTCTAATCCGAGTAATCTCTTGTAATGGAACTTTGTTAATGTGATACATTGATGGGATTAACTCTCTCTTTCTGCTAAACTTTATATGATTACATTTGCTTATGTTCAAAGACATACCGTTGTACAAGCTCTAAAGATAGATGGTGAATGAATATAAATAAATATGACTTCCAAACGCATCAACTACTAATATATGATATACTCGATATCAACGAAGGTTAAATCGAAATACCGCAGGTTCTCTTGTGATGAGAATCATTATTTATAAAGAAAGTTCCACCCATTTGCTGTAAACGGATGCGTCAATTCAAACCATAATGTCCGATACCATAACTAGCTTCTTATTGAAAAATTGCTCAAGTAAATTCAAGATTTCTCAGGATACATCTTGATGACTTACTCCGTTAAAAACAGTAGATTTTTTTAATAGTTATATTTTAGGATACAAGGTGACCACCATCGGTATCAAAATCCATAGGCAGACGACGCCGTCATGCCGGCCTATAGAAATGCCTCTACACGCTTGATTTTAAAGACCCAATGTCGTAGAAGGGAAGAAACACTTTGGCGGGAGGCGATTGCTCATCTTGATAGTACGGTAGACATAAAAACTGGCAAACTTATTTGTTTTTGCCAAAAGGGATGAAACTGTGCAGCTGTGGTTTCGAATACCAGGCCACGTGCTTCTGTAGTGGAAGGGAACCTTCCTAGAAATACGAACAATATTTCATGCACGACGGAACTTGAATCTTACTTAATCTTGAAGATACAGCTGACGGAGTGTGAAAAACAGTCGCTAAACTATCGTGTACGTTGCTTGCCAGTAATCACAAGCGCACGGGTGTATCACACCAACTGCACAGGATTTTTTACGAACTGACCTACGCTTTTGTTCTGAGAAGCCTTAACAATGATGTGAAGCAACGATGGCTCAGTGGTATAGTGTAAGGGCATCGTATCGATTGACGCGAGTTCGAATTCCTTCAATGTGCCTGAGCTTTCGGTGAAGAAAAACATCGTGAAGAAACTATAGCATGGTGGTAGGGCATTTATTAAAGCTCACCTGGCTAAATACAACCCTCAAGTTGAAAATCTTTCGCCGAGCACAAATAAGTGTGTTCCGGCAGCTGCACTTGAGAGCCAGTCTTCTACTAGGGTTAGCGTGTTATCATCTTGAGTCGCATCGTCACTTAACATCAGGCAAGATTGTGGCCATAACGCAAAACCTATAAGTAGAAAGAAAACAGTTTCATCGAGCTTCGTCGCGAGTTTAGAAGGCACTCAGCCGACATTGACACAAGCCTAATCATTCGAAATAACTGACTATACATATATAGATTTTTGCTTAAGAGTAAAAAATAACTGTGGCTGTCCTCGCATAGTACAGGAGTCCTAGTTGAATTGAATTAATTATTAGCGATGATGATAGGCTAACTATACATTCCGATTCATGACAGGTTATTTAATGTTACTTACTACAGCCATTTAAAAGGTGTTACTTCTTTTTTATCGTTAGAGGTTTCGCGTGAGGCCACAATCTCACCTGATCTTAAGTGATGATATGGCCCAAGATGATAACACGCTAAGCCTAGTGAAAGACAGGCTCTCAAATGCAGCTGCCGGAACACACCTGTTGGTGCTTGGCGACAGATTTTCAACTTGAGGGTTGTAGATAGCTAGGCGGGATTTAGAAACAGTTCGCCGAAAGCTCAGGCTCATAGCAGGGATCCGAAAACACATCCACCGACGCGAAGTCCGTACACGCTACCAGTAGTCATCACTGCTTTAAGTTTAAGTTAATTTAATTTAAGTTTTAAAAATATTAGCAATTTAGACCGTAATCATAGAAAAAGAAACATAATATTAGGTCTTTACCTATGAAATTGCCGTTTTGTATGAAAAATTTAAACGAAGTTTTTTCATGTATTTTTTATTTGTATTAATCGAAGTAATCACCCATGCAATCAATGCATCTTTGCCAGCACAGTGGCAGTTTATTGATGCCCTTCTTAAAGAAATCAGCTGGACGGGAGGCAACAAAGTACAAAAAGGCATTTTGTACTGCCTCTCGGGTAGTGAATTTTTTTCCCGCCAAGGAGTTATCCAAATTCTGGAAAAAGTAGTAGTCTGTAGGCGCAAGGTCTGGTGAGTAGAGCGGATGACGGAGAACTTCCAACCCCAGTTCTTGCAACTTGGAGACCGCCTGTTGTGCAGTATGAGGTCGCGCGTTGTCGTGCAGGAGCAGCGGAGACGAGCGATTGACCAATGCTGGTTGGAGATGTGCCAGATTGTCCATCATTGTGTTCAGTTCTTCACAGTACACATCTGCAGTAATGCTCACCCCGTTTGTTAAGAAGCTGTGATGAATCACACCGGCGCTAGACCACCAAACAATGACCATCACTTTTCTAGGGGTAAGTTTTCGTTTAGGGCATTGTTTAGGTGCTGAACCAGGATCCAACCAACTTTCTGAGCGCTTGCGGTTATCAAACAGAATCAAATTTTCATCGCAGGTAACAATGCGGTTCAAAATTCCTTCATTTGTGTGTCTGTTGAGCAGTTCAAGGCACGTCTCGACGCGTACTTCGCGCTGGCGATCATTGAGTTCGTGGGGCACCCATTTGTCAAGCTTTTTTACCTTGCCAATTTGACGCAAATGGATCAATATTGTTTTGACGTTAACGTCGAAAGCTGCTGCTAATGCAGCAGTAGATTGTGTATCATCAGCTTCCACAATAGCCTTTAATTCGTCATTGTCGACCAAAGTCTTCGGACGACCGCGAGGTTCACTTTTCAGGTCGAAATTCCCAGAACGGAAGCGAGCAAACCAATAACAGGTGGTGCGTTGGTTTGTAGTGTTAGCTCCGTAAACGTCGTTCGTGTTGCGTGCCGCTTGTGCCGCGTTACTGCCACGACGGTACTCATATTCCATAATTACTCGAATTTTTAACGTATCCATGATGACAAAAAAGATTTAAATGTGATGAAAATGTAACACTAATCAATAAACAAATGACTACTTATGGAAAAAGAATTCCATGTTTTTAAAATAAAATTAATTTGAAATTAGAATTCTTAGCCAAACAAAAATTATTTTGATTTGAAATGGCCAGTACTGCAGAACGGCAATTTCGTCAATTTCAATTATATACCAACTTGACGTGTAGTAGATGAAAAGTTGCACGGAAGGATAGCAAGGAAGTTGTCCATATTGAAACGGTGCCATAGGTAAGTCCGGCTTGCATTTGCAAGAAGGTATGAAAACTGGGCAGTTAGACAGTGGAAAAATGTTCTTTTTAAGACGAGACAAAAAAAAAACAGCGTATGTTCTGATGGAAAACAATACGTATGATGCCCTCCGAATAATGCATTCGACCCTAAGTACACAAAAGTGACATTAAAGCATGGTGGGGGGAACGTGGAAATTTGGGGGTGCTTTTCTAGACATGGTGTTGGACCTTTTAAGCTGACAGAAGGAAACATGTATCAATTCTAATACAAAAAGATACTGGAAGAAACAATATTACTTTATTCTGAAGACGTGCTCCGGTTCTTTGGACATTCTAGCACGACAATGATCCAAAGCGTACTGCACGCACCGTTAAGGAATTTCTCACATCGCAATCAGTTTCTGTCTGAAATTGGCCAGCTAACAGCTCAGATCTAAACCCAACAGAGCATCTTTGGTGCGATGTCAAATGTGTGGAAATTTAAGAGAGCTATACGACGTTTTCTTACAATAATGGAACTCTATCTCTCTTGCGAAATGTCAAAAATTGATGGATTCAATGCCTCGCCGGTGTAAAGCAGTAATTAAAAGCCATTGACATGCTACTAACATTTAATTTTAGATTAAAATGTATTAAATTACTTTTTTTACGCACTTCACATTAAGGTGATTTTTTTAATCTTAGTTTCATGTAAAACAACTCTCGGATAGTTTTATAAATCGTTCTTAATTATTTATCCTAGCTTCATTACTATTTAAATTTGTTACTATAGAGAATAAATAAATATCCAAGAAAATAGTTTGCGATTTTATTCTATATACCTAATCCTGTTTGCTGTAGTCATGTGGCTATATCATAACATAACTAGTTGCTTTTAGTACGGAACAAAACTACATATGACAATATTTAGATTAAAAAAAAGGTGTGTGTGCGATTCACATACGATAGAAGTGAAACTTCATTTTAAAAGACATTTTCTATTTTATTTAAACAGTGTGCAATATACATACACACCGACACTTACTCTCTCGCTCTGGCTCACACAAAGAGGAGAGACCGATAATGTGCGTTAAACGTTTAACATTTAACGTTTAACGCATGGAAGTCGCATAAGAAGTTTCACTTCAAAAAAATCTAGATCATCAAATCATATGACCACACCTGTATATAATGGACAACTTTAAAAAAAATGTTTTAACACAGAGCTGTCAAATTAATGACTGTGGCAGACTAAGACTAAGAGATTGCAATGTAAATTCTTTGCATTAATTAATATATCCCACACATTCATTTAAATTGAACGTTTGCCCTTCAATCACGCCTGAATGGCTGAACGGATTGTAATGAAATTTGGTATAAAATATAGGCTATAAGAAATAGTATATAGGATACTATTTATTCATTACTATTTATTACTATATATTAATTTACGTCCAGCGAAGCTAAATAGTATTAGAGATTTTGCTTTTATTGCATTGAAATTAAACAATACATGTATAAAATCTATATCGAACATTTCTTTATATTAAACGAACTTTTGTAGAGACTTGACAATATGTCCCATATATTATACGATAGAACGATTACACTTAGGTTTATAAGAAGACTCTAGATTGTTCACTTCCACTCTTAATAGACAGTGTTGCTAGCTGTTTTATACAAAAATATCGGACAGTCGCTATAAATTATAACATCCTGCTTGTTATATAATAAAAGTTAACTTCATGTGACAAGTAAACGTTCATTTATAATGAAAGTTCACAAATTAATATTTTTTTAGACAGGAATATTTTATGTGGTTCGGATATTTCGTATGCTGAGATATCCTGAAATTTCATGGAAAAAAAAAATTGAGAAAGTACTTAAGTTTCCCGTTGTTTAAGGTCAGATACAATCGTGATATTACTTTTGTGAATATTTATTATCAATTGGTATGTATATCTAATCGTTCATCGTTCATGTTCTTTATTTTAATTGATAGCTATATTATCCGGCCCAGGTTATACGATATATTTTGTTAGATATAGTAATATACAAAATAAGGGTGACGATGATGGTAAATCAATTCGAAAAAAAAGACGCGTTTTGGAGCGATTAAATGCCTTTCTCTAAGTAAAACATAAGAGATAATTATTATATCAAATTAATGTTATACATAATTTTAAATCTTATATAAGTATGGGTAAATAGTTGATGAGCCTACTTTATTTGATAATTATCAAACGATGTAAGAAACGATGTGGTCCAAAATGGTAAAACACTAAGCCTAGTGGAAAATACACGTGTAGGTGTTTGGCGACAAATTTTAAATTTGAGGGTGGTAGCTATACAGGTGGGCGTTACAAAATGCCTGAACACCAAATTGAAAACATCTATATTTATATTATTATTACTCGTATTATATCGCTGACGCAGAAGAAGAATCAGATAAAAACCACGCTGTGGTGTTATCTAAATTATGAAAAGTGTCAACACTGTGCCTGATAGTAAGCACAGTACAATCCTCCATCAACAACGGCGACTTCCGAGCGATCAGCAATCCATTGCCAGTCGTCGTTTCCATGTTGGCCTATAAAACTCTCGGTAACTGGATGAATGTACACTGGCTCATCCCCAAACACGACAAACCAAAAGTGAGTGTTTGAAATGTTAGAATTTGATTGTATTTTCAATAAATATTAATTGGTAATAAGGAACATAATTATATCCTATTCCATGAATCGATTTATATTCCAAATTTTATTAGAATCAGAATAGCCGTTTAAGCGTCATTATAAATCAAAATAAGAAATACTTTATTGAATTAAGGCTCTATGAAAAACGGCAAAGTCTACTATCGATTGGGTAAGCATCCAAGTTATCAAGAAAAGCCGACAGGAAACTCAATCCGATTAATCAACTTTTTTTATACTACATGGATTGAAGGACTAACGTTTAATTTAAATACATGTGTGAGAAATAATCTAGTTTAGCCGTTTAAGCTATTTATATGGACATTGAAAGTTATTAGTTCATGAATAATTAAGAGACATTTAACTTATGTATATGTAAAAATAATTTAACAGCATTAATGTATTCGTTATTTTATAAAAACTAATTAAGTTTTTATGGTATGAAGTAGCATATACGCTTGTAGTGCACTCGACGGACGGCGAGTAATCATTGCAGCCTACAGCTATTTGTAACAAAAAAAATATTATATATAAATATCAGCCTGTAAGTGTCCCATTGCTGGGCAAAGTCCACTTCCCAAGGGTAGGTACGGGCTTAATCATCACGTTATTCCACAACCTACTGGCGATTTCAATCAACCACCGAGAAATTAACTATAACAAATACCTAGTTCTATAAATATTATATTATTTACGCTTATAAATCATATTAATAATTCTTTGGATGCACATAGAGGGAGTCACTACCAGACATCACTAGTGTTCATATAATGATCTACATATGTTCCTATAATTTAACTCTTTTGACATAAAATAGCTTAGTACTTCTGAGGATTGAGTTAGAACGGATCGTGTGCCAGTGTGTGTTGCCAACTACAACCTTCTGACAGGGACACACCAGCGTGCGTGAGCACTTCTGCTTTGCGGCAGAAAGAGGATTATATAGGAAATAGTTTAATTATAAAAATCAGACAAGACAAGAATAGAACTCGCCCCCTGAGGGTTCTACATTATTATTTACATATTTTAAATAAATATTGTTAGTATATTATATTTAAATTCTTGAACGTCTCCGACATGAGATGGCATGTGTTTTAGGTTGTATGTATCATCTAAATTGTTGACGCCGGATAATAAATTGAAAACAGACTATTTCTTCGGATTTCTTAAAAATAGTATTTTAATTTTATAATAATCAACTTAATATCCCTATCATTTTTTTTTCATTTAATTGGTTATTGCTCAGTTTGTTTTGTTAATTTCGACAACATCAAAATAAAAAAAATAAAACGGCAAAACAAATGAGATACCTAACTCATTATTAATTAACTATACACCACTCGTTCTGAGGTAATTTATCAAGAAAAGTAATTAGTAAATCTCTTCTTTTCTATGATAAAAACACGTATATGCTACTTTATAAAAGTTTAACCATAAAGTAATCAACAAATTATAATTCATCTAATTAAATTAGTCTACATTTCTAAACAAAATACATTTTATTGTTAACTAATCAATTAATCCGATCGTCCCCGGACGCTGAAGTGTGTCCGGACAGTTTTTAAAATACCGCACAGGCACTCTCCGAACGCTTTTCAAACTTGGACAAATCCAGGGGAATCCGGAAGGATGGCAACCCTCTTATATACCATATGAAATTAATTAAAATAAATATTAAAATGAAGAGAGGATAATGAAAATAAACATACCGTGTTATAGAGCTAGGCGTACTCAAATGAATCGCTATTGTGAAAAACTTGTCCATGAGTTTCACTCTTTCGGATCAGCGAATGGTGAGCTGGACGCCTTTTCTTAATGACTGGACACGCTACTGCAATATTTATAGTATTCTTCTTAATTGATTGTTTTGTTTAGTTTTTAATATGCGTGTAGAATTTTTTCTATGTACACTTTCCTTTACGTTTATCTATTTGCAGTGGCGGATTTCCCTTAAGGCCAATTAGGCCCAGGCCTAAGGCGGCCAGATATTAGGGGCGGCTAATCGTGGCAAAAAATATACTACCAAATGCAAACATATGATGACAATAAATAACAGTACACTAAAGCATAATATGAAGTATATATTAAAACTACAGACTTGGATAAAAATCTAGTTTGAATTACAATATTGGCATCGTAAAGCTGTACTTTAATACCATCAAATTTGAAATGTTTTATTAAATAATGAGCTGAGTAGGGGGCGGCTCGTGCTACACGGCCTACGGCGGCCAAGACTGCAAATCCACCACTGTCTATATATATTGTGTATTGCAATGTTTTATCATTGTAAATAAATGTTGTCTTTCTTTCAAATAAATCATGCCGCCGGATTATTTTTAAAACAATCCACTAAACCTTAGAATATTGGCTGAACATTTGATCAAATACCCAATAACCCACAGCGTTACGAAGTCTTTTAGTGTCAGCCGTGACTATTTTATACGTTAGAACTATTATTAACCTAGATAGATAAGTCCTAATTGTATTATCTATCTATACTAAGAAAATAAAGTGGAAGAGTTTTTTGTTTGTTTGTTTAAACACGCTAATCTCTGTAACTAGCAATCGGATTCGAAAAATTATTTTTGTATATGATAACCAGATTCACGAGGAATAGTATAGGATATCTAGCATTACGCTATACTTCTCTCAGCTAGCATTAAATATTGATTTTTTTAAAGTAAATCGGAATTAATAGCACACCCTACATGCTTATCTGCGTGTGCTGGTGTAATGGTTAGTGATAAGTAAATACAATGTTCTACAAAAATATTGCTTTTTAGTACAACTAAAAAAAAGTCCGTGATATATAAGCGAAAATAAGGCATATTGTGACAAAGTTTTATTGAAAATTATGAAGTGACTTATGAGCATTATTATTAGGCATGGCATATTAATCCATACGAACAAAGTTACATCATCATCAAGACAATTTTATGTAGATAATCTTTGCCCTTTATAGCATGTTACTTGAACGAATAGTTTGGGAGATAATGTAAAATTAAAATAATTCAACACTCGGCTCGGGTCTATGTTTATAGGTACGAACGAGCCGTGTGAGTTGTGACGCGTAACCCTGGCTGCCGATAAAAATGTTCTCATAATTGTTGTAATATAAATCATTAATCAGCGATTTCTTTTTAACATTATGCGCGGGTAAAACCGCAGGGCACTAGCTGTGCCGCATAAATGATAAAGTAAACATTGCCATTTGTTACCAATGCTATGTCGTACAATTGAATTACAATTGTGTTCAATTGGAGTCACTGTTTGTCGAATAAGATTATTAAGACCAATAAAGTCTATTCAAGCGTTTATTCGACTTCGCATGCGAAATGACGACAAAGCATTATCCATATTACAAGTATTCTAAAATTGGCAATAATTGAAATATATATAAGAATAACAGACCGGAATAAAAATATGACTCACATACAAGTAGCGTCTCACATCTCACAGCGTTTAACATCTATTGTTTGACCAAGCGAGGAAGCGAAGTAAATAGGTACAGATTAGGGCTGTGCCAGATAATCGTATCCGTATTTGGGAATATTGGAGGGGGAAAAGATCCGTATCTGAATTTTTTCTTGCAATTTTAACGGTGTCTTTTATATTCATTCCTTATTTCCTCATTTGAAAACAACAATGAAAAACTTTGAGATCTTTAAATTGGCTTTAGTTGTTACTAAATTAGAATAGGTATATAACGCAACAATAACAAAATTATACTAAAATACGCCTGTATATAGAATCAATAAATAAAAATTATATTCGTTATTGAAATTAAATTCACCGACATAACTGACGTAGAATCCTACGATGTCCTTTGTTCCACTAAAAAATAATCAGATCGCGCGCACAGTGTGAGTTTAAACATGTCTCATAAGTTCACTTATGCAAAAGGTTCCCTATCGGTCCAAGGTCACACGCGCGTATTGTGTCAAACGAAAGTCAAAATCCGTATCTGTACCCGTAGAGCAAAACAGCAATAATTCGTGTCTATATCCGTATCCGCGTATCCCATCTCTATCCATTACTACGGAATACAATAAGTAATCCCGAAACGGGAAATACTTACCTAAGTGAGTCAAATAAAGATTATTTCACCATTAACTTACTCCGTTCTTACTTTATTCGTACTCAAAGAAATAGAAATTAAAACAAAACAAAACAAACTCACAAATCCTTCACCGAATGTACTTGCAGAATAAGCCTATATGTTCCTCTTGTAGTTCTTCTTGTATTTCGCTTGTTGTTTCCTCTTCGCTTTTGAAATTAGAACTGCGCTAACTCGCGTTACAGCTCGCTTTTATACCCAAATGAAACGATCACGAAATTTCTAGAAGGCTTTCGAACTCTTAACATGTTGTAAACAACTTACGTCATCGCTTTAAAAGGAGGGGTGAACGTTTGATTTATAGTTCATTGTTTGTTGACAGTTGAAGCGATAAGGCTTTCTAGGTATGTGTCTTCGAACCTATGACTACACGATACACGACTACACTATGATAAATACACGCTACTTCGGGCACATTCCAGACCATTCTTGAGATTTCAGGAATGGTGAACTATTTTCTATTTTTCTCTTACTCAGATCGTAACAATATATTTTTTCGAATAAATGTTATCTAACTTGTCCCAAGTGTGTGTATATTAGTTGAAAGATCCTGATGATACTTTCAAGTTGTCTCTAATATCATAATTTCAACCAACTGCTGGACACAGGTCTTCCCCCCCAAAGATCGTCACAACGACCGGTCCAGAGCTACTCGGATCCAATGGTTTCCCGCAACCCTCACCAGGTCCTCGGTTCACCCTGTGCCAAATCTGCCCATACAGCATATTCCGGTGTACACGGTGGCCACTCGAGAACGCTTCGGCCCCATCGGCCATCCGTTCTACGAGCTACATGCCTCACCCACTGCCACTTAAGTCTAGCACTTCTTAGAGTTGTGTCGCTGACTTTAGTTCTTCTGCGGATCTCCTCATTTTTATTGTATTGATCTTATATCACTGCCTCTGATATAAGTATAAAACTAAATATATGGAAATCTTATTCATGCTAGTTAAATAATTGAAACAAAATTAAAAGTATATTAAATTGGTGTCCCTTGAGATAGCAAATGGTAGTATCGGTATTAAAAATCAATTGCGATACATCTTCTTCTATTCTTCTATACATATTATAAAACTCAACGTCTCTTTGTCTGTCTGTCTGTTTATATTCTTTTCATGCGAGTACCACTTATCCGATTTACATGTTTTTTATTATAATTCATAGCTATGTTACTGGCTAGGTTATAGGATATATTTTGTAAAATGAAGTAACAATATCTGGGCGACCGAGCATCAATCGGTGTCCTGCAAAAAACCTATCTAGATAACCTGAAAAGTTTAAGATTATCTAAATAAAGAATTTCATGCGAATAATTAAAGCAGTTTCCGAGAAATCATATTAATAGTATTATTATTCGCCAATAGATGTCGGGAAGAGTCATATTTTTCTGGTTATTGTTTAAGTTGATTATTAAAAACACGAATTCATTTTCATTTTCTGAAAATGAATCCTAGCTAGATCGATTTATAGTCCCCAAAACCTCCTGTATCTATACTAAATTTCGTAAAAATCGTTGGAGCCGTTTCTGAGATTCAGATTATATATATATACAAGAATTACTCGTTTAAAGATATAAGATAAGAAATACGCAGTGACGATAATGGTGAATCATTTCGGAATAAGGACGTACTTGGAGCGCTTAAATGGCTTACGCTGAGTAAACCATAAGAGATTTATCAAATTAATGTTTTATATAATTGTAGATCTTAAAAAGACCTACAAGAATGTCAGCGATAGCATGTCTATCTTCTAAGGATCACTCACAATAAGCATTTTTGGGGCAGCACAATTCGCGCGTGCGCGCGGCCGACAGCATTCTGTAGTCCGTGCGAGCGGAGCCGCGGGCACAACTAGTTATTGATAAACTACATAAATATCGGATATGGACCGTCTGCGTCCAAAACCGATAATGGGCATGCCTAATAGCATTGTTGCATACGGTGATGTGTAATAAACGTTTTAACTTATCTGAGTTCATAGTTCGACAAATGTTGTTTGATAAATCATCAAGTTTATTACGAACATCCACATTTTTAGCCGACAGCGATGAAGCTAAGAAGAGCGTTATGATTTCAACAGGATATATATGTTCATCTATTCCTGCGTATCTTCTAAATTATAATTTGAAAAATATGGTATAGTTAGAAACGTTTTAATGGTCTGCCGTTGCACTAAATTCAATATGGCGCTCTCTAAGGACTGTTCTTTTATAAAAAATATATAATGTGCCATGTTGGGTACCAAATAAAAGTGTTTAATCAACACATTTCAAACATATAAATCGTAATTATCAGAACACGATGTTTTACGTTGTCTGGTTTTAGTTTATAACGTATTTAGGTACTTTATAATATTTTTATATGAAATCGACGATGGCATTGTGGTCGCACATTTAGAACTCGACTGACGTGGGCTCGAATTTTGAAATGAAGCTGGAGACCTGTAGAATTATAATATAAGAGATTACGTCGAAAGTAGGTGTCATCTTGCATTAGCTTGCTAGTTCACACCGTATCACGGAAGCGTTGGAGAACTGTGGACTAATAATATACGAGATTACGTCGAAAGTAGGCGTCATCTTGCAGTAGCTTGCTAGTATAAGGGATTACGTCGAAAGTAGGCGTCATCTTGCAATAGCTTGCTAGCTCACACCGCATAGTAGAAGCGCTACCTATGCTTAGCGCTAGAAACCCATTGCTAAGCACCTTATGCTTTACTAAAATAAAACAAGTTATTTGCTAAGAAAATATCAATTTCTAAATTTGTGCGTGTCCAAACTCATTGTTAGTTAGGGTTTTCACAAATGTTGCACAGTTGCAAGAGATAATAAATATAAAAAATCCATGTCTTTATTATACTGGTGTTACAGCCTAGTTTGATAACTTCTTACGTCTTGTTTTTAAATATAAAATTGACTTTATTTTCATATGGAAGTATATTAAAAAATACTTTTTTAATATACCTACTATTTAAAATGTAAGATGATTGTGCAGCGTGTGTCGCTATATAGAAATTAAGTGAATTTGATTTATCTATATTTTATTTCATTTGAATACCGAAATTAATTTAAAAAACTTATTTGTAATGTTTCAAAGCGTTCGCTGTAAGGATTCCTATGAGCCAAATTTTATATTTGTAGGTACAAAGACCGCAATTATAAGGTATCCTGTTATATTAATTAAAATTTTGTTAGCAAGTTTCCACAAGAGTTTTTATGGAAATTTCCTACGTACTTTTCATTTTAAAACAGTTTCGGGAGTTGAGGTGATTGTTGAATAATTTTATTTAATAATTAATTTAGTATATTTATATATTCAATTAATAAACATGTTTTAAAGGATGACATTGACCTTTAAATGTCAAATAAAAAATCATGTACATGTCATAAAAAACATTATTAACATTTTTAATTACTTTAATTACATACGTATATTTAAATTATATTATGATTATTTATTTTCTGTGACCTAAATCTAAAGAAGATCTGAAGATAATTAAAAAAGAAGTAAGAAAACATATTTAGTGCATTCCTAAGACCAATTTAGATTTAATTCAATTCCATCAATCAGTCTCAGAGTTTTCTCTGATGACGAATACTATTCTATATTTACGTAAGTAGTTTCCTCGTGCAACACGTTTAAACAGGTTTGATATCTTTGAATATCTTAAGTTTATGAATTACAAGATAAATAAAAACAATACACGAGGGCATGTTCTCGTCCAGTTATAGTTGTAATGTAATTTTTAATCTTCTTTTTAATCTAAAAGAGTTTTTTTTGTTTGTTTGTTTAAACACGCTAATCTCCGGTAAAAAAATATATTTTTGTTTATGATTGCTAGATTTACGTGGCTATAGTATAGGCTATTTAAAATTAGGCTAGACCTCTCAGCTAGTCTTAAATATTGATTTTTGTTAAGTATTCGGACGAAACCGTGCACCGGAATTGCTTTATCCGCGTGCGCTGGCGTAATGGTATGTGATACGTAAATACAATGTTCTACAAAAATATTACTTTATAGTACATCTAAAAAAATCCGCGATACTATATGCCTATATCTTATACATAAGCCACAATAAGGTACTTAATGAAAATTGAAAACTGATTTATGAGCATTATTATTAGGCATGGCATATTAATCCTTACGTACAAAAGTTACTTCATCATCAAGACAAAATTATGTAGATAAACTTCGCACTTTATAGCATGTTATTTAGACCAATAGTTTGTGAGATAATGTAAAATTAAAATAATTCGACACTCGGTTCGGGTCTATGTAGTGGCGCGTACGAGCCGTGTGAGTTGTGACGCATAACGATAAAAATATTGTCTATACTGAAGTATTATAAATCATAAATCAGCGATATAGGTTTACCATTATCTATCTATACTAATAAAACAAAGCTGAAGAGTTTTTGTTTGTTTCGGCTCGGGTCTATGCCTGAAGTATTATAAATCATCAGTGATTTCTTTTAAATTATACGTCGGTCAGACCACAGGCCACAGCTATACTTATACTTATTAAAATAATGAAGCAGAAGAGTTTGTTTAAGCACGCTAATCTCTAGAACTACCAGTAAGATTAAAAAAAAAAGTTTTGTGTATGATATCCAGATTAGAATAGGCTAGCTAACATTAAGCTCCACCTTTAAGTTAGCCTTCTTGATTTTTGTTAAGTGATTTGGAATAAACAGCTCTCCCGAACTACTTTATCGGCGTGCGCTGGCGTAATAGTTTAGTGATACATAAATACAATGTTCTACAAAAATATTGCTCCTTAGTATATCTAAAAAAGCCCGTGATACAATAATAATATGCCTATCTCTTATTCATAAGCCACAACAAGTTATTTTGTGACAAACATTTATTGAAAATTAAAAAGTGATTTATGAGCTGTTTTGCTAGGCATGGTATACTAATTCTCACGAAGGAAAGACAATTTTATGAACTTAATCTTTGACCTTTATAGCATTTTATTGGGAGATAATTGAAAATTAAAATAATTCAACACTCGGCACGGATCTATGATTATAGCAGCAAAAGCGCGAACGAGCTATGTGAGGCGATAAAAATATTGTCTATATTGAGGTATTATAAATAATTAATCAGCGATTTATTTTAAATTATACGCGGGTGAAACCGCGGTGCCCAGATAATAGTTTTATAAAAATAATACAATCAATTCCCATAAGCTCCGAGGTCGATTCAATAAGGATCCGAGCTCGCAAATCCCCGGAGATGTCTGAGTGTATTACTTGATCATAATATAAGTGTCTATATTTGACCTTGTAAGATATAGTAACTTAAATTATATAATGTACTGTTAGCTGTGTAAGTGTTCTAGATAATACTGAAACGTTTTTCTGGGACCCAATACCTAAATTATATTAATATTAAAATACTAGTTACTGAATTATGACTTAGTGATAGCGTGTGCGGACACCACTTCGATGAATAAATCTAAGTTTTCGTTGAATGAAACCATCGTGATGAAAACATAGCCAGATTGTGGCTACGCCGAATGCTAAGCCTTTAAAGAATTAAAAAAGGTTATAGAAGTAGCATTTGACCACAATATCACCTGATGTTAAGTGACAATGGTCAAGTCTAGATGGAGATTGGCTTTCAAGTGTAGATACCTGAATACACCTATACATAAGTTCATGGCGACAGATTTTCAACGTGAGGGTGTTAGCAAGCCAAGCGGGCATTAGAAAATGCCCTACTACCATGCCATGGTTTCATCATGATGTTTTCTTTCACCGAATGGTCAGGCTTATTGTAGCATTGGAATCTACGTCGATAGATAAGGTATTCGAACGTGCTACTACAGAGCTATCGTCTATACAAATAAAATTTTGTAGTTTCTGTTTGTTATATTATTTATGTATAATAATATATAAATGTATTTACAGTACATATAACAAAAAAAAATGTGTGTCTGTCTGTTTTTTTCTGGTTAATCTCCGAAAAGGTTGGGCCGATTTTAACGGGACTTTCACTGGCAGATAGCTGGTGTTACAAGAAGTAATTTAGGTTACTTTTATTTTAGAAAAATAATTAGGATTCAGCGTAAATAAAATAACAAGACATTTTATTTTTAAAATAACCGGCGGGCGACCACCGTTGGTGGAAGCGGTGTCACCACAATATCGACGATCTAGATAGTCCACGTGAGCAGAGCTGAGAGCACAGCTAGTCGCTTCTAAGATGCAACGTGGAAACTTAGCGGAGTGTTCTTCAGTGTTTAGATAGATTACCGTTAGCTGCGATATATGTTTTTGTCAGTAATGATCCACAGTACAAACTACAAACAACGGTGATCAAAGAGAGATGGTCAATGCTTCGGCGGTGATGTCAGCCGGTATGAAATTCTCTCGGTAATTGATGTACACTGACTGATCCCGAAACGTGACTAACTAAAAAAGAGAGTCACTGTATCAGCTTTATCACGATATGCATAATGGTCACGACCCAGTCGAGTACAGGTTCCTATCACTCTTAATTACTGAACATACATCGGCTGATCCCGTAACGCGACAAGCCTAAACATGCCACTATATTATAGCGGGTGTTACACCTGGTTTAACGTTATGGCCACAATTCTCATCTGATCTTGAAGTGACAACATGACCCAAGATGGTAACACACTAAGCCTAGTACAGCTTCCGGAATACACCTATTGGTGCTTGGCGACAAAGTTTAATTAGTAATTGCACATAATAACTCAATGATTATCTTATCATTTCTATTCACAGGTAACCTTTGCACTCAATACATTTTAGTCAAATAAGTTACATTTAAGCCAGAGGCGGACTAGCAGTCTTGGCCGTCTAGTACCAGTCGCCTCCTTCTCAGCCCAAAGTTTACTGTGACGTAAATATAAGATGAGTTTACTTAAATTTTAAAACATTTCTAATTTGATGGTAATAAAGTACTGCAGTTTTGCGATGTCAACATTGTAATTCAAACTGATTTTTTTCCGTGTCTGGAGTCTTCATACTATATTATGCTTTAGTGTGTACCTGCTATTATTTAATGTCGGCACATGTTCGCATTAAGTAGTATATTTTTTGTCACGATTAGCCGCCCTTATTTTTTGGCTGCCCTAGGCCTGGCCCTACTTGGCCTTAAGGGAAATCCGCCACTGTTTAAGCCCTTTACCAGAGAATAGAGAAATGAATTATATACAAATTATATGTACTTAAATAAAATGATTGATGTTTATCGTTGTACGCGCATCACGCAAGAACTACTTGATAAATATTGTTTTTTTTTTAAATCCATTAATTCTGACAGACTTCGTCCTTATGTAAAGAAATATCACGATATCTTTTTAAACAATAATTCTAAGTCACGGACACAGCTAGTATGTAATAAAGTAGGATATTATAAAGTTAGGTTAGGTTACCCTACGCTCACCCCTCCCTGTACTACTAAACGCGCTACTAAGCTTTAGCTATAGAGAAATGTCGACGCGAGGTAAACATAATACGATGTGTCATTGTCCGTTTTTCTGCCTGGCATAGACCCTGTTCAGATGACGCATGTTAGCGTGCGTTTTGACAACGCGCGCCTATACTTTGTATACAAAACAAACCGTTCACATGAACGCGCATCAACGTTTGAATATATAGAAAGTCTAGGTGATCGTTGTCAAAACGCGCGTTAATGAGTGTCACAACTGAACGGAAGCGTCTAGGTACATTATTTCCAAGCGCAGCGATAACGATTAATTAAAAATGAAGTAAATAAATAGTAATGATATTGTCATGTGACCGGTTTGATATTAATATCTAGAAAGTCTAGGCACGCGTTGTCAAAACCAGCGTTAACACACGTCACGTCTGAACAGGGCTTAATAAACGGACTTTAAGTTATATGTACGATTGTTATTGTTTGTCAGTTGCGAGCCTATACCGGCGTCGTCTGCGTGAGTTGTAATTGTACTCTGAAACGAATATTAATAAACTGTGACTGTGTTATAATATCGCAATGCTATTACAAAACTGTCGTATCTCGAAAATTGCGTCAATTAAGATTTCAATTATTTTTAGTACAAAAAGTGATAACCTATGCATCAACAAAACAATCATAAAAATATATCTAAAATCAACCAAGAGATGGCGCTCTAATTAACTTTTACTGAATCACTCACGACTAGTTACCCTCCACCAATAGTTATTGCATTATCTTTAGTTTTAAGGAAATGCGATCAAGTGAGGACGTCTCGCAGTATATTTTAGACCACACTATTTTGGATTATAACGGTGTTGTTGAACAAGGTATAAATTATTTTAGAGTGTCTACTTATTTGAATTGATACAGTTTAGATGATTTATAAACTTAACTTAAGTTTTATTATTTCATTTTTAATTATTAAGCTTTTGTTGAAGTACTCTTGATTAAATAAACTGATTATTTTAACTCATTACAATTTTGTTTATTCGTTTTATGTTTTTAGAATTGATACAGTTTTGATGGTGTAGTCCATATTTTAGGCACGTCAGATTGTCTAATTCTTAGTTACGATGAGTATTTTGTCGTGAATTAAACAATTTAAAGTTGCCGATTCAAACCAGGTTAAGAGAATTAAATAATACGAACTATATCGTTCGTTTCTTTTAATATTTTTGAGTTCATACGTTGTTGTAGAATAGGATCAGGGGTTTATTTTTACTCATCATCTAATTGTCTTTATAGAAAAAAAATGCAACGTGGACGGTCATTTGTTGAAATGGTAATTAAGTCTACAGCACTAAGGAAAGAAAATATGGAATCGTTAGAAAAACAAAATATATCCACAAAGACATCCATCTCGCGAGAAAATAAAACTCGATCCTTCAAGAAATAAATATTAACAATGTACTATATAAATCCACAAATAACACATTGGTAGCAGAAGTAAACCAAAGTAAATATAGTATTTCCCCTATGCGCAGCGATCAGAGTGATTTTGATGATTCAGATTGTGATTTATATTTTACTCCTGCTAAAAAAAAAGTTTACTGGACTTTTACAGCTTCAGGTGCTTCTGTTCTGCCCACAAGATCTTATTCAAGTGGTTCATCTTCAACTAGTTGTTCATCCAGCAGTGCTTCTTACGATGAAGTAGATGAAAATGGTGTAGTTTTAGATATTCATTGCAATGAAACAATAAGGAAAAAAAGACTCCTTAATCCAAATAATTGGAAAATGTAAAATGACTTAAATTCAGGAAAAGCATATTAATCTCTATCCAAAATGAAAATATATTGAAAATTTGTCATAAAAACATCGCGGCTAAAAGTTGAATATAATATATTACTACAAAAATTGCTGTGGTCAGCAAAGAATATAAAAATCTTCTTTCTGTATATGTTTACGCAGTACAAAAAAAGAACATAAATAATATTACGCATAAATTTTTGATACGTGGCCACTCTCAAAATGAAGGGGTTATTGTCCACAGCGTAATTGAGATGTAAGTCAAACGGTTTTTGAAATCTAGCCCAATCTATATGCCACAGCAATATGCCACTTTGATTCGCTTGAACCGCTAAAAAACAGGATAGCCTTACATGGTTCATGAGATGATTTATGACAAATGTTATGATCTTAAATCCCTGAAAGAAGAATGGGGACATAATTTTCAATTAAATGAAGATAGATGTCATGTAAAATGGCATGGTATCAAAGTCATTCGAGTTGAAAAAAAAAAAAAAACCAATTGTCCTTTTTTAATAATTTTTCTTATAAAGATGAAAACTTTAAAAAAGTTAGCGTACGTAATTTAAGAAGGATTGAGAAGGAAGATTGATCTCCTTTATTTAAAGCTGGCCTAAGTCATGCTTACTCCGAAAAAATACCATTAGCTATTAATTAAAAGAAAAAGATATTAAAGAGCTTATTGACAAAAATATAATTCCAAAGAGCTACTATGAGTCCTACTTTCAGCATTTAAATTTGACTGATTAATCTATTATTTACTGTTTAATAGTAAGACATATTCAATGTTTTTTCTTGTTTTTTTTTTCATAACTAAGGAATTTTTGGTAAACGGTTTAATATTTTAGTTTTTTGTATATGCCTAAAAATAATGATTAAAAGGCCATAAGAAAACGAAGCCATCTTATAATCTATTTCCTTTAAAGTATAATAAATATGATAAGATACAGACTGATTGAACGTAGATTTAAGGATCTATTTTTACTGTGACGATGTGATTATTAGACTGATTTAATTAAATACTTTTTAAAACTTTATATTTTTTTATACAAATTTTTTTAGTTAAACTGGTTTTGTCGATAATAACACTTACCTAATAAACAGTTTTATTTCAAATTTGCTTAATAAAAGTGTATCAAGAAACAATAAATTTTCACTAGTGTTTTCAAAGTAACATACAAAACTGTATTAAGTCTAAAGCGTGGAATGTTTGGTTTCCTTTGGTGATAATTTAGTCTTTGTAACAGGCAAACTACTTTCGTTAGTGTAATTTTCAATAAAAAGGGACAAATTTTGAGGATCTTTCTATAGACAGCGAGAAATCAGTTTTTCATAGACTCTGTAAAATGAGATATTTTGAGTTATGACAGTATTGTAATAGCAGTGCGATATACTGGATAATTATTCACGCCCCAACACTTTATTTGTAAAACCAGTTCAAAAATTACGGCGCGAGAGTTAAATAATTTATAAAAAAAGCCGGTGTGGGATGCCTGGAAGAAATCGCTGATTGATGATTCATAATTCATAATACTTCAGTATAGACATTATAAACAATCATTTCTTAGCATAAGTAAAAAGAAGTACGGATATAGACAATTTTTGAAATGCTGTTTTAAATACTTTATATATTGAAAATAATGCCCTTGAATTAATAGTTATTCGTTATATATTTTTAATACACTTTTTTTTATTTAAATATAATATATTCCACAAAAACGCGGCATTATGTACATGTGACCGCGTGTGACGTCATCATTCATTAAATAACATTAAAATGAAAAGTATTATGTGCAAAGATTTATCAATTCAAGAGTACTTTAACCAAACCATCGAGCATGCATGAAAAGATTGATGAATATTGAAGAAGGGAAAGGTGTATGTCAGGATCGTAGTAAGTGGAAGTCGCTATTTCTTACACTAAGTAATAATTTTAGTCACTTAACTTGAGATAACCTAATGTGTACATAAATATTGTACGATGACGTAACGTTTTCTGATTGGCGTTTTCAATCACGTGACTCCTAGACAAAAAATCTTCATTTTCCCAGGGAAAAATTAAATAATTTAACATATTTTTTCAGTTTTGTATTGTTTTAGGCTTTTTATCAATAAAGCAATATCATTCAATAACTCTATTTAATTTTTAAACATGTCAACTCAATCAAAAACTTTGATCTTGACTATCTTTAAAATGATTTACCTTTTTCGTAGATCGTTTAATTTTCTATGAGCATATGCATTGGTAATTCAAATACGCTACTCCATTAACAAGTTCACTGGGTAAGCTATACCTGCTATACCTACGTTAAAGGAAAATTGGTAATTAACTGTTTCGGTCTTTTAATGATTCCAAATAGACAAACTATAAAGATATCAAACTATATAAAATAAAGTTTTTTCACTTACTTTATTATTCTCATAAAGAGGTATACGATATTACAAAGTGCGGGTCGCAACCCTTACTTCATGTTAGTGATGTCAGGAATTGACTCCCTGTACATCCACTAAAATATAAACCCGTCTATCTTCTGACCGGCTCTTATCGGTGATTGGAATGTTTTCCGAACCGTTAGTATAGTGTTGTGGCATTCATACGTGTCTTTTTCAGGCCTAAATTGAATAAAGTTTCACACGACGATATTACAAGTCAAGATCAGTTCAAGGTGTCAAGCTTTTATAGCTCTGTAGACGGGCCTGAGATTCTCAGTTTCATCCATTTCGCGTATTGCAAGAACGTTAACAGCCCAAGCCGAGGTTCGGCCATTTTGTTATCCTTACACTCGTTGCCATTTCGGCTGAGTGCCTTCTATAATCGCCACAATGTCTGGTGATGCTGTAAATGATTCTACGAGTAGTTAATAGAAAATATACGTGAATTAAAACATATTGTGAGTTGTGACGCAACAATTGATTGTATTCACATATATTTTAGAACAATAACTGATAACAGGGTTTATTGACTTACACCCAACCGAGCAGACCCAAAAAACACAGCTCATCAATATAATTTGTATTTTTATCTATAACTTTTTTTTATTAAAGATAACTTTATCGATTTACTTAATAGGAATGTCTGTCGATACAATTTATTTATTGTTCATGGTTAATTTGTTTCAAACTGTATACCGAATTTATGCATACAAAATGTTGATAAAAGGCCAATCAATTATTTTATCACTCTTTGCTGTTCTTGTCATATTATTACAAATATATACCTAATTGATGATAGTAGTAATATACAAAAGTAATATCACAATTGTATTATTATTAGGCACAACGGGAACCATGATTACGTTCTCAAAAATCTTTTGTTACTATAAAATGGTAATTCAGGATGCGATATATTCGTTCCATACAAAAATATTCCTGTCCGAAGACCACATTAACTTCTGAACTTTCATTATAAATAAACTTTTACTTGTCAGTTATTATTATATAATAAGACGGCATGATGTAGTTTATCGTGTATAATACAAAATAGCAATAAGGAAAAACACTTTTACTAAAAACAAACAGGTACCGTACAAAATGCGTACACTGAATTTAGTAAGAAAACACATAATGGCTCTTTTCTCTATAAGTAGCTTCCAATTGTATTGACTTACACTCACACAGGCCCAAAGTTGCTCTTTGAACGAAAAGTAAAATTTCGACAACTTAGTCAAGAGATTCAAGCATCTTTAAATAGTTTTAAAGAAAGTCGCTGTCCACGTCTATCATTGTCATTTCTGTTTCTCTGCTAACTTCTTCTAAACCACGCATCAGATTCACTGTCAGTTAAGGGAAGGTTAGTAAGTTTTCTAATTATGTTCTAATAAAGTTTTTATATAGTAGGTAGAGAAAACTCATAAACAAGTTAGCATAGTATAATATAGCTAATTTGTTGCTAACTAGTTACCAAAATTGCGATTTCGTTACTGCAGCCGATCACCGAAAATCGCGATTACTGCTAGCTTCATATAAAAGCAGCATGAAACTCCCGAAACTGCGAAATTAATAGATATCTAATCGACTATTATGCAGTGGGAAGTCAATGAAAGAGAAGAAAGTTCTGAGATCATAATTATATGGTACATACAATGTTATATATAATTAAAATATACCAAGCGTCAGAAAAAATACTATAATATATTTCAGTGTATATGAATACCACTAGCACTATCTATCGCCAGTACTGAATATCAGTCGTATAAAAAGATTAAATGAAGGAAATCACAATCCCATCTGTGTTGTATTTTTTCCGCAATCAGGTTTTTTTTTTTATTATTTATTTAAATAACACCACATTAGTAAATTGCATCCGTGCGAAGCCGGAGCAGGTCACCAGTTCAATAACTAGTTAAGAAATAGTTTTTAAGTTTACAGGAATCTTTAACATGTTACAACAAGAACAAAAAATACACGGTATTTGATACATTAGCAGAACTGTGTCGCTGCCAATAACATCCGACTCTAAGGTAACTAACAGAAGGATTTGCATTCCGCAGAGGAAAATGTTCGGTGTATCATGTGCAGTAGCGAAAGAAATATTAAAAAGAGAGTGTGTGTATGTGTCTGTATGCGGGTGAGTGTGTATTTATAAGGAGAACAAGAGAATCTACATTTTTGTAATTGCTGAAAATGAATAGGACTGTGTCGAATCATAGACTACACAGCTTACTTCTAAAGGCGTAGAGCGTGAATGTATTTTATTATCAGTTCTCTATAACATTCACAAGAATAGGTCGTTCCTAAACGCATTGTATATTAATCATATTGTCAGAATTTCCTGTTGAGAACCGGATAAATAAAATTTCGCTTAATATACTCCTGTCATTTGGTTTACAAGATTTTTTTTTGAAGTTATACTTCTTCAGCGCGTTTTGTGGAGGGTAAAATTGAGAGCTGCACTCGCAATATGTAACGGAAGTTTGACATGATGAAATTACCCATCAGTGATAATAATGTGAATGCTTTTTACTGACTTTTATAATTTTTTAATGTACATCAATGATAACGTGAATTTATTATATTTACTTTTATTTATTTTTACCGTAAATAAAATATAATGTGAATTCATTTTACTGACAGTTGGTCGTAGTAATTACCGCACGCGTAATGCAAAATTCGACAACATTAAATAAAGTTTTTGTCAATTAATGACGTCAATTGTGAAGTTTGTTTCGTGAAACAGTTACCTGCGAGATTCTTTGGTTTATACAAAATAAAATAAATGTGATGGATCAGAATATGTAGTACTACTTTTTCAGCAGTGGAAGTGGAAAAAGTAAAGAATTTGCTATTTGAATCTATTCCAAGTGAGAAACGAAAGATTGATAATACATTTTTTTTAAATTTGGTAGACTTTATATCATTATTCCAAAACACGGATCCAGAGATTGCTATATTCGTGACTAAGGAATTACAAAAATTACCACTCAAGTTAGCACGTTGTACACCAAGCGCAGAGATATTACTATTCAAAGCCTACTGTCAGTGCTTATATACCAGCACCTTCTGCACCACATATACTCGGCTTGCCTATAATGCTCTGTGTATACAGTGCAGTAATGTCTTCAGGGCATGGTTGGGTTTGCTTCGGCACTATAGGGCATCAGGAATGTTTGCTGAAGCGTGTGTTGAAGAATTTTACGTGATTATTCGTATAAAGTATGCTCCTGATGGGTCGGCTGTGTGGTAGCTCTAATGGTGTCCTGAAGTTATTATCAAATAGACCGGATAGTTGGTTCCTTCACCATTGGACAGAATTAATAAAAAACTTGCAACAATGATACCACTGAGCCAGTGGTAGCGTATACGACTTCGCGTCGATTGACGTGAGTTTGAATCCCTGCAATGAGCCTGAGCTTTCGATGAGGGAAAACATCGTGAGGAAACCATAGCATTGTGTTAGGGGTTTTTCTAAGCCCGCCTGGCTAGCTACCACCCTCAAGTTGAAAATTTGTCACCAAGCACCAATAGGTGTGTTCCGGAAGCTGCACTTGAGAGCCACTCTTCTACTAAGTTTAGCGTGTTATTATCTTGAGCCACATCGGCACTTAACATCAGGTGAGATTGTGGCCACTACGTCAAAACTATAACGATAAAAAAAAAAGCGTGCTTACCTATGCAAGTTACTGATTTAGCTTGTGTATGTAATTTTTTGTAAAATTAAATGTGTTTTGTGTCCTTGACATACTATTAATATTGGATGTAAATCTGAAACAACTAAATTTTAATATTATTATTTATTTTTAACGGCAAAAATAATTATCATTGACGACTAACTTCATCGTGTTGATGGAATGCGGAATGAAACTGTTGGAGCTATTTTTGTTTGGTTACGACAAAGACGTATAACTTCGTACTTGCGTACATAAGTATTTTGTAAAAACACTAAAAACAGTTTCACAGATTTTTGTTTATAAAATAGCGTTTTGCTTTTCTGTAGTAAACTGGTGAACGCTGGCGGAAAGATGCGCGGGCGCACTGTGCGCTGGCGATGGGCGTGTATCGGTGGAGGAGCGCTGTTTGCGGTGGCGGCGCTCACAACTTCGCTCGCGTGGACGCATATCTTCGAGTCAGTTTTATCACGTGTGAGTCATATAATTAATACACTTACAGATGAAGTAATTTCTCTCATTTAACATCTAGGCAACCGAGACTTGCTAGGTTTCTTGGGGAAAAAAAACACAGGTAAGTAACTAGGTCAACTTGGAATTTATAACATTATAAGAACAAATAAGTAATAAAATTGCCCGACTTTTAGAGCCCTTTCTGAATAAACATATCTAAACTAATAATATACTTATCTATATAACGTTTAAGAGATTGCTTTTTGTTTGTTTGAACGCGCTAATCTCTATAATTACCTGTCAGGAATGAGCATGAACGTCGAGCAATCTGGCAAGTTGTAGGCAAGTACGAGTAATAAGAATAACAATAGGTCGAATTGAACAAATAAATTTAACACAGATTCACCTGTGACCGTGGGGTATATCTAGCTATATATGTATACAAAAATTGCTTACTTAATATTATTAGATATATATCAAAATTAAATGTTTATTTGTTTGATAGTCTCCTATGTACCTATTCCTAAACTAATTCATCCGATTTCGATGAAACATTAATGAGTTGTCGAACGCGTGACTTCAGAAAGTTTGTATTGATATTATACAAAAGTAAGTGTGTACTATAATTAATCAAAGATCTTGGAAGTAAGAATTCACGAGTTGTTCGTATGTTCAAATATTAAAATTCATTATTTTATAATATTGATCTATTGATAAAAAGCCTAAGCTAAAACTTTTTGCCTAAAACAATACAAATCTGGAAAAAATAATTATTTTTATTTAATTTTTCCCTTTCGAAAATTAAAATTTTGTTATCTGGGAGTCACGTGATTGAAAACGCCTAATAGAAAATGTTAAATCATTGTCCAATTAAAATACAAAATTGAGTATTATCTTTTGATAAATAACTGTAAAATTATTACTAAGCGTTAAAAATAGTGACTTTAAAACTATATGTCCTGAGGAAATTTCATAACTGTAATTCTAGTAAAATCGACTTTGTACATAATATCTTTGACCTTTGTTTTGTTTATTGAATGATGACATCACGCAGCGATTTGGAAGTATGTATTTTATTTAGATTAACAAATAGTTTCACATTAAAAAAAGAATGTGAAATGAGAGCTCTAAGAAGTATGATAGGAGTGAAATTGAGTGACAGGATAAGAAATACTGTAATAAGAGAACGTTGTGGTGTGAGAGAAGATTTAGTGACACGGATTGAAGGGATGCTTGGATGGTTTGGGCATGTAGAGAGGATGAATGAAAGAAGATTGACTAGACAGATTTATAAGATGAGTGTGATTAGGAACGTTGGAAGAAGAAGGCCTAGACGAACGTTCCACGATCAAATCAGGGACGTTTTGAAGAAAGGTCAGGTCAAGAGTACGCTAAACCGACGAGCATGCATGAAAAGATTGATGAATGTTGAGGAACCGAAAGTTGTATGTCAGGATCGTAGCAAGTGGAAGGACGTGGTCTCTGCCTACCCCGTTGGGAAAGAGGCTTGATTTATGTATGTATGTTCACATTACATTTAAACGTTTAATCATAAATAAATATTAATTCACGGGTGTTATTTTCTATGTCTAAAATAATTTTCCAAAATTTTTCTACTTCTGGATTGTAACAAAAATGTTCTATTAGAAGAAGGATTGTGTCATTAAATCTACCATAGCTTCTGTAAATTTTATGCTTGAGAAAAAAATTACCAGTTCTTTTTTCGTATTTGATTTATATTTTTCATTTTCTGCTGAACCTTATTTAGAATATCTAGTGTCCATATTTATTGTTATCATTACATCGATACTTAAATATTGATTTCCTAGATAGAATGCTCAGAGTGCAGCCGTTCATTAACCCATTAGTACAAAATAATCTCATTAAGGGACAAATCCTTACAACTGCGTAAGGTTTTTAAGTTAAAACCGGTATTTTATTTTGTGTCATATTATATATGATATCATTCCATTTATTTTAGACTTTGCAAGTGTGTTATGAGTACGTGTTCATAGCGTTTGACCACAACTTCAACTTATGTTAACTTGCTAAGACTAAAGATACTGGCACTCAAGTGACAGCTGCTGGAATACTCATATAGGTGCTTGGTGAAAGATTTACAACTTGAGGGTGGTACCTAGTCACACAAGCATTAGAAAAAAAACCTACCACCATACTATGGCTTCATTAGGATGTTTTCCTTAACAGAAAGCCTAGGCTTACTGTAGTATTTGAACCTACGTCGATTGAAGCGGTATCCGAACACGCTACCACCAACTTTCATTCCTTAACTAATTCCACCAAGCGGCTACAAGACGTTTTGTGGATCCAGAGCCACAAAGTAGAACTCTGAGTCTATTTTCCTGAATTATATAAACCTGAATAAGTAAGTCTAGGTTAGATTTTTGATTTGGACAAAATTGATATAAAAATATTTCCTTCGATTATTCTTAGTTTCAGAACGTATTTAAATTTTTAATAGATGGTCTCATTGAAGAGTAATACATAATAGATATTCGTAAATGTATATAATGTAATATAATGGCAAATAATTATGTAATGGTGGTTTACGTAAATCATTTTTTTTAAGTTAAAATCAATGAATTATTTATTATTATAGAAATAGCTTAAGTAACGCATTAAAAAGTTATTTGGAACCATAAGGAAGTGGCGCGCGGGAAATAAGCGAGGAATGTTAACTTTCATAGATTTAGGGCCGATTTATCAATCAACAGATAATTTTATTTGACGAATAATTTTTAAATTCTGACAGTTTTTCCATGAAAAAAACGTCAACATTATTCCTCGTCTAAAATTATCTGACGATTCAAAAATTGCCTTTTAGAAACGAAAGTGGTCGGCAAAACATTTGAAAAATACGTTTTAACAGAAATCTATTGCTGTCGCGTTATACTCGTACGACCGAATAGAACGCGAAAGAGACAGCTGGAGCTCGAACTGAATATATTATACTTTGTAAAATAGAATATCGTTTTTCATGAATAGTTTAAGAAGGACTTTGACTATGCTTATATGGTTTTATCAAATCATAATGATAATTCATTTCCTCATAAACGCTTTTTTCTACGCGTCACGTTTTACGGGCCATATTATTAAATAATCGTCATAGGTTTTATGCAACATCATCATAATATCACGTTGCCAACACAGCTGTACAATTTTCAACGTAGTTGCATCAAATACTTATCCAAATTAAATTAGGCAAAAACGGACATTACAAGAAGCCATATTATCTATATCCGTAGGATAAATCAATTAGATGAATATGTAATAGGTATCTATATTCAATATCAAATTTGTTATGTACACAGCTATAGGTGTGTTCCGGAAGCTGCACTTGAGAGCCAGTTTTCCCACTAGGCTTAGTGTGTCTTAGCCAAATCGTCACTTAACATCATGTGAGATTGTGGCCACAACACTAAATCTATAAACGATAAAAATGTACTAAGTCAATTTGAATATAATTTATTAAATAATCACAGTTTAGTCAAGTACTAGGATATTTGATGTATAACCTGTTTAATTTTTATTGTAGTTTTTTCGCCATATTACCGACTAATTAAAAATATAACTCAGAGAATTATATATGTATATTAATTAATACACAGCAAATCTGCAATGCAATTAAAATAATAAAGGATAAGATGGAAAAAAAACAAATATTTAAAACTAGAATATTTACCCACCTATGTATGAATGTGATTGCAATTATTATTTAACATAACTACATATAAAGGTTATAACATAATCTCAGATCAACTTTATTTCTATTGTAGACAGGGTATATAATTATGTATTTATTTTTCATCATTAAGCTACATAATTATACTAATTTATAATTAATATTAATATTAGGTCCTTACATATGAAATTAGCGTTTTGTCGTACTGACCACTTGGATCTTAAATATCTCCTCTTTGGTTAAGAATTCCAAATTGAAGTTTATAAATTCATTTAGCTGGTACATTTGAGTTTTAAAAACAGTCATTCATTTGTTTTATCCTCATTATTTTTTTCTTTGGCGTCGCTTATTTCCGCACAATGGAAAACTTGAAATATCGGTTATTTACGAGAACGAGTTTTATTGTGGCACCAGTGCTGCAGAAACTGCTCGAAGGATTAATGATGTGTACGGCGTTGTAGCTGCAGTCTTCGGGTAAATCATAAAACTGCATTAATCCACTTGAAACAAATCGGGAAAGTAAAAAACTTAAACGATGGGTACCTCATGAATTGAGTGAATCGAACTTGCAAACACGCGTCGACTGCTGTGTTACTTTGCTCAACCGACACAATAATGAAGGGATTTTAAATCGAATCATTACTTGTGATGAAAAGTGTAAACTGTACGATAATCGAAAGCGCTCGACGCAATGGCTTAACCCTGGAGACCCAGCCAAATCCTGCCCTAAATGAAAAGTTACTTGTGAGCGTTTGTTGGACTAGCACCGGTATCGCTCACTACAGCTTTCTAAAATCATGCCAAACGATTGCGGCAGATTTGTGAGCAACTGCAAACCATGAAGGAAGAACTAGCTGCTAAACAACCGAGATTGGTCAATCGCTCTAGGCCACTGCTGCTTCACGACAACGCAAGACCACACATTGCACAAGAAACAACCACTAAGTCAGATGAGCTACAATTGGAATACTGCTGCATCCACCGTACTTCCCTGACCTTGCTCCAATAGATCACCATTTTTTTCGGAATTTGGACAACTTCTTACAAGGAAAAAAAATCAACTCCGATGCGACAGTCCAAACCGCCTTCAAAGAATTTATTGATTCTCGCCCCCATGGATTTTTAGTAAAGGGATCAATGAACTACCTATTAGATGGCAAAAGTGCATAGATAACAACGGGGCATACTTAAAATTTTGGTGCATTTACCTTATCTGATACAGTTAAGCAAGGAAAGATTTCACTTCAATAACTTATTAGACAGATACCACATCCATCCATATACAATCCTAGAGGTATTTTAATACCTGGTATTCCGCAATACCGGCACCTTGGAGACCGGGTATGTCTCATGCCTAGATTGGTGTAGTTTGTGTAAACTAGTCCAACATGCCTTCTTATCAAAGGCCTCTGCGACATCGAAAAATACCGCAACTACCGCAAGTGTACGGTATGGGCCGTATAGGATTATCTCACTTTTCGCGAAATTATGTGCGATGTGCACTTATTTGAAATGTTCTGATATTTAATTTATATTATTATTACAGCGCTGTAATTCCAATGGTAATTCCAATCGGTAAATCACAAGCATAACGCCATCTATTGGTGAGCGGATAGAAACTCCGTTAATAACGGAGTAATATTTCGTTGAAAATTGTACTTTTTTTGAAGTTTTTTTTATAATTTTTTATTATATCTGAGTCACCTAGATGTGTTCTAGGTTTTTGATGTGAGAATGAGTGAGTAAGTGAGTGATACAAAACGCACTACTTTTCAGACCACAATAACTCAAGATCTATACTAGGTTAATTTGTGAAATTGTAGGTGTCGTGCATCCAGATTTATACAGGGTATGTACAGGGCGGAGAGGGATTGTAAAAAGGTAGTATCGAATCGGCAGTAGTGTTTTAAAGGTCATAAATGCCTTCTTAGGGCATAAATTGCACAAAGTATTTTTTTATTATGATTTGGAAATGTTGTCATTTATTGAAGTGAAACTTCTTATGCGAATTTCAAGCGTTAAACGTTTATCGGTCTCTCCTCTTTGTGTGAGCCAGAGCGAGAGAGTAAATGTCGGTGTGTGTGTATATTGCACACTGTTTATATAAAATAGAAAATGTCTTTTATAATGAAGTTTCACTTCTATCGTGTGTGAATCGCACACACGCCTTCTTTTTGAACATGCTCAATCGCTCAAGTCGTTCAGAAGTTACAAGTAATTAAGTAAGATTTATTATATGTACTTATGTATGTGTTATTATATTACTTTAAACAGTTCTATACTGACTTATAATTTCTTGTATGAAACTGGTTGTCGAGGTCGCTTGACTGAGATGGTTTCTGTTTCAATATACGACCGCATGCGGTTATTAAAACCTACATTCTAACCTACTTAACCTGTTGTCATGACGACTTTATTTACTTAATATTATGATTGTATAAAAATTTGAAGTACTATGTTACTATATCCTCTGTTATTACGATTTTATAATGACAATAGCCAAGTGCCTGATGGAATGCCCTATCGACAACATTGCAGAAATCATTCTATTTTAATTGCCTATTTAACTCCCTTAAATGATGAATTTTTAAAAACCCTTTCTTAATACTAAGTTATAAGGAAATTGTGCGCAGAATTTAATACTTTCCGACCAGCCGATTTAAGCTGTACGTTGTACGTCAGTAACCATTACAATTTTTTATTATTCTGCAAAAAAATCCTAATGATTTTACTAATATGCTGGATAATAAAAAACACTGTGTACTATATATTCGTGGTTATTATGGAGTTATCATATGAATCATAGTGATATCTGGTAGCGACTAATTTCTATGCATTATTAGTATCGACATGATAATCTATATCATAACAAGTGGTCAAGAAATAAGTAACAATAGTTTTGATTTCAAGTAGTCAGTGACGCGTACACGATAAAAAAACAATCACCGTGTGACAATAGCAATGCGACAAAAAGGGAAGGTATTATATTCCAATATATAGATAATCTATCTATACCAATATTATAAAGCTTAAGATATTGTTTTGTTTGTTTGTTTGAACGCGCAAATGTCTGAAACTACCAATCTGATTTGAAATTATTATCGCATTTTATAGCTTATTTATTAAGGAAGGTTATGAGCTATATAACTTCACGCCGCGATCCTATAGACCGGAGTAGTAACCATTAACTTCAAGCAATCTGGCAAGCTGTAGGCGCGAGTACAGGAAGTGAGAACAAAGATGGTCTACACGAATACGTTGGCAGCATCGCGGTGTAGATTTGGTTGAATAAATTTAACACGGGTGAAACCCTGGGGCACTGTAAGTCTGATATAACTGCCATTACAATTTTATAAATAAAATCAATACTATAGGTCCTCTGGAAATACTCTACAGGTTTTAACAATCGGTCGGAGAGCCAGACTTTTTTTTTTTACTGACTATACTGTTAGCCTTAAGGTCTCTGGAGCCTTTGCGGCTTTCAAAGGAAATAACTTGCTATAATGCCTTCAAAAACATTTTCATTCTATGTTGAAGCAATGATGGCTTAGTGGTACCGTGTACGGACATCGCATCGTTCGACTTGAGTTCGAATCCCTGCAATCAGCCTAAGCTTTCGGTGAAGAAAAATATCGTGATAAAACCATGGCATGGTAGGGTAGGGCTTTTTCTAATGTCCGTCTGGCTAGCTACCACACTCAAGTTGATTATCTGTCGGCAAGCACCAATAGGTGTGTTCCGGCAGCTGCACTTGAGAGCCAGTCCTCCACTAGGCTTAGTGTGCCACCACCTCGGGCCACTTCGTCACTTAAGATTAGGTGAGATCGTGGCCATAACGTTAAAGCTATAAACGATTAAAAAACATGTGAAGAACGCGCATCGATTGCGTATGCATATTGCGTACCACAACGCCCGAGACAATTTGTTACGTGTCTACATTCGTTCTACATCGAATTCAATATACATTCATTTTAAATTCAAGGTCTAAATAAAAACTACACACGGGCGTAAAAGATATTGTATTCTGAACCCTGAAATCCCTTGCCTATCGTTTTTCAATCACTTAAATCAAAATACTATACAATTTTTTTTTTGCGGATGTTATCACACTGGCATACGAGTAGTTTCAATTCATTCCTTTGAGGTAACTTGATATCTAGTGGATACTTTATCTGTTTGTTGGTTAATAGCTTCTCATTAAAAGAGCACGTGGAATTTTTTTGTTGATCAAAAACATTAATTAAACACTATAAAATAATTGCTTAGTATCTCTATATACTCGTATCTATACATATAATAAAATTGTTTGTAATGTCAAAATAACAGGGTTTTACTAAATGCATATGAGAGTATACACGATGCCTATAACAAAAAAACTCTTTATTAAATTTTTTGTCTGTCTGTTTGTTCCGGGTAATATCCGAAACGGTTGGACCGATTTTGACGGGACTTTCACTGGCAGATAGCTAATGTTATAGAGCATAACTTAGGTTACTTTTATTTTAGAAAATAATTAGGGTTCTGCACATAAAAAAAAAACCTTTTATGGTAGTCCACGCTAATGAAGCCGCGAGCACATGTAGTTATTTGTAAAAGTTGTTTTTTGCCACAATTGCCTTTATTATTCTTAAAATTTAAGATTCACGCATCATCTTATACCTTATATTCCCTGATATTCATGTAAAATATGATATTTTCGTTGAAAAAAAAGGTGTGTGTGCGATTCCCACACAATAGAAGTGAAACTTCATTTTAAAAGACATTTTCTATTTTATTTAAACAGTGTGCAATATACATACACACCGACATTTACTCTCTCGCTCTGGCTCACACAAAAAGGAGAGATCGATAATGTGCGTTAAACGTTTAACGCTTAACATTTAACGTTTAACACTTGGAAGTCGCATAAGAAGTTTCACTTCAAAAAATGATTGAACTTTATAACTTTTTAATATATTTATTATTAATATATAGAAATAATAATATTAGAAATATATTTAACTGGCATGCAGGTGGCGCCATCTATAAACAATATGTTTAACTTACATGATAGCTGTTAAATTGTTTACATTCTATATTAATAATACGCAAAGTATTCGCACGGGTATTTAGTCAATAACACACCTTATCCTTTTTAGGGTTCCGTAACTCAAAAGTAAAAAAAGAAACCCTTATAGTATCACTTCGTTGTCCGTCTGTCTGTCTGTCTGTCTGTCAAGACCCTTTTTTCAGGAACACGTGGAGGTATCAAGTTGAAATTAATGTCAAATACTCAAAGTCTGCTATTCTGTGGAGCTGTGAAAAAAATCAAACTCAATCAAAATCAACGTAATCAAAATAAAGGTACTTCCCGTTGACCAAGAATCATGAAATATGGTGTGAAGCAATGTCTTATCGCATAAGTAACGGGAAAAAATCAGAAAATTGTAAATTTGTACGTACATCATAAAAAAGAAAGATTTTTTGCGATTATACATTTATTTGCAGTTGATAAGCTGACCACAACCTATGTCGATGTATGCGGACAACTGTTTTCCAACAGTGAAGTTAAGTTTGTCCCTCAATCCAGTTTATCTTTTCATTAGAATTCCCGTGATGAACGAACTATTTACATACCTGCAAGTATGTACGGAACTCTCGGTGCGTGAGTCGGACTTGCCACTTGGCCGGTTTTTTTAATACTTTATTCGTCTTTTTTTCTTGATTTCGCGCCTATATACACTTGTCACATTGTATCGATATTTATTGCATAGTATTTATTTATCTCTGTCTGGAAAAATATCTCAGCCCTTTAACGTCAGAAACGTTGCGTTGCAAAAACGTTGTACTAAAAGTTCGTCCTTGGAATTTATTCACGTCGCGCCCAATGAAGTTTAACTTCGAGGACGACGAGATCACATTAATCATACTGAGGCTGGACAAAAGTACGAAGCGATAATTCAATCGCGTTCAATATGTACATATCGTTATTATCAGAAGTCAATTAATAGGTTAACTTCCAATCAGACGGAGACCTCTTAAGGACATGCCTAATTCAATGTTTATTGTTTAATCTATTTGACATTGCTATTTATTAAACGTTTGTACATATTCCCAAAATCCATTGCTCCCTGCAAAATCCGATATGGAAATATCTTACCTTTCAATAAACTTTAGTTTTTTTTTACTTAAAATAAAATTAAAAATTATGTAAAATAATTTAAATCTGTCCAATATTTATTTAGCCTTGTAAATATTATATAGAAAATGTTATTGTTTGTTTTTTGCAGCAATTAGCACTAAAGCCGTTCTCTCGGTCGTACAACAGCTGGGTGTCACCAGGAGTGCCCATATACTTTGACATTTACATGTTTAACTGGACGAATTCGGACAAGTTCCCTCATGAAAAACCACATTTTGAGGAAATCGGTAATTATTTTAATTAAATTTTTCATTCGTTCAGAATCTAGGGTTTGGAAATGAATTAGAACAAAAAACTAAAATTAAAGCCTAATCTCCAAATATAACAAAAATATATACAAGTCACCATATTTATAGGTAATGTAGCGAAATACGCTTGCGTAAGCTTCCTTTATCGGCTCAACTTTTTTTGCTACCACGTAACTTTCCTTTCTTGTGAGTCAGAGCATTATCAAACTATGAATGACCGATAGAGTATTTAATAGGAAATCGTTAGAAGTAACAATTAGCGACCATAAGGAGACGTTCTTGCTACAATGGATACGTAGCTCTTAAGCATTAAACGTTGCGAGCCATTAATGAGTGGAGAAAAACATTCTACAAAACGTCCAGGTACGTTTAAGTTCTGACTGAGTACCGACATTTTAATGGATACAAATGACACAAGGTCGAGGAATTGTACAAATTAAAGAAGGGAATATGATTTCACCACAATCTCGTCTGATGTTAAGTCAGATGTATCCGATGTAGCCGATTTTTTTTATTATTTTTTATTGTTATAGGTTTTGGTGTAGTGGCCACAGTTTCACCTGATGTTAAGTGACGATGTGGCTCAGGATGATAACACGCAAAACCTAGTGGAAGACTGGCTCTCAAGTGCAGCTGCCAGAATACACCTATAGGTGCTTGGCGGCAGATTTTCAACTTGAGGGTGGTAGCTAGCCAGGCGGGCATTAGGAAAAGCCCTACCACCATGCTGTGGTTTCCTCACGATGTTTTCCTTCACCGAAAGCTCAGGCTTATTGCAGGGATTCGAACTCACGTGAATCAACGCGAAGTCGTACACGCTACCACTGAGCCATCATTGCTTCAAATTGCTTGATTGCCGATGATTATGATACGATAAGTCAAGAAATGGTACTTACTGGCTCTTAATTCCTTCTGCCGAAATACACTGATAAGTGCTTCCGAAACGATTTTTAAATTGAAGGTGGTAGCATCTGAGACAAAAATTTAGAAAGTGTGTGATCATTATTAAAAAACAAAAAAAAATAATTTATATGATTAAAGAATTTCAATATTTGAGTATGGAATAAGTATTATTTATTTTAGGTCCTTATCGATATTTGGAACGACGTCAGCACGTTAACATTACATGGAATCCCAACAACGGGACCGTGGGCTACCGAACACTCCACCGCTGGGTTTGGGATCCGACCAGCAAAGGATCATTAGACGACAACATAACTACTCTGAACGTGATCGCTGCCGTGAGTAAAGATATTTAGCTCCTGTATTATTCATTATATTATGTCGATTCCGTTTTATATTTTAGCAATGATTTTATATGATCTATGAAATTTATAAATAAGTACATAGTTGTGAAACTTTGTTAGTAAATACAAAAGTATTAAAGGAAATCAGATTTCATAAAATTCTAAGTATATCATTACTTCCCCAAATTCATCTACAAAAGTAATTGCTGAATTATATCACAAATAGAGGTAGATTTTGAGAAATCAGCACTTTCAGGAAATAGCTAGAACTAACAAAAAATAATAATAAAAAAAACAGTTTTATTCGACAATTCAAATAGACAATTAAAAATCGGCCAAATAGTGAATAGGTTTTGCGTCCCGAGTGTTCCGTGTTATTACTACATACATATTTTGTATAATTAATATTTGTATATTATCCTTAATGTCTTCAATATTACCGAGACGCGGAAGCGCGTGTTTTGGAGACAAATCTTTACTTCACCGGCACTCGCTTACACTACTTCAAATTAATAGCAAATATAACTTTTGCCGGTATTAATTCCAGAGAGAATTTGAAGTATATTATTATCTTGGAATTTATTCCATAGCTTATCCCAAAACACCTTCTATCGTTCTAAATTTTAAGACTGTAGACCTCGGGTGAAATACCTTATAAGTTTTGAGAATCGGTCAGCAAACGGGACTATTAATATGATGGACCCTATCTCTTTATTGCGTTTATCTAGAAACTTAGTTTTTTACGGGGGAATGAGGTCATAGACCTTAGACATTAATTTCAACCCTTATACATTAAAGCTGTTTTCGAGAAAAAAGGCCTTAACATACAGACAGACAAATTTATTTTCATAAAAGATATTGAACACATTTTATGTTGCTACCGAAACTATATCGAATTGTGAAATAAATTACATAAATAATTTATTCAAGATATACGATATACAGGTGTTCGGTAATGAATAGATAATCTTGAAATGGCTTATATCAGAACTTATGACGGTTTAGAAAAAATACATTACAAAATATTTCCTAAGTATTCCCTAAGATATGTTTTTTATTAATACTACAAATGTTTACCTTATTTTTACATTCTTGTACGCTACGACTACAAATGACTCAATTCCATCGGTATTTTGTTGTTCTGTTATTATATGATAATTATGCCGATAAATAGGCAGTAAATAGTATGACTCAATAGCTAGTCAATAGATTTTTGCAAATATGTCACTGAAATTATTTAGTTTTTTTTTAAATGAAATAATGGCAATAGCACAACTGCAAACTTAAATCATTTTATTTATATCGATTTAGCATGTCTATAACAGTTTCGTTACAATTTTAATTACAAATGATTATATTTCATCGGAAGAAAAGTATTGGAAGAAAGAGTATAGCAAATAAGAATGAAAACCGTGCACCATATACAATTTACCTTTCTATTTCTCAGTTTTATCCCTGGATTGCTAAAGCAAATATTTTTGCCTTACAATCCATATCTACCGCTGCCATGTTTTGATTTTTTTCCGTAAATGAATTATTATAAGAATTAGGTGTCTTCTAAAATTTAAAAATTTCCCAGTTCATTTTTTTTTATTATGTCGTCACATTTACGGTACGGTCTTCCCCCAGTAATCCAAGTACAACGGTGACCACCGAGAGATCGAAATCCATCGGTGTTATCAACATCCAGCAAACAAATTAGACGAGTATATAAATTAAAAGGAAATCTGTAGACAAAGGAACAGTCTTTTTTATATTATTCTAAAAATATGGTTTCATAGTTACTCGTCACAATATGCAGGCTTAGAAGGGCTTGAAATTTTCCTTTTTAGGGTTCTGAAGTCATCAAGGAACCCTTATAGTTTCGTCATGCTCGTCTGTTTGTCCGCGGCTTAGCCCAGAGATTCTTAGTACTAGAAAGCTTTAATTTATGAGTATACATGAATGCTACAAAACTGGTAAAATGAAATCCCAAAAAATAAAACTGTTTTAGTGTACGCGTATTGTGGGGATGATTTTTTTCTCGCCTATCCCATGGTGTGGAGTTTCGTTAGAGAGGTCGTATTAAAATATTGTGGGTATATCAACAACATTTTTAAATTCAGAGATTCGTCTGTGATATATTAAGCTTTAAATTGCGTATTTTTGTTATAGTCAAATGACCTCTTTACCAGCTAAAAAGATTATTTTTGGATATGTGAAAAAAATCACTATATATAATGAAGTTAAAAGGAAAACTATCACAGTTACGTAGAATTTACAAGTTAACGAGTAATAGTTGACAATCTTATAAAACGTACAAACTTTTTGTATTTTTTTAATGTCATGCCGGTGGCAATTATATACAAAATTTATGATTTTAAATATACTCAATCGATAAAATATTTAGATAAAACAGCCATAAATATCCATCTTTTTACCATCTTTACCAACCGATTACCATCTTTATATTAGACTTTAAAAATATTATATCAAAATATTTTAAATTATTGCATGTCAAACAAGCAGGATCTCTTTTTTATCAATGAATAATTAGATAATATAAAAACTATTTGATAGACAAATAAATTATAAATAATTGCAATAATCACAGGTATTAATATGATACTATGAACTTTAAAAAAAGAACTGACATAATTTACATACCTTTTGCCGTCTTAAAATAAAACTATGTGCCAACAAATTTTTGCATTAATAAGTGTTATAAAAATGTAACCAGTTTCTTCATTTCTTATATAATCGAGTACTAATTATTAATGAATATCTACTACTATTCAGTGTGCAATTCTTGTATATTATCTACTAGCTGTGACCTTGGCTCCGCTCGCGTGGACTGCAGAATTATTGTTTAGTTTTTTTTTTCTAAATAGTTCCCTGCCCTCAGCCTCCACCCACAGCCGTGGTTATTTAACCTGCCACGGCCGCCTCTGCGGCAACTCAAGCCTAGGTCCTTTACCCGCCACGACCGCCCTCCTCTGCGGCAACTCAAGCCTAGGTCCGATCCATCGGCATGGAGCCCTTGAGACAAGCAGCCGCTCGCGCGATACAAGTGACTCTACAATCACTAGCTTTCACAGCCATACATGACACTGCATTATACACACATGCACAACACACATAGGTACATAGGTTCTGTAAGGGACCTTTTTTTTTTTCTTTTTTTGCCTAGTTAGAGTAGACAAAAATTTCAGACCACTAAATACACATACACATGTTCATTCCCTCCTCCCAGGGGGCAGAAACATGTATATATGTATAGTTAGTTTAGATCGAATTACGGATAGGGAATTAGTCAGATCGCGACTTAATTGCATACGCGCAACAGTCCGAGCCGAGGTTCGGCCACTTTGGCACCCTCGGATGTTGTTGCTTAGCTTTCGTGGCTGAGTGCCCTAAGCGCTCGCCCCCAAGCCCGGTAAAGCTGTAAAAGCCGTAAAGGCTCCAGGGCCCCTCAGGCTAACAGTGTAGTCAGTTCGAAAAAAACCTAGGTCCGATCCATCGGTATGGAGCCCTTGAACCTTGAACTCGCGCGATACAGTGACTCTACAATCACTAGCTTACACAGCCACACATGACACTGCATCATACACACATACACGCCACATAGGTTCTGTAAGGGATTTTTTTTTTCTTTTTTTGCCTAATTAGTTAGACAAAAATTTTCAGATTACTAAATACACATACACATGTTCCTTCCCTCCTCCCAGGTTATTTTAGATCGAATGATAGGGAATTAGCCAGATCGCGACTTATTTGCATACGTGCAACAGTCCGAGCCTAAATGTTAAACGTTTAACGCACATTATCGGTCGCTCCTCTTTGTGTGAGCCAGAGCGAGAGAACAAATGTCGGTGCTTATGTATATTGCACACTGATTAAATAAAATAGAAAATGTCTTAAAATGAAGTTTCACTTCTATCGTGTGTGAATCGCACACACACCTTTTTTGAAGTGAAACTTCTTATGCGACTTCCAAGCGTTAAACGTTAAATGTTTAACGTTAAACGTTTAACGCACATTATCGGTCTCTCCTTTTTGTGTGAGCCAGAGCGAAAGAGTAAATGTCGGTGTGTATGTATATTGCACACTGTTTAAATAAAATAGAAAATGCCTTTTAAAATGAAGTTTCACTTCTATCGTGTGTGAATCGCACACACACCTTTTTTTGAAGTGAAACTTCTTATGCGACTTCCAAGCGTTAAACGTTAAATGTTTAACGTTAAACGTTTAACGCACATTATCGGTCTCTCCTTTTTGTGTGAGCTAGAGCGAGAGAGTAAATGTCGGTGTGTATGTATATTGCACACTGTTTAAATAAAATAGAAAATGCCTTTTAAAATGAAGTTTCACTTCTATCGTGTGTGAATCGCACACACACCTTTTTTTGAAGTTATACTTCTTATGCGACTTCCAAGCGTTAAACGTTAACAGTTAATGTTAAACGTTTAACGCACATTATCGGTCTCTCTTCTTTGTGTGAGCCAGAGCAAGAGAGCAATATATTATTGGTCTCTCCTCTTTGTGTGAGCCAGAGCGAGAGAGTAAATGTCGGTGTGTATGTATATTACACACTGTTTAAATAAAATAGAAAATGCCTTTTAAAATGAAGTTTCACTTCTATCGTGTGTGAATCGCACACACACCTTTTTTATGTTTTTCTCTTTATGAATTTATGTGAAATAATATATCATTACAGTAAAAACGTTACCAATGAGGTATTTAAAACAATTTTAAATAAAAACTTGTTTATTTACTGTATATTACCCATATTAATTAAGTACACTACTAACAACATATCCATTAAATTATTTATTTATCTACTGGTTTATGTTCATGTTAATTGATTATAGAAAAAAAGACAGTCTTATAATTAATCTTTAAAGGTCGCTGTAAAACTTCTAATTTACGATCCAAAACTCGTGAGCGACCGTTAAAAATTTCTATTTTGAGCTTTAAATTCGCAAATAATACCGAGTCATCGACGATTCCTAAATCTATAGAATCACTTCTAAACTAGAATTACGATACATTGTGGTATTTGCAAAGTTTTTTTGTAAAATCCTTGACTCACCTGCTCCTGGTAACGCTATGCATATTGCTACATCAGATCTGATGTCCGTCAGGTTTACGACCAGAATTTAGCAACGTTTTTTTTAATCCAGCAAATGCCCTACCTACCACCATGCTATGGTTTCATCACGATATGTTCCTACACCGAAAGCTGTTTACAATTTTCGAAATTAATTTGCACAATTTGCAAGCGTTTTTTTGTCATAAGTCTATTAATAGCGAAATGTCAAAACATACTGACATACATACAAATATACTCTGTGCAAACTGAGCACAAATCATCTGTCACTAGAAGCATTGAGAGCAATTTAAGAAACAAAAATTTCATTACAAATCACCCATTACATAAGACTTACATATAGTATGTAATGGTGTTACAACAAGTGAAAATGACATTTAGAAAAGGATTTGGTCGTATGATACTTAAATTAATTACATATTCTAATTAATTACATAATGAAATTAAAACTGACTAAAAAGTTTGCGTGGATAGATAAAAGTTGTGTTCCAACCAAACTGCCTTCCCCAGTAGCATTTGCATTAGATATAAACACCACTGTTGAGAAAGATCATAAAAATGCCAGTTCACGATTTATTGGTTAATAAAGCGGAGGAATTCGATAGACAATTTTCTTAGGTTCTAAGTTAGTACTTAAGAGCCAGTTCTAATTTGAAAGTTAGGGTATTAGCATAATCAGCCGCTGACAGCCTGTGACTTGATAACCAAACAAAGTAACAAATTCAGATTTTTATGAATGACATCTGAATACTAATCTACCAATTAGTGACAGAGAATCGTTATAAATGTTATATACGCTTTTAAAGATTTATAACAATTTTAACAAGCTTCCCACACTACCCGAAATTTATAAATAAATCTCAAATCCTCTCATTTATTTTTAAATATATATAAATATAAATCTTTTACTCCCTATTGGATTTTAAAACTAAGCTTACTGTTTAAGTATTAATCAGATGTCTATAGAGTTATTATACCTGTAGCTTGACCGCCGTAAGCGCGAACCTCCTAATGGTCTGCGGGACGCGGGAGGGGAACAAGACCAACCTTTAAGCTAGTCTGTTGCCGGCCGCCGGCAGCAACAGACATTTGACGTATGGGCTTACGCAGTTTTATTTTTGTGACTGCTCCACGTGAGATTGTTTTTACCAAGATGGAATTACGGACATCGCATTTAAAAACCTATACAATCAATCTAAAGTAATTCTTTAGCGCGTTATTATTCAATTATATTGTATAACATACAATATACAATTAATTAAGTTTCATTTCGACTGCACGTAAAGATTACCTACACGCACAAGTTTTTTCAATATAGTAGTTTTTTGATTAGCATTTTAATAAAGACAACAATACTATCTATATTTATTAAATGTATTAGTTATCATTAGATATCTGTTTCATTTGCAATGACATGCACATACTATTGATCTAAGATATAGAGTATGATCTCAATACCGTGTATATCCATGTACACCCGCCGCCCCGCGTCCCTCAAACCATTAGGGGGGACGTGCTTCAGCGGTCAGTTCTAATAGTAAAAATAAACGCAAAGCGATGGTTTACCCGATTATTTGTCATTCGAACTTGAGTCGTTGTAGAAAGCGGACGTGCCGGCCGATTTATTAGCGTTTAAATGAGAACTTTTTTGTAAAATAATAGGTTTCACACTGAGGATATACAGTTAAGTTAGTCTTGATCAGTTCGGTGTTCTATTTTCATACACTTTCGTTTATATAATATCATTTTTTTTGTCATTCTTATATCGATCATAAATTCCATGTGTGCAGACCAACGAACCTTATTATTAACTGTGTTGCTGACACTCACGTCAATAATTTCAGAAACTTCAGATGTGTTAATTCGGTCTGTATAAAGATTTAATAGTACAAATTTTAATAAAAACTATTGAATTACGCAACCCAAGAGACACACAATTTGAATACTATTTTTTCGCCGTCTAACAACGGATATTCATTCTTTCGATATATTATGTAACGATACAGGTATAACGTAGCCGAGACGGGCAGCGTGACGTCACTCGGAACCTATGCTTATTTGTAGTTGACTTAATAACTGCAGGTCTTCACTAACCAACAACTCGTACTAGAATGTTACTATACCACGACTGAAGTAAGAATGCCCTTAATTTTTTTTCTTTTCGAACTAACTATACTGTTAGCCTTAGGGGCCCTGGAGCCTTTGCGGATTATACAGCTTCACCGGGCTTGGTCCCTTAAGTCGGTCGTAGATTGCTTCTATAGCGCATGCGGTCACAGAGCACACCTGTTGCTATCACACTCAGCCAATAGTAATAAAGTCAATAGTATGGATACTAAGTCATTAGTACTGTTTCCATAATTTCATCGACGATTCTGCGACATATTATATTAAATAGTATGTTATTTGACGTGTAGGTACAGGAAGCCAGTCCTTGTAACAATTAATATATCCTCATTTACAGTCCGCAATCTACCGGTCCAGATTTTGGGACTTCATCCGACAGAAAGGTGTCTCCATGGCCATGGCGATGTTCGGTCAGCATGTCTCTATAACCAGGACAGCTGGTGAGCTACTTTTCGAGGGTTACGATGACCCACTGGTGGATCTCGCGAAAATACTACCCGCCAGTACGACAGGGGGTGCTCCACCTGTTGATAAATTCGGATGGTTTTACTCAGTTAGTACAATTTTTACTGCCAATTTTGCTATACATGTTGTTATCATGTTATGAGTACAAATGAATCAAGTGAAATAATAGAAATATCCAGAGATTTTGGTTTATAGTGTAAATTCTTCCGTGTGCTATAAATCGCATTTAAATTAAATCGAAGATAGAGTAGGAGTAATTGCTTTAACGTCGGAAGACTCCCATTCGAATGAAAGTTACGAAACAAGGAACAACGCCTATACTGCTGTTAGTCTAGTGAACAAGAATTATCTCTTTGATTCTTAATGGAAAATATCATTAAATTAATATTGTTAATGCATCATACAATTATATCGAAATAATGTGCTGCAAATTAATAAATAATATGAATGAGTTGTACTTAAGTAATGACAAATGCAAATGAAAGGAAATCACAAACGTGCGATTATCTTAAATTGATTAGACGGAAAGTCCACTCTTGACACATAATCTCCTTTCGTGACTTCTGACCATTATTTTATTTTTTTACTTAAATTTTGCAGAGAAATAATACAGATACTGATGGTTACATGGAGGTGACAACGGGAGTTAACGATGGCTTACCGGGACAAATACTCAAGTGGAATTATGACGCACAAATGCCTTATTATAGTGGGCAGTGTGGAAAAGTAAGTACGTAAGGCGATCGCAGTGAAACTGCTTTGAATATAATGGTATATATTTATATATATTGAGTACTATAGTTTGAAATAGTTAACATTATAATTATTTGCATAATAAATAACTGAACAAAACTTATCAACAACCAGTCGCCGTAGAAGTCATTGAAGTATCGAAACGCTCATGTCACATATGCGCTCTTCCTTTCTTGACTATGACAGTCTACCTTTTTATTAAATCAAGTTAGCAACTTTCAAAACAACTAGCTGACCTGGCAGACGTTATTTAGCTCTTCGAGGTAGTTAATGACTCTACCACAGTGCCTCCTAATATACCCAATGTAACTATGAACCATCGTCTGCATAAAACAAATATAATATGAACTCAATTGGTCAAGTCGTTTAGAAGAATACACAATTACTAACAGATGAACACAATCAAGTTCAACTTACAAAACAATATCTATTACAGCATTTAATTAGAGAACGTATTTAAGTGGTAGTATCTGATTTCTATAGGTGGAAGGCAGCGCCGGTGAGTTCCTGCCTCGAAATTTAACAGAAGAATCGACGTTGAAGATATTCGTGCCGGATTTGTGTCGTACTGTTAACATGGAGTATATAGATAGCGGAATCAAGGAGGGTCTCCAATACCACAAGTACGAGGTCAATCAGCGGAGTTTCGACAACTGTAAGATATTTTGCATTATTTAGTGATAGAACTCGTATTAGGTGTAACTACAGAATGCGTGAGTTTTAACAGGCGGTTGGTCCTGCGAGCGATGGACGCCAACAAGTTTGCCGACCGTGCAGTCTCGGCCGTATCACATTCCGGAATAAGCCGGTATATTTCCAACTGTTGAAAATTTGCCGTACTACTTTAAAACTAGTCTGTAAACATACTTTTAAAATAAAAGAGTGTGGTCGGATTACCGAGCATTAAACCTGTGGGTCGCGGGCCGTTCCACCTCAGTTTTCAGGATGGGCACTCGCTTGGAAGGCTATGAATCGCTGTGACCACTTAACATGAAGTGTACTGCAAGGCCGATTACTACATTGATTATTTTATCTTTTTTCTTCAAAAATCCTCTCTGCTTCTAGCGGAACCGCAATATATGATTACTTTCGTTCCGCTTCTCATGGTACCTAGAACAGTGGTATGATCAAATGCTAAAATTTATTTTTTACAGCGTCATTGTCACCAGAGAACACGTGTTTCTGCAATGGCGAGTGTGCCTGGAGTGGAGTGATGAACGTTTCCGCCTGCCGTTACGGAGTACCAGCTTTTATCACTCTGCCCCATTTCCTCCACGGCGATCCTGTGCTTAGAGATTATGTTAGCGGCATGAATCCAGACCCTGATAAGCACTCCTTCTATTTCGCTGTAGAACCAGTAAGTCTTTCTTTCCTACTGTACAAAACATAATTTACCTTTTGTTTTAATGTAAGTTTTAATTAGGAAATTGGAAAAAATTCTAACAATGAAAAAGTGGGTGCGTGAAATTTAGGAGTACGTACAATATTTTTTCTTGACCAATCACAATCTATACTAATATAATAAAGAAAGAAAGTTTGATTGTTTAAACTTAATATAACTAAATCATTTAAGCGTCCCATAAGCGTCTTATTTTTCGAATTCATTCACCATTATCGTCACTACTTATTTCGTGTGTTACCTCATCATACAAAATATATCCTATAACCTGTCCAGATAACATAGCTATAAATGAAAAAAGAACCATGTAAATCGGATAAGTGGTTTTTCCTAGGAAAGAATATAAACGAACTCAAAGCTGAGACATGTTGAGTTTTATAATATGTATAGATTGCATATCAAAAATATTTTTAAATATATATACAAAAACGTGCTGCATAAAAGCGGCGTGACGTCATTATTCAATAAATAAAACTAAGGTTAAAGATATGATGTGCAAAGTTGACTTTAATTGAATTTCAGTAACGAAATTTTCTTTAAAAATTTCTTTTTAAACGGTTAGTAATAATTTTAGAGTCATCTCATGATAACACTCGACTGTGTATATTCATTGAACGATGACCTCACATTTTGTATATGGAGATTCAAATCACATGACTAGCAGACAACATTTTTTGTTCACAGAAGTAAATATTAAAAGAAGGTGTGTGTGCGATTCACACACGATAGAAGTGAAACATCATTTTAAAAAACATTTTCTATTTTATTTAAACAGTGTGCAATATACATACATACACACCGACATTTACTCTCTCGCTCTGGTTCACACAAAGAGGAGAGACCGATAATGTGCGTTAAACGTTTAACGTTTAACATTTAACGTTTAACGCTTGGAAGTCGCATAAGAAGTTTCACTTCAAAAAAAAAAAAGGTGCGATTCACACACGAAAGAAGTGAAACTTCATTTTAAAAGACATTTTCTAATTTATTTAAACAGTGTGCAATATATATACACACAGACATTTGCTCTCTCGCTCTGGCTCACACAAAGAGGAAAGACCGATAATGTGCGTTGAACGTTTAACATTTAACGTTTAACGCGTTGGAAGTCGTATAAGAAGTTTCAGTTCAAGAAATAAACAATTATTTTTCCAGATTTATATTGTTTTAGGCTTTTTATCAATAAACCAATGTTTTTTTAAATAATTAACTTTAATTTTGAAACATATTGTCAACTCTCGAATTATTTTCAGAAATTGGGTGTTCCTATAGACGTTTCCGGAAGATTCCAGTTCAATATATACGTAGAGCCTCGTGAACTCATTACGTAAGTTTTTCAATATTATTTCCTCATAATAATAATCTTTTTTAGCGAGTTTGTAGATATACTTCTATACCGGAAATTATTTTCATAGTAGGTAGTTACGCTCGAGAAAAAATAAAAAACTTATACCAATTTAGTTCGAATCAAAAATCTATCTAGAATTACTTATTATTGGGCTTAAATTTGGGAAAACAGAGTCAAAGAGTGGTTTTCGTGGCTCGGGATCTGCAAAACGTCTAGTAGCCGCATGGTGGAATAGTGAAGCTATGATAGCTTAGTGGTTCAGATAGTTCGGACACTCGATCGATGTTGGTTCGAGTTTTACAATGAACCTGTGAATTCGGTGAAGGAAAACGTCGAGATGAAACCATTGCATGGTGGTAGGGCATTTTCTAATTCCCGTCTGGCTAGCTACCGCCTTCAAGTTGAAAATTTATCGCCAAGCACCTACAAGTGTGTTCAGCTGTATTTGAGAACCAGTTTCCCCACTAGTGGTAGCGTGTAACCATCATGAGCCACATCGTCACTTAACGTCAGGTGAGATTGTGGCCATAATGTTAAACCTATAAATAATTTTAAAAATGGTGCAGTTTTTACATAAAAGTAAAACTTGTATTATTGAGCATTGACGATGCATAGCGTCTGTGAGAGGGCATTGTATACACCCGTTTTTTTCCCACCAATCACAGCGCTTTAAATTGTGACATCCATGTGATGTGTGGCAGCATCTATTTCAGAGCTTCTGGTGAGAGACTGCTATGACTGATTAAATGCCCCCACCGGCCTCCTGTGACTTAAATTCGGTAGATGGCGCTCCAGAGCAACAAAGTTTAAAGCGTTGTGATTGGTGAAAAACAAACGGAATTATACAACGCCATCTCACAGATGCTGTGCATCGTCACATGACGATAATCAACAGTTTTATATGTCATTGTTCTAATATTCTATATCTATATTTTACTAATATTTTTACAGATTATATGAGAACATGCCAAGAATGCTGTTTCCAATATTCTGGGTGGAACAGAAGGGCCTAATCGACACAAGCATTACCTCCGAACTGCGTTCAGTCCGCGCTGTCCTCGACTGGGGATCGACTGTGTGTGCTTGCGCGGCAGTCTGCTTTGCCCTTTTCGTAATAACAATAATTTGCTTTACAAAGAAACCAGAGTACAACAAACCCCATGACACGCTCGGCTCATGCGAGAAACCTAAGGATGAAGCGGAGATAAAATTAAATCCGACATAAATGATATTATGTATATACTCCTTGATACTCAATCCTGGTGTGATAGATTTTTTTTGCGGATTTCATTAATTTTTATTTTAATACGGATGTTTTAAATTGTTTTGTTTACAAATTGCAGACGATTCATAAATCTATTATAAAATTAATATTAAGAAATTTTTAAATTGAATATGTTAAGTAGTAAATGTTTTGAGATCGCGTTATTATTAGATGATAATTTAAGCATTCTTAGGATATATTGATTAGATTTATTTTCGAATCTTTGACTTTTATATTTTTTTACGTCTTATCAAATTTAAGTTTATATATTTACAAAATTTATAGGATTTTACAGAATTCCTTTGTGAAAAAATGATAATGTTTATATGTTTATTTATTAGATAGATTTATTAGATATTAAAATGTAATTTTTATTAAATAAAAGAGAATAATATTAAGTATTGTTCCATGTAAATAACTATCTTATTTTTTCCGTAGGATAAAAAACTTAAGTATAGTTATATAAAAAGCTAGAAAAAAAAACAGATTTTCTTTGACTCGAAATCCAGTATGATAAACAGTTTCAAATATCAATTATGAGGAAATGCTAGCGGCATTTTCAAACAAAACCCTTGTATGAACCAGTTTACGTACACTGCTATCCCTGGCGTATTATTACAAATATGTAATAATTCATTTATAGTCATAAACAAAAGTAACACCACAATTGTAGATTTTTAGGCACAACAGGAAACTTGATTATGTTTTCAAATATCTTTTATTTCTATGAAAGTTCATGGTAACTCAAGATACGACATATCCTTTCCATACAAAATATTCCCGTCGAAAGACCACATTAACTTGTGAACTTTAATTATAAATAAACTTTTACTTGTCACACGCTTAATTTTTATTATATAACAATACGGCATGACATAGTTTATCGTGGGGAACACCTTTACAAAAAAAAAACTTATTTGTGTCCTTGCAAAATTCGTATACCGAGTTACCTACCTACAGGTTTTTTTTTTCGAAAATACATTGATGAGCTTTTTCGCAGTAACAAGCTTCCATTCTGTTTGCTTTCACTCGACGATGCCCTTTTATAGGATCTTAAAACAGAATAAACGAAAAATATATATTTCAATATTGTTTTAAATCTAACCTCTCCATATTTTAGGTATACAGTATCTTGACCCACAAACTCATTTCTCTGTTTTATCCCTGAATAGTGGCATTAGAACAAAAATATTTATACCATACAGTCTATCTCTACCACTCCCATGTTCCTATGTTTATTTTATCCATAAACTAATTACCATAAAAGAAGTAGCAGCTTTCAAAAATTACATACTCAAATTGCCCAGTTATACCGCCATGATCAGACATCCAGCAAACAAATTTATAGAATTTAAAAATAAAAGAAAATCATATAGATATAGCCAAAGTCCTTCTTATACTTCTTAAGTGTTCATGAAAGATATTAATATCGGTCCAGTTTTGGATGAGGAAACAGGGTATTTATGATTTTGTCTATTTTATATTGGTATAATCAGGCCGAGCTGCAGTTATCTCTCTCGCGCTCTGTTCGGTCGGTCGGGCAGAGTGCGACAGCAATAGATTTCTGTTACAACGTATTCATTAAATGTCTTGTCGTTAACGTTTACTCTTAATATTTCACTTCATCAAATTATCGTTCTTAATTTCATGAAGTTAGTTAATTGATTACACATTTATGTATGTATGGAAGAAGAAGACCCTTTTGAATATTTTTGTACACTTATGGATATAAAATGCAAATTAGTTATTCAGTGACGCCTAATTTATTAGAAGTATTGTAATTATAAATGTTAGCGTTTTGACATCAATCTCGCTTGATGTAAGGAGATGATGTGTCACGCTCAGCTTAAAGTACTTCACTCCACTCCACTGAGTATTTGTTATATGATATAATTTTGTACATATTATGATTAGTTAGTAAATATTTTAGATTACATTAAGGTTTAGCTATAGCCCACGGTTTTACACCAGTGTTAAATGAATTCAGCCAACTCTCCACCACGCCGCCGCGCCGCGCTGCTAACGCGACCCGTATTGCATATCGTTGTCAATATTTTCAGTACTTGCCCACTGCTTGCCAGGTAGCTTGACCTTACTGGTTACTGCTACACTCCTCAATAAATAGGCTACGAAATTGCAAATAGATTTTATTAAATCTGACCGCGTAGCTCCTGAGCATTAGCGCATTCTAACAAAAATTCTGTTTAGTTTTATAATATTAGTGAATAAGTTTTCAAACAAGTTTTGCAAATGAAAGGTTTTGGTGACATTTCGCTAAATTACAGTTGGTGTTTGTATTTGATTTTACTTCCGCAAAAATGTTTGAAAATTTATATACGGGGTAGAGTTACCAACGTCTTTTTATTATTCTTGTATCTTTTAACAATATTTTGTCTATAATAAAAGGATCGTGTAAGTCAATGGATCCACTGAACTGAAGTACTTGCGTCCTCGCTGTGGTCACTTTTCCCGGTGAAGCTGTAAAAGCTGTCTGAGGCTTCAGGGCCCTTTGGCCCAACAGTATAGTCAAATCGGATGTTCACTTTTAGTAGATTTAGATAATATCGAGAGTGGTAGGGCAAGAATATTGCGTCAGATTGGATTTGTTAAGAGCTGTTAAATCAACTATTCAGGCTTACTTTTTTTCTGTTCTCTTTGAATTACAATTGTCATTTTAAAAATCTCGCTTGTTCATAAAAATCCAATATTTCGTTCATCTAATAGTCTATCTATTATCACATTATTGTTGCAGTGTGGGTGGACACAACTATTGCGTCTGTCTGAAACGTGAATTCCATGAACATGATAATAATAAGCCCTCTAAAATAACTCTTTGTTAGTTTTTCGCGTTTGGGTATATAATATGTATATATTATCCAGCTGTATATAATTTATGAAATCTGTATATAATTTACTTTGTCTATATGTAGTTATATAAAATAATATATTTACCCCAGTAAGATAGCATTTTTTTATTTACTAGGGTTAGTACATATCAAGTTTAATAGATTTAGTTTAACGATTACAAATTTATGTGATAAATTTGCCCTGTTTATTTTTAATGTAAGTAATTAGATTAATAAAATAAGTAAATTAACAAGTCGTATGATATTGACTCTTGATGTCGTAAAATTAGTGAGCTAATTTTTATGTTAGTATACTAGTAAATTAGTTTATGTATGTTGTAATAATGTCTTTATGTCACTCTTATTATTTGTTATAATAACTTTTGTATTTCAGAGGAGTGCACGTATATATATATATATATATATATATATATATATAGTGCCTAGGAAATGTAATAACTTGCATGCATACCTCACTTTGAAATCCCACCAAAAACTCTCACGTGATTAACGAATCCGAGCTTGTATTTTATACTTGGCGGTTTCTCATTAGGCATTCTATAGAATGCCTAGGTAATTTATTAAATATGAATCATTCTATACATTGCCTATCAGCTTCAGGTATTCTATACATTGCCTATAACATATACAATAATATACTATAAATTTAATATAAATAGTAGATTTTTAATGTAGGTATTTGTTTTAATGCTGGAGTCTATGTTATATTTTTATAAGTTACATGATTTTGATGATGATAATGTTATTGCGGTGACGATGAAAGAGCGTGTGTCAGTACCAGTTTGGTTTTTAATTTACTTTAATTTTATTGTGTTATTTTAATTTGATAACTAACATTAATTGTATAATTAGCATAGATCGGCATAATAGGCAAACCTCATGTACCTAAACTTAGAAGAACAGAGACGAGATTTGGAGACTTCCTTACGACAACATTTTTTTTCTGGTCATTTGGACTGGGTTTTCTTAACATGACGTAAGTATATTATAAATAATATTATTCGAAATGGGTAGACTAAATTTTCCTAAAATTTATGAACATAGAGTTGTTACGACACAATATTGCATAATCTTGCATATTATATTATTATTGATATTATAAGGAATATTATTTTGTGATTATATTTTTATAGAAGTAGGTACTAAGTAGGTCTATGATGTTTGATAAGTATGTATAAGAATAATAAAATTATTGCCTGATAATGTGGAACTATCAAAGTTGAATGACAAGTTTTGTATTTTATTTTCATATTGTACATTTCTGTTTTCGGAGCATAAGTTTAAAAGCGTCGTGTAATGTTCCAAGTATCTGGTATTAAATATTGTTTAAGTAGTTTAATTATTATAATATATGCCTATAAGCTTTAAAGTTATTGAGTCAAAAATCGCTTGTAATTATTTTTTCAAAATACACCGTACAATTTTGATACCTGATTTGTTTTATTCTATCAATGAGACTTATAGGAGTTTTAAGTCAGTCCCGAATCAAGAGTTTAAGTATGGGAAGTTCCGAGGCGGCGAAAGACTTGGGTGACGTGGGCCACCGCCTACGGCTTCGCGGTCCAAGGGGCCTCGCGCCTCGATGGTTTATTCATTACTTATATTTTTACCTAATATTATAAAATATTATTAATATCAACCATGACTCGTAGCATACTTCTGGCCGCCATATCGGCTGGCGTGACGTAAAAGCGCAAACCCAATATGTCACAAACAATGGCGTTTTGAGTCGTTGTAGCTAGGGGTGCAAAACCGTAAAGATGTCGATGTTTTGGTTAATCGACTTTTGATTAGATATGTCCGATTATAACATATAATTGTATGTTGAATTAACATAACTTCAGGATTTGAAAGGGGGTACAGATATGATTTGGTTATTTCAATATTTTATGATTATATTGGTTAATTTGACATTTCTTGAGTATTTTGAAACCGTGTACCTACAGGTATGTTTTGTTATTTTAATATCACAAATTATGTTGCTTGATTTCACACATAAATATAGATATATATTGATGTAATTTACGGTCAGTATGGTTCTGACATACGATGTTCATTATCGTCAGGTGGATGGGGTTATTTTTGCTATGCAGTATTTTTCGAAGTGAAAAAGTAAGACGACTAATCCGCGTTACCAAGTTTAGAGTGACTGTTTTAACGGTAACGTAGATAACTACTAAACGTTGTTGTTTTACACTTCGAAATTAAATATCACTTCGTAAATATCTAATATTTTTAGATAACATCATTTTTGTAATTTATTGGCTCTATAATATATTTTTTATCGTATTTATGTGTATATTAAATATATAAATACTTCATATAAACCTGATTTATTATTATGTGTTATTCGTGTGATACACGGTTGTTATGACTATATAGTGAGCAAATTATTAAACCTACAATCAAACTTAATATTCATTTTTAAATCGGTAACCGTATTGATAAAACTACGCATTCATGCGTCCCTAGTTTTTAGGTTACGTTAAATGTTATAAAATATCTCGGAACCCGGTTATTTTTAAATATCATTCACGGTTGTTAATACGTAGTGTATTCTCTATCTAGAATATTATAAAGAAAGATTGATTTAGATGCAATATGAGACGAGATTCCATATATTCATGAGCATTATCCTTTATTTGCTATTTTCAAATTCTAGCAAACGCTGGGATTTAATAAAAGGCAAATTAAAGCTTACTATGAAGTATTTATCAGAGACAAGGTGGGAAAGCAGAATCGATGCATTGAATGCCGTATTGCAACTAGATTATGTTGTTGGTTGCCTTAAATCAAACGGAACATTTAAACATACTCAGTGATTGTGATTCTGTTTTAAACGACGAAATGCACAGTTTAGAATTTATCATATCATCACGTGTTTCATGGTATGAGATATTATCGTGAGTTAATATCATAAGCAATTTATAGCAATCTGTAAAAGTCCAATTAAACATTGCTCTTGAACATTTACGTACATTTTGTACTTGGATCAAAGAATATCGATAATTTGGATTCGAAAAATGCTTGTTTGTCGCTCGTCAATTTATTGAGAAAAGCAGTTATGATCTGCCAAATGACTTTAAAAATAAGAAGGTAGCCAAAACCAAAGGGATGCTCGATTATGCAGGTAGCAATCAACCTATACAATCTCCAAAAACCCGGAATGAAAAAGATTTTTTCATAATAACCAATATGAATTAGAGATTTATGTATTTATATCAACGATTTGAAAATTTTGGGGTTCTCTGTTATTTAAATAAATCAAAAATATTCAAAAAGAGCAAATATTATAAAAACTGTCAAAATTTACACACAGTCTGCGAGTCAGTCATTGGGTGAGAGCAGCGACTTCCAACTTTACGGACTATATGAAGGATCAAACAGTGATCACAAATTTACTTAATTTCATTAAAGATGTGAAACAGCTGCTCCAATCATCAATAATCATCATCATGTCATCCGAAAGAGGTTCAGTGCTAGACATTGGCCTCCCCTAAAGATCGACACAATGATAGGTCCTGGGCTGCACGCGTCCAGCGGCATCCCGCAACTTTCACCAGGTCCCCGAACCAACTTATGGCGGGTCTGCCCAATGCTGCATCTTCCGGTACGTGAGCACCACTCGAGAACTCTTTGGCCCCATCGGCCATCCGTTCTACGAACTACGTGGCCCGCCCACTGCCGCTTAACTAGCTAACTAGTTTTTTTAGGGCTATGTCGGTGACTTTGGTTCTTCTGTGGATCTCCTCATTTCTGATTCGATCACGCAGAGTGACTCTGAGCATAGCCCTCTCTTTTGCCCTTTGAGTGAACTTGAGCCATATATGAGGCCCATAGCTAGTGACAACGTCTCAGCACCATAAGTAACTACTGGTAATATATACTGGTCCAAAAATTAAAGAATTATAGGCCCATCTCACTTTTGAGTCATGTTTATAAGCTGTTTTCGAGAATGATTACGAGCCGTCTCGCGCGCAAGTTTGTCGACTTCCCGAATAATCCGGTTTCCGAAAGAGATTAAGTACCGTAGACTACATAGACGCATTATGGCATGTTATACAGAAGACCGAAGTGTATTGCTTAGCGTTTGTGGACTACGAGAAAGCCTTCGATTCGATTGAGACCTGGGTTGTACTGCAATCTCTCCAGCGGTGTTAAGTTATCTACCGGTACACCGAAATGTTGAAATGTTTGTATGTAAACGCAACTATCCCAGTCCGGCTGCAAAGAGATATTATCTCTCCTAAAGTATTCACCGTTGCACTGGAAGATTTTTCAAGGTTCTTGACTGGGAAGGACTAAGCATCAATATAAACGACGAGTACATCACCCATCTTCGGTTTGCCGACGAGATGGAGGAGCTCTGTGCTAATGTTGTGCAATGAATAGCTGTACTTTTAATTATAGCTGTAGGAATGTACGTTCTTCAATTCAATTACAAAATTAAAAAAATATTTTTTTTGATTTGGCATTTCTAACTCGGCAAGTCTTAACTGTCTATAAATATTTACGTTAATTTCCAATTAAAGGAGTTATTTTTTTTTCGTATTTTATTGTGAATTAAGCCGAAAATCATCGTGTGTAGGTCAAATAGCTTATAACTCATGGAGTGGTCGAATGAGGATAAGTATGGTGTAATTTCTTATTTAAGCTCCTGCAATTATCGATAATAACACGCCATCTATCGGATCCTAACATCGTTCGATAAAACAAATATATTATGTAAATATGAACTCAAGTGTTCAGAAAATACATGACCACTAAAAGACGCGCATATGATTTTTATATTTTAAGTATTAAAAAGCTCACAAGATTGTTTGTTTGTTTAAATGTTCTGATCTCTGCATCTACCAGTCAGGATTGAAAATTTGTTCTTCCATCTTTTATATTTATTAATTGAGGAAGGTTAGGCTATTTAACTTCACGTTATGACTCTAGGGAACAGAGCAATAATCATATACGTTAAGCAATCTGGCAAGCCGTAAGCAAGAATGGGAAGTGTGAACACTTAACAACTATAGCCCGAGTGCGTTGACAGCGGCGCGATAGACTGGTGGTCGAATAAATTTAACACGGGTGGAACCGTGGGGCACAGCTAGTAGATAAAAAGATACTTATAAGAATATAACAAAATCTGCTCATATTTCTTTCAAAATTTTATTACATTGTCAGTCAACTGTAGATAAAATAAAATACACCATTATCACAAAGTAATTCAAGTGTCTGATATCTGGTAAACATCTTTGTGTTCAATGTTGATAGTATAGCTAGTAAGCTATATTATAACGAAAGCGAACAATGTCACAGGCGGTTGCTAGCAATTACATAAAAATAATATATTCATTATACAAAGAATCTACCTAGTATATTACCTAGTATAATTACCTAGTATTACTACTGTTACCACCAAAATCTTGAGCTGTTTTTGCTTGTAGATCGGATATTATCTTGTTCTGACCAGTGAAAACAGAGAGGCCGTGTCGCTTGAACAGGCATGTTGGTCGTATCCGATCGAAACCACGCCCGTTACTTATAGATACTAACCGTATACATTGTTTAGATAACCGATCGTCTAAACTCTAAATGTAATACAAAAAGTCCTTGACGAGAGTCTAGATTGGCCAATTTACCAATCAACAGGTGACAAGGGTGATGATGCAAGGAGAGTCATTTCGGACTGGGCCTTCCGTCGGTTGCGCGCTATGGCAGCGCTGTATACGTGATTTTTTTTTATTATCTTTGTCATATTTTTTTTAATTAACATGCGTCTTCTGATCTTTTTGGCTGTTGCAGGTTAGTTGTTATAGAACCCTTTTTTAAGTGTATATACTACATTTTTTATTTTATCTATGTAGGAGTTTTTTTTTTTTTGTAATAGCGATACATTTTATTTTGGTATTAACGCTAGACATCTTAATCGTTGAATTTCCAGTCGATACCTCTTGCAAATTGCAATAGACTTACAGTACGACAGCAGGTACCAATAGCAATTTGACCGTGTTATTATATATAATATACAAACATACATTCTTATATTTCCTACTTTGGCAACCAATCGTAATTATTAAGGTTTATTCCTAAGACTAATACATTGTCGAGCAGATAATTGTTTCGTTTTACACAAAGGTAGTGTCTTCGAGTGATATCAGTATTGTGACAAAATGGTGGCCCCTTGTCAGAACTTTCCAGAGTTTTCAAAGGGATATTGTGACATCTCAGAAATGATGTTTCATGTTATAATTTCCAATCCACTTCACTTGTTTACAATAACTAAGCTATATGACGTAAAATGCCACCAATATTACACAGAATAGTGTTAAATAAGGGTTTTTAAAGGACAGAGTAAGATCGCGCCTAAAACTCCAATATATTTACCATCGGAAAGTATACAATTTATATACATATTATGATATTTCTTGAATAAGATAAAACTTTTTTTCTTCTTTTCATACTTATACTATCAGCGCATAGACTTATAGCGGAAACGCGGTGAAACTAAAATAGTCTAAAGATCTCTGACTCTGACTAACGGGCAAAACTATTAATGACGTATTTTGCAAGAGCAAAGTGATAGCAAATTTTGAGTAGTAGGTACCTATCGGCTTAAAAAAGGCAATTTAAAATTTTTGTCGGTACATTTGGATAATTGTAATAACTTCCTACTTTTCAAGACGAATGCTCATTATGAACCAATCTCTCCGGAGTATGCGACTTGATGCTATAATCGCTAGTCAGAGATATATGAATCGCGACTGTTCCGATTTCAAAAAAATATCTCTCATAAACTATCCTGGTTTTTGTATCCCGTACAGAGAGTTTTTTGGTAAAATTACAATTACACGTTATTAGTTATAATCCACTTAACTTACGCATACTAACCAAACTATATCACATAAAATGCCACCAAAGCTACATAAGTTTATCTTTTATTTATCTATAGATACTAATAAAATAAAGCGGAAGAGTTTGTTTGATTGTTTGTTTGTTTAAACACGCTAATCTCAGGAACTACCGTTCGGGTTCGAAAAAATATATTTGTATATAGCCAGTTTCATAAGCAATAGTATAGGCTATCCAGTATTTTAGGCTACACCTTTCAGCTAGTCTTAGATGTTAATTTTTTTTAAGTAAGTCCAAATTATCGGCGCTCCCGAACTGCTTTATCCGCGTGCGCTGGCGTAATAGTGATACGTAAATACAATGTTGTACAACAATATTGCTCCTTAGTGCATATAAGTCCAGGATACCATATGCCAATCCCTTATACATAAGCCACAATAAGGTAATTTGTAACAAACATTTATTGAAAATTGATAAGTGATTTATAAGCATTATTATTAGGCATGGCATATTAATTCTTTCGAACTAAAGTTACTGCATCATCAAGAAAATTTTATGAAGATAAACTATGCCCTTTATAGCATGTTATTTGAACGCTTAGTTTGGGAAAAATGGAAAATAAAAATTCAACACTCGTCTCGGGTATATGACTATAGCAATAGTGGCGCGAACGAACCGTGTGAGTTGTGACGCAAAACCCTGGCCGTTCTATAAAAATATTGTCTATGCTGATGAAGTATTATAAATAATTATTAGCGATTTCTTTTAAATTATACGTGAGTGAAACCGCGGGCACAGCTAGTAGTCTTAATAAAACAAACCAGACAGATCAAGATCCCGGCAAAAACTTCATCCTTTAACTTATTGTCCGGGAAATTAGTAATGTGCTTATTAAGTACTAGCTAAGCCCGCGGCTCTGCTCGCGTGGACTACAGAATTATTGTTTATGAAGATATCGTAATCTTATATATTTTGTATGAGGATCAAGTATATAGGAAGTAAAACAAAAAAAAATCCAGTAGTTTTAGCGTGATACGCGCACAACGACAAATCTCAAACATTTTATTTATATAGAAATCGAAACACATAAAAAAATTCTTACTAAATCTAAATATAGGATAGCAACAATTACTTTAGGTAAGATTAACGATAACTTACAGAATCAATGAACAATGAACAGGTTAGAGCTGATAATTCTTCGCGCTGTGATGGACATAATAAACATTATATTATTGTAAGAGAATTAGCAAAATCTGGCTGTTTATTAGAAGACTGAACTAAATTTCAGGGTTTTCTTCATAGGTAAGCTTGCAGTTGCAGTATATGCAATACATTACAATGTGTTATTGCTTTGTGTTTTGATAAGGCGTTTATGAAAAAAACTTATTTTAACAAATGTTTAATACTGAGTAATATTTGCCCATAAAATAAATGAACGTATAAAAATCTTTTATATGCTTAAAGTAAGATAATTTATGTTATTTTTATTTATTTATGCCAGAAAGCAGAAAGCCCTGAAATTGTAATTTACATTGCTGCAATTGAATTTATGCATTACATTACAATGTGTTATTGCTTTGCCTTTTTATAAGGCGTTTATGAACAATTTTTTTTAAATGTTTAACAGTGAGTAATATTTGTCCATAAAATAAATGAATGTATAAAAAACTTTTATAGGCTTCAAGTAAGATAATTTATGCTAAAACCAAAACTTTAAAACTAATTAACTTAAAATTGTAGTAAATTATATGTGAAGATCATGGGAAATAAAATTTAAATAAAGTAGGATGTCCTTATATAATCCCAACCATTTCTAAAGGCTTTAATAGAAAATTACTAAGAGTGATAGTTTAAGCGATGACGTATTTTCTAGTAACTCGGAAAAAACCCTACCTAATCCCTTCTCTGAATTATGTGATCTATGACAAGTAGCGCCACTATCGATACTTTAAAAGTAATTCAGTGACGTCATTGAAGAGAGTCGGAAGATCGGTACGTAAAACATATCCGAACTATCTTTAAAAACTAACCCATGTGTAACTATATATATTTACAATTTTGTTAAGAAATAAATAAAAACACCATTTTAGTTCATGAATACATCTCGCAAGGTTAATTGCAGGTCTAAATTACTGTGTTATTAATTATTGTTACAGGTTATTGTGTTGTGAACTGTCAATTTTTTATGACGTGCATGACATTAGAGTTTATGTCAGTGTTACCAGTTGCTAAACTGTGAAAATGTTATATGAATATTATAATTTTAGTAGAAACGAAGGTAAAATTATAAATAAATAATTGTACATTTGGTTTTTGTTACAGCCGGTGTAGTTAAGTGTGAAGACGAAATAATGAAGAATTTAACGACGGTCACTTGGGCTCATGCCGTCAATAATAAAACTTATTTGGAGGCAGCTTTGTCTAGTAAGTATATCTATATGGGAAATAAAAAACATTACATACCTAACTTTTATTTTTAAATATTTGTATTCACATCCAGATTTTACTTTATTGCTATACAATTTTAAGAATCTCTGAATATATATTTTTCAAAACTTTATTGCTGATAAGTTGGCTTATTGTACGTTTTTATTATATAGTTTAATGCATAAAATTTCTATGAAATGAACCACAGATATTATACTTATATTATGTACATTATTATTTACCGTAGTGATATTTAATAGTTATCATGCGAAAATATAATAACAGATTAAAAACAATCGCGAATTTATTTAAATATACCAATAAGATAAATAATTCTTCGAGAAGCATTCGATAACATTGATAGACAGATTAATAATGTTAATGCATAATTACATATTATGTTAAACTAATGAGTATATTTTTAATTGAATACAATTACAATGTAAATAATTTGTAGGCATCTACCTACTCTATTTTCTAAAATAACAGTCACATCTTCTAGGTGAAATATCAATGCTTGAAGCGGATATTGTCCTAGGCCATCTCACAGGTCACGATGGCCCACCCATACCTATCATGGCACATCCACCAGCTGTTACATCAGATCTGTCACTAGCGAATTTCTTATCAACTGTCGCTCAGTACAATAATGTGAATTCTAAACAGAAAGGGGTTAAACTTGATTTCAAGAGCATTGATGCATTTGCGGCAAGTCAGGAACAAATTGCAATGTACAGCAAACCTGAGGTAACTTGTCAGTTTATTGTAAACAATGTGATTTAATAACTTTATAGATATACTTAATTATGGTAATTCACTCCTTTCGATATGAAGTAAAGACTATTGTAGATTAGTGTATTATTATCTAGTTGCCCAAGTGGTTTCACTGTGACATTTATAGGGCGATGACACGACGGTAACCGTTCATAGCAATTTGGCTCTCAGTTATCCTCACTGTGGATACCTTCAAGTGTAGTGCAATCAATATGCAAATCCAATGAAAAATATATGTTTTTAAAGAAAGCTAGGGTACAAAGAAATTTATTTGGAGATTGCTTTCTACTTGTGGCAGCCCGGTTAGTGGAATACCTCCACTCTGCAAACGATCGCAGACATATAGCCTTGTGTGTTCCTGTAGTGAGTAGGTTTTCCTTGTGTAGGGGTAGGGCCCAAGAGAGGTAGGCACAGAGAAATTTCTTTGGAGATTTCTTTCTACTTGGGGCAGTCTGACTGAGAACTTTCAAAGTAGGTGTTGTCTATGTATTGTCTTATCACCATACAGTTTTTAATTCTATGCTTATCACAATATATATGGAAATAACTGTGACCTGGTTAAATAAAGATGATCGAACAGGATTATCTCATTTGTTGTTGATAAAAAAAATATTAGTAAATGTACACTAGAGTTATTAAAATCATATAAAATTAAAAAGTGAACTTTAATACATTGTATTAAGGATTAAAATAATATCCAATTGAAAGTAAATTATTCTGACAGTTTGCAAAGGAAGATTAGTTGTGTTGCCATATTAATAAATTGTAGTTTTTTTATAATATTATAAATATAAATTTATATATATATTTAGTTTTTAGAGACGTTGGGAATCAAATAAAAAAAAAAAAGAATTATTACCACATCCTCTTGTGTGGCTCACTTAATAAAGGACAGACACGAAATGTTTCGTTGGCGATTTGAAACTGTTTGACGTTTTATCGCATTCATATGGCACCGATCTGGTTACTCGTTTCATTGATGGTACAAAAACGCATAAAAAGTTCTACTCCAATAAATGTGTTTTGTATTAATGTTGATATTATTGCGATGAGTAATTATTTTTATTTTGGGCTTTTTGGCGTTAAAATATTTAGTATTTTATACAACTTGATGTTGACTAACAAATTCACGTTAAAAAGATGATGTGAAAAAGATGTTAAGTCATAACGATTATACCATAAAATTTGTATTTCTTTTTTACTATTTTTTCCATTCTACGAATGTGAATTGTGAACAGAAATGATACAAATGTCTCGGTATTGTTACTGTCTAGATAAAGTTTCCATTGTGGCTGAACGCCGACATATTGCCCGGTCCTGTGGATGCTACAACGAAACCCGTAGATCCTGTCAGGTTCCTGGAGCTTGGAGCGAAGCACCCGCGTGCTGTTCTGTCCATCGGGTGGACTACCAATTACGGTGGAAACATTACCGAAGGGGAGTACAGCAGGGAACAGATAGGAGCCATGCTGAGACTGGTCAATGAAAAAAAAGTCAACCAGACTGTGACGTTCCCGGTAATTTTTTAAATGTATTTCAATAACTTTTAAGGTTTGTTGTTTCATATAGGGAAGCAATCGACCGTAGAAAGTGCAGCAACGAGAACACTGAAAAATAAGTACTTACTGCATAGGATACACTTTTCAACTTCTGATGTAGCAATAGGGCAAATTTTAGAAAACGCCCTAGAACCTAGACTATTGTACAAAAGTGAATATGCAAAAAGTATACTCAGAATGTTTTGTGGAAGAATCATCGAAAGCTTGTAATTTCATTCCAGGTCCGAGCTGGTTTAGCCTCCAATAGCCAGCCAGTGATCTTAGATCTTCTCAGGGAAACAACATCCCTCAATTCTTCCATGACGGTGTGGTCGAGCGAGGGTGATGCAGTCGAAGTCGATCGTTTGAAGGCCCTCATCCTCACCGTTGGTCTGGAGAGGACATATCTCGATGTTCCTCATGATCTCGCTTCCAAACTTCATCTACCTGGTCCTGACACGGTCAAACATTAAACATTTCCTAATATATCATAAAATGGTATTTTATTTTAGTACATGCATATTTTGCAATGTTGCTGGTTATGGCCATAGGTTTCGCTCGTTTTTTTTTAAATATATAATTAGATCTATATTCAAATTCGGAATTAAAACTTTTAATTCAGAATTAAAAATTTATGGCGATTTTAATTTTATATTGTATTCTAATTTTGTATGTAAGTATTTTGGAACAAAACTTTTTCCTAAATTCAAGCGGCTGAATGTACAGTTGTTTGAATAATGAATGTACAGTTTTTTCCAACACTAGTCACACTAACTCGGTTCTACTAATGAGTAAGCAAGACAGATGTACCACTAATATGCTAATACAATAAAATCCCAGCAATATAAATGTTTGCTGTTTTGTACTTCTGGGAAATGTATATGGGCAGGAACATAATAAAGTTCTAGATCATTTTCTGATATACATTTATAGGAGATTAATTACACAAAGTTATAAGTACGAGTAGTATACGTAAATAAATTTAAAATGACAGGCACCGTCAGGGTTAACAAAAAGTTAATCGAAATACTTCTAAAAAATCAAATAACTATTAAAAACTATTACAAAAAGTTTTACCACGGTAGCAGAAATAAAAAATAAGAAAGTATAAATGTTCTTGAAATCATGCAGGTTCGAAAAATCCGGTGAAGTTATTTACTCACTAAGCTTGGTAACATTGGAAGACGCTAAGTGACCACTGACTTGTATAAAACATGTTCACAGCTGTTCAATATAAATCACAATCATTTTATTTATGCTAAGTTGAAGATGGTTGAAGCGTCAATGAGTGTTCTGGGAACTAATTTCTATATTTATTACAAATACATTTCAATTTTTTGTCCTGTTATTTTTTCGCGTTTTACCAGTTGACTATGAAGTATATCCATCGAACACAAATAATGAAGAAATGTGCATTTTGTTTTGAAAATTTAGTTACATTACATGGACACTACTATGAATAACAGTGTCAAAATGGCGCAAATCAAATATGCAATAAATATAACCGACAGTCGCCCGTTCCAGAAGTAATAATACAGGTCAGTAGACATGACCGGACCAGCATCTATCGAGTGATATCCGGCTGATCTCAGAGTGTTGAAATAGGTGAACATTACAAAATTCACATCTGTTCACGTTTACATTAAACCGCAGGGAAGTTATTACGTTTCGAAACATATCCCGTGTTTCATTTATCAGTGAAGTGAAATATAATAACTTCACTTTCTCATGACGATCGTGTTCTTTGACTATCGAATAATCAATAGTAATTTTCACAATCGATTGAGCCATAGTCGGGTTTAAACTATTTATATTACCAATTTGCAACGCTTTAAAAGGAAATATGGGGCTGCAATTTGGGATTGCAATACAGATTTCTGCGATTGTTACTGATGTTAGATACAGTACTAAGAAACAATTTTGAATGTATGAATGTATGTAATGAAGAAATTTGATTACAATGTAGACAATAGCATTGTCCTGGTCGTTGAGTGATTTAGATCAACGGAATATCGATTCAATGTTCGCAGTTTCGAACCCCGGCATGTACCAACGAATTATCCCAATTTAATCGGTAACACTATCTGCTAATGGTGAAGAAAAACATCATGAACTCCTGAACTCCCCTGAACTCTCGAGAAATCTTCTTGTAGAACCACTGTATGGGGAAAAATCTGTGGATTTTTTGACGTTTGAAATCGTTACCTATGTGTTGATTTAGCACGTGCCATCTCTTGGACACTTTAAAGAAAGAAAGAAAGTAAAACATTTATTTACAACACATACATACATATTTAACAAACAAATTGACACAATAAATGAAGTGTTGCACGGGTTCGAGTAGGTCCCTAGGTTTATAGCTGCAAACACTGCAGCGCGCTGTAATCCTGACAGGGCCTGTACGTTATGAGACTGTTTTATATGAATTTTAATAAAACGCATGGTTTTATTTTGAAGGTGTGGTTACTAAGAAACGTACACGTGTAGGTGCAATGAGATTTATACCAAAAAAGACATAAAAAAACTTCGAAACAGTTCTCAGTTTAAGTAAGTATAAAGATGTACCACTTGATAGACAAAATGCTTCCCGGAAACGCATTATCTCTATAGCCATTACAGAGGAATGTCTAAGACAGCGTTCCTAAAACTTTAGACATAGTCCCCATTTCAAAATAAACATTTGTAGACAAATAATTTTTATCCCTTAAGTATGGTCCGCACCATAATTCAACAATTTCTTTTTTCAATGGCTTTCGTGTCCATTCATCCAGCCAAACATGTAACGCTGTACTCCAGCACCGGTATTTGCAAGCATATAGTTCCCTCCTACGATATTGAGTCCATCAAACGAGCCGCGAAGAGGCATTTCTGTACCTAACATGATGGCACCGACTACTTATGGAATTTGTTACTAGCTGTTGCCGTCAGATGTATGTATGCTGTATGCCAAGTTGGCATAGAAAAAGTCTCGTTATAGGCATAACGTCAAGTAAGATCATCTATTGACTAACGAACGAGGAAATGGCGATAGCGGGGTGGCAGGATTGCACAACCGGACAGAGTCTTGATTACGCAGGCCAGCATGACAACTGCATCTGACGATGGATAGCTAGTTTGTCACTTGTCACCACCGTTTTATCATCAAGACAAGTTCAGTCACTATGCCGTGCTACTATAAAAAAATATTTAAAGACTAACAAAATCACAGTCAAACAAACACAATAAAAAGTACGAGTTCCCTTGCAATTACAATACAGGAAGCCCACCCGCGAAGCCATAAGCAAACTACATAGGTAATTATTATAAACCTTACGGTTATAATAAGTTTCCATCTCCTACACAAACGTAATTAGGTGCGAGAATAAAAGGTTTAGAAGCGCTGTTCTATAACGTCTATAAAGGTGAAACCGCACTAGGCGGAACTGAACTGCAGCGATGAAGCGCGCCGCGCCGCCGTGTGTCGCTGGCATTAATTCTTTATATGAAACTGTATGGGGCATACAGCACTACGCGGCAGCGGCAATGTGCATAGTTCAGTATGCCCAAGCAGCCAGCAGCTCAGTTCCACCTAGTGCGGTTCACCATTATAGTTAGTAACGATCGCAGTCAGCCGATAGATACGATCTCAAAGCAATATATACTCGAGACCGTATCAAAGTACTATCAAAGCCCAAGCTATTTTGACCATTGACACTTATTTACGGCATACGTATTGATTGACAATATAGTGTCTAATTTGTTTACAAAAAATGTAAAATTTTTCGTACTTATATTAATTATTTGAATATAATTACTGAAATCGGAGATCAGAAGCATTCAGAGCATTACAAACGTGACTTGAGAAAACATCGATGTGCTGAATGCAAAATGCGCTTGTTTCCAACATCCATCCTCGTTATACTTCTCCGAATATCAAGAGTCGACATCTAACTTACGTAAATTAGAGAGTCAATTAGCATAGTCCGGAGTCCGGAATCCGGAAGTCTCCGGATTGTAACGACAAATGTTCGCCAGTAGAAGACAATAAAAAGTTTGATACATTGATACGTTCGGCATTTCTGCAGGCGCTCTTGACAAATCAACAGCGGACGAGTGTGTAAGTGAAGGATCGTGTGACTTTACGACACGTACTTTTGAAAGTTCTGACTTTCCGTGAGTCTAACTTATAAGATGTGCAAGGCAGTGGATACCGGATCGGACTGTCGGCGGCTATTTAGGCTCCAAGGTGTAAAGATTAACTCCCTACCGACTACTACATTCTTTATTTATAGGTACCTCAATAGAGACATGGTGGTATAATAGATACCTATCTGACGGAATAGCTATTAAAATTTTATGAACAAGCGAGCGGCTATTTAGTATTTAATTGTAATTTACAGTGAACAGAAAACAAAAGCGAGTGTGAATGGTTAATTTTATAGCTCTTAACATATCACATTCACTTCGGCATTCCTCGGATTACCCGACAACTAGTTGCAGCTGTGTGGTTCCGTCTAGCAAGAAAGCAAGCTATCCTTCACTTTCGTTATAAATGAAACAAGGACGGATGTAGTAGCTACTCAGCCGCCCGCAAGGATTTAAACTGCGGACTTGGTAACAACGCAGGATAATTTAATACGCGGTATAAGTTGAAGGCGGTAGCGTTTGGTATACGGGGAACACGGGGAAAAGCAGATTGGTGTTTTTGTGTGGGCAAGACAGATTATACCAAAAACTCATGGTAGACTGCATCTGGGATCTTTTCTTACAAATCCGTGGTCTATTTAGTTATAAAATTTAAATTGATTTTAACGACGTGAACGTATGTAAACATCGCTAAGCTTCTAAAAACTGGCTCACGTATACAGCTACCAGACAACAGAGCTATGTAGGACATTGGCGATAGATTATACATTTGAATCAAACAATGAGTTTTACGGTCAAGGTAACTCATGATTAAGCCTTAGATTAGTAGATTAGGGCAGTTGAAATATTTGTCGTATCGTACTATTGAGCAAAAAGCACCTACAAGTATGATCAGCAGCTGTACTTTAAATCCAGTTTCTCTGAGCTTAGTGTATTAAAATATATATGTGGCCGACATTTTCACTTAACATCAGACGAGATTGTAGTCAAAGTTTAAGAAAATTGATTCCCTACCAATATACAATTTATACGCTTACCGCTTCAATCTTAAACCAGATATTAACAGAAATAGGGAGCTATATCGAATTGCCGGTCCCATGCAGCTGCGAGAACGACTTCTAGAGCCGAGAACAACGATTAATAACAATTAGGCATTCTGACAGATTTAGGTTTCGCGCCTGTATCAAGCGATTGTTTCACACTGAGTGAGCTTTTATATAGGTACATATATTAGGTTAAAAAATCTAAGAAATAGCGACTATTATCTACCCGCCCCGCGCCCGCCAGTAAAGCTCCCAGTCGGCATTTTCAACAATAATCGTCATATCTTAGCCAATTTACACAAAACAATAATAAATTGTACACCTAAACCTTCCTCATGAGTCATTCCGTCCATTGATGAAAACCGTATGAATATTTTTTGAGTTTATCACGTTCAGACAAAAATGACAAAAATTGTTTTTGATACTTTCATATGCATTCAGTAAAAGCCTGTTATTTTGACATTACAAACAGACTTCAATTTTATTATGTGTATAGATAAGTAGATAGAAGATTATGAATCAACTACACAATAATAGTGTCTATTTCATTAATTTTAATTTGAGTAACACTGTCACATACACTACTTCATAAAATAGCGAGCAGCATAACACTACATTCCTTTAATTAATTTTAATTGTAAGTAATCAAAAGAAATGTCTACATGTCAAAAGATTAAGTCAGGGCCAAACCGCGGCTCTTGTAAGTAAATTCGACGCGTTCACACGAAGACAGTACAGGCGAGTGAGTTCAACTGCTTATATTTGCAACGGGCACTCAATTAAAACTGTTCTTAATAATATACGAGTAAATTACAATAAAATATAAGAAAATGAAAGAAAAATGAAGCAGCTAGAGAATATAAATTAATAATAGGATTGTTAAAACAGATTTATATTTATCGTCCTACAGAAAATGTACTATTGTAGAAGTGAACAGGGGCCGTGAACTAAAACACACAGTAAGGCGTCGTTACAATGGTTTTTACTAATTTCAGATTTTAATCTAATTAAGATTTTCACCCAAACATTTTAAAGTTCAAACTTTTTTACCTATGTTTAATAACTATACGGCTCATTAAGATAAATGCGAAAACGTTTTGGTGGATATAGGAACCGGCCATATATTCGCGATTATTGTATCATTTATAATTAGTGTTGCGACATCCCTTTTTTCCTTCCAATTTCTCCTATTCCTTGGGGACACTATTGGATTTAAAATACGCGCGGAAATCTGCCGCGTAATTGTTCGTCAAAACGAACAAAATTATAATGGCTGCCGCGGAACTGCAGCGATACACGCGCTGTGGATAATTTCGTGGTAAATTGCATAAAAGTATCGGAAACCTAGTGAAATACATCTTTCGAGTGCTCTAGAAATGTTATGACTGTTCAAGACGTGTAAGGACGTTCAGGGTGCACCCTTGGATCGTGGCAGATACAACCAGGATATGTTGGAGAGTCCCCCTACTGCTCCATTCTATGTGTATTTCCAGTCGTCGCATTCTCTTGGTTGTGATTAACTTGTATTATAGCATCCTACGAACAGATTAGTGAAATAGCTAGCTTGCTCTGATATACGGCCAGTACCATCCAATTAGTGTAGATACTAAGATTGCTAATTACCACATGTATATGCAATTGTAATTTGCCTTTGAACAGTTAAGTATATGTCTTTTATTTTATTCGCGAGCTACATAAATAAACCATAGTGATTAGAAAACAACGACTGAAAGCAGCGAATATCAATATAGATATAATTAATTGAAGAGAGAGAGAGAGATTGGCAGCATCTCAATACGTAAATTGAGTCACCGTGTACTTTTAACTTTATTTATGATGTTCGCCGTCTAATTGGGTACTATGAACCCCACAGAAATAATGTAGTTTCATTTCTACCGTCTAGGCAGTAGGAATTTGTCGAATAAAAAATAATAAAATACATATTCCTACTATCGTCGTGTGAACGAGACGCTAACGCGTACATGTGCGCCAGCGCATCTTACGCGTATCAGTTTATCAACTTCAATCGTGCATTTCTTGTTTATATGCTGCGGCCCTTGTGTTGTCTGATACATATCTGTATTACCCACTGTTGGGACACATAAAATTGATGATTCAGAGTATTTTTAAACTAAATTTAGATGTTACAAATTTATTGAGAATGTTATCAACACATGTCTGGACACGTGAAACCTATTAGTAATGGAAGAATATAAATAAAATATTAGATTAGATATTCGCTGGGAGGAGGACAAGAAAACTGTGTCAGTCTGGATCGCGACTACCTTATACCAGAGTGATTACGCGGGGTGTTCGGGATCTGTCTCCGACTGGGTTGTGACCATGCCTATGCATATGCCATGTGACTATGCAAATCATGATAAACCCGTTACACTGACTAACTTTTGGCTTATTGCGTTTCGGGATCAGCCAGTATATATCCAGTTTCCGAGAGGCATGACAGCGACATTTAGCGATGGATTGTCACCGATGTTTTTGGAATCGAAGTTCGACTGCAGAATAACCATTGCTACATCTATTTCAGTCGCATAGCAGCAATATTCACGCACATCAGGCCTACCAACTCAGTCCTCAGTAAAGGCAACCTATTAACGACTGGCGTCTTATTAAGGACTCTGGTTTTTCTGAACTTGGTTATAACTATCTATAAGCTGCAGTGGCCGTTTTAAATTTATTCGACCAACTTTCCCGTACTTTCGTATAGCTTGCCAGATTGCTTGACGTTCATTCTTACTGCTGTGCACCTTAAGGTCTTAGCGTGAAGTTATATGGCTTATAACCTACCTCAATAAATTTAATATAAAACGGAAAAATATTTTTTGTAATCTGAGTGGTAGTTCGAGTGAAACAAACAAACAAACAATCTCTTGAGCTTTATAATATTAGTACAGATAGATATATTATTAGAATTCCTTACATTACATTTCTTATGGTTTTGTATTTGTAATCGGTCCGAGAGATATTATGCGACTTAAAAAACCAACCAAACCAAACCACACCACTAACTACAAACCAGCCCCACCTAGGCGGAGAATGCATCCCGTCCCTGATCAATGAACAAGACACGTAATTAGCTCAGAAACGGCAGAGCCATGTCATAAATATTTTCATTGTGAGATATTCTCATGCCGCAATGTCTGCCGTCTCGCCTACAACTCTACAAATAACGTGATATTTGCGTTTCGAACCCTGTTCCTTCGCAATAAAGTCGATGTTAGACACTAATGCTTGTACCCAAAGGGTGTCGACCTAGAACATGTGGTGTCCACGTGACCAAAGGGTCTTGTGAACAAGGGAATTGTAAGAAGTTTGCAAAAGTTTTGATTAAGTAGGTATAGTGATGTCACTAATATAGATTTGAAGCAAGGTGGAAAGGTGAATGAGACATTGCTCGGTTTGCTCATAAGGCGCTAGTAAGGTTTCTTTTTTACTTTTAAATACAGTTTCAAAACTGTTTTTTTTTATGTATATAAATATGAGTTTTATGAATATAAAGTTAAATATACTTGGTCTTAAAATTAAGTCATTAGTGTTAAAACTGTATATCGTTAAATAATTGTCAAAAAATCGATAAAGTTCTCAAAATACATATTATAAAACTCAACGTCCCTCTATTTATTTTAATTCGTAGCTATGCTTTCTGACCAGGTTATAGGATATAATTATGTTGTAAGATACCGTAGCATACGAAATAAGCAATGACGATAACGGTCATGATTGAATGATTCAACGATTTCTCAGAATTGTCTGAGAAAGATGCATTTGGGACGCTTACGCTAGCTTACGTTGGCTTACGCTGAGTAAACCATACGAGATATATCAAATTAATGTTCTATACGGTTCTAAAGATTTGGATAAAATTTTGTATTTAGAAAAAAATTGTCCAAGTATATCTAGATAAGCATATAATTAAAACACTCTATGTAGATAAGTGTTTATTTTAAGACACCCAGCAAGGCTCGGTCGCCCAGACATAACTCATTAATTTCTCAATAGGGCGAAGAGAGTATGATTTACTGGTGACAATAATTACCTTAAAATCCCATTAAAACTTATATTACATCAGTATGATGTTATATTAATATCACAAATTATGACATAACTTTGAGATCACTTATCATATCAGTTTTATGTCATGTATACATAAGAACGTTATGAACCACGTATGCCTTGTGTGTGATGTCAAAGTAAATTAACATGTTCACTGGGATATTAAATAATTTTAGGTAAATTTTGGTATTCGACCGTATCCCATTCGATTTCGTCTCTATCCGAAATTATTCGAAACGTTAATATCGGATTAGGTTACCTATACCAGAGACTGTTTTCTGTTTTCTGTTTCTGGTTTCTGTTTTCTGTTTTTCTAGTCTATACTGATATATGTATTTATATTTTGATTACGGATACAGAGTTCTATAACACCGCTGAGCTGTATGTAGCATCAATATATTGATATGAAACCTTGGTAAGCTAACAGAAATTAAAAGAGAAATTGAAGTGAAAAATGTTTAGAACAACACGGCCTTTTTTTCTTCAAGTTCATGAAAACTGCGGTATTTTATCCAGTGGTTAATGAAATATGAAGCGGTAATAGCCTGAACGTGAAGATCTAACTACAGTAGCTGTCAGTCACCATGACTATTTTTTCATCATCTATTCGAGTCGCCAATGACATACAATAATCAATGAAGCGCATTACACACAATAAAGATACTATATAATTATATGTTACGATATTGTTTGGTAAAATAAATATAGTATCTTAAGGTATCATCACAGACGGGTAAGATACAGTCTGCTTAGGTATCGCGTATATTTTTTTGTCCGAATTCCATTTACAGGTGATTAAATATAAGTAACACGGTTTTACTATTCGATTTATTAGACAACTCATCAGACTATGATACTGATTTTGAATTCGATATGCAAATTGTATTAGCACATTCTATAAGATGTGGTCGTCGTGACATAGATGAAGACGTAGCTAGTGATGGTAATTGCTATTTCGGCCAACTCGAACTCTTGAATGGCAGGGTTTACTGCTGGTTTACTATGCGATGCGATATATAAGTCTATGCAATGCGGTTTTACAAGATCTTCAATTTCTTATTGTTTATCTCGTAGATGAGTAAAATTATGTGATTAATACGTTTTTTCTTCAATGACACGTGTATGTTGTAATGTGACATGAATATTTTTAAATATTTGAAAATACGGCAAGCATATATCGCACATGCGCGTGCGTTAGCGTTATTAGCGCGCGAGCGGCGGAAGATGGAACTTGCATAGTGAAATATCTGAATCACTGACGATTTCAGAAGACGAGGTACCGAATGGATCCTACTGTCTCTTTAAATGAGACCTTGGATTTGATGTGAACGTATGTAAAATATAAAAAATCTAAAGCGGCGTAAACAATCCCAATCGTCGAGAAAAGCCGACACGAAACTTTTTTTACAGCTAAAAGTTAAGCCATGTTAAGGTTATTTGGTTGCGATCTTCTGTAGGGTGGAGGAATAGCAAAGGACGGGCAGCCCCAAGTAGAGAGAAATATCCTGAAAAAACCGGCTTTACTAGTCGAACTTATTGCCAAGCAAATCGGTAATGTGACTAGGAACCTTATTATAGAACCACACACTGTTACCCAAAAACTTATATTGGTCTTACTAAGGTTAATAAAACACGGGATGACTAATTTGTGCTTATTTCTTGTAATAAATTATTCGTATTGTTATTACATATGTATTTTTTTTAATATTCATTATTTAATAATTCGTAAGAATTATTTAATGTTTCCCCTAACCTATAGATGTATATTAGTATTTTCATAATTGGTGTACCACGTTTAATTATAGTACACTTATTGCAAATTCATTATATACTTTCACAAAGAGATGATTGTTAATATATGCTGATTTCCGGTGAATGCAAATTCTTAGAACGTTTTAACCTTTCTACAATGTTGCCTTGCGAATAGCGTTGCCAGGCGTCCGGGTTTACTTACCAGGACATGTATGGCTTTTTATATTAGTAGTAATTTTTGTTAGTATTTTCGGAATGTGCTGATCCACGGACGCAGACGGTTGAGCGACCGCGCACGATCCACAGGACATGATCGACTGTTAGGGCGAAAGGTCAGGTTTAATATAGCGCTGGATCCGGCTTTTGTATTTTAGGATCAGGCAACCCTACTTACAAAAGATCTCAATATTATGCAGTTCACTAGAACTTATAACATTGCAGACTAACTCGCTGTTTTATAAGTTTACGGAGAAATTTACTTGTAATTGGAATACTTATTGTAAACTTCATCTTTGAAATTCTTATTAGCGGTCATTGACTTCTGTAGTCTAATGGTATGTCTAAAGTGCTATTTCGGAACTTAAGGGGGCGTTCAAGTAGTACGTAAGTACGTAAGCCAGGTATAATTTTTGCTTACTTTTGCTGACAAAGTAAGCATACGTAAGATAAAAAAATATAAAATTTTGAAAATGTTGACAAAATCATTTAAATTAATAATTTTATTTTCATTATTTCACTATATTATAGTGTATTTCTTATCATACTTCTTACTAGAGATAAATGGGATTTCCGAAATTCACCTAACTCTACACTTCTGTATAGAGTTATCTTAAATGTACCGAAAACAATTCATCGAATTCCCGACGGCTTGAAATAAATGAATATAACTCCATGTATTTATTTCATAAAGCTTTAGAAAAAGTTTTTAACTCTTATAATTTGGGAGAGGGGAGGAGTTCTCAACTTTCTTATTTTTGCTTATATGGGGTGGGGGAACCTAAAATCATTGAAAGTTTTCTTATGTATTACTTGAACGCCCCCCTACTGTAAAAGTAGGGTGATAGGGATTCTTTTATCTTCACCCTATTCTCATGTTGAAATTTTATTAGTATTTTCTAGCATATAAGTCAGTCCTTACTTCCACACTTTAGCATCTTTGGCCGAGATTATGGTTAAACTTCATATTTTTTCAATGCTATTCCATACAAGCTCAATGGATAGTCCTTTTCTCATTAAACGCACCGGAACACACTAAGTTCAGTCTAGTTAGAATCAGTTCGATCCTCGCGGTCATCGCAATAGTTAGAAATGATGAATGGTCTAGACAATCGGTTTTTCTGTACTAATCTGCAAAGTTTGTTTCTCTCATATTATTTCAATAAAATATTAACTATGTAATATAATATATTTAATTATATGCCACATTAAATGTTTTGCTATCGGTTAAAAACCTTACCTTTTTTAACGTGGGGAAATTCTGCATTTTATCCGCGTCCCGAGCCGAGCAGCTCAAGGGAGGGGTATGTCGGACTCTTACCAACTAAAATCCCACGGTGTTCCTTCGTCACCCATTATGCCAGGGAGTGGGGACTGCTTGCGCATTACTCCTTACCTATAGAGATAATATGGGTTAAATCGATACACTACTGAACTAGCTAAGACAGTTTGAACTGTTTATTCTTGTTTGGTTTGCGTTAATAATGTTTTATTGACATTGAGTGGTATATCGGGTCAATTGTATGCGGCAGGGTTGCGACCACCATACGCCTAGTGTAACAGCGGTCATAGAGGTACGTTTAGGACAGTCGCGTCCCGAGATTAACCGGTATGTATCCAGTTACCAAACGGGGTGATAGGGTAGTTATGACTCGGTCGTGAACATGATGCACATTCTGATAAATCCTTTACAATGACTCTACTTTGGTTTGTCGAGTTTCAGGATAGCTGTTTAGAAGTTTGGAGGTGGGCATGACAGCGTCACCGTAGTATTTGTTTTGCAATGTGCTTACCCTGTCCTATCGTGCGTACTGTGTTAGTGCAATGATGGCTCAGTGTTAGCGTGTACGACTTAGCAAACTGGATGACGTTTTCCGAGATCGAAAAATACCGTAATATCTGAAGATCCGTCTTTTTAACCAGTATATCCTGCCCATGATGAAGTTTGGAAACATGGACGCTCACTAAGGAAATTGTACACAAAATGAGAGTCGAACAACGCGAGGCATCATGTTAGGTATCACATGAGTCATAGAGTTATAAATAAGGATATCATAACACAAAAGTGATGGATATTTGTGTCGATGATGTCAGAAATTTTGTCGGACAAGGTTGGCACAGGACCTCTGAACCCTCGGAGACAGTTGGGGTTGTACCAGACTGTCTCTCTTCAGCGCCGGAAGCCTGATTGGGGCCGGCCTCTGGGACGACGCGGTGAATGCAACCGCGATCCCGTTTCGCCCCACTGTAGGTAGCCGATGGTACATTTTGGTACATTTAGTGAGTAGGAGTCTCACATAACCACTCGCCCCCGCCAGCGGGTGTATACCAATGACGGGTTCCTCCACGTTAAAAAAGGTCCACTGAGTGGCGTATAAGGGATATGACCCTGCAGTGGGTTGAAAAAACCTGTCCATGGTGACGATGATGATGATTTATTTTGCTATGCTTATAAATAAAAAAAGGTATAAATTCGCTCGGAGCAATAAGGAACAAGACAACAGGCCGTGACCAGACCCAGACCTTAGCGGTCTCAACAGACAGCTTCCTTCACTCACTCCATAAGATACAAGGCGACCTTTAACATTGCATCCGATGTTTATTGCAATACACATTATAGACTTTGATTTACTGTTAAATGGAAATGATATTAAACATTTAATGAGGGCAATTAGCTTTGTTTATATATCAAATTTTTTTAGTACATTTTCTGTGCTAGATAGCTATTTTATAGATCACTGATTTAAATTTAATTTTTAATTAAATTTTTTGCCTTTTAGTCCGTTTGTATGTTTCGATTGAAATCAAACACCGCTTAATTAATTTTATTGAAAATTTGTATACAGGGAGTATATGTCATTTCGTAACAGATTAATTATACAAAAATATCAATATATCTTCAAAAAGTGTCATAAAATATGAGTAAAAATAAAATTATAATACGCAAATAATTGTCTAGCTGGTCTATGTCATAAAAATACAGTTTATTATGTAAAAAAGTATTGCTTATAGACTTGCGTATAGACAATCATATTAGATAAAGCAAAATAAGTAGACTTTTTATGGCTACATGGTTTTTTTTTTTTTTTTTTTTTTTTTTTTTTTTTTTTTTTTTTCGAACTGACTACACTGTTAGCCTGAGGGGCCCTGGAGCCTTTACGGCTTTTACAGCTTTACCGGGCTTGGGGGCGAGCGCTTAGGGCACTCAGCCACGAAAGCTAAGCAACAACATCCGAGGGTGCCAAAGTGGCCGGACCTCGGCTCGGACTGTTGCGCGTATGCAATTAAGTCGCGATCTGACTAATTCCCTATCCGTAATTCGATCTAAACTAACTATACATATATACATGTTTCTGCCCCCTGGGAGGAGGGAAGGAACATGTGTATGTGTATTTAGTGGTCTGAAATTTTTGTCTACTCTAACTAGGCAAAAAAAGAAAAAAAAAGGTCCCTTACAGAACCTATGTACCTATGTGTGTTGTGCATGTATGTATAATGCAGTGTCATGTATGGCTGTGAAAGCTAGTGATTGTAGAGTCACTTGTATCGCGCGAGCGGCTGCTTGTCTCAAAGGCTCCATGCCGATGGATCGGACCTAGGCTTGAGTTGCCGCAGAGGAGGGCGGTCGTGGCGGGTGTGCGGGAGCGAAGTTAACCGTACGTCCCCTGCGGAGGGAACGGTGGTTTCGCGGGCGTGGGCGCGAGCACGCATATGTTGCGGGAGCGGACGCGTAGTAATTATTAGCTTTCTCGATGTCGTCGTCGGGATCGACAAAGAGATTTCGCGGACGGCGTTTATAACGTTTGGCAACGGGGATCGAGTTGTCTGGGACGTAGTTCACGGTGGATTTTACGAGTGGGTTGGGGTGATTCGAAGCGCTATCGAAGTATCTCCTGGTGAGATATTTCACATAGGCTTCTATCGAGGGAAGCCTCATGTCCCTGTGGAGGTCCATGTTCCTAACGAAGGCTGGAGGGTCAAGCAGGCGACGGAGAAACCGATTTTGGACTCTTTGCATGCGGACAAAGTTATGTTTGGACATATGTGCGAACGCTGCGCAGCTATATGTCAAGATCGGACGGACGCACATCTTGTATAGTGTAAGCTTATGTCTTAATGACATTTTGCTTACCGAACTGAGCAAGGGTCGCAAGCGGGAAAGGATCCAGACGGCCCTATTCCGGACTATAGTAACGTGTGCGTTGAAGTTAAGCTTCGAGTCGAGGGTGACACCTAGATATTTAGTCTTGGTGGCCCAAGGGATATTCCTACCGAATAATGAGAGGGGTCCTACCGTGCGTGGTAGTTTACATGTATGCGGTTCGAACATAATCGCGGCGCTCTTTACCGGATTAATAGTTCCGTAGTACCGTAGTACCGTTCGAAACCACTCCCCGAGAGTGGTTACGGCACGTTGGACTGCGCAGGCGAGATTTTTTCTGTGTCTGTTTGACGCGTATATGACTGTGTCGTCAGCGTAGAGCCCTATCTCGACCCCGGGGGGCTTCGGGAAGTCGCTGACGTACAGATTGAAAAGGCAAGGCGCCAGAATGGAACCTTGCGGAACTCCTGAGCGTATAGGGTGGGCGGTAGATAGTACTCCTTCCACTCGGTAGTGGAAGGTGCGGTCGCGTAGAAAATCGTGAACTAGATGAACTAACCTATCCGGGACTTCTAATTGATGTAGCTTGTGGACTAGTCCGGCATGCCAGACCTTATCGAAGGCCTTAGCTACGTCGAAAAAGACCGCAAGCGTACGGGCGGGGGCGATACTACTTTTGGCAAAGTTGCTCGTGATGTGCTCCGTGAGGCGGTGCACTTGATGTGTACACGAGTGTCGGGCGCGAAAACCGAACTGTTCGGGAGGGTATAGGTTTTTAATATCTATAACGGTTTTGAGACGGTTCAGAAGGAGCCGCTCGTAAAGTTTTCCTAGTGTGTTTAAAAGGCTGATCGGGCGATAGCTATCGGGAAGCGAAGCTTTTTTGCCGGGCTTGTGAATACCTATAACTATAGCTTTTTTCCAGACGGCTGGAAAATAGCAGTGGGCTATGGCTACATTGAAGATGCAGACCAAAAGAGCTATGAGGTGATCGGGAAGAAGTTTAAGTACTTCATTCCTGATACCGTCGGGGCCGGGGGACTTTCTAGGCTTAAGGCCTTTAATAACAGTACAAATCTCGTCATGCGTGACCGGGGTTAACGTTTCCGCGGGGGGAATCGACGTTAGTTCCTGAACGGCGGTCTCGATAGTTTCGATGTGGGCAGTGTCTACGTTGTCGCAGTTTGGGGAGCACTGGCTCTCCAAGCTTGCGGCAAGGCATTCTGCCTTATCGTCGCTATCGAACGCGGGTGGGAGATCGGGGCCTCTTTCGAGGGGCGGCATCAGGGCGGTAGCTTCTAACTTCAGAGAGCGGGCGAGGTTCCAGTAAGCCAGATGGGACGGCTTGAGACCCTCTAAGAGGTTATCCCACCGGTGACCTCTGTACTCGCTGATGCGAGTTCTAACCTCTCTCTGAAGTCGCCGTAACCTACGGGTGTTATCCCTCGTCGGATAAGAATCGTGTGCACGTGTCGCGGCGTTCTTTTCCGTGATTAACGCTCGTAAGCCGGGGGGGAGTATAAAACGGCGTTCGTTCGCCGCTTGCACCTCTCTCGAGGCCTCCCTTACGCCGGTTTGGAGGTAGTCGACCAGGGAATCGATTGCTAAGTCGGCGTCTGCTGTTGACTCTAATACGTCGGGGATCCTAGCTAGGCTGGACGGGGTCGCGTTATCGGATAGGTAGCGATTTAAGATCGCGTAGTCAACTACTTTGACTTTTGGCGGACTGGGGTCAAACGGTTGCCCGAGTTGTAAGATAACCGGGCGGTGATCGGAGTCTAGTTCGTGTACGACTTCTATAAGTCGTAACCGAAGTGAGACACCTTTGAGGAGGGCTATGTCAAGTACTGTCGGTTGACAATTATCTTGAAAGTGCGTGGGCTCTAGCGGTGCTATGACGTCAAATCCGAGCACATCGCATAGTAGGTCGAGTATAACCCCGTTAGGGGTGTTACGCGAGTTGTTGAAATGGGTGTGACCGCTATTGAGGTCGCCTGCTATTATGACGGATTGACCGAGTGAAAGTAGCGCCTCCAGATCGGACTGAAGGAGTCTTTTACTCGGGGAGAGATATGCAGAGACAAGCGTGATTGACGGATGGCCAGTCATGCCTATTCTACAGACGGACACTTCCATATTGGTAAGTGCGGGAGGGTCTATTGGCATGCAATAGAGGGAACGCTTGTAGTAGATGAGCGTGCCGCCTCCTCGGGTGGCACGGTCATTTCTGACTATATTGTAATTTGCTATCTTAGGGTCGCGCCTACTGGGTTTTAGAAGTGTTTCTTGTACTAGAAACACGTCTATCTCCCGTTCCCTAAGAAAGGTGGATACTAAGTCCCGTTGTGGAAGGAGGTTACGCGCGTTGAAAAAAGATATGTTTAGGCTTCTAGGCTTAATGCGAGCCATTTCTAGTTGGTGTGTTTAAAGCTGCAGCACGGGACACACGCTGGAGCGTGGCTGTCAGCTGGGGAAAGCGTTTGATTGCTTCAATCATGCCGTACTCAGTGCCGCACTGATCGTACGCTAGCACTTCTTGGTAGTCGTGCTCGAGAAGAAGCATGGCCATATAGTCGAGGCCGAAGCGTTGACTACATAGCGGGGAGGCCTGAGCCTTGGGAGGTTGCGGGCGGGGCCTGGGGCCCCATGCTGCCTGAGGGGCTCGCATGGGTGGAGGAGGCGCGCGGGGCGCGGGGGCGGCTGCCACCGGGGCGCTGGAGACGCCCGGGAGGCTGGGGAAAGCCTCTGGCGTGAGCAGAGGCTTTGGCTGTCCTACTGCGGGACGTTCCCTCTGAGGAGGGGTGTGTCGCGTAGTGCGCATAGGGCGCGTAGGGCGCGTGGGGCGCGGGGCGCGGGGACAGCCGCGATAGTTCGCGGGGTGACCCGCGTTGCCGCATAGCACGCAACTCGGAGGGGTAGACGACTCGACTACATGGTTAACTTGACGTATAACGGAGAACTTTTGTTGTGGTCCGAATGCCAGTGGTATTTGGTGGCAAATTTGCATTACTTGATAACGTTGATAACTTTATCAGTAAAGAATTACGATTTTAGTAATTTATTTAGAAAGAAAAAGACGTAAATAAAATGTAAAACAAAGGTATACATTTTTGTTGATACTCTGATGTTTTGAATTGATCATTCCCGTAAAAGGCAATACACTTTAAATCCCTAAGTAACTAAGCATGAAACTCGAACTGTCCAACTAGTTACGAACACGTTTTGAGTTAAGACTGTAAATCATTTTATTATTATTCGTACCACGGGAAGTTCTATGTGGGTCGAACATCGTAAATAAATATTTTCGTATTTACCTCGCATGATATTTCGCATGTCGGCAACATTTTAAATTCTAGTTCGATCGTATATTTTATAAACATATTTTTCATTGTACGAAAATTGATTGAGACGTTACGTTGAGGAGGAAAAGTACTTTACTTTTTTGTATCTAAAATAAATAATACGTCAATTCATCATAACAATAACAAATCGAAAGGAAATGGCGTATATCGGTCATAATTTTAGAAGCGTTCTATAAATTATGGTATAAACATTCGTGGAAGAGCATAGGTAGACATACAAAAACGTTTAGATAAACTTTATTGCAAATGGCTTTTCTACCAAGACATGTTAAAAATGTAATATACTTTATTCAATTTAGGAACTAAGTGAAGGAACCATTTAATGACAAAACACAACGTCAAGTTCAGAAAAAATACCAGTCATTGAGAAGAGTCAGTAAGAAACTCGATCCGGTTTATCTTTATTTTTGTTAGCTACATAAGTATTTTTCATTGGTATTATCAACTTTATTGGATCAACAATCTATAGCCAGGCCCTGTTATCATGCTGACCTACGTAAGTATACACTAGGATTTTTTCCTGGTTCTCGTTTCAGGAAATATCCTTGAAATCCGCCGAAATTGATTCAATTCGAGTCAATTGCCTCTGGAATTTTAACGGTTTCCTTGGACGAGATTCAAGTTTTAATAATTAATTTTGGATAGTTGATGGGTAATAATATATATTTGTATATAAAATTGCTAACATCAGTGCTTTGCTTCCCCGTGTAATACTTTAACTACATACTTGGTTGCAATTATTAATCGGTATGCTAGTACTATGAGTGCTATAGTGAGTTGACTATCAAAATGTCGACTCTCTGTAAGTATAATTATGTATTTGTAAGCAATATTTGTTTTATGTCTTGTGTTGTTTTATGATTTTTTTTAAGTTTTGAAATACAAATATTCGATGCTAGCTGTGTACGCGTCTTCATCTGCATTGACTTCAGAATTGGGTCTTACCACCAGGATTAAAAGTGCCCTATGTTTTATTCCGGGTTATAAGTTATCTGTGTACCAAATATCTTACAAAACCGTTTAGACGTTTTTGGATGTTTGAGTAACAAATAAATAAGCTGATTCACTTTCGTATTTATAATATTAGTTAATAATGAACATGGCTATTAATTAAACCGAAAAAATAAAACATTTTTTAAAGAATTTCTAACAACCCCCCAACTCATCCCGTGGGTGTCGTAAGAGGCGACTAAGTGACCTATCGGAGGGCGGGCAGCAGCGCCCCCGCATAACAACCCCACCACCAAACTGCGATCCCAAACCCGCCTTCCCAGCGTGGGGATTATGAGCATTACTCCCTTATGAAAATTAAAGCCAAAATTACTAAGTATATTTTAAAAAATTCAAATATATTCCGAGTCAAAAAAGTTATTTATTTTATCAAATTCATATTTACAGGAACACCGGGAATATAAAGATTAACACGAGTCCCGGAAACGAAAACGTAAATTGACAAGGAAGCTTTTGTTATAGAGCATAAAATTTAAAAATATATTTCATAATACTATAGATTTACTTCTTCAAGATAAATAAATTAAATGTTATTGAAATGGTAAATATATCGTGTTTTAGTCAGGAAAAGGTATGAATGTTAACAGCATTTCTTGGTTAGATATTTTTTAATTGTATAAGCTAAAATTAAAGCGATACTCAAAGCAAAAGAATCATCTTGGTAACGGATTTAATAGACGTGAACACCTTTTTGGCACCACTGCCTTGAAATCAACTATACTAGTTTTCTTATTTATTACAATAGTAAAATAATCATTACATTATAAATAATCTTTTTCACTGAACTGTTTCAATAAACACAGAGAAACCTAAAAATTTAATTTCAACTGACCTGATGAAAAGTTTAACAAACAGAAAGACCACCCTGACGAAAATCGAGAAACACTGACATCTGGTGTCGAAAAAACAACAACAAAAAACAAACTATTCCAATAAACAAGGGGAACGAAAACTTACAATTAAAAGACCGAAGCAAACAAAGGCGAAATTACTATATGACTAACCATTTTAATGTCTGGAAATTACGATGAGCGTTTATGTTTTAAATGTTGCCTATAAAAGGGTGAATGATCGTCAAGACTCAGTATTAAGAGACTAAGTTTTGACCGCGGCTTCTTTCCTATTGATCCATAATGTTTTTTCCTCACAATTTTAACAACTCTATCTAATACATTTAAAAGATCACTTACTCCGTTGGCTCGACGACCCAAAACGAGTAATTGCTGCCGAGAAGATCATTATTCCTCGTCATTTTCCCCTTTCAAATGTGATTTCTTGTCAGTGACTTGAAGCACAGATATGTCCTATTCTACCCCATATTTCGTCGTTCTTACGAATCTTCTAACTACTTTCAGGCTTTCGAACCGGACCCAGGATTTTACGATGTACGTTTCCTTCAGCCGCTAAGAGTTTGTTCTCTTCTCTAAGGATAATGTTTTAAGCTTTCGCAACCGCATATCAGTGAAGGTCTTAGCAATGAGGAGATCCGCAGGAGAACCAAAGTCACAGACAAAGCCCGAAGAATAGCTACACTTAAGTGGCAGTGAGCTGGCCACGTAACTCGTAGAACAGATGGCCGATGGCGTCAAAGAGTTCTCGAGTGGGGGCCACGTACCGGAAGACGCAGCGTGGGCAGACCCGCCACAAGGTGGGCCGACGACCTGGTAAAGGTTGCGGGAAGCCGCTGGATGCGGACAGCACAGGACCGGTCGTTGTGGCGATCTTTGGGGGAGGCCTATGTCCAACAGTGGACGTCTTTCGGCTGACATGATGATGATGACTAATAATTTTGAATATTATATTAATACTATCTGTGCCCGCGACTCCGGTCGTGGCAAACTACAGAATGCTGTCGGTCAAGGACACGCGCGAATTGTGCTGTCCCAAAAACGCTTATTGTGGGTGATCTTTAGAAGACAGACATACGCTATCTGTGACTTTTTTGTAGTTCTTTTCAAGATCTACAATTATGTAGAACATTAAGTTAATATATATCGTATGGTTTACTCGGCGTAAGCCATTTAAGCGACCCAAAAGCGATTTTTTTCCGAATTGATGCACCATTATCGTCACTTCTTATTTCGTATGTTACTTTATCTTACAAAATATAATCTACAACCTGGCCAGATATCATAAGCTGTGAATGAAAAAAGGAATCATGTAAATCGGATAAGTGGTGTTCGCGTGAAAAGAACATAAACGGACAGACAGACAGAGACACGTCGAGTTTTATAATATGTATAGATAGATTAAGCTCTAAAAGCTGCACTACATCGCAAGTAATTATACGCTAGTGTCTATTTCTTTTTCACGCTTGTTTGATTCTATTAATAATTTTGATTGTGTCAACTCATAATCATACAAAAACGTCTATCGATATTATTAAATCCTTGACAACTGGCAATTGTAAATTTACATAAATAAACTATTCAATAATTATAAACGTTTATCATTAATCGAAATTCGTCAGTGTTAAGTAGTTAACTAAGCTAGAAGCTAAGAAAACATCAATTATATTGTTGTCATTTGTACTAGTTACAAAACTGTATACCTACCCGGTGCTAATAATCTCAGTTCGGATTGTATATGCACAATTCTGTTGCGCAATTTATGTAATATGCCTAACGCATTCAATATTTCATCAAACCCACTGGTTATTGGTGGCTGGTTTAATTTAAGGATTGATCTACTTAGTCCCAATATACCTGAACATACTTATAATTTTATACAAATAAATACATACAAACACCTTAACCAATCTTAATAAATAAGGCTATAATTAAAAGAATTAATGGTTGTTATTCAGACTGTATTATGTGACAAGTAACGACATTAAATATGACAAAAGCCTTATATTGTACTAGCTGAGACCGCGGCTCTGCTCGCGTGGACAACAGAATGCCGTGGGTCGAGTAGACACGCGAATCGTACTGCCCCCGCTCCCAACCACGACGAACACCCGCTTTTTAAAGAAAAAAATGCTTATTGTGGATGATCCATAGAATAGGATAGATATATGCTATCGCTGACTTGTTTGTAGGTCTTTTTTAGACCATAAAAAATTAAATTTTAAAATTAGTTACTTACTTAAATTTAATCTAACGTAACGTTCGGGTATAAAGATGTCGATTATACTAGATTATACTTAGACTAAACATCATTGTTAATATAAAAACCCTTTCTAAAAAACAAGCTTTTATTCAATATTTCAGTTGTACTAATTTTATTTTGTATTCTTCTCAGCGAACCCTTTCATTTCATAGTGAATAAAAAATAGCTTGCCCGCCATCTTTGGGAGTCCGCCATATTTGATTTAGATTGCAGTTACTTAGCTAACCATGCATTGTCATCCAAACTAAAAGTGTATGCAAAATTTCAAATCAATCGGTTGGCGATAACTGTTTTAAAATTTAGTTGCAAGATTTGACCCATACTAACAAGGCAAGTTAAATAAAAGCTTGTAAAAAAGAGTAGCGTCTCTATTTCGGTGTTGACATTTCATAAAATAGAGTAGTTTTAAATCTAATATTGTTGGAACATTCTAATATTTATTTTATTTATGTTGAACAATCATACTTCCATATAGTTCCCACTTAAGCAGAAAACACAACAAGAATACGTGTAGAATGTTGCGAAAATTTTACTAACAAGATTTCAACTCGATGGTGAAAATATTGAGCAAACCATCTTATGAATAATTCAAGAATTACATATGCTACATGTATTTCTACTTAAAATTATATATTATTTATTTTCTTGAATGCTTCGGACAATTATAAATGAGGGATTTAATTCAAGGAAATATATATAGTCTGCTAAAAACGGGAAGAGAAAGCGAAGGCAGAAATTACAAACATAACAGTAAATAATAAAAATATCGAAAAACTCTTCAACAAGTAAACGATTAATTAAATCATTAATTATAATATAAATAATGATGTGATATATTTGTTTACTTTAACAAAAAAAATATCATAACAATTATAATTATCTGTATTTAAAAACTAACTGAGAAGTCAAGGTTGCTGAACTCTGACTTGTGCATAAGTATAACACGACTGGATTGTAATCGTCGCGTCGATTTCGAAGTATTGGTACTACAGTGTTAATTGAACCTAGTTTACACATTAGTAATACAACTTTGTTTACCACTGTAGGTGATCCACAGTGGCTTACCTTGTTGTGGGCCTATGTACCTACATACATGATTCGCCATTTTATTATTAAATCCTGTTACAATATGTACTTTGGAGTATGGACAGAACTATTTTCATCTTTTATCGTGTTATCAGAAGTTTTTTTTTTTGTATTGACAGGGAAAAGTGACAGCCTGAAATATTAAGAAATTAAAGAAGAAGATGACATAAAATATAATGTTATTAATGTAATTGTTTTTATTTTACTATTGCTAATTTTAATTTAGATTGCCAATAACAAATATTTTTCAGCTATTTTAAATGCACATTTTATAAAATAGTTCTAGTCCCTTGATCTCCGCATTTATTAACATACATGCAAATTAGGCCAAAACAAAAGCATGGATTTGGAGTAATGCAAATTGAGGTAAATTGCTCACGTGCAAGCCGAAGTGACTTACTTGAGGTCGTCACGTAATAAGTAACATGAATAAGGAAAATGACATTAATTTAATATAGCCACTCTGGGTTACTTGCATATTAGTGCGTAATTTTGGTATTTATATTTATAATAGAGGTTTATAACCAGTAACGAAGTTAACCTTACATAGTGTCTCGATTCGACACTTCTGAATTCATTATCAGCTATCATATCTATAAAGTAGTCTATGCTCAGTAAGCTGCCTGAAGAATAATTCTTTGTCATAAATAATTGCTATTAGGAATACTTCTTTTTCATTACAAAACATTTGGACAAGCTCTTATGAACAATTACTAATGTAAAGTTTCACTTCTCTGTTCTGTCACAGGTAAAGGCTTTTTTTGTACATATATTGTTTTATAAACACACAAAAATAAATATATACAATTGGACCATTTTAGATACAGCGTGAGAGACATAAGAGATGTGACTTGATAGTTTCATAAGGTTATATTATTCGTTCAGGGAACAGACGGCGTGTATTCAGTATCAAGCCAGGAGGTAGGGTTCTGTATCATACACATGATAAACCGTTTGAATAACTCTTTTGGTTTATTGCGTTTCGGGATAAGTCATAAGGATAACAGACAGATATGAGAGCGATGAAATGCCTATCTCCCGCTGGTCGTCATTATTTTTGGACTGGGCTTACTGTTAGCACATCGCCGTCACTTTACCAAGCTGTTCCATACAGTGGCGTAGCTGGAAAGAGGAATAAAATTAAGATTACATATGACATTGAAGCAATGATAGTGCACGACTTCGCGTCGATTGACGTGAGTTCAAATCCCTGCAATGAGCCTGAGCTTTCGGTGAAGGAAAACATCGTGAGGAAACCATAGTATGGTGGTAGGGTATTTTCTAATGCCCACCTGGCTAGCTACCACCCTCAAGTTGAAAATCTGTCGCCAAGCACCAATAGGTGTGTTCCGGCAGCTGCACTTGAGAGCCAGTCTTCCACTAGGTTTAGCGTGTTATCATTTTGGGCCACATCATCAGTTAACATCAGGTGAGATTGTGGCCACTACGCCAAACCTAAACGATAAAAAAAAACCATCACAATGTTTCAAAATGTTTGCAATCCTACGAATCTTGCGTGCGATAAAAGAACTGATTAAATATAGAGGTAACACAGGAAAAAATAAAAAAGTTCGTACACCTGGAAAGCCAATCAATATTTTATCTTTTCTGCCACCCATGCTAGCTATAAATCACTGGCTCGATCATCATCATCATTCTCCTTCCCTTATCCCAATTAATTGGATTCGGCGCAACATGTCTTTTTCTTCCATACTTCTCTATTATTCGTCATCTCGGTAGTGACTCGCTTTCTAACCATATCATCATGCACACAGTCCATCTATCGTTTCTTTTGTCTTCCCCAACTCTTATAGCCATCGACATTCATACCTAAAACCCTCCTCACGACATTTTCCTCATTCGATATATATTCATCAATATATTATCTGTTTTGAAGCGAAATATTTCTGGGTTCCGCATTTTTCACCTCTATCTTGCATTACACTTATCTGTATTCCGAAAATCTTATAACGAAGCTGTGCATATCTACCTCGAAACATTAACCTCACCTGATCTTCCTAGTGGTTCCAGTTCAATTAGTTGCTTAGGTAACAGCATCAGTTAGGTATTTTATTTTAGTACGTACTTCAATTAAAATTTAAATCAATTTACGATAAATAGCTACGTTATTCAAGGACGTGTAGATTATATTTTAATTCCTAACAAATTTCCTTATAATATTTTTCCTATATCACTAGTACTAATTAAAATTAAAAATTATACTATGTAATATTTTCCCTCTTAAGGTTTTTATTATATTTTCAAGTTTGGCGTTTGACGTCATTATCACCAGATGTTATGTTACCAAGTTGACGCAGGTGGTAACTCGCTAAGATTAGAAAATGAAAATGGCTGTCAATTACAGATGTATGAATAAATCAAATTTCTCTTGAGACTGATTGCTAGTTGGACAAGCATTACAATCTTGTTACGGTATCATCCCGATGTGTTCTTTTACTGAAAACGTTTACCGCTTGATCGTTAAAAAATCAACGCCTAACGCCTTGGTCATTGTGAAAAACTATAAGTTTAAAAGCTACAACCATTTTATTTCATATAAGCTTAGCAATTAGCTCAGCTCAGCGAAAGTGAATAGGGCAGTGCATAGAAGCGAAAACCAATGTGAGAGTGTTACTGCGTTTACAGTAATCGCCGTCAATTTAACTCAAATGTATTTTTTTAAATGATGATACATTTTAAATAAACAACATATGGGGGCTGAGAGAGATGGCCGCGATTTGATAGGAGCCACCTCCCTTCCCGTTAACGCATCGCATCGCATGATGATGATGATATTATCGCGTAAAAGTGACTCCTGATTATTTCTAAATAGATGTAATCAATATATTTTATAAGCGTAATTCACAGTCATTTCAAAGTCTATTGAACGCCTTAAGATTTACCACAATGTTCCTTGCAAAATCATCAAAAGACTGATGGTTGACTCTTTGTTCAGTAAGTCCAAAGATCAAATGGTGAAATCTGGAGGTTTTCGCAGAGCATTAATTAGTCTAATACCTTAGAATCAATTCTGGGGTAATCCTGAAGCAGAAGTTCAAAAGTTTAAACAAATTTTTGCAAGGATAAACAACAAACATTTAACAAGAAATATACCAGATCAAAAATAATTTGTTTAGATTTTAGGCTTAATTATCTAAAATTTTTGCTTTGATATTTGCAGGTCGTCATAAAATGTAAAGCTTCAAGCGATGAATATGTACATGAACATTACTTTTAAATTATAATTTTCAGAATCATTTCAATTATTTAAGAACCTCATATAGGACCAATTCCGTGGTGTAAAAGTAATAGGATCTAATGTAATATGCAGCGAGATGGGCAACGAGTGGTCACACAGGAACAGTATTTATTGTAGTCAACTTATTAACTGAGTTTTTCACGATCCGATAGTTCGAGCAAAAATATCTTCTGGTCGGTTGTTGCCTGCTTATAAAGTGCGCTCGGTCACAGAGCACGCATGTTACTGTTGCGCCCAGTCAATAATGCGGGTCAATAGTACAAATATTAAGTCATTAATACGGATTCCATAATCACTTAATGACTTGTTGGTAGAGGAAGCAGGTCCTTGTAACACTGAATTGTCACTGTATTTTCGGGTTATATTCCTGCTATGGTCAATTAAATGTTTAATTTGAACATGTTAGGGATTTCCTATATTTATCTGGGAAACTCAAATTTTAACCAGGGTTGCCAATACAATTGTGTTAAATCTTGTATTGTTACCTGAATTTTTCTCATCAGTATCTACCGTGATTTATGGGTAATTTATACTCCGCCTCGGAACTAAGTTTTTCAGAACAAGGGATTCCGAAAGCCTAGATTGGAACACTTTTCCTTAAGTGTTTAATATTTCTTGATGCGACGGGAATTCTTCTGTCAGAGATTTCAAACACACAACGCACGCGTATAGTACCTAATCATCTTAGGAAACATTTCACAATCTGTTAAACATTCGATAGGCCAACGCCCCCTTAATGCTAGACGTTTTAATAATACTTTTAAAATAATATTTTTACAAGAATTTTGCACCTCCTTAAATTGCCACCCTGGGCATATATCCAAAGGTCATTATCCCAAAGGTTCTACATTTGGTCTAAGCTAAATGGGTTTGTATAGAACGTGAAAATCAATCAAATTTAGAAGAAAATAGGAAATAAAAAAATTTAAAATGAAAATAAATTTAAACAACATTTTACAATGAACATCACTTACTATATACAAATTGTTATAATAATTATACGTACAGAAAAAATCGTGTTTGAATTAAAACCGCTTCGTGTGAACGCGTGTCGTGTAGGAAAGCGTATTAAAGCTTGAAGCCATGTGTCCAAAGTTTGTATATCCGTGGTTGAATGAAGACAGTTGCTCGCCGACAGCGAAGTGGCGCGAACGCATGATGCTGCGTTTATCGATTCTTCTCGTTCTATTAACAAACCCGACAAGACAAGCCCGCGTCGCTGAAACCCAGTCGTTCGCCGGCAGGCTGGGCAAGTTTTACGAAAAACTCGAAAAAATCACGGTAGCACCGCCCGAGGATAAGTTGTACGAAAAAATTGACATTCTAAATTCCTTGACGCCAGATAAATTTGTACTGAACGATGAAGCTGAGGAATTGTTATCGGCGATGCAAATGTGGGCTAAGTTGAGTCCAGAACAGCTGGACGAGGTAGTTAAGGACCTGCAGATGATGCAGGAGGACCCTGACGAGGACAAGAATGAGCGATTGACCGATCAGGAGTATGGTGACAGTGAGTGGAATGATGAGGTACGTTCATAACTGTACTTGCTTTTCTTCAAAAAAAATTTGAAATATTTTTTCTGAGAAGTAATAGAATTGTGTATGTTAATACACCAAGCATTCCGAATTTTATGAAACCAGTCAATTTTTAACTTATTAAAAAAAAACGTAATTTTGTTCAGTAAAGTAATATAAATAACTACTACTCTAATCCTTTTGAATTGAAACTGTACAATATGCATAATATGTATATAGAAAAATATTTATTACACATAAAACTTCATATAAATAAATAATATCTGGGCGATCGAGATGAAAAAAATATCTACCCAAGTTAACTTAGACAACAAAATATGTATTACCTTAATATAAAATTTAGTCTAAATTAAGGGCCGTTTCCGTGAAACCAATTTGGTACATATATTTATTTATATATTTTCTATTTTAAATTATTATACTTTATTAATACATTTTCGAGAAAAAGATTGAAAACCATTAATTAATTTCATGTAGCTGAAAATCTTAAATGATAACAGGTAATTGTAAAAAAATATATATGAAATAACTATTACTATTATAAATTTGAAAATATTATTCAATGTCTAAAACTCAATGTTATTGAGATAGGAAACTTAGGTATATTGTAAAAAGGCACGGGCCAATATTAAAATACAGGCATGAGACTTAGGGAATAAAATTACAAATATATAAAAGATAAAATATAAGGAAAACCCTAATATATGCACAAGAATTGCACACTTAATAATGATACATAATTGTAATTTATAATTAAAGTAGAGTTCTAAGATGTATTTTGTCATAAATTAGTCCCGCAGTCAAACAATAATTTACACACGACGACATTCGTTTAAGAAATAATTCAAGGAAAGCGGACCTCAAACAATTCTGCCTACAAAAATCTTTTAATGTATTTTTTGAATATAATTTAAAACAATTAGAATTCTCTACTTACTTTTGACAATATTATTTTAAAGGAGCATATGTGAGTAGTTGTAAAGGAAATATAGTTACCTAAAACAGTAATCGAACCTGGGACCTACGTAGTTTTAAACAAAGAAAAATAGATTTCCGTAGGTGGAAAATAGTTTTAAATAAAACTGTTAAATGCAAGACTAGCATTTTATAGTTTTGTCTGATCTAAACATCTGGCGATATTAAACGTTGAGCAAAGCTAAACAAATTCCTTGACGCCTCACTTGCTAAACCTAGTTATATTAATTAAAACAAATTATACATATTATGTTAAACAAGGTATACTAATAAACAAGTAGTTCTGTCTATACATTTTTTTTCCAAATTTCCCAATAAACATTTATAACGAATATGCCATTAAAATTTTTCAAAGCATACATCATCCCATCATTGATAGGCTATAAGAATCGTCAATAAATACACGTAATATCGTATAAAAAAATAGTTACCGGATATTGAAGAAATTTTGTACACGAGAAGTACAATTAAGTATGTATTTCTCAACTGATAAGTAACTTTATCTGGATTTGAGAATTATTAATAACATGAGTAAAAATGTAATTAAGATACTAAAATATTTTAGTGTTCGTACATAAATCATGCTTAAACGGCTGGACGTATTCTCTAGTAACGGCACGCTATGATGGCCGTTGTTGACATTTGCTTTTAAATACGAACAAAAACTTTTAGATACGACACGCAATTGTTTTTTTTTTTCGAATATAAATTGACATCATAGCTAGCCGCTACTGTAATGAAATTGAAAATAGAAGTCGAATATAGTGCGGAATAGCATAGAATATAGTTTTTATAATGATATATAAAAAATGGCCAGCAGTAATTAATACTCCGTTTTAAAAACGCATGATATTAAAGAAAACAAGTATTTAAGTAATTATTCTGCTTTGATTTAAGTCTTTTATGTAAGAAATTTGCAACTGATTTTAAACATCTTCATGAGATTATCAAAGAGACATGTAATAAGTTAGTTTAAAACGATTGTACAGAACAGAAAAAAAACAAACAAGGAGGAAAGTAAAAAAAATGCATTTTAATAATAATTAACGTGTTAATAAAATAAAAGATATAAGAAAAATCTGTAATCTGTTAGATTTCATATACTTCTTCAATCCTTTTACTGTTAATATTCAAAAAAACATTGTTTAGTACAACGCCCTTACGTCACAAAGAAGAAATACTGTCCTACGTTTTTATTGTTAGCTTCAGAGATTTCGTCTCTCCTTCGTTCTCGCCACGGTAATATATTTTGTACCTTGTTATTTTACCATGTCTAATATTGCTAATATTTACTATTAAGTGAGCAATTCTTGTATAAAGATATGTCATTGCATTCTCGGAAACGGCTCTAACGATTTGGTCGAAATTTTGTATTTAGGTAATGTTTTACTTTCCAAATTTACCTAAATAGATGCTTTTTTTGTGTGTTTATAAGACACCTAACGAAGCTTTGTCGCCTAGATATTAACATTACTTTCCTACTTACTGTGAAAAACATAAAAACTTTGAAGACACACGGTGTTCTATAAATACCCTTGTCAAAAAAAAACATATTATTCGCAAAGAAAGTCGCGGGATAAAGTATACAATAAAATGTGTACATTTTCAAAGGTCAAACTACTTTTATGGAATTACACATTTCTAGACGTCCGCTGAATTTTATCTCACACAAGTGTGAAGTCACTCTAATATCAATAAAACAAGTCGGTTGGAATGACTCATTGCTGACTTTACAAATCTGGTGAGGTATATCTATGAACAAGTCGTACATACTTATACACCATCGCTACATTATATTATATCTTCTTATTATCCAGTCTTGCATGGATTAGACACTTTTTACAACGTATGCTAGTAGAACGAACTGACAAATTACCTATTTTCGTCATAGTTGATAGTATATTTGAATATTAATGTATTGATAGCCTCAGTCTTGTACAATACCATGGAGCGAATCATCAACATCCAGCTTGTCCGTTACCTTAGACTGCCTTAGAGGATCACTCTTTGATTGATGATCGTCAATATGGATTTCGCCAGAATTGATCAACGGGTGATCTGACGTATGTACTGCACCGCTGAGGGGAGGCAATATTGAGAAGCACGGAGACGCTCTGGCGATCAGATATTGACATAGCGATGGCTTTTAATAGGGTCTGGCACCGCGGTCTTTTCTCTAAACTTCCGCCGTACAAACTTCCCGACAACCTCTGCTACTGGATCTCTGGCTTTCTACATGAACACAGAATTCATGTCCTTCTATAAGGATGTGACTCGTAGTTCATGTTGATAAACGCTGGAGTTCCTCAAGGCTCTGTGCTTTCGCCCACTATGTTTCTTCTGCATATCAATGATATGTTACCTTTAGGTCATAGTCATTGCTATGACTATGCACCATTCAAAGGTGCGATTACAGTAAGTCTACATGCGGTCGGGGAGAAACAGAAGAAAGACGGTAGGAACTTTTCATTACACTTAACTAATCCTCACACAGAGTATCTACAAGGGGAGCAAGTAAATTGTTGAGTTCAATGACCAGAAAATTCAGGAGTGTTCGTTTTATTCAAAAAATCTCAGTTTTCTCTCCCCCCCCGCCCCTCTTCAGAACACACCTATAAGTGCTTGGCGAAAGATTTTCACCTTGAGGATAGTAGCTAATCAGGCGGGCTATACAATTTGCCCTACCAGTATGTTTATAAAGATGATTTCCTTCATCAAAAGTTCACTCTTTGGGGGATTAAAAAATCTACGTTGTTCGACGCGGTTTTCGATTCAACTTCGAACCAACTTAGCTGCGCTAATATGAAAATACTATCTTTCTCACCATAATTTCTTTATACGTTGAATACAAAATTCAGATTTATTGCAAGATTCATACCAAAATGCTGGAAGCTGAGTGCTACCACCGAGTAATCTACTAATCACGATGATCTCAGTATATTTAACTATCAATAAAACAGCGTGTTCTATTTAAAATTATGAAATTATTATTTCTTAGAATTGTTTACTTTATCATAGCTTGAACAAGTTGAACTAAGGAAAAACTAGTTATAAAAAACCTCAAGTTCATCGTTATACTCTCGCCTTGTGTCTTAGAAAGCCGGTTTCAAATCTATTTCAGTGTACATAGCTACACATTCGTAAGGCGAATAAAGATTTACTTAACCCGGTGCACTAACTTTATGTTGCTAATTAGATATTTCAAGAGTTTTCTCTTAAAAATCTAAAGTTAAATAACTCTTTGACTCTCAACATTACACAAAATGCGCTTAAAATTTGCATTAACGCTATCCATGGCAGTCAAGTTATTATTTATTATTGCAAGTAGCTCTTTCTGGTACAAAATTAACCCGAGGTTAACTGTTAATTTGTTTCTAATACTATTAATTAAGTGAACAATTATTGTATATTGTCGTATTATACGAAACGACTCTTACGATTTGAATGAAATTTTGTATTTAGATAACGTTTTACTTTCCAAGTATATCTACATAAGTGTTTTTTTTAAGTTTACTTCCTTAGGCGCCTTATGGAAAAATGATGAGACTGAATTATTACGATTCGCGCACACATTGTAAGAAAAAGCCTACACTATGAATTTGCTAAACCTTTCATTTTATTATATCGAATACAGTGGCGCAAATATGTCACATAACATCGAGTGTAACTATTCAAAGTAGACACCGTGTATATTTTTATAGATACCGAGCTTAACTCGGTCCGCCCGGTTTTACAATTATTATTATATGTGTATATAGTAGGCAGGTACCTGTAAGTAGCGCGTACATACGTTAAATTGACTTTCTGACTTGTGACATACAATGTTTATTCGATAGATTTCTTCCTTATCATAGACTCTATCGATTGGCATAATAACATAGTGAGCGTCGGTTTTTTGCATTTTTAGTTGGTTCGATTCTTGGCACAGGTAGCCTTTTTTTTAAACTGTGAATGTTGTTTGTTTTATTTTTAAAAATAAAACAATATTTCCTTTGAATAAATTTTTTTATCTTCAATATTTAATGTACTTTTCCTCCATGCCCAATTGGTTTTTTCCTTCCTGTATATTCTACAGTACCACGAGAATATTCTTGAAACTTGTGAACAAAGGGTCCAATACTCCACTAGCAATCACTATTCGACACTAAAAAATGGAAAATATTAGCAAAAATATCAAAAAAATCACTAAATTCTGAAAATTGTCAGTCGGTATGGTCAATAATATATCAACACTCTATAAGAATAACATTGTAGTTTTAATTACAATAAGATAGATATATTGTAAATTAAAAAAATCATAAAGGTGATAAGATTTTTTAAATAACCACATTTTTTATGATATTATTCTTATTGGGTATTGATATATAATACAAACACATCGCAGAGGCCCTGAAATAATAGTAAAAACATTAAATCTATAAATAGTTTATGAATACCTTTCAACCTTAAAGATATTTATTACTTTAATAAACGCTAAATTATTATCAGTAAATTACCACATAAGCTACCCCGAGACATTAATAGTTAAAGTGTAAAATAATTATATGCGCAAACCCATATCGGCGTGCATAATAATCATTTAATTAACGATGCAGATAATTTTTACGATATAAAGGTTAGCATTATTCTTAGTGGTAATATTACAAGATATTTAGAAGGTTTTTCAGTTTAACAGCTATGACGTGTTACTGTACTACCCTTCGAATATTAATCCGGGTTATGCAGATCTTAATCTGAGGTATCATTATGCTATTAGCCCACAGATCTTAATCCGAAGTTTTATTCTATTACCTCACAGTTCTTAATCTGGGGTAATAATCTACTACTCTCTGGATCTTAATCATTAATTAAACATATCACTCCGAAGATTTTAAGTCAGTATATTGTCCGGATACTCTAATCTATATAAATATATCTATCGATCTAAATTAATATATTTAAGTTAAATACTGAACTCGACGTATGAAAAATGTGAATTACTCAGCAAAAAAATATTTTTTTCGTACTGACTATACTGTTAGCCTTAGGAGCCCTGGAGCTTTTGCGGCTTTTCCAGCTTCACCGGGCTTGAACTCAGCGAACGGAAATGCAATAAGTGACACAAAAGGGCGACAGCGCCGCCCGGTCATTGGCGATGCATGTTCTCTATGACCTGCTTGATTGATCTTGCCAAATAATAAATACATTTACCATAGAAATATTGGGTTCTTAAGTCAAATACTGTACGTAAAACACCACGCACATTGGGAGCAGCCACCGTATTTGATGTAAAGGCTGCAAGCGATTAAGAATCTGTCGCCCCTATGACAGGAATTCTTGCCTTTAGCCACGTACGCCCGTTAGTCCAGCAGTTGAAACGTCCAGGTGGTCAGGTCTGGGGAGCCGGAGTTGGTCACGCACGCTTGATGTCCGATGTACACCACACAATCAACACACTGAATAGGTTCTTACATTTCTAATAGTTTATATGTAATGTTCTACTGCACCACTTTGAAACGCATGCAGTCGCGTGCACCGGCGAGAAGACGACGACAATCCGACGCCATTCTTGATGGCGCCATCAAAAGAGGTTTTGATTGGACGGGGACGTATGAGCGCTTCACAACGCTCTGCTATTGGTTCGAATCCCAGTACAAGAAGCGACAGATTCACACGGTGTTGACACTGGTATCTAATACAGATTAGTGCCAAATTACGAATACCAGTTACGGTGACGAAACAAATACTATAGAAAATATTTATTTATTGCACCAAATTCGATATGAGGCAAGTAGCCTACTGTTATAGAAATTTGGATTGTAACCCATTAGGACATCATTAATTAAAAAATAAAATAAATGGTTGGAAGGGGTTTAGTAACAATAAAATTTAGTCGCAGACTAGGATAGCATTCAACTGTGTATATTTATTGAATTATGACGTCACGTTTTTCGCTTTGCGCATCTAATCACGTGGCTCACAGACAAAAATCATAATTGTTACAGTGAATAATTAAATAAATTATCAATTATGTTTTCGAGATTTGCGCTATTTTTATAAACAGACCAATATTATTAAATAATTTACTTTAACTGTTAAATACACTGCCATCTCGCGGATTATAATATAATACAAGCTTTACAAATATTCTTGTCTCGATTCCGTGAGCCATTACAAATGAATGAAACCCACTTAAGTACAATCAGTCTGCATGCAGCTTAATGATGGCTATCTTTTCTATGCCGCATTAATTTTACCGACGCAGGAAGTGAACCCGGAACATGCGGCCAGATGCGCAGCGAGCTGTGCCAAATAGGACGTTTGCATGATAGCTGTACGATTTAGTATACCAGGTGGTATTTCTATTTTTCACCACGACGCATCTCTGTTGGATAAGGTAGGAAGAATAAAAGAATTTGCCTCTTTCCCAGTTCTCTTTTGTTTTGTTATGACATTATATCGCAACTTTATTATTGATACCATTCAAATGCGCCGAAACATGGTAACTCTACTGTAAGTTGACGAGCAATTGGGCAGATTAAAAATGATGCTTCAGCATCAGCTCAATGTTGCTTCTAATATCATTGAAGAAACAGTATACCAAATTTCGACTCTATCAAACATGTGGAAGATGTTTTCATCAAATAGAAAAGAGTTGCGAGTTGAATCAAGTCTAAGAACATTCTCGGTTAAGTCACCTGTCAAACAAAAATAAACTAAATCAATATTCGTTCAGCCATTTAGATATCTACAATGACACATACAGACACCTAGATACATGTGTTAAACTTACGACATCCATTTGTTTGCATCGAGGGTTAAAAAAAATACAACTCAAAGTTTCAATATAGTGAGAAAACGCATATAAAGTTTGACCATATTTAAACGTACGACTTAAATTACCTTAAAAAACAATTGAAAGTGTTTAAGTGAAAAAGTAGGGATAAGTAGTGTAACTAAAGAAGATTCAATAATAATTTTAAAAAGTTCCTAATTATGACAATTTTAAGTATTTAGATGCAGACCGGGTAATTATAACTAAAGCATATATTTATCTTTTAAGGATCAAAATATATCTATCAAAATAAGCATTTTTGTTATGTCTTTTGAGCGGGTAGCACGATTCGCGCGTGCGTTCATCTGATGGCTTTCTGTAAACCACGCGAGCGGAGCCGCGGGCACGGCTAGTTCTACTATAAATAATTACGAGCACGTTAGTGTGAGTAATGTCAACTATTATTACCAATATGATATCCGCGACCTGACGAAAGGAATTTTCAGTCCATTTAATTTGTTTTTGAGTTCACTCGTTTATCTCTAGTTACACATACGAAGAGAAATTCGATATAAGTAGCGAGATAAATGTAATAATTTGTAATAAAATACGAAATAAATTAGTAATCAAGTACTTTAAATAGAGTTCAAATTATGTAAACAAGACATAAAAAAATAATATAATTAACGTAATGAGTCTTGATTGCGATACTGACATTGTCACAACAGAGATAAATCCTCTTGTAGGTTCCTCGAGAATCGTTGTTTGACGTTTAAATTTGTTGATGAAAACTTTTCATCTAGGAATAGCGCTTCTAGTGTAATATAGAAGTAATTGATTATCACTATTAACCAACATAGCGGTTTGAATAGTGGATACACAGATTTTATTATATAAGTATTTCGTGACGGACAAATTTCACGTAGCTATTTGTTATTGGTTATTATAATAGTACAGCTTTATTTAATTCCATACGTGTTACTACAATTAATGTCATAAAAATTTATAATAAATATTAGAATACCATAAATAATTATGATAAGGTAAAAAATATCACTAATTGTTAGATGCATAATAATTAAAAAATGCTTAATTAGTTTGTATGGACCCCTTTCGCGTAAAGGCTTCCTCCAAGGAGTTCCATTTTTCTCTATTAACCCACCCGCATCAACATTATGAATCCATGCCCATATGCCATATGCCATATGCCCATATATGGCACATGGCCCACATATGGCACATGGCCGACCTCACCTCCATTACCTCGTGGTCCAGTCCATATTACTGATCTTATGATCAAATTTACTTTTTTATGAAGTTTGTGAAATGGGCTTTGTTTTTATTTATTTAATAAAACATAATCTGCAGACATACTTAAAATTTTCTTGAAAATACAATGCAGTGTACATATGCAACTTATACTATTGCAATGTAAGCTTTTTAAAAGCTTTTAATTAACTTGCTTTGTTAGTATGGGTCAAACCTTGGAACTGAATTTTTAAACGGTCATCCCCAACCGTTGGAGCTGATATTTTGCATACACGTTTAGTTTGGATGACAATGCATGGTTAGCTAAGTGACGTCATTATAAATCCAATATGGCGGACGGTTAACACTCTTTTCATTATAGTACAACTGAAATAAATTAGGCTACTTTTATTTTAGAAAAATAATTACGGTACCGCGTAAAAAACGCCCTTTTAGTAATCCACGCAAGCGAAGCCGCGAGCACAGCTAGTTATTACTAAAACTATCGGTCGACACGACGCGCGACGGTAAAGGGTAACTTGAGGAAACGACAGATTACTTGACGTTTGAAATTGCCAATATCGTGCGCTGGCTCGCCACGATTATTAAGTTTCTTGTTTACTAGTGGAACACTGTTTTTAAATAATGTTCGTTACGCAAGAGAAACCACGGGACTAATCTAGTAAGGATCATAGGTTTATTATAACAAGAGCTACGTTTAGATTTTAGATCACATAACATTAGTTCTTAGAAATAATCATAAGGTGACTCAACACAACGAACAAGTTCTTCGCTATAATAACACATAAATTCTAATTGGGGTTTTATTAAATATCTGTTACCCAGTTTTCTAATTCTGCTATTTTATATAGGTCTTTTTTATTTATTATGGCCACTGGATACAAGTCCTTTAAGCAAAGCCTTCGTAGGCTTTTTAATCTTCAAAATGAGTGCAAACAGATTGGTGGCTCCCTTGTTAGAACTATCTATAAGGGAAATCAAAAGGCATATTTCCAGTTTTTATTTATAATCCACTTCACTTATGCACAATAACTAAACTACATCACGCAAAATGCCACCTATATTACCACAATATAGGGTTAAAAAACCTAAGTTAATGAATTAAAATAAAGACCACAACATGGCAATAAAAGATCCCACCAAAATCTTTTTATATATGTCGTAAAGTCAGGGTTACTAACATTGAAAAAAGTAAATCTATATTATTTAAAGAGGTTGTTTCAATGTTTGTATAGGTAATCTCCGGAAGTAAATTTTTCACTAATAAGATTCTCCCCGAGCGACTCAGGCTATACTTGTTTTTATAAAGTTTTCGTTGGTTGTTATAACATATAATTTCATGTATTTTTTACATCTAAATAAAAGAAAATTGAAGGTTTATTCTTAGTGCCAAATTAATATAAAAATATCAATAATCACCGAGATATCCTGCCGCTGTCATGCCGGCCTGCAAGCCTTTCGTGTGTTTTTTTTTTTTTTTTTGAACTGACTATACTGTTAGCCTTAGGGGCCCTGGAGCCTTTACGGCTTTTACAGCTTTACCGGGCTTGGGGGCGAGCGCTTAGGGCACTCAGCCACGAAAGCTAAGCAACAACATCCGAGGGTGCCAAAGTGGCCGAACCTCGGCTCGGACTGTTGCGCGTATGCAATTAAGTCGCGATCTGACTAATCCCTATCCGTAATTCGATCTAAACTAACTATACATATATACATGTTTCTGCCCCCTGGGAGGAGGGAAGGAACATGTGTATGTGTATTTAGTGGTCTGAAAATTTTTGTCTAATCTAACTAGGCAAAAAAAGAAAAAAAAAGGTCCCTTACAGAATCTATGTACCTATGTGTGTTGTGCATGTGTGTATAATGCAGTGTCATGTATGGCTGTGAAAGCTAGTGATTGTAGAGTCACTTGTATCGCGCGAGCGGCTGCTTGGCTCAAGGGCTCCATGCCGATGGATCGGACCTAGGCTTGAGTTGCCGCAGAGGAGGGCGGTCGTGGCGGGTGTGCGGGAGCGAAGTTAACCGTACGTCCCCTGCGGAGGGAACGGTGGTTTTGCGGGCGTGGGCGCGAGCACGCATATGTTGCGGGAGCGGACGTGTAGAAATTGTTAGCGTTCTCGATGTCGTCATCGGGATCGACAAAGAGATTTCGCGGACGGCGTTTATAACGTTTGGCAACGGGGATCGAGTTGTCTGGGACGTAGTTCACGGTGGATTTTACGAGCGGGTTGGGATGATTCGAAGCGCTATCGAAGTATCTCCTGGTGAGAAATTTCACATAAGCTTCTATCGAGGGAAGCCTCATGTCCCTGTGCAGGTCCATGTTCCTAACGAAGGCTGGAGGGTCAAGCAGGCGACGGAGAAACCGATTTTGGACTCTTTGCATGCGGGCAAAGTTATGTTTGGACATATGTGCGAACGCGGCGCAGCTATATGTCAAGATCGGACGGACGCACATCTTGTACAGTGTGAGCTTATGTCTTAAGGACATTTTGCTTACCGAACTGAGCAAGGGTCGCAAGCGGGAAAGGATCCAGATGGCCCTATTCCTGACTATAGTAACGTGTGCGTTGAAGTTAAGCTTCGAGTCGAGGGTGACACCCAGATATTTAGTCTTGGTGGCCCAAGGGATATTTGTACCGAATAATGAGAGGGGTCCTACCGTGCGTGGTAGTTTGCATGTATGCGGTTCGAACATTATCGCGGCACTCTTTACCGGATTAATAGCTATTCGCCACGTTCGAAACCACTCCCCGAGAGTGGTTACGGCACGTTGGACTGCGCAGGCGAGATTTTTTCTGTGTCTGTTTGACGCATATATGACTGTGTCGTCAGCGTAGAGCCCTACCTCGACCCCGGGGGGCTTCGGGAGGTCGCTGACGTACAGATTGAAAAGGCAAGGCGCCAGAATGGAACCTTGCGGGACGCCTGAGCGTATAGGGTGGGCGGTAGATAGTACTCCTTCCACTCGGTAGTGGAAGGTGCGGTCGCGTAGAAAATCGTGAACTAGATGAACTAACCTATCCGGGACTTCTAATTGATGTAGCTTGTGGACTAGTCCGGCATGCCAGACCTTATCGAAGGCCTTAGCTACGTCGAAAAAGACCGCAAGCGTACGGGCGGGGGCGATACTATTTTTGGCAAAGTTGCTCGTGATGTGCTCCGTGAGGCGGTGCACTTGATGTGTACACGAGTGTCGGGCGCGAAAACCGAACTGTTCGGGAGGGTATAGATTTTTAATATCTATAACGGTTTTGAGACGGTTCAGAAGGAGCCGCTCGTAAAGTTTCCCTAGTGTGTTTAAAAGGCTGATCGGGCGATAGCTATCGGGAAGCGAAGCTTTTTTGCCGGGCTTGTGAATACCTATAACTATAGCTTTTTTCCAGACGGCTGGAAAATAGCAGTGGGCTATGGCTACATTGAAGATGCAGACCAAAAGAGCTATGAGGTGATCGGGAAGAAGTTTAAGTACTTCATTCCTGATACCGTCGGGGCCTGGGGACTTTCTAGGCTTAAGGCCTTTAATAACAGAACAAATCTCGTCATGCGTGACCGGGTTTAACGTTTCCGCGGGGGGAATCGTCGTTAGTTCCTGAACGGCGGTCTCGATAGTTTCGATGTGGGCAGTGTCTACGTTGTCGCAGTTAGGAGAGCACTGGCTCTCCAAGCTTGCGGCAAGGCATTCTGCCTTATCGTCGCTATCGAACGCGGGTGGGAGATCGGGGCCCCTTTCGAGGGGCGGCATCAGGGCGGAAGCTTCTAACTTCAGAGAGCGGGCGAGGTTCCAGTAAGCCAGATGGGACGGCTTGAGACCCTCTAGGAGGTTATCCCACCGGTGACCTCTGTACTCGCCGATGCGAGTTCTAACCTCTCTCTGAAGTCGCCGTAACCTACGGGTGTTATCCCTCGTCGGATAAGAATCGTGTGCACGTGTCGCGGCGTTCTTTTCAGTGATTAACGCTCGTAAGCCGGGGGGGAGTATAAAACGGCGTTCGTTCGCCGCTTGCACCTCTCTCGAGGCCTCCCTTACACCGGTTTGGAGGTAGTCGACCAGGGAATCGATCGCTAAGTCGGCGTCTGCTGTTGACTCTAATACGTCGGGGATCCTAGCTAAACTGGACGGGGTCGCGTTATCGGTTAGGTAACGATTTAAGATCGCGTAGTCAACTACTTTGACTTTTGGCGGACTGGGGTCGAACGGTTGCCCGAGTTGTAAGATAACCGGGCGGTGATCGGAGTCCAGTTCGTGTACGACTTCTATAAGTCGTAACCGAAGTGAGACACCTTTGAGGAGGGCTATGTCAAGTACTGTCGGTTGACAGTTATCTTGAAAGTGCGTGGGCTCTAGCGGTGCTATGACATCAAAGCCGTGCACATCGCATAGTAGGTCGAGAATAACCCCGTTAGGGGTGTTACGCGAGTTGTTGAAATGGGTGTGACCGCTATTGAGGTCGCCTGCTATTATTACGGATTGACCGAGTGAAAGTAGCGCCTCCAGATCAGACTGAAGGAGTCTTTTACTCGGGGAGAGATATGCAGAGACAAGCGTGATTGACGGATGGCCAGTCATGCCTATTCTACAGATGGACACTTCCATATTGGTAAGTGCGGGAGGGTCTATTGGCATGCAATAGAGGGAACGCTTGTAGTAGATGAGCGTGCCGCCTCCTCGGGTGGCACGGTCATTTCTGACTATATTGTAATTTGCTATCTTAGGGTCGCGCCTACTGGGTTTTAGAAGTGTTTCTTGTACTAGAAATACGTCTATCTCCCGTTCCCTAAGAAAGGTGGATACTAGGTCCCGTTGTGGAAGGAGGTTTCGCGCGTTAAAGAAAGAGATGGTGAGACTCTTAGGTTTAATGCGAGCCATTTATAACCGTTATCTATTTCCCGGCACGGGCCAGGCGCATTAGCGTCGCTGTCATCAGGGGAAAACGCCTGATGGATTCGGCGGGGCCGTACTCAGCGACGCACTGGTCGTATACCAGTACTTCCTGAGGGTCATGCTCGCGGAAGAGCATGACCATGTAGTCAACGCCGCGGCGCGTGCTAACGGGCGGGGAGGCCTGAGCCTTAGGAGGCTGAGGGCGGGGAGTAGAGACCCATGCTGCCTGAGGGGCTCGCATGGCCGGAGGGGGTGCGCGAGGTGCGGGGGTGGCCGCCACCGGGGCGCGGGAAGCGCCCTGGAGGCTGGGAAAGGCTTCTGGCGTGAGCAGAGGCATGGGTTGACTATTGGCGGCGGGACGTGCCATCTGAGGAGGGGTGTGTCGCTCTTGCCTTGGGCGCGTAGGGCGCATAGGGCGCGTGGGACGCGGGGCACGGGGACAGCCGCGATAGTTCGCGGGGTGACCCGCGTTGCCGCATAGCACGCAGCTCGGAGGGGTAGACGACTCGCGAGTGCGCGTGCACTCGCTTGTCGCGTGGTCCCCGAGGCACTTAACGCACCTGGGACGTAAATGGCAGTTACGGGCCGAATGTCCGTACAGCTGGCAGTTGTGGCACTGCGGAGGGCTGCGGTTTTTGTGTGGGGGCTCTACGGCTATTCCGGAGAGCTCGCACACTTTCCTGACATTAAAGATGGCTCTGCCCTCGGGGGTCAGATCCAAGATAACTACGACCATATCTAATGGTCGGTTTTTGGATTGTCCGCCGTGCATTCTATGCACTTCGCGGACAGGGAGGGCCTTCGCTAAGAGGTCAGTTTTGACCTCCTCGGGCGTGATTTCCACCGGGATGCGGCGGATTACAACCCGGAGGTGACGCTCATCGTCTAGGGTGTATGAGTAGTAGTGTAGGTTGCTAGCTCGGAGCAACTTTGTGAACTGACGGTGTTCGTCAGAAGTGGTTACTTGTACGCGGATACCGTTGGCCGTGTTACTGGCCGAGGTATAATTAATTTTTAAGTCTCTAAGCTTGTCCGCGAGCTTAGTCCAGACCGCCTTGTTTTGGACTACTACCGGCGGTGGGCGACGCGCCTTTCTGCCTGCAAAAGTACCGGCAGGCGCTGAGGGCGCTGTGGAGCGGGGGGCGTGGCTGTTTAGCCCAGTTTTCTGCGCCTTTTGTGGGCGGGACTGAGTCTCCGGAGACTCGGGACGCGAACGCGATGCCCGTTTGGCGGGCTTGTTTTTTTGAACGAGGGTGAAGCCCTCGTTATCTGTGACTATCGCCGTGTCCATTTCGTTGGACTCGGGTTCGGGATCCGGACTAGTGGGCGAGTAGCTATTGTTCGTAGCTACTAGCGTCGGCGTGTCCGCTTCGGGAACTAAAGACGCGAAAGAGTTCTTGATCGGCAGCGCAGAGGGCGCCGGGATCGTGGCTTGATTGCCCGGGGAACGCGAGCGCGATGACGGCCGTTTGTACGGCGTCTGACGGTGAGCGCGGGGTGCCGTCGAGCGGGAGCGCGGGGTGCCGTCGAGCGGGAGCGCGGGACGGGCTTCTTGTTTATCGCGTGTGGCGCGGCGAGGTCGCTGGTGGGCTCGGTGCCCTGAGCGATGACGGCGGGTTGCTCGGCCGCGATGGCCCTATTGTACTCCGTCCAGAGCGACGGATGCAAAGTCGTTGCGAACGCTTTGAAGCGTTCCAAATCAGTAACGTGTGCCATTCCGGCGGTGGCGGTTGGGCGGGCGGGGGTGAAGTTAAACCTCCCTGCCGGAGAGGCAGGGGGGTGCGCCGAGTGAATTTAAACGGCTATCCCGAGCCGTGCAAAGGGACCTGCGGGTCACGGTGTAATGACTCGCAGAAAAAGAACCTACCGGGCCCTACGTGGAGGTCCCTATCAAGCCCGAGGCAGAGAACGCAGCCGGTATAAATACCTAGCTACGCCCAAACAGACACTCGGGGATGGATGTGTAGCAGGATCGGAAGGGTGGGAAGGAGACACTCAGGGCTTGACTATGACTCTATCAAGGGCCAAGATTCCTGAGCCCGACCAAGTACTATCGTTTGCCTCTGAATGAGGCAACCGAGGGGCGCTTGGGTCACGCACCCACTTGCTTTAGTTGGCACCGTCAGGTATCAGGCAAGTGACCACTAAAGTGTGGATTTCGTCGAATAGAAACAAATTGCTCTTAAAAGAGCAGTTTTATGGTTGTGTAGCGCGACACAATGGGTGCGAGCGAGACGGCGATACGCAGGTGCGGCGCAGGTGCGATGCAGGTGTGCAGCAAAGCCGGTCGGTCGTAAAACTTCACAAAGGCGGCAGAGAGCGGTCGTAAACACGTCCGTTCCCGCCGGCGGTCGTGATCGGTCCCCCTTTCGTGTGCATGGTGATTGCGAGTCAGTCGGATACAAGTTCAAGAATCATGTTAAGCTAGTTTATGTCGAAAGGGTAGATCCTTGCGAGCCTATAGGGTAGATCATTGCGTAAATGACGGTGTCGTCTGGAAGTGAATCCATCTCTGTACACCCACTGGAAAAATAAAATTACAGATATTTTAAGTGTATTGGAATTCAACATAGGCGATTTAATCATGCCCCTATTGCTTTGTTAATGTCTCTGATTCCTGGAATGGAGCTTGATGAGTGCAGGATAAAAAGTTTATTAATCTGTCTACAAGTTTTAATTATACAAATTTTCCCATTTGAATCACAATTAAATTCGCAAAACACTCCCAAAACAAGAAAGTGTCCATAAGAGCTTCTACTGACATAGGTACTCCTGCGGAATTTGTGTCACAGTACCAAACCCGCGAAGCTCCGCCCCGCGCCGTATATGGCATAAGTTATCGGTCACTGTAACTATATGTTATTATACTGGAACACTTCTACCTAAGTATCAACGTATAGCTAATACGTACCGTAAGTGAAAAGCTGTTCATAAATTTCGTCGTTTTGGATGTTTTCAAGGTTATAGACAGGATTATGTTCAGGAGGGGAGGGAGGTAGGCAAGGAAAAGTAATATTAACATTACCTTTTCAAGTCTTCGAAATGTCTTCAAGTAGTTTGTTAAAAAATGGGAACGTTTATTCTTTTCCAACCAGTTCGTTACAAGGGTTATACCTTATATAGGAGTATTTGCGTTGCGTGAAAGTCAAATCAGCTAACAATTAGCTTACTCACTCTCTGGTTTGAGCAGCTGTCCCTGCCCGTACGTGAAGCACTCTTGGGTATTTGAAGCGGGCTCCAAATCATCGGATTACATAGCTTTTTTGGCAGTGATATTTGCTAGCCGGACATGAATGAGCATAACAGTGGAAAAAAAAATTTCGACGTCGGTAAATCAGTATCATATATCCAAATTATCTACACTCCTATTACAAGAAATAAAGCTTATATGTTTATAGAGGGTAATATCTACCGTTCTTATTTTAAAAAATCTTTCACTAATAGAAAGATACATTATCTCGTGTACTGATATAGGCTATTTTTATTCTTATAAAATTGTATATTATTATTAACGCGAACGAAACTGCGAGCATGAAATAATGATTAGAAAGGAGCTAAGAATGTATGTATACTACAAATTTTTAAGTACATCAATATACCGCTGTCCAAGTATCTGAGTCACATTATATCCAGGGGCACTATGAAGTAGCTAATAAAATAAATATAATAAGCATGGGAAAACAATTTCACACGCGGCCATTTAATTTCAAACTAAGCACAGCTTGTATTATAGTAACTAAACAGTTGATATAGCTGTAACTATACATATATGGATATACTAGCTGTGCCTGCAGTTCCGCTCGCGTAGACTAAAGAATGCCGTCGGTCGAGCGCACGCGCGAATTATGCAGCCCCAAAAGACGGAAGACAAAATTGCTTATTATGGGTGTTCCTTAGAAGATACATATATGCAATTGAGAACTTTTTATAAGTCTTTTTAAGATCTACAACTCAGTAGAACATTAATATGATATATCTCTTGTGGTTTACCCAGTGTAAGCCATTTAAGCGCCCCAAATGCGTCTTTTTCCGAATTGATTCATTATTATCGTTACTTATTTCGTATGTTATTTTATCTTGCAAATTATATCCTATAACCTGACCATATAGCATAGATATGAATTAAAATAAAAACCATGTAACACTGATAAGTGATTTTCGCTTGAAAAGAACTTAACCAGATAGACATAGAGTTAAATACAGTACAGTTTTATAATATGTGTATAGAAGATATCACACAACATACAACTGATAATTATGCTTGTCACACAAATGTCAGTCATATGCGGGGATCGTACCCGCTACCTTTAGGCTCAGTAGTAGGGCTTATACCACAGCACAAAGAGGCTTGGGGTAATTTATATAGAAGACATAGGCAATTTTCTATTGCTTTTAAAGTTATGGCAGATGTTTGTGACTCGGTAACCACTTTTACAGTACAGAACTACGTGCTTCGTAATCATAGATAATGAGAGTGTAAATAGGGCAACCTCCTCGGGATCATTACCCAGAATCGGCGTTCCTCAGGGCTCGATTTTGAGGCCGTTGTTGTTTCTCGTATATATAAATGATCCATCGCTAGTGGTTGAGAACAAGCCGACATGGTTATTTTGCAGATGATACTTCGCTTATATTCAAAGCTTAAAGAATAGATTCTGAGGTTAGGCAATTAAATAATATCTTAGTTAAAATTTCTGAATGGTTTTCTCTAAATAATTTACTACCAAATGTATAAGATTTGCCTTGTTCTTTTGTTCGGCGTATTAATAGTCATATCAAGATAGAAGGGAGTTTAGTGGGCTTAGTTGATAATACTGTCTTCTAGGGTATTACGCTTGATTCAAAACTACAGTGGGGTCTGCACATTAAAACTGTGGCGGGATAATAAAGTTCTGCTGCATTCGCAGTACGTACGATTCGCCAGTTAACAGATATTGCCACCGCTAGATTAGTCTACTTCGCTTACTTCCATAGCTTAATGTCTTACGGTATTTTGGTGTGCGGTTCAGCAGCTGAGGTAGACACCATATTCATATCACAAAAGCGGAAAATTCGAGCAAAATACCACATGAGACTTCGCGAATCACGAAAGAACAAATTCTAGGAATTTAATGTCTTAACTTTGCCCTCCCAATTACATTCTTGATAATTTAATGTATATTCGTAAGAACTTTGACAAGCTTGATTTTGTCAAAGAGCAGCACAGTTTTAATACTAGAAATAGACATAAATTAGTCGTACCGTGTTTTAAACTTAGTAAGACTAATAATAGTTTGTTAGGTTCTATAATAAGATTCCGACGCACATTACTGATTTGCCAGACAATGAGTTCAAAAACCATATCAAATCGGGTTTTCCCTCAAGAGGTTAATATAAGGTTGATTATTATGTGAATGATAATGATATCAAAAAGTGACTCCCTCTCTGTGCATCCACAAATTTATTAATATGATTATTAACTATTAATATTACTTGTGCAGTTGAAACAAAAATAAGCCCGATCGAGTTTCTTGCCGGTTCTTCTCGATGACTGGGATATTTTCCGAACCGGTAGCAGTGTTTGACGTTTATAAGTGCCTTTTTGGGGCCTATATTGAATAAAGTATTTTTTATTTAGATTTTTCGAATTTCAGAGTACATTAAACTATTAGGAAGGAGGTATCTTAGAGTGGATACTACATGTTTTTAAAACCACGGAATGATAACGGAGTTTTCATTCCGAGATTTAATAAATTAGGCATATATTATTTTGGAACTTAGGGTACATTAATAATAAGCTACCTTCATCTTCCACGGTTTCACCCATGTTAAAATTTTGCGTCCAACTGTCCACCGTCGCCGCCGTGTCGCCAAGCACCCGTGTAGCGTACCGCTGTGTCACTTCCCCTACATGCCTACAACTTGCCAGAGTGCTTGAACTCCACGGTTACTGCTCCGCTCTCTAGATCCGTAGCGTGAAGTTATCTGGTTGTTGTTTCCAAAGATTAGCACGTTCAAACTAACAAACAATCTAATGAGCTTAATATAGATTATTATTTCGAAGAATCTTATTATGGTTTTTAGGTTCCGTACTGAAACTGTTAAATTGAAGCGTTTTATTTGTCATATAGGTAAACATAATGTTGAATAGAAACTTCAAGTATTCTGCCTTCACGGATCTATGTTAATAATACATTGAAATCATTATTTTTTTACAAAATGTGCAAAATAAAATGTGCATCCATATATAAGTCCAGAGGATGTTAGCACCGATGCAACGCCGGCGCATATAAATCAGCGTACGGCGCGCGCGCATGTCGCAAGCCGGCGCGAGTCGCGACGCTGGGGCCGCGTGGCTCATCGGGCTGATAACCTGAGTACACAGAACCACTAGGTCGTATGACATCACCGTTCAGTCTAGCTAGAATTCCTTACCGTCAGTATTTCTTAAAGAAACAACGGCATCTAAATATATATTCTCCTAAATAGACAAGTGACATAACTGAAAAACCGCAATAATAAATTATATAAACGGGAATATAATTATATTATAAATAAATTAATGATCGTTTTGTAACTTATATTTACACTCACTAGGGTAATATAGGGGACAATATTACACGCCGATTCGATTCCAAACTAAGACACGACTAATCCCTTTCATCGAGCTTGTCCTGATGGAGCGAATACTTTTGCTTGTGGACGCGATGTATAGCGCCCAAATACCTCGCGGACGCGAGATGATTCGCGGCGACATCGCTCCTTCTGAAAAATATCTAATGCTTATACTATCACGGTCTAAGGCTTAAATCACGAAGTCAAAAGAACTTGTCGTTAAAGATGAAAATAACTTATCTTCTTATCTTATAATACTGGTAGTTAAAAAGAAGATCATTATTTTAATTTCACGCACCAACTGAGATGCCGCATTCCTATATTTTTTATGATTCTTTTACCAACCTAAATCAAAATGTATGTTGTCAAAATGAATAAGATGAAGACATTGTATTGTTGTATATTTTGTTATTTATGATTTTATTTCGAATATTTTATTTATATTACTGTCACACTTGTGGATATTAAAATGCGTTTGCAGTAAAATCATTTATTCGTACCAAAACGAGGCTATATTATTTAGAAACTGTTTCTTTACTTATGTAATTAGACCTATAAGGTTGCAATGTGTGCATGTTCCGCGCGACATTATAATTCTCCAAATATATCTGTAGTGTTCATAAATACAGATTTTTTTCAACAGATCGTCACATTACGAAGGTTTTCTGATGGAAAACTCAAGTTTACTATCACCAGCGAAAGTTTTACATGTAGAGTTTAACAACATCTTTACTATGTTATTATCTTTTCAACCTAAAATTACGCTACTTGTGCTATTTCGTACTAAAATACTGAATAACAAGTAAGAGGTATCCAAACAGTCACATGCATATAGTAAGCGATAAAAGAGATTTACTGTGCTCTAACAATTTCAACTCTACAAATGAGAAAATTTTACACATGTTAATATTATATTAATACTGACGTATAACAATCTAAACTACATTTAAAAAATAAACAAAAGAAAACAGTAGACGTCAAAGTGAAATGGCAATGGCAAAGTGAAAAAACTTTACCTGATGGTACGTGGACAGTACAGCAAACAAATGCAACCACCGACAGATTAATAAAATCCATTGTAAGGCGCCTACGTAAATAGAAACTGGATAATATGCACCAACGTTAAATCACGTGATCAGATATGTCGAACCAGGATATTTTTTTGTTTTCTATTAACGCTAAAGATTGTAGAAAGGCAACTTGGCTAGGCCCCTTGATCCCGAAACGCGACGCGCATAAACTAATCAGTACGACGCGACGACGGGACGGGCTTTTTTTACTTACTGCATAGATTATATTCTATGCTTACGGTCTTTGACGTTGAAATACGTAATAATAAGTACAAGACAAGAGCAAAATTAACATAAACTTTTAATACCTCTAACAGTAATGAATATAATACATTGAGACTGCGTTGTTGTGTTGTGTTCCTGTGGTGAGTAGGGTTTCCAGTTTCCAGAGCTCCTTATGAAAGGTGGGTTCAAAAAGAGGTAGGACACACAGAAATTTCTTTAGAAATTTCTCTCTATTTGGGGCAGCCCGACTGGTGAAATACCTCTACACGACAGAAAATCGCAGCCAAATAAATTAATGTTCTGTTCCTGCGGTGAGTAGAGTTTCCAGAGGTCACTGGGGTAGGGAGGTTCAAGGTCGGTAACGCGCTTTGATACCTATGATGTTACAAGCATCGGTAAGCTACGGTAGCCACTTACCATAAGGAGAAACCTATTAAAAAAACTGGCAAATGCAGGCAGCAAAACAGTTGAAGAACAACAAAAAGATTCTTTACTTGTAAAAGTGTGGAAACAACTAGATATTTAGTTGTAGTACCAATTGTTTTTAAAGTATCCAATGATGTATGTTTATAAAAATTGTTACTGAAACTCAATAAAAATCCTTAATGCTTTCATTCTTTAATTTTTACCCAGCTTGTTTCGACTGACGCCACAGCATATCTCTACTAACCCGTCAGTTTGGTTTTTGCTAGTTCACAACGCCTCGACGAGAAAAGTATTACACGAGTATGGCGATGAATAATCACGCCAATGAATAATGTAAGAACAAGCAACGAGATATACTCGATTATACGAATATACGATTACGACTAATGTTAGCTAACAGCCGTCTTTAGCTACGTCACATCACGACCCTACCCAACATTTTTATATTATAAATGTCTATCTGTCCGCTTATATTCCTTTCACGCGAAAACGACTAATCCGATTCTCTTCGTTTTTCCTTTAATTCATAGTTATGTTATCTGACCAGGTTATAGGATATATTTTGTTACATAATATTAACATACAGATTAAACAGTGCCGATAATGGTGAATCCGCTTTTAAGGCGGTTATATAGCTTACGCTGAGTAAACCATAAGAGATATATTAAATTAATGTTATACATAATTATATATCTAAAAGAGACCTATAAAAAGTCAGCAGCAGCATATGTCTATCTTCTAACGGTCACGCACAATAAGCATTTTTGAGGCAGCACAATTCGCGCGTGCGCTCAACTAACAGCATTCTGTAGTCCACATGAGCGAAACCGCTGGCACAGCTAGTACTAAATAACATAACTAAATAGTCAATAGTAAATAGTTTCTTTCTCGAATCTATATACATAAAAATGTAGTTAAGTCTTATCATGATTTTTTAATTTCCTGCTAGACGTATATTATAAATGATCACTCTGATCTGATCACGAATATTAAATGCAACTCAAGAATGGCTTGACTGATTTTTATGAAATTTTGTATACGGGAATCTTACCTATGTCTATACTCAATTGATAGGCTATAAGATTTTTGAATAATAGTTTTAGTTATCGCAAAAAAATATGCAAAAAATTCTGTGTAAGAAGTTGTTATACACCTCTTTGGCATAACAAAAGATAATTCAAATTTTTAACCTGCGCGCAAACAATATGATGAAGTTAATCAATGCCTGCAATGATAATAATATGAATTAATTTTACTGACATTTTATATTGTGAAAAAATAATATTATTTTGCATAAATATATTGCATAAATAATTATTATTTTAATGGCAGATCTTTTTAGTATTATAGTACTCGCTGGATTGGCCCCATTAAGTTAAGGATTTGTCATTAATCATCTGTCGGTTTGTTCTAGAAGCTGTATTTGTATACAATTATATGAGGTTATGGGTACAACACCTATTGAATGCTAATTTATCAAAAATAGTAATCCCATCTTTTAGTAGTATGATAAATATAATTTTTTTTGTAATTGTTTTATATTCTACAATAAATTTCCAAATAAAATTATTGTTATTTTTTTGTTATATGTATTTGAGTGTATTGTATTATATTCCGTAGGTTGGATTATATTAGATAATTATTTGGAATAAATATTGGTTATGAGGAATATAATTAATACAATATTTTTAATGCTATAAAATTAAATATTAAAAGAGCTTGTAAAGAGAATGGCATCTAATCTGTTAGCTGTTAGCAGACTGACTATACAGTGTAAACCCACTATTAAGTGAAAAAGTATACAACTGTAGATTCTTCGTAAATAATGTACATTTATTAGATATTAACAACTTAACCATCTATCTTATATTATCACTGCAATAACAATCAGTATCACTACTTTATATCTTCCAAGCTCATCAGTATTAATAAGTGTGGGTCCAGCTGAAATATAAGCAATGCTGGAGCATTGGGCTTGAGCCTATTATAATTATGTCCGTGTTTCAACATCTTATAAATGTGTTTTCTTTCTTTCATAATCGCCAACATTGTGGGCTCAAACCTATCTCTTTCTAATGAATTATTGACTTTTACGATTAAATTATTAACAAAAGTCTGATTTATACAAAGCTATTTCTATTATTATCTGGCGACGTACGGTCTGTTGTTACAAAACATGTTTGAACTATTTAAAGGTCATTTGGACCTGAGATTGCAAATTCCATTCACCGCCGTCCGACAGTCAAGAGGTTATCATATGAATAGGATAAACATGGCTCCTTCGTAACACGCATTGTTTGGATGTTAAAATTGTTAATAAGTATTTCACCGAGATGTGTCTTTTTTAATATCCTCGCCGCAAATATGAAGTGAAGTACTTAATTCACAATTATGAAAAACTTTGAACATGGTTTAATTAGTAAATTAATTATGATGGCTACTTATTTTTTAGCTACTAGTATCAAACGTTAAAACATAATATACAATGATACAAGCAATGCTGGCTCAACGGTAGCGTGTACAGAAATCGCATCGATCCAAGTGAGTTCGAATCCTTGCAATGAGCCTAAGCTTACTTTTTTTCTGAAAGCTCGAGCTTTCGGTGAAGAAAAACATGTGATGACACCATAACATAGTGGAAGGGCATTTTCTAATGCCCGCTTACCTACCTACCACTCTCAAGTTGAAAATCTGTCGCCAAGCACCTATAGGTGTGTTTCGGCAACTGCCCTTTAGAGTCAGTTCCCTTACTATACTTAGCGTATTAATTACCATCTTGGGTTACATCGTTACTTAACATCAGGCGAGATCGTGGCCAAAAGCTAAAAATCAATAAAGAATAAAAAAAAAATTTACATGTATATACATCGTAACAAATACATCACCAATAAAATCTAAATTAAATAAATATAAAGGCATAATAGTTATTATTAAGTTTATTTTAATACATACTGTTCCATCATTCGCTAGTGGACGAAAAATTCTAGAGTTGTATAATCTATTATCACGTAAAAATAAAGAGTGGGCACGGCATTGAATGAGGTACGAAATAGAAATAATTCCAAGAAACACACGGAATACATAATGTCATAATTATCGCAATTATTTTATTTATAAATACATTTGAGGTCATAAGATTAAAAATCAGAGTTCATTGAGACATATTTTTCGATTGCTAAATGTCTTTGAACTATATATAAATTATTGACTGTGTCCCACGGTTTTACCCGTGATTGATTTATTTGACAAACATTTCACCGCGCCGCCCGCGCCGCGCTGATTACGCACCCGTGGAGCCTATCTAGGGTTACCAACCCTACTATCTAACATAATATCCAATTATATTAGGCGTCCAGCCACTATATTTCTAAAAAAAATATAGCATGCGAAACTACTATATTTTTGAAGTAAAACTTCTTTAGGCGCGACTAGGAGGTAACTGGACGACAATGCAACGGAAGTCCATTACGGCAATGTGGTGTCATATTTCTGTACCATCCGGTTTTTAAATATTTTTATTGGATAAAAATTAAGAACATTATTTATTCCAAAATGTTTAAGCGTGAAACAAAATGCAGACCGCAGCCTTTATTTCTTGGAGTAAGTATAATGTATCCTTAATCTTAGCTTTATCTCTTTGTGACCGAGACTTGGTATGTCGTTGTCAATTTGATTATAAAAAAATAAATTAATTAAATATTAAAAAAAAATCTAAAATATATTTATTTGAAACCTACCTATATTATAAAAAAGTTGGCAACCCTAAGCCTATCGTATTTCCCATACTTGTCAGTTTTTCATATTGCTTGACCTTCATGGCTACTGCTCCATTCCTCGGGGTGCATAGGGTGAAGCCTATAACCTTCTTTAATAAATAGGAACAACAATAAGAATATTTTTTTTCCATATTTGATTGGTAGTAACAAATATTAGCGCTTTTAAACAAACAATAAAAAAGATTTGCCAAGTGCGTGTCACACACCCCGCAATATTTTTACCCCACACGATGCGATAAAAAATGCGACATGCGACATGAAAAAAAAATGTATTACTACTTTTACGTGTATGGAATGTTCCCTACACAATAATTTTTTTTCAAGACTTTATGTACCTTAGATCGAAGGAAAAAGGAATTTGGTACCGAACTCTGCAAAGTGAGCCTCCTCATATACCGTGGTCCACTAACGTGAGAATGTCCAGGAACCAAATTGTTATCATCCATAGGTTGCGTTCCCGGCACATGGTCCTGAATAAATTCTTTTATCTGATGAAGAAACGTACTTCGCCAAATTGTGAAAATTGCGATAAAGTTCAAGATATGCATCACGTTTTGATGGAATGTGTCCGAAACAAAACAGAGAGAGAAAGACTGGTATATTGCTTTCATGCTATATTATCTAAATCTGGTAGTTCTGATGCCTTTTCGGTATACAACTTCATTGTTTGTTATTTTGATTAAAACTAGTTTATTCAACTAGGCCGACATAACCCCAAGGGTTCAAGGCCTTAAAAAAAGAAAAAAAAAACGATTTTATGTTTCACTTTTTCGGTGTAATTAATATTTATACCAAATTGCAGCTTTCTAGTACTTATAATCTCTGAGCTAAGCCGGGGACAGACAGACGGACATAGTGAAACTGTAAGGGTTCCGTGTTGACTTGAGCCTTATAATATTAATATAAATTAAAAAAAAAAAACGAATCTTCATTCGACACCCGTCACCTAAAGACATACTCGACGACTTCTCGACAACGTTATTACCGGACTGTTTAATCTTTATGGTTTGCAATATCATAAATGATTTTACGAACCAACTATTCACATCACACGAGAAATTACTACATAAAAGAAATGACATTCCGAGTACATAAGTACCTACATCGTTTATAGAGATGGAGCTTGAATACCCAAGAATTGCAGCATTGTTAGCTTGCATTGCATTGAAGAATTGTCATTCGCTAGAATTCTTCTTCTTTAATTATTTAGGTTAAGTACCTAGAGAGTACACGACTGGCACAATTTCAATACTAGATATAAATATAAAATGGTATTTAATCCCATTTAGGTAAATAAACGTTTTTTAGGTAATTATGTCAGGTTCTACAATAAACTTCCTAAGCACATTACCGTTTTGCCGGATAATAAATTCAAGAATTATGTTAAATAAGTTACATTGTCGAATGGTTTTATCATTAGGTGAATAATAGTGATGTCTGGGAGTGAGTCCCTCTGTACACCCGCTAAAAAAGAAACTATTATTACTGGCATTTCTTTTATGAATATATTATTCATTTCATATAAATTTAAAACTCATGCAACGAGGAATAATATATTCGATGTTTATACATGTTCTAATTGATAATACTTCAGAGAATAATACATTGGTTTGAGACGTCAATTGTTTAAAATGTATTTGATCTGAACATAAACATATCATAAGTTGATCTCATTGTTAACCTTATAAATAATAACAATAATAGCCCGAAATTGCAATTTCCTTTCGACATCTGCAGGAAGTTAATGTTTACATGAGCCTGCGTGAAACTGACCATGCTCGCGCAAGCACACCGTCCGGAGATTATAAAGTTGAAAGAAGATGATCCAACACTAAATGATGAGTTATTCACAGCTTCCATTTTAACGATATCTTTATAACATAAACGTTAGGTACTACAATACTAGATGAAAAACTTATTAATTCATCGCGTGAAATCAAGCGATGACGGTAGATTTTGTCAAAGACCAGTAAAGTTTTAGTCATACCGTGTTTTAGACTTAGTAAGACTAATAAAAGTTTTTTAGGTAATAGTGTTAGCTTCTATAATAAGATCCCGACGCACATTACTGATTTACCGGACAATAGATTCAAGAACCATGTCAAGCAGGTTTTACTGTCAAATGATAGTTTATTTTAGAGTGAATCATTATTTGAATGATCGTGATGTCTGGAATTGAGACCCTCTCCGTACATTCACTAGATTACTTATATGATTAATAATTTTAAATAATTTTTATACATAAAAAAAAAAGATAAACCCGATCGAGTTTCTTGCAAGCAGTTATCGATGACTGAGATGTTTTCCGATTGGATAGTAGTGACATACATTCGACTTACATTCGTAAGTGCCGTCTTGGGGCCTAAATTGAATAAAGAAATTTTCATTTTGCTAGTATCTGAGATTTCGATAAATGAAAATCTCGTGATGTATATAAATAATCACACTTAAAAAACAAAAACATTTACAAAAACGTAAAAACCATAGATTTATATAATATTACTACCGGTTCGTAAAACACCACCGTTATCAAGACGAGCTAGCAAAAACATGCAATATTTCTTAATATGTCTTCTTTATAATTATTACAATTTTTATTACACAGAGAGTCACTTCCAGACTTCACTATTATTTACGTAATAATTCAAGCTATAATGTCCTTTATGTTCTTTCGACAATAAAATTTGATTTACATGATTCTTGAAGTTTTCCGGCAAACAGGTAATGTGATTATGAAGTTTATTGTAGAACCAAACACCTTTTATTTTTAGTATTGGAATTGTGCTTATCGTTTACAAGCAACATGTTGGCAGCTTAATTTAAAGTAAACGTCTTGCTAGCTACCATGTTCCTCAAGATGGAAATCTGTCAATAAGTATCCGATTGTATATTGGCAAAAGACTTTTTTCTTTTTTTTTCACACAATTTTTGGTTATTCTGACATAGATTATTATCTTCTTTAATCGCAGGCATGTAGGCATAAGTTTTAGAAATCCTAATCAGTTAAATCAACTAAGTCTCGTGTTCCAAACGTATCTACCTCTAGACCAGAATGAATCAGTGAAGCAATGATAGCGTAGTGGTAGCGTAGGTATACGGACAGGGCGTCGATTGACGTGAATTCGAAACCATGTAGTGAGCCTGGGCTTTCGTTGAATGAAAACATCGTGACGGAACCACAGCATGTCGGTAAGCCATTCTTTAATGGTCATCTGGCTCAAGTTAAAAAACTGTCGCGATTGTGAACAGACGCTAAAACCATGTTCTTTTAAAACACTTCCATGAAAATTCAACAGGCCAACTGGCATCATAAATAAAATCTAAATTTCAATTTAAATATCTGGGTAACTGATCTTCACACTGTGTCTTGAAGGAAAACCTTATCAAGGTAAACTTGGAAAGCAAAACATTACCTAAAGATAACATAGCATTCAAATCGTTAAAGACGTTTTCGAAATACATATATATAATTAACTACCGGATCCCTGCGAATATTTCGCAAATTATAGAATGTAAAGAATCTAACCACTGTCATGTTAATTAAATAGATTATTAAAGATGGCGCCTCCTACAGTTTACTTGAATATATTTTACCATCTGTAAGCATTTCTGTGACTCGTGGGTTATTGGTGCTTACTTAATATTTGGGGTAGTTCAAAATCAGAAGAAATATTCGGCAGTTTAATATCTTAATTTGATTTATTGCATAAAGTACACACGCGTGTGGTCACAGACCTATCGTAGAGACATCTGGCTTTTCCCCGAAAGGTCGCGGATAGTGCCAGTTAGCGCGAATGCAATTCTGCAAAATTCCTCTACTTGAGGTAGGGTTTAGGTCGGGTACCTAAACTGTATTCCTTTTTCCTTTGAGCTTTTTTTTAAAACATCTTTGTGATTTAATATGTCGATATAGAAACACTTAAAATATATATTATTGAGGTTAAACTTCTTTTGGACATTGTATGGAAAAAAATAGTGTAACGTGACGTGACGTTACGTCATTATAGTTTTCAAAAGAAGTTTCACTTCAACCACGTGTAAAGCTTACATTTACAACTTCTATTATTCGCAGCCATCTTAAAACTGTAAATTATTTCATATGACAGACATCGCTTTGTGTAAATTCCCGAAATAAAACACATAATCATTCTAAATATCCAAACAGAAGAGCAATTAAATTACGCCCGACCGCCTATCTATCCGTGTATAAGTAGGTACGTTGGTATCTCTAGAAATTCCTCTTTGATCGATTGAGTTATAAAAAGTCTACCGTGGATTGTGAAATAAAACAGATGCATTCGGCGAGCTTTAACTACGTCTGCTATTTTAGTAACAGGTTCGAGGCCCGACGCGACGGTTCTGTTTACGGAACAGGCCTGTACTTAGCAGTCTCATGTGGGCCTACATGAGACCGGTCGTGATTCATGCGAAACATCGATAAATAAAAATGGAGGAGATATGATAGAATTTTCTAGAAAACAATGATTTATAAATGGAATTTTTTTAAATAAGTTTTTAGGATTTTTGTTTACGGAATGATGTTTACATCGACATTCCTATACTGCATGTATCTACATTTACCAATGTAACAAGCAACATTGAAGGAGAATTAAGACATAAGCTTGACCCGTTAGAGTTTTTCTCATATCTCATCCTATCCAAATCCTTGAATACTTACCCGTGTCAGAACGTACGTACTCAAAACCGCTTAAGACAAGGGGTTCTAAAGTAACAAATTAGCGGCCATCATAAACCGTACCATAAATAGAACGGTAGCCGTGATATTGACTCTCGAGTTTACTTTCATTTGTGTTAACTTAGGGGACCGTTTTAGTTTGAAAATAAACTTTAACCGTTAAGTGGTACACGTTTTGAAATAAGCATACAAGTTTTTGAATTCAGTCCTCTTTTGGTGAGTTTAGTAGAGAGTAAAACCGTGAGCTGTACGTGCATCATGTGACAATGAAGTTAAAGAGATGTTTATTAATAAAACTTTAAATTATTTAAGCACAATTAAAAAAGCGAGTAAAATGAATTCACATTATTATCACTGATGGCTAACTTAATCATGATGTTGGCAAGCAGAATAAAAATGTTGGAATTGTTTTTGTTTTATTACGCCAAAGAAGTAAAATTCGTACGTGCATAGGTAGATATATAAAGTACGCACTTTTTTTCTGTCTGTTCTGTCTGTTAACTTTTTAAGCATTATATTGGACTAAGAGAGGTACGGCACAGAGAAATTTCTTTGCAGTTTTCTCTCTACTTGGGGAAGCTTGACTAGTGAAATACCTCCATTCTACAGAAAATCGCAGCCAAATGACCTTGTGTTGTGTTACTGCGGTAATTAGGGTTTCCAGAGCTGCTTGAGGAAGGGTAGGTTCAAAGAGTTTTTACGTTTTTAAGTAGTTGAATTAGAAAAAAAAACGGATAAACGGAAAACATTAGCGCATTTTTATTTTAAAATTATATTAATGCAATACACACAACGAAAAACATCTGATATTCTTATATTCAACGCTAATGAATCTACTGAATACTGACAATAGATTCATTCTGTGACGTAAGGATGTAGGTATAATGAAAAGACTTTTCAAATTCAAAACTGTAATGAGGAGCAATTAATCTGGCCGTTTGGCTAAAAAGTTTGGAGACCCCTTATTTATAGGAACATTTTAAGAAAAAATAATTCAACGTTTTCGAAAGTTAATTCTTTTTTTTAAACGCTTTTAAATTTGTGTTTTGCGAGTATAACGTAGTGTAAAGTAAATAATTGTATGCTGACATTGGAGTTCTATGTGGGTCCCACGCGAAATATCTAAATACGTTAATGTACTTATTTTATTTTTATAGTTCCTATATATTTAAACGTTCACAGTAATGTTAACTAAACCATTCGTAGGTAATAGAAATTGTATAAAAGCAAAAAATGTTTACCTCCCAATATCGCCCATTTCAGGACCTCGCAGACTTGCCAGAGGGAGACTACCCCAATGACAAATACTGGGAGATGGATAACGATGTCGACAACGGTGCAACATCGAAGCCAAATTTAGGGATCACACCATCAGCATTCACACGTATCGATTCCAGATTTAGGCAGACAGTCATATCCGCTGTGGACCCGATAGCCGCTACTAATGCGAGACCGAAGATAGTTGAAGATTGTAAGTCACTGTCAACTACTTTAAAAAATTATTCTATTTATACTCAACGTGCTAAACCCCGCAGGGTTCCGTAGTCAAAGTATCAACACTACATATTTTCTTGACTGTCACTGTAATCGTTTATTTCATTGCGAGAAAACCTAAAAGCCTGAGAACATTCTCTAAATCAAAAAATGCTTAATACAATTTAGGCCCTAAGAAGACACTTATGAACGTCTAAACACTACTACCGGTTCGGTAAACATCGAATCATCGAGAAGAAACTCGATTGTATTCACGTTATTTTTATTTTTCCAATTGTACAAATAATATTAACAGTTAATAATTTGCTGGATGTACAGAGAGGGAATCACTTACATACATCACTATAATTCTCGAAGATCTACCATTATTTAAGGGGTTTGAAATCATTAGTACCTTACGGTCTTTCTTTATTGATTTCTCTCAAGAAGAGGTCACAGCTCAATTTGAATGAAATTGTGTTTAAATGTAATTATTATATTTCTTTACTATTTTTTTTTTGGTTTATAGCTTCTCTGTTATTGTCCAATCGTACGGCTCAGCGGAGACTGGCGTATGCCAACATCGCAATGGTTTTGAGGGAAAGCAAGTGTTTGACGCCACAGCCGCGGTGGCTCTCCGTCTGGCAAATGGCCCCGGCAGTTAATACACAGTAAGTTTGAATTTATTTATTGACGAAGCAATGATGACTCATAGGTAGCGTGTACGGACATCGAATCGATCGATATGAGTTCTACCAAAGCTTTCGGAGTAGGAAAACATCGAGATGGAACCGAACCATATGGTGGTAGGGTATTCTAGCTTATAGATATATGTAATTAGATGACCTTCTATTTTTTTTCTATTCATGAACCTGAAAATGTTAAAACTGATGATTTTAAAGGAGAAAGCGAAGTGCTAGAAAGAATTAAAGAGTAAAATGAACAAATAGTAACAAACACTTTTTATTGGGAAAATGGACGTACTCGTATACCAGACAATTCTAGACGAAATCAGTTTTCTTTCTGGATTTTAAGCGTCTATTTTTTTAAGTAAATGAGCTATTTGATTAGCACAGCACTAGGTATATCTAGTTTTTAATCAAAAGGACGTATCTGAGGTTGTCTCCTCATATTATTGTCAATAATACAGCAAAAAGCCTGTCTATCCCTATACAGTTATCCACAAACTTATAAATTATGCTTGCCCTATTCTAGATATCTTCCATCGTGCGTCCGTCTTCACCGCTGTGCTCCTGATACCGGTTGTTGCGATAAAAGTAATGAAATGTGTGCGCCCATCGCCGGTGAATACATTACGAAAACGTTCTATGTGAGTTTAAAAAAAAAACAAGTATAATTTATTAGCGTCATGAGTAAAATAGCGGTTTTTATTCCCTCATAAACGGGAGCTCTGCTTGCTTCATACAAATAACTTCTTTTTTTTCGTATGACTAATCAGAGGTTTTATTAAATAATCTTGATCCTTTTCAAGCAAATTTGTTCTCAGCCATAAAGTGCTTAATAAACAAGTGTTATTTTTTTTAATACTTTAAATGCTTAGTGTTTAACCACAATTACACCTGATTTTAAAAGACAGTGACGATAACACGTTAAGCCTAGAGCGACTAGCTTTTCTGTGCAACCGCTGGAACACATTTATACGATTCAAACCCACGAAGATATCGTCGATCGTATTGATATTAGTAATGATTTTTTTTTTATATATATCTAACAGTATATCCATTTTATCTTATATTTTACCCTCCTGTTTAAATTCTATTTAAATTAAACACACACACAAATTCATTCATAAACGCACGTACACACATGTATTTTCCTCTCATGAAATCTTATTAATAATTAGAACGACAGACACTAATAAGTCTTTTTTGAAGATAAACCAACTGCCAAGATTCAGGGGCCTCTAGTTTGGCGGTCAGGAGTACATATAACGTGTGTATTTTTTGTCTGTGTTTTCTTATATGTAAAATGAAGATGTACAAAATTTGTATGAATCTTATCATCACTGGAATTAAAATAATTTACTTAAATGTTTACAATACATAATAGGTCTTTATCTATGAAATTGCCTTTCTGCAGTACTGGCCATTTCAAATCAAAATAAATTTGTTTGGCTAAGAATTCTAATTTCAAATTAATTTTATTTTAAAAACATGGAATTCTTTTTCCAAAAGTAGTCATTTGTTTATTGATTAGTGTTACATTTTCAACGCATTTCAATCTTTTTTGTCATCGTGGATACGTTAAAAATTCGAGTAATTATGGAATATGAGTACCGTCGTGGCAGTAACGCTGCACAAGCGGCACGCAACATCAACGACGTTTACGGAGCTAACACTACAAACCAACGCACCATGTTATTGGTTTGCTCGCTTCCGTTCTGGGAATTTCGACCTGAAAAATGAACCTCGCGGTCGTCCGAAGACTTTGGTCGACAATGACGAATTAAAGGCGATTGTGGAAGCTGATGATACACAATCTACGGCTGAATTAGCAGCAGCTTTCGACGTTAGCGTCAAAACAATATTGGTCCATTTGCGTCAAATTGGCAAGGTAAAAAAGGTTGACAAATGGGTGCCCCACGAACTCGATGATCGCCAGCGCGAAGTACGCGTCGAGACGTGCCTTGCACTGCTCAACAGACACACAAATGAAGGAATTTTGAACCGCATTGTTACCTGCTATGAAAAATGGATTGTTTGATAACCGTAAGCGCTCAGCAAGTTGGTTGGATCCTGGTTCAGCACCTAAACAATGCCCTAAACGAAAACTTACCCCTAGAAAAGTGATGGTCACTGTTTGGTGATCTAGCGCCGGTGTGATTCATCACAGCTTCTTAACAAACAGGGTGAGCATTACTGCAGATGTGTACTGTGAAGAACTGAACACAATGATGGAGAAGCTGGCACATCTCCAACCAGCATTGGTCAATCTCTCGTCTCCGCTGCTCCTGCACGACAACGCGCGACCACATACTGCACAACAGACGGTCTCCAAGTTGCAAGAACTGGGGTTGGAAGTTCTCCGTCATCCGCCCTACTCACCAGACCTTGCGCCTACAGACTACTACTTTTTCCAGAATTTGGATAACTCCTTGGCGGGAAAAAAATTCAATACCCGAGAGGCAGTACAAAATGCCTTTGAAGAATTTGTTGCCTCCCGTCCAGCTGATTTCTTTAAGAAGGGCATCAATAAACTGCCACTGCGCTGGCAAAGATGCATTGATTGCATGGGTGATTACTTCGGTAATACAAATAAAAAATACATGAAAAAACATCGTTTAAATTTTTTCATACAAAACGGCAATTTCATAGGTAAAGACCTAATATATTCAATTAACTGTAAAACATAAAATTAATAAATCATTTCTTAAACTTGTAGTTACACAAAACAAATTAATTAATAAGAGAATTTAAAGTTATAATTGCACAAAACAAATAAATGAATTAAATAATTCAAACTTACAGTTGCATAAAGCGGATTCGTCAATGAACACGGCGAGAATACAGTTCTTCAATCACACCCAGTGCGGCTGTGTGTCACGGGAGACGTTACAGAGCACCACGAGAACCAGAACCGAGAAGCCGTACGACAGCCAAGAGTCGAGCCGAGATTTATCTAGCGAGCGACAGAACGACTGGCGAACACCCACCGAGGAGCCGAAGTTGGATAACGAAGAAACATCAGACCCTCCCCAATTACGCAGGTATTAACAAAGTTTTTTATTTTATTTATTGCTCTCAAATATTGCAGGATTAATTAATCATTTTTATTTTTGTACTATTGTTGTGTAATTTTTTGTAAATAAATAAATAAAAAAATTAAACAATAGTTTTATTGGTATCAAACAATACAAGTACAGAGCCTATGAATTTAATTTTTTTAAGGGCCGATTTTTCAAACAACAGGTAATTTTATTTGAGGATTTTTTTTTAATTTTTCACAGGTTTTCCATACATTATCAATAAAAACATCAAAATTGTTTCCACGTATAAAATTATCTGACAAATGAAAAATCGGCCCTTAGTGAAATAAAATCTTCAGACTTATTAATCTTTTGGTTCAGATAATAATTTTCACTTTTAGTGTTACATGTTCTAATTTTTTAACAAAATATAAGTATTAAGTTAATGTTATGTACAAGTAATAAAACATAAAAGTTATGCATTTGTTATTTGTACCACAATTTGTGGTCCGTGGATTACAATTGAAAAATAATTATATTATTTACGATCGAAACATATAAACACAATACACTTCAATGAATATAAATTCCGAAAAGTTTCAACAATTCTTTTTGCCTAAACATAAATAAGCAATGAAATCAAATTTCTACAATATTAGAAAGTTCTTAAAAGAAACGTCTTTGTTATAAAACATATTTTATAAATTAAAATATGTTTTGTTTAATAATTTACGAAGAACGTTCGAAGTCTGAGGCAAAAAATAGAATTTAATACATCTGTTACGTCTGTAAGTTCTGTGGTTTTTTTTAGTAAAAGTAAATGAATTCGAATTAGAATTACACTGAATGTTAATTATTATTTCCATTGGTGTCAAAATCTCTTTTAATATTCGATTCAATATCTACTACTTACTATAAAATGATTTGATTATGTTGAATATACACGGAAAATGACTAAGTAGGTAATTGTAGACCTTATAATGTAGAATTGAATACGGCACGTTGAAAACGAAAAAATCTCTTTAAATCGCTATCCAAATTAGGTATGTTACTTATTAAATAAATAAAAAATTTGACTCATTTCTTTACAAAAAGTTATTGGTCATTTAATTCTTAGAGCATCGTACTTTCGACACAGAATTAAAATATTTGGTGGTCTCTTATATCCAAAGAATTATTATCTAGAGGTAAATTAATACACTCGATGTATGTAGTTATTCAAATTCAACGTATACTTATTTAGGTTATTATTTTTGAAGACGAACTTTTCTTAAAACGATTTAACGTTTTTCTACCTAATAATCCATAGAATAATATTATTCATTTTTAATATTTTATTGTTCTTTGAACAGATTTTTAACTCCATTGTTATCAAAGGTACTCAATTACTGTATTGAACGTTCCTAGACCTGAGAAATAGCGATTCGAATTCCAGGTGTACCTGCCCGGCGCTGTTCCTCGCCAGCATGCCCGAGAACGGTCCCTGCTCGTGCGTCTGCGAGTGGCCTGACGTTGTCCGCCGACGGGACTGCCTGTCGCTAGCCCGGGGCAGGGAACACTTCGGTTTGAGGGACAGAGTGTGCGTCGCTAACGGTGATTGTACACCACCGACATGCGAATATGGCGCCTACGATAGAAGAAACGGTCTCTGCCCGTTGAGAAGGTACCGAAAATCGAAGTATCATTCGCGTGCTAGGTATCAGTCCGAGAAGACTATCGTCGTCTGATAACAATGAGTTAAGTTTATACAGGCAGGCTTCGGGTTACGTCAAACAACATTATAACAACTTAACTCGCGATTGACCGACCGACCAACCGAACTTGAATTGATATTTTCTTGAAACCTAAGGTTTTAGTACAAAAAAAAAACTAATTCTATGAATAAGCATTTTAAGTACTTGCTTTGATAAACAGAGCATTTTTATTTAAAAAACTAACTCCTAGGTTTTTGTATAGAAATATATGAAAAAAGAGACTGAAGTCACGTCGATTTCATTTACGTGACATATTTCGAGAACCTAACATGCCGTAAATACGAGGAATGCCTGTGATATAAAAATAACATCAGTCTTTAAACATCCCACTGTTTGGCAAAGATTTCCTTCCGTATTGGCGATTTTGAATGATTTATGAGTCTCTGAAGATGTGATTTTTGACAAAAAAAAATTGTCTTTGTCAAAAACTTATTCTTATCTTCTCACTTAATAATATAATAAAAACGTCCACCGATTATAGAATCGTCAATAAAATCCGAACCATTTTTTTATGTATATCTACAATAATTTCTTTATTACCAAATCATAGAACCGTAATTGTAATTTACATTGTTTTACAAAATTACATATTTGGTCGGGCCATATTTTCGATGCAAATCATGATGCGGGCCATTTGAGGGTTTTTTAGTATTATTGTTTATGATTTGGGTTTTTTTTTACTTAATATGTATACATATTGAGATCAATATTCTACTACTATTCTAGATTGTAATAATGATATCGACAAAACAGATTGTGCCAGGCGCTGCTCATAAATCTCCTACTTTATTGTTATTTTAAGTTATACAAAAACTATATCCGTGCCATAAAGTGACAATGTATTTAGACCTTGGATTAAGTATAATATGGAGTTGACATACTAAGGATAATTCCTAGAACGAACGAGCTTATACAAAAAACCTGAAGGTAAAAGAGATAAAAATAGTCTTTCTTGTCATTTTCTACGTATACGATTTTTGTTGTTGGCCACAAATCTGTTTCGTGGCAACACATTTTGACGTGCCCAATATAATTACAAATATTTTAGTATTTTCGTAATAAAATCTGTTGTTTGGTATTATCAGTGATTCATTGTAAGAAGACTTGCACGACACATCTCAAATGATTATTTTTAGTTATTTACGATTATCGATTCTTTTTTAGAACTATATATAATTTATAATACGATTATGCTTTAAATAAGATGAAGGGTGTGTAACCTGTGTAAATTAAGTAATAAAAATATAATATAACAACAATTAAAATCGCAATCTGGAACACGTAAATTATTGAATGCCTGAGTCCAAACAACAAGATTAATTCTTCCAGTCAATATTTTTCGTTGCTTGTGGCTGCATTAAAATGGAGGAATTACGTAAATATGTTTTTTATTCGAAATTAAAAAAGAAACGAAGAAATTAAATGTGCAACGGAATTCGATCAATTCCATTAATTTTCGTTCGCACGATTAATATTCGATTTCTTAGTTTTATTATTTTGGCCCACTCTAGTTTTAGGTAACACTGAGAGTAACGATGCACGTAGTCATAAAAAATACGAAAATTAACAAAAATCATTGTACAGTAGAAGTTATTTAGGATTTTATAGTGCAAAATGTTTTTATAACGTTTAGCAGTGTCAAGATTTTTTTAATGCATGTTTTAATGTCATAATTTGCGTGACGTAACAATTCACGTGTCGTGCAAATCTTTTTTTTTCTTTTTTTAAGGCCTTGAACCCTTGGGGTTATGTCAGCCTAAATGCAAGTCTTCTTACGATGAATAAGATATAAATTAAATTTCGTTATTTATATATCTTAAACACAACAAATATGGTGAATTATTGTATTATTGGCTATAATAGCCGCAGCAAACGTAAATGTGAAAACATAACCTTTCATTTGTATGATATTTTTACCTTAATTTAGATTATTAATCAAAAATACTTACGGCTGCACCGCCAGTTCTCTAATTTCGTGTAACTAATTCTTATAGCATGAAAAATGAATAGTTAATTATTTATAATTTTCCCGAAATTAACGTTAAGGCGGAAATTTTGCACTGTATATTTAATTTATCGGGTCCCGATATATTGCTATCCCTTACGGTAGTACGCTCTTGTCTAATCTATATTATCTTTAATATGAGATTTAACGTTTATTTCTTGTCTTTATTTTTGTTTAAGTTCAAATGTAATGAATTACAGAATGAATGAATTAAAAATCCCATGAATTTTATGTTGATTTTCTATTGTAGTATTTTTGTATCACTATTTATAAGCGCATAGGTGTATTTTTTGTAAATGTTACATTTTTAATTTATTTTTCATTGTGTTATTTTCTATTCTTAGTTATAGATAATATGATTTATATCATATCACATTCGCAAATCGAGATATGGCATAGGCCAAGGCTGCCCAAATCCAAATTTTGCCCGTCATGGCATTAAAATTTTCCCGCCAACTATTATTAAATGAAAATATAATTCATTTTAAAATGACTATAAACAAGCATTATTTCACTAGCTGGCACGCCAGTTAAATTGAATTCGAAATTATGACCTGCATCTAAAATTAATTGGGCACCCTAGGCATAGACGATCGAATCGATTTATTTGAATTTCAATATTAAAATAAATGGGTTAAAATTTTTATGTTGTAAAATATGATCGAAAATGCCTTTTCAATAATCAAATTAAATGTGCTTTGTTATAAGTTTTTATGTTTATGTTCGCGATAGTAATAAAATTTTTATTTGTAGATAGTAATTGTTGTAAATTAATTGATATCACATTGAAATATAAATAAGATTATATTACACACATTTTTATATGATTCAGCATAATAAGTATTGTTTACACAGCTCTGAGACTTAATAATTAAGATATTATGAATAAGTTATTAATTAATAAGTTGTAAATAAAGTTATAAATAAAAAAACAGTAAATTATTTTTTGTCAAACATAAATTTCTGTTTACTCGCTGTACATACGTCCAGTAATTAGATTAACCAAATCTATAAAAAAAAATCCATAGTGATTACGGATAGTGATTACGGATAAAGAGTAATATTAGAGTAGACCAAAATAATAAAACCAAGGAATCGAAAATTAATCAAAATTGATCGAACGCCGTTATACATTTAATTTATTAGTTTCCTGTTTAATTTCGAATAAAGTAATATATTTACTTAATTCCTACATTTTTACTGCAGCAACAAGCAGCGAAGAATATTGACTGGAAGAATTAATCTTGTTGCTTGGAGTCAAGCATTCAATAATTCAAGTGTACCAGATTGCGATCTCAATTATTATTATAGTTTATTTCTGTTATTTAATTTACACAGCTTACACAGCCCTCTATTGATTTAAAGCAAAATGGTATTTTCGATAGTTTCAGTTCTAATAAAAATCGATAATCGTAAAATCAACCTAGAATTTAAATTGTGCTATATCTCTAAAATAAACATTTGACATGTGTCATGCAAGTCTTCTTCTTATTAATTATGGCTCGGCACTATTCGTGCATTAAGCCAGTGTCAAGTATTTTACATTTTGTCAACAAAGCGAGGGAAATATTCTGTAATCTTTAAACATCGCTCCAACAAGATGGCGGTACCCTTGTTAAAAATTTCCAGGGAGCATTTGTAGCAACTCAAAATGCATGTTCCTAGTTATTTATTGTAATCCACTTCACTTATGCACAACAACCACACTACATCACTTAAAATGCCGCCAAAATTATATAATATAGGGCCAAATGACATAAGTTTATGAATTAAAGCAAAAACCAACACATGCCACTTTAAGTTACCGCCAAAAACTCATGCAAGTCTTCATACGATGAATGAATAATAGTTAATAAGAATAATGTGTTTACAAGTCAACAGGTAAAGAATATTGTGGTTCTATATTGTCCGGAAAATTGATAAGACATCTTAATATTAAAAGTATATTATCGTAAAAAAACTAAATGCAATTTCTGACATTGTTTAAGCACCAATATTGTTGCTATATTAAGTTATCGTAAACGTCGAAAGAGATTCAAAATATCATTTTGAAGCATCCCTTTAAGCTTTAGAGCACTAAAGTTTAAAGAATGCTGAAGGCTATCAACACTGTACTTCCCTGTACTACAAATCTGCAATAGCAATACTGCCCAAGCCCGGTAAAGCTGTAAAAGTCGTAAAGGCTCCAGGGCCCCAAGGCTAACAGTATAGTCAGTTCGAAAAAAAAGAAATACTGCAGATTCTATTATATCACAGGTGATTGCAGATTTTTTAAAGCAATTTTTAGTTCCAAAATGTACTTGGATATTGCTATTCGAGCAATAAAAAAAAATCATATTTATATCTTTATTTATCGTATCTATGGTTGATTATATTCAGTTTGACAGCTTTTTAAATAAAAGACATGAATAAATAAATACATGTTTGTTATTATTCAACTAAGTAGCCAGAGTACAGAGCAGAGCAGTGCCTCTCTTCACCCAGAAGTCGGAGCTCTCCTTGCCTGATGGCATGTCGACGGCCACCACGAAAGCGCCCTTCCGTAAAGGGTAGTAGTAACACGGGCAGATGTACCGATCTGTGCACAACAGACAACTTAAAGATTAAAGTTGAAAGCAAATATCTTTTGGAGAGTACAGGATTAGAAAAGGATCAGTTGGCTTGCGTATCACAATGAGCAATGAAGTGTAACATAAAATTTTGAAAGGTTCAAAAATCTAAAAATATTACATTGACATCTAGTGTTACAATTATTAACTACATAGCCGACCAAAGATCATTTTCAAAAATCAAATCTTGGGTGATAATCTTCGACACAATAAAAAAGGGTCAGCAAGCAACTTCATAGTGTATAATAATAATACAATAATAGCTTCAAAAATAGTTACAGTCACAATTGGGTATTTAAAAAAAAAACTAATAACGATTTTTTTATGCACTTTAAAGCTTAATCATAATTATGATAATAGTCAATTGGAAAAACTCTTAAAACATTATTTTTTTATTAATAATAAACAATTCAAAATTGTAATATTTTAAAAAGAATCACATGACTACGAACGCGCCACGATTGATCGCCAGGTTTGTGACGTCATAATGTTAAAGGTATTTCATCGATTAAGAGTCAAAGCACTATATCAGCTGTGTGCCACAATGAGTAGAAATTAACATTGTGACGTCACTCGCACTCGGATTTATTCGGGAACGATCGGCGCGTTTTCGTTACTGAATTCAAAAATTATTATTTATTTGGAAATCACTTTTGAAATATTACGAAAAAAAAAACAAAAAAATAGTTTTGTTATAAAACTTATATATGATCTTTACATTTATGACAAAAAATAATAATTTCAAAAACCCAATGAACTCTTGAAAAGCTAATTTAAAATTTCTATAATGCTCTAATATAATCATAGGTACCATTTTGTGCAAAAACAGGGCTTTCTGCAGTAGTGGGAAGTTCCCAACACTGGGCAAGGAAGGGACAAGATAAAAATTCATGCCAGCTCACGAATAGTACGTCTCCATAAACAATAATCATTACTAACTCTTCAAACGTTTCCCTGTGGCTCGGACAGGCTTGAAATGTATCGGCGACATGGGGAACACCAGCTGCATGGGTAACGGTTCCTGCAAATAACCCTCTTTCTTGAACCAGCTAGCGCCCTCCAAGTACTGCCCGCTGAATGAAAAATCCAAGGTCGTTATTCAAATTTTTGACGGGCTCCGATTTCGACGGGCTTGATATGTCATGTGGTTTTTATTTCATTTCAAAAACTTATTTGGCTCTATATAATTTAATTTGACGGCATTTTACGTGATGTAGTTTTATGTGTAGGTTTATGTAGTTTGTTCACAAGTGAAGTGGATTATATATACTAAGAACATACATTTTAAGTTGCCACAAAACTACGTGGACGATTAGATTTAACAAGGAATCCTCCATCTTGTTGGACCTTAGTTTGAATTACAAGAAAAAAATGAAAAATATTCAATTTACGTGACGTTGGCAGAATTGTGACAGATTGTTGCCATTGAATAAAAAGAACAAGAACGTAGGACCAAAGTGCACAAAACCTTTTGAAATTTGTAGAACAATGTGGAATGTATAAAATCTTCTTCTCCTTTCTAACTTGGCAACCGGTCCTCTTTATTGATGACCATTACTGCCATTATCCAGTGAATATAGTTTCCAGTGTTATGACGATTTCAGGATCCTAACAAGATGGTGGCTCCCTTGTTACAACTTTCTAGGGAGTTTTTGTGGCATCTCAGAATTCATGATCCATGTTATTATTTCCATCCCACTTCTTTTAGCGCGAATTAAAACATTGAATTTATAAAAGTTGATTCATTGTTTATGTATATTAATAAAATCACAAGTTGTTATTTGGAAGTATATTTAATTAAGTTTTGTAATATAATAATCAAAACACAACAACTATTCTTTATCATATAATAAAACAACATTAAGTAAAATATGGCACTTTCTACCAGTAGTCAGCCTCGTTTGACCAGAAGTCAGCATTCTTTGACCATATAGTCAGCCAGCCTTATTTGGCTTCTTTTTCTTTAGTCTTGAATATGTCACACATAAATTGTTCATTAAATATATTTTCATAAATGTTTCCAGCAAATTAAGTACATTTCAAATGGTACTATGAAGGGCATATGTCACATCCAATATTCTTTAAGTCATTTATTTCTTTCTTAATTATCTTATTAAATTTCTTAGTCATAATTATGGCATTTTATGTTATTTACTGAACAAATTGTATTTCTCTCCTTGTTTGAATATATTATTTGGCTGTCACTGATCTTTCATATTTCCTTTTTTGCAACTATTATTTATTTATTTTGCACCTCTTCCTTTTTTCTTTTCTTTAGCTTGTAAACTGTTTAGTGTTTCATCAGGACATAATTATTTTTAATTTTTCTCAAACGTTTTTTCTTACTGTTTCTCAAACTATCGCCACTCTTGTGAAGAAGTAGCTCCTAACTCCTTTTCTTTAGTCGTTTTAAAGACGCTGGGTTAGATGAAATGTTTTTTTAAAACGGGCGATTAGTTGACGGCTTTTATTTTATTTATATTTGACAAGATAGCTTTTTTATTGCTGTTATGATCATCCAAGTTCAATTATATTCTATTTATTAGTATCAACTCGTATTAATTTGGTAATTAATTATTATCACTTGTGCAACTTTATTCTTTGTACCTATAATTCTTCAGCTCAATTTTTGAAACTGGGTTTATTTTGTCTCTTTTCAAAATTTTTAAATCGCCTTATTTGGTCTTATAATAAGACCCTTGACACGAAAAATTCGACCACTTTTTCTTAATCATGCCATTTCTAATCGCCAACATCGCCCTTTACTTCACATTTCACTTCTTCTTTGTATTCACACGAGTACACACGGGACTAGTGCAGTCTTTTCGAAATGATGAAATCCTAAAACAAAGGCACTTACTAAGGATAACTACTAGAACTACAAAAATATAGTCTTTATAAAAAGGTATTATGCTTCAATATTCTGCAACATAACTTACGGCTGAATACTGGGTTTATAGGTCTATTAGTCAGCCACGTATGTTTAAACACGTCCGACTACTGATAAAATGAACTTTACAAGAGAACAAGTATGAGCATTACAAAAACAAGTTTCTATGTTAGTTTCAATCAAATAATTGCAATATAATAATAGTATATAATACTAGTAGTCAGTAGTAGATATTTGCTGTAAAGGCTGAGTACTGCTGCAGGGCCGACTACTGGGTGTTTTACCCTAGTAACCGAATGCCAATGCATTGGCCCCACATTGTATCAGGCACGTAAAACACGATAAGGATGCTAATAACCTTACTACGATAGAGACGGAACATACAATGAAAGATAGGTACGAACAAGAAGACAAATTATGTACAATGCGTAAAAATATAAAAAGACCGACACGTTACTTTATCGAATTTATACATTAGACAGATTGGGCGAATTATTTCTCTCGAAAAGTCGGTAGATGATAATATAAATATTAGGTCTTCAAAAAACTTAAATTCACTAAAACACGATTTTTAAGGTTCCGAAGTCAAAAGGAACCCTTATTGTTTCGGTATGTCCTTAGAAAGTTGTCATTTGGTATGGGTATACATATTAATCAAGCAGAACAAAGGGTAAAATAAAACCTAAAAAAAAATAATTGTTTAAGGTGACAGTTTTACCTCCCGCATTTAATGGAACAAAATTATATTTTTCTGTTTTATAGGGTATAAATATTAGATTATTTTTGTTTATGACTAGAACTTAAACTAATTTTATTTCATTTTCCTTCAGTATGTTTTTGTGGCACTTTTTATAAAAAGTTGGCAACCGTGCATCACAAGCCTGTCAGAACTGTCAAAAGTCAAGTGTCAAATGTCAAAACATTTTGTTATGAAACAAAGAGCGATAAACAATCTCAGAGTTTTAACCACCTACTTGCTCAACTTTATGATTCAACAAAACCACATGCACGCAATATTATCAAAACGGCGAAACGACGCGACGTACGTACTGAATACATTTATTCTTAAACATGGGCGTGGCGTGCAAAATACTGATTAACACACCGAGGGAAGGTGTGCATAGAGCCGGACAACCGGTAACCGGTGTCGTGAAATATGCCATCGATAAGCCGACAGACTACACGGACGTTATTCTCTCCCTCATAGGCGACGGTAAGTGCTGCTGGACTGAAAGCAACTCGGCGGCGAGTGACGACGGACCCAAGTCGACGACGTACAGCGGCACAGAAACCTACGTCACACGGCACATATACATGCTAAACAAGTTACCGGGTGAGCTGATCACTCTTCCCTTCGGATCCTACGAGTACCCATTCGAATTCATCCTACCGAGAAACATACCGCCCTCGTTCACCGACTCCAAATGCACGATATCCTATAGAGTCGAGGTAAAATTCGCAAAACCAGGCTTCTTCAGTTGGAACAAAAACTATCACGTCGAAATACCAGTTTACGGGCACGTAGAGCACCCGTCCCCGCACACACCGATTGTGTTCGGCGTCGACAAAGTGTTATTTAAACCGTTCTCGAGTAAAGAGCAAACAGTGAAAGTGAAGGCAGAGATCGCCCGGGCTTGTTTAACACCGGGACAGAACGCCAGCCTGTCGTTTGTTGTGACTAACGACACGGACATTGATGTGACGACGTTAAGGACGGAACTGGTTTGCACGACAACGTACACTGCGAACTGCGGTAGGCAGAAAACTCATAAGCAGAGTATAAAGGAGAGTATCAGAGGTACAGTGTGTGTTCCGAGCCAGTCCGTGGCGAAGTTGTCAACTGTCGTGCCGATACTACCGCACCTGTACTCGATACAATACTCGCAAGTGATCAGAAAGTCATACGAGCTACTCGTAACTGTGACACTGCCGATGCCGCACGTGAATGCGACCGTCTCTGTGCCGGTGGTCATCGGCGAGAGGGAGGGCGCGGAGTTATGTATAGAAGCTTTGGAATTGGAAGAGGTTGCTGATCAACCACCTACATACGAGGAAGTGATGAATGAGGACAAAGTGTAACATTGTTGTGTTTTATCTCTCTATATCACTTCCCGTTTCCGTGACTCATTCTCGGGGACTTTTGCAAGTAATACCTATGCAGCACATAATAACAACAATTATTGTTTAATGTTTCAATGAGCTAAGCAAATTTTTATATTTATATTTAACCTACAAACTAATTTCACAATGTTACCGTCATTCCATAATTTAACTTGTTAAAATGTCAAACAAATATTAATAATTAATGATATCAAACAAAGCTTGACCAAAAAATCTATTATAATCTTCACAATACAAAATTTCTTTAACTAAATCAGTATTTTTTTGTTGTTCTTATTTAATAGTAAGATTACGGCAATGTCAGGTGAATACAATATTTTTCTAATTTCCAGAGTTCAAGCAACGCTTTAACAAAATGCTGGCGTTTTTGTTTAAGCTGCTGCGTGGGGAGTTTCTGTGGCAAACATAAAATTCATGCTTCTATACCTTGTTCATCATACGAAAGCTTGCAAGAAATATCTACAGAACGTAAATTGTTACGTCGGGTCGTGCATATTATAATACTATGATAATCTAAAAACCTAAAAACAGGAAAATCGCCTATCAATCATCATAAAAAAAAAACTGATAAACGTTATAAAAACATTTTGCACGGCGTAATCCTAAATAACTCCCCTTTCCCGAGGAGCTCCGGAAACCTTACTCACCACAGAAACACAACACAGGTTTACTTGTCTGTGGTCTTCTGTAGGGTGACAGTATGTCACGAATCGAACTGCCCCAAGCAGAAAGAAATCTCCAAACAAATTTATGTATGCCCGTATGTTCTCCTATCTAGGATACGTGTATAGTGTTTAGGAAGGCAGTGGTGATGGTGACAGGTCACTCACCGTATGTAGACTCCTCCGTCCCGTGGGGGTCGTACGAAAGAGGACTCCTCGAGCGGCATCACCGTGAACTCCCAGCAGAGCGTGTCGATCGGCCAGCTCTCGCCGCGCGCTGTGCTCTAGTAATCAAGGGTGTGTTATGGTACTCCGTATCCATACGGATACCGGATCCGCATCAGAAATTATCGGATACTCAAAATCAAAGTAAACCTTAAAACGTAACCTATCCGATATAAATATTTCGAGATATAGTCGAAGATACTCTTAAGATATCCGTATTAGAGTCACACGTAAGACGTTTACAGAAATCTCATCAAAAATCAACTCGATAAAAATAGACCGCTCAAGATTTTTAAATTATCGCTTGCTAAATGGTCGAACATTGGTTTAAAAATATTTTTCTTGTTATGAAATTGTAGTCTAAAAGTTGACTAAGTTGATATTTCATTTTATATAGGTCGCTCACTATTTTTTTCATAATGAAAATAACATACTTTAGATGTTTTCGAGCGACCTGTATATGTAAAAATATCACATAAGTTTTTCACATGTAGTGGACAACTTAATGAACATAAATAACGCAAGGGGCATTTAGAATAAACATTTATAAATGCCATAATAATTACTGATTAAATTAAGTTCAACTGTAATAATGGTCATTACTTTATTTATATTATTAAGAGTCACTATAAAGTCGGTGATATTGCAAAATGGCCAATGTCACTGCGAAGTGTTTTCTTTATAAGAGGGGGAGAAAACTTTTATTAACGATTTGCTAGTCGTGTGACATGAATACCGTGGTGTTATATCGTTAGTAAAAATCTATATAATTTTATGCAAATTTTGCAATGAATAATATTGATGCAGACTCTTTTAACATAGAACGTTCACCGACAATAATAAGTGAAAACAAAAAAGAAAAAATGTTTTATTTGCATTAAGTAGAGTTCGGTCGGACATGTAAGCGAGTCGCACCTGCATTACGGCGGTGAGGAAGCCGGTGGGCGCGACGAGAGCCGGCAGCCAGCAGAGCGCGGGCGGAGCGCGGGGCGCGCCCGCCCAGCCCGCCAGGTGCGCGCCGCGCAGGGACAGCTCGCGGCACCACGACCCCAGCGGCTTCATCGACGGACGGCCTGCCGCCCCCCCACGGGTAACAACACATCAACATTACATAAACGCACTAAATATATAATAGACATGTCCCCACTCGGTTTAATCATAATAAAAAATAAACAAGCTAAATCTAATCTTGCAAGCTAGCTCGATAGAAAAGTTTAAAGTAATTAACAATACTAAACCGATGACTTTAAAGTAAATTTGAATATAAAATTATGCCAATATCAAAGTTACACAAACCCAATGAATTATAAACATTTTTGAACGTCAAAATACTACTACCGATTGGAGTTATCGACAAGAGCCAGCAAGCAACTCGACCGGGTTTAACAAAATTTATTTTAGCAAAAAAAAAAACAGGAAATAATTATATCGTTTACATTACTTTATTATAATGTTTAAACAATGTACAAAGAGGGAAGCACTTCCAGACATCACTAAACGTAACGTTCCGCCCTATAATATCTAAAATCCTTTCGACAAAAACTTCCTTTACATGATATTCATAAACTTATGTTGTAGTCGGCAGTTCACTATATTTTATAATCAGTAATGTAATTAAGAAGTTTTGTAGAACCTAACACAATTATCTAAAAAACGTTCATTTATTTAAGTAGAGGCATATGTGGTAAATAAATGTACACAATAAGCAACTAAAACAATAATTTATAAAAAGTACAAAAATATGTTAAATGCAGAGGAAAATAAATTATCATCATTTAGGCAGCGTTAAACGGCATTCTTTTTTTAAGTTTTGAAAGTAAACAAATAATATGAACGACAAGCCAAAGACGTATTTCGCAAAAGCAAATCGACAGAAAAAAATCCTTCTTTAATTGTTTTATACAACTAAGGTGGGGCAAACAAGCGTACTGCCCGCCCTATGGTAAGCGGTTATCATTGCGTATGATTTCTTTTGGCCCTACCTTTTTTTACCTGAACCTTTAAATATCAGCTTCAAAATCACGATTTAAGATTATGTAAATGCTTGCATGCTTACAGCTATAGTGTATAAAACATGATCTGGATTTGCCATTCTAAATCCGATATTGAGATATTTGTGCAATCGCTTTGCTCTTGTCAAATACTTAATTAGGGGGAGCGCGGGAGGACGGATCCTTAATACACAATACGGAAAAAATAACTACAAAGCAAATGACCCACTAACCCTTCTGCCAAAAAGTGGGCACCTTCCCTTCAAAGATGGAAGTGTACATGATTTCGAGCACGTCCGACATCACGACAAGACCCTCGATAGCTCGACGCAACTCCTGGCGTTCATACAAAATATAAGTTAATATTAGCGTTTTACCTACCAATAAAACGCATATTATCGAAGATTATCAAGTAACAGTTTCATAAAATAGCCTTCATAAATATCCAGAAATATGTAGTCCATTTACCAATATTTAGGTGATTAGCTTGATGAATCTTGATAGTAATAATTCTAAGGTGATGATAATAAAAAAAAGGTGTGTGTGCGATTCACACACGATAGAAGTGAAACTTCATTTTAAAAGACATTTTCTATTTTATTTAAACAGTGTGCAATATACGTACACACCGACATTTACTCTCTCGCTCTGGCTCAAACAAAGAGGAGAGACCGAGAATGTGCGTTAAACGTGTTTAACGTTTAACGCTTGGAAGTGGCATAAGAAGTTTCACTTCAAAAAACGTTTAAAGTAATGAAGAGCAAAAATCCGAGTCACCTTCAAGCCAGCGGTGATACTGCTTATTAGAACATTGTAGTAGCCGATCTCCTGAAGCAGCGACACGCACATCGGCATCACGATCTCCGGGCCCATCATCTTCTCCGTCGTCTCCACGTCGATCTTGTTCGGTAGCTTCACAATCATCTCGGCGGCCAACTCGTCCACCTGAAACGTCGAAACTATGTTCTAGCCGACCTGCTGATCATTCAAACTACGAGAACTTCATTGGAAACTTATACAATAAAATGCAAGTATACTATATTCATCATAAGAACGGTTGCATTACGTATCCATAGTAGATCCATAGCGTAAAAACAAAAACACAGAAACATTTAAAATTTTAATTTCCGATGTATTTTATTTACTTTTTCTAACTACGCGCAACGTTACATTCTATGGTCTTTAAAACTAGATTAGACCCAAATAAAATGCGATTCACACACGATAGAACTGAAACTTCATTTTAAAAGACATTTTATTTAATTTTATATTTTATTTAACATATGATACATAAGACTTCTTACTAAAAAGCTGTAATACGCAGCCGCATACAGTGTACAGTAGTATTACAACATGTACTTTTCACATATACTAATACACGTTAAATGCTCAAATACAAGGAAGTATTAAACAGTGTGCAATATACATACACACCGACATTTGCTCTCTCGCTCTGGCTCACATAAAGAGGAGAGACCGATCATATAAAATAGTACATAATTTGCTCTCTCGCTCTGGCTCACATAAAGAGGAGAGACCGATCATATAAAATAGTACATAATTTGCTCTCTCGCTCTGGCTCACACAAAGAGGAGAGACCGATAATATAAAATAGTATGTCTATTTCTGTCTCATTCTCTCGCCGGCTTCATCCTACACATTTTTGTATTTGTGTCTCTTACCTGTCGTTTTTTCCGTTGCATCCGGTTTGAAATCACAACGATTCTAAAGTTTCACTTCAAAAAAAAACAATAAATTGAATGTTCATTATATTAATTTATAAGTGTGTAGTTCTTTTTTTCAAATCTAAACTAATATTATAAAGAGGAAAGATTTGATTGTTTGTTTGCATTGAACAGGCTCTGAAACTACTAGACCGATTTGAAAAAATCTGTCACCATTAGAATCCTACATTCTACATAGGGATCCGTATGAAAATTTATAATTTTTGATTTTTTTGTTAAATACCCGTGCGAAACCAGGGTGGTCCGCTAGTTTTTAATAAAAATGATTTTTTTCTTAATTTCTACATTTTTACTGTAGTAACATAGAACGAAATGGACGAATGAAAAAGCAGCAGCCATCTTGTTGTTTGGCGTCAAGCACTTAGTATATGTGCGAAAGCCGTGCATGTCGTGTTCCGGATTGCAATCTCAATTCATAATATAGATTTTTTATTTACACAGCATGCAGTTCATTTAAATGGTTTAAAGCATAACCGTATTATTGATAATATTTAGCTTTAAAAAGAATCGATAATCGTAAAACCAACTTCCGACTCAACTTACATCTCTAAAATAATAATTTGGCATCTGTCGTGCGACCTTTCTCATGGTGTAATAAATATAATAATAATATATAAAAATATAAACTTCGATAAGAAATAATTATAAATGACAATTATTTGTAACGCTCAGCAGTAGAAGATAACAATTCTTGACTGACCTTCTGATCCTCACCACCGCCTCCGCCACCACCGCCGGTCGACGCGAGCGCGAACAGCGTCGAACACATAATCAAAGCATCCTGCCAAACGTTCCTTTACTTAAATTCAGTTGTCAGTGCCATGTCAGTTCAAATACTGGGACCACCCTTCTCACAGATAGTACCTAGCCGTCGTCACTTGGCTATGTCGACATGATGTTGTTTCTCGAGACAATCGAGTTAGTCTCACCATAGCTTCTTTCGAATATGATTCTTAAGATTTCGACATTTCTAGTTCTCGAACTTCAGGTATAATTATAATGCCTTATAATAATTATAAGAAAGAGGCTCGCGTAAAGAGGCAGGCGTAAAAAAGGTTTTCAGGTAAAAGTAAGCGTTGACTTGTAATCTTTTGTAAAAGTGTTGTCAATTTTTTTTACTAAGGATAAGATATCTACCTACCTTTACTACTCCATATCAATAATCCAGAAGGTCTGTCTAGTCAGTGTATATTCAACTTTTTTTATTTTAGTTGCACGGCAGAGTGCTGGCACTGTTCCTTATGGTAGGAACAGTACAATTTAAAAACAGCGGCGATCACCAAAGGATTGACAATCCATCCCGAAACGCGACAAACTAAAATAGAGTCACTGTGACTGGTTTATCAGCATGCGCATGGTGGTCGCGATCCAGACGAGTAGAGATCCTTACCACCCAGCTCGTTTACTGGATACACACCGACTGATCTGGGACCGCGACACGCCTAAGCGTTCTACTATGGCACACAACAGTTTTGTCCCACCACCAAGGAAATCTCTTTCATCGTGATTGTTTTATAAGTCGGCATGGCGACGACGTCTTTGATTATCACTATGTCGCTGACCCTAATTCACTTTCCATCATCAAATGGAGTTCAGTAACTTTGCCAAACCGAAAAACGCCTTGATATTTAATGCGTTGACATTTCTGGTTATCTCTTTTCTCACACCTTCTCCTATACCCCCACTATTTCGATAAATTACTCCGTATATCCATGACTATTGTATGCTACAGAGCAAAAATTTAAATAAGCGAGTACATTGTTCTTACTCTCCTTAATTTGAGAGTTTTAATGGAGTTTGCCGTGATAGTGGTAGGTGGTACCTGAGCTAGCGTAGCTACGTCCGCAGAGGCGTGCTGACCTACGGACTCTGCGCGCTCGTACCCCGGCAGCACGTCCAGGAAGTCCCGATACGACTCGAGGCTGCCATCCCGCGGGATGTGGTACGAAGGTATCGATGACAGTCTAAGCCCAAACACACTCACAATTGTTTTTTTTTTTTAAGAAAAATCTTGTAACGATGTCAGACAACACCGTAATCTTGTCTGACGTCAGTGAGTAGTAAGTTTCTACTCTGGAAAGTCGATCTCGAACGGCTCTCGTGTTAGTTGGTGTTGCCAACCGCAGTGTTTGAAGGAAAATACTGAGCAGTGCTGTTTTGCGACAAAAGTAGGTGCAGGATAGATCCAATTTGACCCAGCTTAAGTTCTTCCACTTTACTACACTAACTTTGTATCGCACACAGTTGTAAATGTGTATGTTGATGGAAATATATATCTGAATGATGGAAGTATAATTTTATAAAAAAAAAACCGGTGTGGACTTGTAATTGTCTAAGTGTCTCTACTTGTGTTTACTTATTTTTGTTAATACAAAAGCTGCTAGTCTTCTTCAAAATGAACACTAGGAATGCGAAATAAATAGATTTTTATTTCAATCTATACAAATGTATCCGTAAATGCCTATATAATTTTTAATGCTATAAAATAGTAAAGTTATGACAATGCGTACGATGTTAAGTACAGCTATTTTCAAGCAACCTCAAAATGACCGCAGTCTTGAGGCCAATCATGTTAAATTGCCACTCATACTTTTTGTATACAACTAAGGGGGCAAATAAGCTTACGACCGGCCTCATGGTAAGCGGTTACCGTAGCCTATGAAGGCTTATAGTTATCACTAACGCATTGACGACTTTGAATCCGCCTTCCTCAAGGAACTCTGGAAGCCCTACTCACCGCAGATATACAACACAAGGTTATTTGACTGCGATCTTCACTTATTGCACCAGTCGGAAGAAATCTCCCAAAGAGATTTCACTGTGCCCAACCTCTTTTTAACTTTTACTATAACCCATACTGAGTAAAAAAATGTATACCTATAGAAAGGCGTTTCGAGAGCCTCCTCGCAGAAGAACTGGTTAATGTAAGCGATAAGGACCCGCGTGTCCCAGTCGTCGGTGATGTGACCGCCGTAGTTGATGATGGCGAACAGGTATCTGAGTGCGTCCCACGGTACTTCGTCGTACTCCTCCAGATAATTGGCTAGCAAGTTATCTGACACCTAGGAAATAAGCTTTTCTATTCTGACCACAATTACACAATATGATCTTAAGAAACAATGACGATGAAAAAAAAAATTGTTGATAAGCCCGATCGAGTTTGTTGACTGACTTCTTGTTGACTGGGATGTTTCCGAACAGGTGGTAGTTTTTTCACGTTTATTAAGAGCTTTCTTAGCGCCTATACCGAATGAAATATTTTGATTTTTGATGGGACCTTTTTAGTGCTTGTTGTTCTCAATTGCAGTTACGGAAAGGCACTGATCAGCACTTGACAGCACATATTCAACTTCAGGATAGAATCTAGCGAGGTAGCTCAAGAAAACACTCTGCCGTCATGCTATCTATGGTTTTATCATGTAGTTTTCCATAACCATGAGCTCAGGCTCGTTGTAGGCGTCCAAAGGTACTACAATTGAGGCATCGCCTTTTTGTAAAGTTAAGCAACATTAACTGAGAGGGAGAGAAGTACAATAAGTAAATTTAACATGTTTTTTTTTAACTTGCTTTAGTCATTATAATTCATTTCAAGCAGCAAAATGAAGATGAAGCCCGATGACAGGATGTATTTATTAAGAAAATTAATTTGCTGTTCAATTAAGATATGTTATATCGAAAAGACAGATGCAAGAAGGGCCGTTATTAGCAGTTACACGGTACACCATTAGTAGTTGTTATTATAAGAGATCATTAAGATAGGAGAAGCATTAACTACGTATTGAGTCTTTAAACTTTTCGTTCTATGGTAAGATGAAGCGGGAAATGAATAATTTTCTTTAAAAAGGGAAACATAAATCCATTGATGTAGTCTTGTTTTAACTTTACGGGCTTTTTATCTATATTCAGTGAGTTTATACACTTCGAGTCACCGGTTTTTGGCGAGATCTTGAAATTACATATCTTTTGGTTTTAATTTTAATTCATAAATTTACGTGACTTGTCCATATATAATATTGGTGGCATATAACAAAATATAGCTTGGATATTGTGCATAAGTGAAGTGAATTATAAATAATAACTAGAGGTATGCAAGCAAGTTGCTACAAAAACTCCCTGAACATTTTCAATAAAAGAGTCACCATCTTATTAAAGCATTGTTTGAACCCGGAAGATTAGAAAAATATTCTATCTACTTGAAATTGGCATAATAAGCCGATGTTGCCATTAAATAAGTAGAAAAAGAAGAAGACTCACGTCAAAGTCTGCGTCATTAAAGCTATAGACGACATTGTATCCGAGTTGACGGAACCGCTTCCTCGCGATTAGGGTACAGTGGAAGAAGGACACACAGAACAGCAGCCGCCTATACTTAGGCGTGGCCTCATCAAACTTGTCCTCGTTTAGATTCGCAAATATCCGGACCAAGTTGCCTTTTAGACCCTTTTCGAGAAAACAAAATTCTGTTCAGTTATTTAACCAATCGTGCTCACTCTTTACCGTGGTATACATCGCCAAGGGTTCAAAAGGAACAGTGTTAACAGTTGTATTTGGTTTTCAGAATATTCTGGTTTGTTGGCTTGTTAACTATAACATTGTTCATCATAAGAAAGGTTGCATGAGATGTTAGAATGTAAACTGTTATGCCGTGGAAATTTCGACATAACCTAAACACATGCATTTCGACTATCATTGATGATTATAAAAAAAATATGATACTGATAAACGTTATACGAGTAAAAATATTTTAACGATAAAATCCTAAAAATCTGCTCCATTTGAGATTTTCATAAGTTTTACAGAACAAATTATATTGAATAGACGAATGAACAAGCCGCCATTTTTTTGTTTGGTGTCAGGCACTTCATACGAGTTCGAAAGCCGTGTGTGGCCGTGCATGTTAAGTTTCAATTATTGTTATTTGATTAACACTCTCAATTATTTTAAAGCGTTAATCGTATTATCCATTATAATAGATTCTTACATATGAAAATAGCGTTTTATATGGATATAGTAAAACGAAAAAAATATTATGAAATTATACATTTAATCAATCAAAGTATGTATCTACCACTATTATCTATGCACTTTCGCCATTTTATAGGTAGTTAGTGATTCCATTGCTGAAAAAATTGTGGAAGCGAGAATCAATAAAATCTTTGAAGGCGGTTTGGACGGCCTCATCGGAATTGAAGTTTTTTCTTCGCAAGCTAGAGCTGGACTAGAGAGATTGACCAGTCTCGGTTGTTTAACGGCTAGCTTTTACATCATGGTTTGCAATTGTTTACAATACAGATTTGCTAGATCTTAGGAACTGTAGTTTATGTATGACACCAGTACTGGTCAACCAAACACTCACCAGTACCTTTTTCTGAGTAAACTTTCGCTTGGGATAGGATTTGGCCGCTTCTCCTAGGTTCAACCACTGTGATGAGCTTTTCCCATTGTCGCAAAGGATCCATTTTTCTTCACAACATTTCGTCGTTATTGTGACGGTCGAATGATGTAACGCAGCACTCAATGCATGTTTGTTGGTGTGCTTCAGTCAAGTGAATTCAAGTGAATTATAATTGTTTGATCACTCACACCGAAGCCTGCCGCTTACTCTGACGTGGTTTGCGATAGATCCACTTCCACGATCACCTTTATTTCTACATTATAAACTAGGGTATCCGGCCGACTACGGGGTTTGTTTCGTAGGATGAAATTTCCAGAACGAAAACAATGAAACAAAAAACGTACCATGCCATCTTTTACAGTAGCTTCCCCATACATATCATTAACCTATCGAGCTGTTTCTGCAGCGCTGATGCCACGGTGGAACTCATATTCGTAAACAACGCTATATTTTAAGTTTTCCGCTTTGTTTAAAGAATAATGTCAAAGAAAAATCCAATGGTGTGAAAACAAATGCATCACTGTATTCGAAACACACACAAGCCTAAATTTAAAATAAATTTCAATTCTTAACCAAACGCCACATATTTGAGATTAAGGAGGCCAGTGCAACAAAACGCCAATTTCATATGAGTATGTAAGGACCTAATATTTAGCTTTGAAAAGGAATCTATAAGCGTAAACCTACCTCGGATTTAAGTTATACCACATCTCTGAAATAAAAATGAGACATCTGCCATGTAACTTTTCTTATGATGAACAAATGATAAGAGCACAAATGGATTACCCTCCATTATGGACTCGAATCACTCTAATCACCATAAAGACCGTTTACCTGAGGTGGTTCCGTGGTCATCTTGATGCTCCTTTGGAGAACATTGAGAGGAAACTTGTCGTCCGGCATCGAAGTGATCCAGAGTCGGAACCGAGGGTGTATCTTGGGGTTGTCCAAGCCGCGTAGTGAGCCGAGCCACTCGCATGCAAGGTGACAATTCGCAAGAAACACCCAGCCACCTTCCTTCATGCCCGACGTCAACATTCTTTAAAATAAATGCAAATTTTATGCAAAACGAAACCCCAAACCATTTTCATCTCAACGGTCTTAATTTACTAGATAAACACATACTCCTGTTAAAAAACGTACTTGACATACACGTCAGCCAACGTGTATTGAAGATTTTAATGAGGAATCTATGGTTATAGTTGTCGATTGATAAACATCCTACGAGAAGACATCTGAAGGACCCAGGATTCTTTACGTTTTTCCTCAATCCCGCTAAAAGAGGAGAAATGAGAGGCGATAGAGGTGTGGTACGGTACTAGCGCTTGTCTCCTTCGCTGCCATATGGTCAAAACTCCATTAGAAGATCTCGCTTCCGCGTACTTCCTTTAACGATCATAACGTCTCGCATTGTGTCCAAACTATGCGAAGAAGAAAAAAACAAAATACTGGAGTTCAGAGAAGTACCTGGCGGCAGTAGGCGCTTGACCCTGGCCGAGGCTAAGCGATTGGAACTTATCAAACATCTTAACGTCGATGGCGAGCTGGATGAGCGAAGCGGTCGGGTCCACACCAGGGGACAGCACAAACAGCAGCGACGTCTTCCATGTCGACTCCTCCCATGCCGCCTGGAATATACACACTATCTTATAGAAAGGTTCTGTAAGCTCAGAAAATGTCAAAAAATAATGTACAAATTTTACTATATATAAGTACAATAGCATTATTACCTATATACATATTATATTTAACACCCGCTTAAGGGCACGCTTAGGCGTGTCGCTTTTCAGAATCAACTGATGGTTGCTGGTGGTTGCACCAAACTGGGTGCAACCACCATGCGCATGGCGATTGGAACCCATCACAGTGACTCTGTTTTGGTTTGTGACGTTTCAGGGTTCAGCCAGTGAATATCTATAGGCCGACCGCTGTAAGCGCGACCCTCCTAATGGTTTGTGGGACGCGGGGCGGCGAGTGTGCAGGTGTGCAGACGATATTGAGATGATACTTTAAATCTCAAGATCAATAGTTTATACATGTTATTGTAACTGGTACAATATCTAATAATAAATAATATATTTAATACATATAGTATTGTTGTATTTATTAAAATGCAAAACAAAAAACTACTATATTGAATAAACTTGTGTGTGTAATCTTTAGCTTGCATTACTTTAGATTTAGTTTTTTTAAATGCAGCGTCTGTAATTCCATCATGGTAAAATAATCTCTCAGGCACAGCGCTGTGCACAGACGGTGCTACTATGAATAAAAAACACGTACGATTTTGCATATTCGAAGGGCATTTTCTACAAATAACGAATCGTGACGGGTAAAAGACAGTTTACAACGTTTTAAAAGAACATTACTTATACTTAGTTTTTAGTATACAAAATGCGAGCACCTTAATATCTAAGACTGGCGGTTCCACGTATCGAGGTCCTAGCAGATTGATAATAAAGGTGGTGATGCAGGCGGACACGCGGTCTACACGAAGTGAACGGATGAACAGAATCTTCTGGAAGTCGTTGCAGATTTCATTCCATTCGCCTGTCAGTCACAATATATATTCCTCATTGTGGAAGTGATAAATTTTATTAAAGAAACTTAATACTATAAAGACTTAATAATATCGGCCATTACCTCGGGACAAATGAGAGCGACAAGTAACGTTTGTAAAAGACGATTAGATCGCATGATGAAGTTCTCTGTTGTACGCCAAAGCTCGCTAAACTTGAACTAAACCAGGTGTATCATTTTGTACGCATTTCTCATACCGTGCTATTATTATATACAATAATGCAGTAACCAAGCATTCAATAGTCCTGATGTTAACTGGTCACTGCTGCCCATAACCAACACCCATGACCACCATGAGGCTACAGTATAATTTATGATCAGTCACTGATAGGTCGTAACTTCTTTTTTTATATACTATATAGGTGGCCAACAAGCATACGGCCCACATGATGGTAAGCTGCTAGCGCAGCCTATGGACGTTTGTAATACTATACTATATGTATCACTAACGCGTTGCAGACCTTGAACCCCCCTTCCCCAAGGAGCTCTGGAAACCCTACTCACCGCAGGAATACAACACAAGGTTACTTGGCTGCGATGTTCTGGGGGGTGGAGGTATTCCACCAATAGGACTGAGCCCAGTAGAGAAAGTATAACACCACTTAAGCAGTCGATTATTGTAAAAATTATATCACACTGAAGACATTTTGATTATAATATTAAACATTTACCAATTAGAGGCTGTAGCTCAGGCTCAGGGTTGAGGTACCACTCCTTCCACTCTTTGCTGAAGGTCTCGAAGGCATCAATAACCCCGTGGAACCCGGGCAGTTTGTCCATCTCCGTTATATTATCCCAACATTCGTCAGGCATCCAATCTGTCATTAATAAAACTCACTGCAAATTGCTATTGGGTCTCAGATTAAATTGGATCGCAATCTAACTTCAAAATTAGTGAAGTTACAGTCGAAGATGATGACACATTAAATCTAGACAAAAGATTGAAGAATGGTGAAATAAAGCGATAAGACGTTAGACAGTTTCTTTTTGGGATAACAGCTAGCAGGAAGAGCACTAAAACATACCCATCCTGATTGGAACATACTGAGAGCGACCACTTTTTTTAGTAGCTCGGCACAATGACTGTACTGTCCTTGATGGTAAGTACAGTATAATCCAAATACAACAGCGACCACCGAGAGATCGAAATCCATCGGTGGTCGTCAATGTAGTACCATACCAGTCTGCTTAAATATCTCTTTTTTTTTTTTTGAACTGACTACACTGTTAGCCTGAGGCGCCCTGGAGCCTTTACGGCTTTTACAGCTTTACCGGGCTTGGGAGTTTAAATATCTCTTCACGTTACGCTTGAAGGACCCGATGTCACAAGAAGGAGCGAACACATTGTCCGGGAGATGGTTCCACAGTTTCACGGTACGATAAAGATAAGGCACAGAGAACTTTTTAGTTCGTGCCGAGATGTAGGTTACCGTAAAACTGTGCTTCCGAAGCCCAGCGCGTGTGTGCAGTAATAACTAACATATCTTGGGCTAATGCAGTGATGAAACCGGCTCTTGTTTGTGTTTTGTGTGTTGGCCTTTATGTTTTAAAATACCAAAGTTGAATTAAAACTAACTAGTAGGATTATCCGGCTGTTCAGATCTATCGAGAACGACTCCTCCCTTGAGAAGGAACAGATACTCGTGCATGCTCATCTTGCCCATCTGGAAGAGGATGCGGGAGACGATGTGGAACGACAGCAGTAGTTTATGTCGCTCGAATAGAGCACGACACGTGTTCCTGGAGGTAGTTGTTGGTAGTAAGGTTTTTATAATAAGTCTTCGTATATTCATCTATACTAGTATCATAAAGCTCGAGACATTGTTCGTTTGAACGAACTAATCTCTGGAACTACTAGTCAAATCTAAAAACTCAACCTATTTATTGAAGAAGGTTATAGAGTATATAAATTTACGCTATAACTCTAAGGAGCGGAGCAGCAACTATGAACGTTAAGCAATCTGGAAAGCTGTAGGCAAGTATGGGAAATAAGGACAATAGTAGGCCAACCAGGTGCATTGGCGGCGTTGGTGCGTTGAGCGTAGTTCGGATATAAGATTTCCTGTCGTTAGTCATACCGTGGTAGTCTGCGAATACTACGGTGAAATTTAAATAATTATTACGTACACAAGAAGATGCAGAAATTATGCAAAAGTAAACCACCGTTCTTTAGTCAAAACCTATACTAACACCGAGATCGTTGAATCCCAAACTATTTGTAGGATTAGTTAAGAATCTATAATTTGATTATCAGCATAAGCGACATAATGTGTCTATCAAACAAGATATTCAACCGCATGGTGCTGAAGAACGTCTAGCTTCTTCTTACAATAAGGAATATGACGATTAAAAGGGTATGAAAAATACTTATTTATTAGAATCACTAGTAATAGACAAATTTAAAAATAAATAAGACCCCATAAATAAGACTTACTTGTAGACAGCATAAGTGTGAAACTCATTAAGATTGTTGATGCGGTCTTCGAGTTCGCCGGCCTTGGGGCTGCGGTCGATAGAGTACGTAAACAGATCGATATAGGCGTCCAGAGAGAACTGGTACATGGGATCAATGCGCGACAGGTCGTTCAGAGCGAAGAACAGAACCGAAGCTCGGACAGCAGTCGGCACGTAGCCCTGAGTACGAACAAATACACTAACTTTCTGACATCTTACGAGTAAACAAGCTGTTTAAAAATGACTAATTATATTGTTAAGTCAAAAATATAAAAGTAACAAGTTCAAAATTCTCTAAGTTTTACCGAACATAATTATATTAAATTTTACAAGATGTATTTAACCTAACACAATACCTAGTGAGCTTGTATTTTATTTTTTTATTTTATGTGATGCACAGTGATTTCTAAACTGTCTCATGCTTGCAATATTGCCTGAACAATGTTTTTAAGACGTTATGAGAAAAAAAAATTAAGCAGAAAACATCGCAGTGATAATAAGAGTTAGATAACCTGTCTAGCAGTATCGATCTCCTTTTCTGTAACTTGCGAAGTGATAAGTGCTTCCTTGACTTCGAGAGAAGTACGCTGTGAAGTCTGCAAAGTTATGAACAACTCCTCGTTTTCCAGCAATGGTACCTGTGACTCATACATGATGCGAAGCAAATCATTTTCCAAGTCAAGCTAAAAAGGAAGTCAAGTCATTAGAAAGCATAAACTAAACGTTGACTGGAGCTAAGATAATAGTCATGATTAAAATAATAGTTCAGTGGTAGCACGTATGACGCGGCTATTGACGCGAGTTCGAATCCTTGCAATGAGCCAAAGCTTTTGGTAAAGGAAAACATCGCGATGAAACCATAGCACAGTAGTAGAACATTTTCCAACGCCTGACTAGCTACAACCTTCGAGTTGAAAATCTGTTGCCAAGAGCTTATAGATGTTCCGACAGCTGCACTTAGAACCAGTTCTTCCACTAGACTTAGCATGGTCCACATCGTAACTTCAAATCAGGTGAGTTTGTTGCCAAGCGCTAAAACCTATTAAAAATTGAAATAAAGAAAATTTTCATAATTTACCAAGACTTTCTTGTTATTAGCTATTGTCATGACGAGATTGTCTTTCATCTGTTCCAACTGCGGGCGCTCCTTGCGCACCACGATGCCGAGCAGCTGCGACGTGAGACCCTGTTCCTTCACCGCAAAGTTCACCATCGTCGTCTTCGTCAATGTCTCAGGCGTGTACACCGGGTTGCCTGGGTTCATTGCACTCATTGTATCACGACATTCGCGACGCTCTTCTATACTCATTGATAGAATAATCTACGCTGCTAATAACTTGAAATAGTTTTTTGGATGGTGGTAAGGCACTGTGTCGTCTAGTTAAAAATCAATAGATAAACAATTATTATAGTGGTTCAGCAATTCAACTCAGAGCCAATCTTTTCGAGTATGTTAAATAATTACCACTGAATTGTATTTATTGGAATTATATCACGTACTCGTAAATATCTCTTCACAGCACATTTATCAAATTAACATTTGATATGCTCAACAATCAAGTGATGCCAGTTACAAAATTATCGCATTTCACTTGTTATGTAGCGGTTAAAAATTTCAATAAATAATATATGAATTTGCCTACATTCTAAGGCTACTAGAAGTAGAGAGTAGATTAGTGTAGTAGATTGGTAGTAGAGTAGATATGGTGTATAAGTGTTTTTATATCTGAATATAAGTATGGATGCAAGTGTGCGTTTTGTTCCACGATTGACTGGATGTGCGTATTGCATGTATGTATGAATGAATTATGGATGTGTGTATTGCATGTATGTATGCATGAATTATTATTACGAGTAATGATAGCCAAATGCAATATTTCTTTGATTTTTACACTAAACAAATGAGAAAATCAACAATCATACGTAAAGTGAGTTTTTAAACTTAAGCAACAAAAGAGCTATTACTTAGCTTGGTAGTCAAATACATCCGAAAATGATCATTGTAGGGAACCATCTTCTCGTTAAACTTAATCACCATTGAGCCGCCGATCTTAACAAATGCTTTGTCTAAGATGGGAGCTATGGAGGGATCGAGAACCTCGCCCACGTTCTGAACTATTACAGGCTTGCCTTCGGATAAGCAAGTCTCCATTATCTTCAGATAGTTTGGCTGACCGAAGTCAACGATCTAACGACAATGTTATGACATAAGTTTATGTATAAACAAATCTATTTATAGATATGACATCTGTCATGCAAACTTTCTTACGATGAACATAGTACAATAAATAATTCTATCTTAGACCTCCTTATCATAGGCATAGCCTTCTTTGGGACCTTAGTCAAGGGTAAATTTTCTGCAAGTGTTCTTGGACATAACAATATTGGTATTTGTAACAGATCCATTAACCAGGAAATATAATAATATGTTTAGAAGCTATACCGAGAATTTATTTACCATAATATTAAGTACTTAGAGGATATTAAATTTTACCTGGATATCATTTACTTCTTCAAGTTTGGATATCCAAATAAGTGCTTGGCCTTGTGGATCGACAGCTAGCGGCCATCTTGTAGCCCGCACCACTATAATACCATTCTCCGCGCTAAAGTTATCATCTGTTTACATAAACATGAATGTAATGTACATGTAATATTCATTTAAGTATACTCGGAAACTCACCCCATTCTTGCATTTTAAGGCTCTCAAACCAAGAATCTAAATAACTTTGATCTGTAAATACGCAATGATAACTTTTTGCATGATTTGAAATTATCTCGAAATATAATACTTAAAACACAACGGCTTTTGTAGAAATAAATAATGAAGGATAAAATTGAAGCGAAAGTTGTATTAGTTACTTTATCAACAATTGTCTTAATTGAGGAACAGTTACAGACTATGAGTTAAGGATGCATTGCAAGATATTGCGTATGGTGGTAGAGCATTTTCTCGGTTATCTTGCTCGGTTATGTACCACCCTCAGTTCTAAATCTGTCACAAAGCAAATTTTTGTTGTGTCTCAACAGCTGTAAAAGCCACTTCCTCTAGCCACTTGAAGGTCAGTTCCTCTAAGCTTGTCGCGTTACCATCTTGGGCTACATCGTTACTTAACATCAGGTATGATTGTGGTCAAGCGCTAGAGTTATAAGGAAAAAAATATTTTGTAGGTGCAATATGGCATTTACTGATTATTAAGTTTTGCTAAAACTAACCAGGCAATCCCATATAGTTCCAGTCTCTGAGTGTGGCGTCATCCAATAAAAAGTATTTCATACTAAGTTCCATTGTAACAGGCACAGCTTCATTATACACCTGCATTCAAATAATCACTACGTACTAATATGTCCCACTAATGGGTTAACGGTCTTTTACTAAGCAAAGGCATGTGGGTTTACGACATACTGACATACTATAATCTTCCTACGTGCAGCGTTACTTTATATGGTACTTAAAACTAGAGTAGACCAAAATAATAAAAGCGAAAATTATGATCGACAGTTAATTAATCTATCAGAATGAATTTAAAATAGTATCTTATACTTTATGTTAACAGACTTTCCATTTTTAGTCCGTCCAATACCATAATTTGAAAACAAGTAGGTACGTCACAACTATCTTCATCATTAAGCTGTACTAACATGATGGAGTGTAAATAATGCTGATAAAACGTTTTACAAATATGTTTTTTTTAATCAGGATCTATTTTTTCCGTGCTATCATCAAAGGTGTCATTAGTGCTATCGTCTGTCTTCGTTTGCGGAAGCGGTCTCCTAACACCCAGTATAGATGGTTGAATAGATTAGAGTGACCTCTCTGAACCAATCGTCCATGAGCGCCTCCCTGTACTCGGAGACGAACGGGCCGAGGTACGCGACGAACCCGGTCGCGAGCAGGCAGTCGCCGGGCAGGTTCGCGAACTCTCTGTCGAGCCGCTCCACGGTCAGCTCCCAGCGCTCCCTCTCGCCTGTACATACATCAACAGACACATTCTCGCACTACACTTTCTTTTATACCACGCCGATGGCGAACTAAAACGGAATAACAATACAAAAAAATTCAAAGGAGAGCGAGGGAGAGGGAGATGAACTGCGTGGTTTGTATAACTTCTTATTATATGCACATTTGAATAACAGATCGAGTGCTTTACCAAGACCTTGTTTGTACTCGGGGACAGAGCTATAATATATCTAACCCGACAATCCACTAATCAGCGCCTCTGCCCTCTCCAACTTCAACTGCAGCATCTTCGATTTCCTTTCGAGCTCTTCCTTCTGCGCCACCTTCTCGTCGTACTCCTTCTGCAGGCGAGCTATCATGTCGCTTAGCTCCTTTAACTTAGCCCGAGCTTCCGCCAGGATCTGCTGCTTCATACGCAGAGACTCGAGAGCTTCCTCCAGCCGTTCTTTTTTCGGTTTCACAATTCTGTCAACGAATGAGGAGACCTATATCAAATATACTCAAACATCTTCTAGTTTGATGCAATTTGCACAATTCTTTTGTATATTGATTTAGGGATAATTTGAGTATACGCCACAGCTAATGTTAAATAACGATGCGCAAAAGATCGTAACAAAGTAAACTCTAAGAGAAAACTTGTTTTCAAGCAAGGTTGCCCAAATATACAGATCAGAATTTTTAATTTTAAGTCGGTAGCTAGACAGACAAGCACCAGAAAATGTCCGACCGCCACGCCGCGATTTCATCAACACATTTTCCTTCAGATAAACCTCAAGCTCATTGTAAGGTTCGGACTGTTTTCAATCGAACCGGTGTTCTAGCACGATACTGGTATTGTATTAGTTGCCCTATAAATACATAAAATTAGAAACGCTCTGCGCTTGAAGAGCATCTCATTATAATACGACTGACTTTGAAGACCTTTCCAATTCTACAAAAAACTATTCACTTTTAATTCCCATTCAATCGCACCGGAACAGCTATTCGACCACTATGATATTATAATATATGTATATTCAGAGGGAAAAATTTTAAAAGAAAAATATCAAATATTTACAACATGTAGGTACAACTAACAATATAGTACGAGAAATTAGCGATAGATGGCGTTACAAGAAATATGATTTTATCCTCAATCGCACTATTAGATGTTTCACATCAAAAAGAGACTCACTTGTAAACCTTCCCATACTTCTCGATTGCTCTCACCCAGAGGCACAGCGACTTCGCAGCGGAGGACACGGTGCCGACGATCTCGGGATCGAAGTCCGGCTTGGCTGTGTATGTGCCGATCTTTTTGAGGGTCTTGTCCGATATGTTGTCCTTGTCGAACTCCCGCAGCCGGTCAAGAAAGTACTGGTCGCCGAGCTGGCGCTTTGCCTCCGCCCACGTCGGTTCTTTCTAAGAGATTGTTTTCAAATAAACAGAAAATACAATGCCGGTATACAACAAAAAAATGCCGGTGTCTCGATGATGGTCATTGCTACAGTAATGGAATATAATTACCACTAGATAAAATTTCGAGGAGACTGATAGTTTATTGATAGACACTTTTACCTCTTAGTGCTAGACAGACAATTCTAAAGAATAAAAATACCTGTAATAGAATTAGAACAGCTTCCAAAACCATCTCAACCTTTTGTGGAGGTTTCGCGTATGACTTCACTTCTGTTATGTCTTTCTTGTTCAACGCATCCAATGCCTAAGAATAGAAAAAACAGAACAAGATAAGACCGGTTTAATACTATAGGCTGACCGCCGTAAACGCAACTCTCCTTATGGTCTGCGGGACGCGGGAGGGGAACAAGACCGACCAATAAGCTAGTCTACTGCCGGCCGCCGGCAGTAATAGATGTTTGTCGTGGGGGTCGTGGGCGAACATTATTTTAGCCTCACAGGAAACCTGAAAGTTGACGTTTCAACAAAGAAAAAGCAGTAACAGAAAAATAAATAGTGAGGAATCCTCCACCGAGTTCTAGTTAACGTAGTATACCTTGACAGCTTCCTCTAAAGCGGGCATGGCGCTGGCAAGGTCCCTCAGTGCCGCGTCCGCGAGCTTTTTGCACTGAACTTCTTCCTCTTGTGTCTTCTTGCTGCGAGCTGCGACACTCCTTTGCTGCTCGTCAGCGTTCCGTTGCTGAACGTTGATCACGCCCATGTACTCTATACACTGATCCGTGTATTCGGCTACTTGCACCTTGAACATTATTGAAGAATATGCTACTAATGATGGATGTAATCGATCAACAGTTGCAGTTCTTCACGGTAACAGGTTTTTATTAAAATTACTAGTGCGTAGCAGTAATTATTTACGTTTTATAAATATTTTTGCTTATACTTCGGGGGCTTTCTTTTGCCTTAGCCTATTAATTTCAAGACATATACATGATATAATACGTGTATACAAAATTTCATCAAAATTGATTGAGAACAAAAAAAAAGGTGTGTGTGCGATTCACACACGATAGAACTGAAACTTCATTTTAAAAGATATTTTATATTTTATTTAAACAGTATGCAATATACATACACACCGACATTTGCTCTCTCGCTCTGGCTGACACAAAGAGGAGAGACCGATAATTTGTTTAACGTTTAACGTGTTGGAAGTCGCATAAGAAGTTTCACTTTAAAATGCTTTATTATATTTTATTTTTAAAAGTCTATCAATTGAGAAATGATACATAGATACTTATTTCCCGTGTACAAAATCTAATTAAAGTCTGTGATCTTGTTTTTCTGTTAAACACAGACATAGAAACGTACAGACAGTGAAAAGATTTTTCTAGTGTAAAAAATTAAGTGGCCTTTCACAAAGCTATCACAAATATTGGGGAAAAAAACATACAGACAGAACTAAAGATTTATTAAAGTAATCTATACGAGTACGCCTTTTAGCAGTTGTCGCGTACTGATAAATGATTATATACCTACTGATAACAATATATTAAAAACGATACACGTTGTATAAATAACATTTTTTTAATCTAATTAATAAATTACAACTTTAAATAAACTGATACAGTGTAATAAAACTTATTTGTGCAGCAGTTCACATATGTCAGAAGCAAACCTTCAGATAAAAAAATAAATAAATTATGTTCTTTAAAAATATCATAAATCAGCGAGATTCCATCTATCGACCACTCGTGCGTACTGCGTATGAAGTCTGGTCGTCTCACACCACTAGGCCAAGCCGACGGCGATCACGATCATGAAATTCAGGACTTGCATTAACCGTGCATAATGTAAACGTATTCTATCTCATTCTTTTGTAGGCTAAATCCAATAGACGTATATGGTTGTCTCTTTTTATTGTCGCTTTTTCGTTTCATCGAATTTCAAATCACAACGGTGATAAAGAAGTTTTCACTTCAAAAACAGTAAAATGAATTCACATTATTAGCATTAATGACCAACTTTATCATGTCGCATTTCCGTCGCATGATGCGTGCGCAACTCTCAATTTCAAAGAATTTGCCAAGAGCGTGTCGAACCACGCGCAGAGTAGGGTTCCGTACTTGCTCGTCACAATATGCAGATTTAGAGAGGGGGTTTTAAGTAATATTAAATAAAATTTGTATAAAATTACTTCTCCAAGAACATTTTATAAGTTGATAGACTATTATTGGTTAACTTGTAAAGCCTACTTACCTCTGATAGTTTACCTTTTAACTTCATTATATATACTACTACCATGAATTAATTCACATATCCAAAAATAACTCTTTAGCTGGCAGTTCAGACATCAGCAATATTTTTGAACGACCTATCCAACGACACCCCACACGATGGATATAAGAGAAAAAAATATATTCCCACTTTACGTGTAGCGGCGGTATCCTAAACATTTTTTTTTCAAGATTTTATTTTACCGCTTTAACTGCGTGATTAATATGTATATCCATACCAAATTATAGCATTCTAGTAGTAAAAATCCCTGAGCTAAACCGCGGACAGACAGACGGGCACACCGAAACTACAAGGGTTCTTTTTGAATTCGGAACCCTAAAGATACATTACTACATCACAAGTAAATGACCCACCTGAGCTATGGCCAGTTCCTCAGACATCTGGCCAACGAGTTTCGTCGTCTCCTCCACTTTCCCGAGGCCGTTTCTCAACTTGTTCGCTTGCAGTGCGATTTCGTGCCGTTTCATTCTTAACATCCTGGTAAAGTTAGTTAATAACATACTCCGTAGCGACAAAAGCCAATGATGATGATTACTCCCGATATGCGCAAACAGAATGCGTATAATATGACGTCGTGAGAAACAAAATCTAACCAAAAACTGCACTAAATGATCAAAATCTATCCATTAGTTTTTGCGTAATGCACGCACCGGGGCGCCTCATCTGTAGTACAATCCAAAGTGAACGGCGACCACCGATAGATCGGTAGTCTATCGCTGGTCACCGCTGTCTTGCCGGCCTGCAAACGTCTCGGAACTGGATACACTGGCTGGTCCCAAAAAGCACGACAAAAATCAAAAGAGTCACTGTGACAAGTTGATTGCCATTAGCATGATGATCGGGACCCAATCGGGTACAAATTCCTGTCACCATACTTGGTGTTTCTCTATTTCACCCTCTCTGACGCGAATACCAAATAATCCAATTTACATGGTTATTCTTTTGATTCGTAGATATATTATCTGGCCTGGATATAGGATATAATTTACACAAGTAACATACGAAATAAGCAGTGATGATAACGGTGAATCAATTAGGAGAAATACACTTTTAGGGCGATTAAATGGCTTACTATATTATGGCTGAGTAAACCAAAAGAGACATGTCAAATTAATATTGTACATAATTGTAGATCTTAAAAAGTCCTACAAAAAAGTCAAATTTCAAATAGCAAATTCGCGCGCTTGACCGACAGCATTCTGAAGTCCACGAGAGCGGAGCCGCGGGCACAAGTAGTATTTTATAAAAGAGATACCTTATTACAAATAATCACAAGAGAGAGGAAGAGTGAATCAAAATATACTGGAAGGTTCTTTTTATTTGGCACCAATAATGTTACCAAACCACTGTGTAAAGATTGTTGTTTTTCATAATCAGATCTTGTGAGTATTAGAGGCTATTACTAATTTAATGTACCCGGCCAAAGATAGTGAAGTTAACTCACTCCTTGTACCCGGTGACGAGCTCGAGGTAATTCGTTGGTGTAACATAGTTGGTTCGCCTCATCTCCATCCACATCTTAACAGAGTACTTTCCTACGGAGGAATGTATCAAGGACATTATCGAAGCCACGGAAGCACGAAGCGTATCCTCTCGGCTCTCGATCAAAGATTCCTTCCTGCGTACCTGTATCGTATCAGAAGTTGCACAAATATAAAATGATCTTCGAACGCCATGTTGATCGTCCTATACGAGTATATAATACCATGAAAAACTATAAGCTGGCTACATCAAAAAAACTTATTATTCGCTACATGACTGATTCTTATTGGAAAAGGATCATCATATGTAAACGATTTGAAAATAGACTAAAATATAGGCTATATATTGAAATATGGGCTGGTCATATACGTAGGGCAAAATTCTATAGCAGCTTTTTATAAGATGCATGGGTTATAATTATGAAAATAGTTTTTATGTACTATTAAGAAACATGGAAAATTATTGGCAGAAAGTTTGCTAGTGGCGAAAGTTGCTTAAAATTTTGAAATAAAAAGATACATGCATACAGATTGATTTAATGTTACATTTATATATTAAAACAGTACGCAATATGAGAGACAAAGAAAAAACCAAGACTTAAACCTCGAGGCTGATTTCGGCTGATGAAAAAGGCTCATTTTGTGTGTTTCACCAGCTCCTACATCGTTTTAACTAATGTATTTTGCTGTGTAACAACTAATATATTTGAAAATTCAACAATATCACCAATATACATGATATAATATAGAAGTCAACAAACCCTCGGTCCTGTAATAGAAGCGAGGAGCTCCACTCCGTCGAGGAACTTGTAGGCCACCTCGAGCAGCGCCTCTCTCGGCCACTCCAAGAACCAGTTGGTGGTCGTCGCATTGATCAGGGCCGGGTACTGACGAATCCGATTCCTGGACATATTCATTAATTTGTTGAAACCGCAGTTAAAATGATTTCAGATTTAATTTCACTATTTATCGAATAATGTAGATATAAGTTGAAATTGTAGTTTTTTTAGATGATTCTTCTTCAAACACGCTGATCAATTGCATTTCTGATTAACTTTAAAAATTAAATTTATGCAAAAAAAAAACAATCATAGGTCAATAATTTCAATTGATCTACTTAAATACTGTCAAATATACAAAAAAAATTAGCTCACTTAATATACTTCCTTCATCAAGTTCTGAATGATGTGTCAATAGAACGTAAATTATGAGGTCGTGCAAACTATGGCATAACTTAAAAACATGCATTTCGACTACCAATTATCTTTATAAAATAACTGCTAAACTTTATAAAAATATTTTGCACGACAAAATTCTAAATCTTCCTCAATACAATGATTTTTGAGAATTTTCATATAGTTTTTCTTACCACGTGCAGCGTTACTTTGTATGGTAATAAAAACTAGAGTAGATCATTTAATAATGATCATTAATCAATCATTAATCAATCAATCAATAGATAATTCATTTAATAAAATTAGGTAATCGTAAATTTTTCATATTAATCCTCTAAATAAGAATTGGAAAATCAACGTACAATTTAAGTTATGCAACATCTCTAAAATAAACATTTGACATCATGATGACGCACGATAAGCAAGCCTTCTTATGATGAACTAAGTATAGTTTATAAAAATATACTATTACAAGGTCTCAGTAAAATGTATGTACTAGTATATTTTAAACTTTTCTATATAAAGAATCTTATATCTTTAAACGAGCAATTCTTGTATATATATATATATAATCTGAATCTCGGAAACGGCTCTAACGATTTTCACGAAATTTAGTATACAGGGGTTTCGGGGGCGATTATCATTTTCAGAAAATGTCGTTTTATTCGTGTTTTCAATAATCAACAAACCAGTTCATATTTTTTATTATTCTATCGGTAAGATCGAAGAATATTATTCATATTTCATCATTTCACCAGTATGTAATTCGTATATAAATATAATTTCTTAAAAACACAATTTACCAAAAAAATAATACCGAGCTAAGCTCGGTCATCCACTTGTACTATATAAAAACAGACGTGGACACAGTCTGTAGAAAGTGCTTTATAAAATACAGAATATTAATCTACAGCAGCTGAAAGTCCACTACAAAAAGCAATAGTATTCTACCACTGAAGTATTATCCATTACGCCATTTTACAGAACGAAATATTTTTAAAACCAAAATTTCAATATTATTACTTCTTTACCTATGAAATTGCCGTTTTGTATGAAAAAATTTAAACGATGTTTTTTCATGTATTTTTGATTTGTATTAATCGAAGTAATCACCCATGCAATCAATGCATCTTTGCCAGCGCAGTGGCAGTTTATTGATCCCCTTCTTAAAGAAATCAGCTGGACGGGAGGCAACAAATTCTTCAAAGCCATTTTGTACTGCCTCTCGGGTATTGAATTTTTTTCCCGCCAAGGAGTTATCCAAATTCTGGAAAAAGTAGTAGTCTGTAGGCGCAAGGTCTGGTGAGTAGGGCGGATGACGGAGAACTTCCAACCCCAGTTCTTGCAACTTGGAGACCGTCTGTTGTGCAGTATGAGGTCGCGCGTTGTCGTGCAGGAGCAGTGGAGACGAGCGATTGACCAATGCTGGTTGGAGATGTGCCAGCTTCTCCATCATTGTGTTCAGTTCTTCACAGTACACATCTGCAGTAATGCTCACCACGTATGTTAAGAAGCTGTGATGCATCACACCGGCGCTAGACCACCAAGCAGTGACCATCACTTTTCTAGGTGTAAGTTTTCGTTTAGGGCATTGTTTAGGTGCTGAACCAGGATCCAACCAACTTGCTGAGCGCTTACGGTTATCAAACAGAATCCATTTTTCATCGCAGGTAACAATGCGGTTCAAAATTCCTTCATTTGTGTGTCTGTTGAGCAGTGCAAGGCACGTCTCGACGCGTACTTCGCGCTGGCGATCATTGAGTTCGTGGGGCACCCATTTGTCAAGCTTTTTTACCTTGCCAATATGACGCAAATGAACCAATATTGTTTTGACGCTAACGTCGAAAGCTGCTGCTAATTCAGCCGTAGATTGTGTATCATCAGCTTCCACAATCGCCTTTAATTCGTCATTGTCGACCAAAGTCTTAGACGACCGCGAGGTTCATTTTTCAGGTCGAAATTCCTAGAACGGAAGCGAGCAAACCAATAACAGGTGGTGCGTTGGTTTGTAGTGTTAGCTCCGTAAACGTCGTTGATGTTGCGTGCTGCTTGTGCCGCGTTACTGCCACGACGGTACTCATATTCCATAACTACTCGAATTTTTAACGTATCCATGATGACTAAAAAGATGGAAATGTGATGAAAATGTAACACTAATCAATAAACAAATGACTACTTCTGGAAAAAGAATTCCATGTTTTTAAAATAAAATAAATTGGAAATTAGAATTCTTAGCCAAACAAAAATTATTTTGATTTGAATTGGCCAGTACTGCAGAACGGCAATTTCATAGGTAAAGACCTATTATGTTTTTAAGACAGACGCAAACGCACAACATTATAAAAAAGAAGAAATTAAAATAAGTAAGATAAAAAATATACAAAGTAGCCATTTGTAATTAAAATTCAAACTTTAAATTAACAAAAAAAAACTGGCATTTGTTGTAGGAAAACCGATCTAGTGATTATTACGCAAGTCAGTATCTTCTATGAATAGCTTACCCGCTTAAATGAACACAATTTAAAAAAAGGTGCTCACCTAAATTCATCACCGATGGGGCTGAAACAGAGCACTATATGCATATTGGCTCTGACACGATCCACCAGAAACAAGTAAACCATCTCCGCGGTTTGCATTATATTTGCGTTCTTCATCGGCTTCTCGAGAGCTGTTTTTATCTACACACACGTTGTATTTTATATCAGTGCATAGTAAATCGAACCACTGGGATAGGCTCTTCAAAAAGGGGTTGATATTCGGTCTTTAACGTCGCCAACATGGCTGTTATGCCCCTTTTGCTACCCTTTTCTTGTTGTTGGTAGGTCAAGAAAGGTTGAGAAATTTCTTTGGAGAATTCTCTCTATTTGGGGCAGTCCTACTTATGGAATACTTTCACCCTTCAGAAGATCGCATCCAAATAGCCTTGTATTGTGTTCCTGGCGCGAGTAGAACTTCCAGAGCTCCTTGGGGTAAGGGGTTCAAGCTCGGCAAGGTCGCAACCTACGGTATCAAACCGTCCATAGACTATGGTAGCCGCTTACCATCAGGCGGGCATATTCAAAAAACTGTTCCCTAGGCGACGGTTACCATTTTAAATCAAAACATATTTGGTCCTTCGAGCCTATACAGTCCATCGTTCTTGCTTTTAACCTTTAAACTATAAATGTTTTCATGTTTTTATCATAATTTCCAATTGTAACGGTGCTGGATTAATTCTTTTATTCATATATAACATATAACTCACTTCTAGCAAGATAGCAACTCACCACCGTTCATATGAATCTACATATCTACTTTTCATTAATAACACACTATAATATCTTACATCTTCAAACTCGTCAGGCTTAAAAAGGTTGGTGACCTCTCCGCTGCTGAGCAAGTTGTTAATGATCTCTGTGAACGTTTCCTCGACGATTTGTGTATCGCAGAATATAAAAGTCGTCGCCTTGGCGTCCACACCGCAACTCGTGTACAGCGTCTAATGGATTCATTAAAAAAAAAAAAACGAAAATTACTGCGTAATATCAACAGAGTTCTGAAAATCTATTGTTGAATCGGAGTACACGTATCTTTAATTGACATTTTCGTCATTTATACTATAATATGATAAAACTGAAGAGATTGTTTGCTTGTTTGAACGCACAAATCTCTGGAACTATCAGATACATTTGTATAATTATTTTTGCATTTGATAGCTTTACGCTACGAGTCCAAAAAGAGTGGAGCAGTGACCATGAACCAGTTTGCCAAGCAATCTGGCAAACTGGAAGCAAGTACGGGTAGTGAAACAACGATAGACTAACTACACGGGTGCTTTGGTGAAGGCGCGGTGGAAAGTTGGTCGATAAATTTAACACGAGTGAAACCTAACTATGACTGCAGCTTTTCATATGTGGATTACAAAGTTACTGTTTCTTGTAATGGAAAAGGAGGGATAAAACTCAAAATGATGTCACGAAGCTATAAAGCATTAGAAACTTTGCTATAGAGTTAGATTTATCGACTATATTATAAACATAATTTTGTATCAACATATAAAATCTTATAATATAGATAAATGGGCAAATCAACTATTTTAACTACACTTTGCTGTCCCTGACATATTATTATAAATATGTACTAACTTATAATAGACATACACAAAAGTAGGCACAACGGGAAACTTGATTACGTTCTCAAGCTTATTTCTATGAAATTTTATGGTAACTCTAGGATACGAAATATCTGTTCCATTTATACATATTATAAAACGAAACGTCTCTCTGTCTGTCTGTCCTTTTATGTTCTTTTCACGCTAAAACCACTTATTTAATTCATATCTATGCTATTTGGGAGGGATATTTTTATATTTAATGTAACATACGAAGTAATTCATGCTACACCGGGCCGGGTACCGGCCGGGACATAGTCAAATATCTATAGCATGCATCTATAGCAATAAACGGAAAATAAAATAAATTTAAAAAAAAACGTTATCTAACCTCTCTAAAGTGTGGGTATATCAGTTGATGAATTCAAACATGTTTGGAAATAAATGCCTACACTATAGCGAAAATTGTATCATTTTTTCCAGTTTCTACATAGTTTTATTGAAACAAACAAAAGAAACAGATTGTAAAAAAAGGAAATAGAAAATAAGGATACAACAAAAGAATAATAAATGAAAATAAAATACCTTCAAGTCTTCTCGGAAGTCCTTGATGCCATAGGTCTTGGTGACGATAACTTGGAAAGTATTACATTCGCAGATGTAGGAGGCAACGCGCGTCAAGCTCTGGCGACCGGAGCCCCCTGTTCAGTACAATGTATTCAAGGGATATTGCAACCCAGGGATAACAGACCGCAGCCCCGACAACGAATTAAAAGAAATAGCAAAAAATAAAATCAATAACGATAATTCTGTATACTCTGTTGAAACCACAGCTCTGTGCAACGTAAATTCAACAAATGCGTCAGCCCAATGCGCACTGCCTGAATTGAATTAAAATTATAATATCACTAGCAGTGCCCCACGGTTTCATCCGTATTCAATTTATTCGACCAATTCTACACCGCGCCGCCTCCAATGTACCCGTAAATTTATAAGGGTATCCATCACTTCAGCACATATTCCTTAGAAACATGGAAATCCCTCTATCACCGAAATTAATATTACATGAAGTACCTTAATAGGTCGACCGTTGTAAGCGCGACCCTCCTGATGGTTTGCGGGACGTGGAGCGGCGGGTGTGCACGGATACACACGGTATTGAGATGATACATATATCTTAAGATCAATAGTTTATGCATGTTATTTCTACTGGGACAGATATCTAATGATAAGTAATGTATCTAATACATATAATATTGTTTGATAAAGTCAAAAAGATTTAAGGTTTATAGCGAAAAAGTATTTTATTGGGTATTTTGGTTTAAAAAAAACTAGATTACCGATTCCAACGCATAGCATGTTCCCACGTGGCTGCGATATCACTCTGACGATACGGCAGATATGCTCGATGGCGTCCTTGAAAAGCACCAGTTCCATCTTCACAACGCCCGGACAACTATTATACTCCTCCATTTGGTTACTAATATATCTGGGATAATATAAAGACATTTTAGGATCTTCTGAAACTTATCTGCATCCCTTTCTCAATCATTGTCAATATCTATATCTTCTTCCACACCACCACGTTCTCTTATTACACTATTTCTTATCTTGTCACTCAATTTCACTCCTATCAAAATTCTTAGCGCGTCACTCCTGGTATATATGTCATTATTCTTGAAGCGGTAGTAGATACTGCGCAAAGTTTAATACCTAAAAAGCCTTCTTTCTTCAACCGCCAACAGATTAAAAAATAATCCAATACCGAACAAATGCCATCATTTATCATTAACTAGCTGAGCCCGCGGCCCTGCTCGCGTGGACTACAGAATGCCGCTCAAAAAACGGAAGACAAAAATTACAATTACTGACTTTGTTGTAGGTTTTTTTAAGATCTACAATTATGTAGTACATTATTTTTTTATATCTCTTATGGTTTATTTAACGTAGGCTATTCAATCGCCCAACCAGTGTCTTTTTTTCCGAATCGATTAACCGTTATCGTCAGTGCTTATTTCATATGTTACTATAAATATAAAAATATATCCTATAACCTGGCCAGATAATATAGCTATTAATAAAAAACATGTAAATTGGTCAAGTGGTTTTCTCATGAAAAGAAGATAAACGGACAGACAGACAGAGGGACGTTGAGTTTTATAATATGTATAGATTACGGCTTGCTATATATCAAATAGTTCATAATTTTTGACATACGTAGAAGACAAATTTTCTGACCTTTGACCAGGCCAGACTCAAAGGAATTTAATGGTGTCCTAGTCCCTATTACCGTTACATAATTTAGGAAGTCCAGTAAAACAGGTATATAAGTATCACAATACCTTACCTTCTGAGAGCAACCGGATCGTTGATGTCGTCGTAGACTTCGAACGGGTTGAGGAAGTGGCCGAAGATCGGCGGGCTCTTGGAGGGGCAAAGCGCATGGAACGTCAACTCGAAGTGCTTACCGAGCATTTCACCTATCTGGTTCATGAACCAATCGCGATCTCTGCGACACAACACCACCTTATATAGGCAATGCGTGCAGCACCGCAACCGTAAAGTTGAACCAACGATAGCTCAGTGGTAGCTTCTACGGTCACCAATTAACCTGAGATTTCGGTGAAGGAAAACATCGTGATGAAACCAATAGCATGGTGGTAGGATATTTTCCAATGCCCGCCTCGTTAAATACCACCATCAAGTTGGAAATCTGTCGCTTAACAACATATCATCATCTTCTTCCACATAGTCACTAAACATCTGGTGAAATTGTGGCCAAACGCAGAATACTATAAGGTATAAAAAATAAACTTTTAGGTGTCGTGACATTTAATGGTGTCGCAGAGGGACCGTGGGATTTGGTTTAACGCCATCTATCGCTTATTCTTCGATAATTTATTTATTTGTGTTTTTCTCTGAGGATTTGATACTTACGAGACGCTACTAGGTTACTACGACTTTTGCGTCTCGTCCGGATGTAAAACCAACTACAATGTACGAACGAAATTTCGTAGTTGTCTAAATCATTCATCAGTATTGTATTCGAACTGACCAACGCCCCCTGAATGGATACCCACAATACTGAATGTACATAAAATTTACTACACCGCACTTGATGGTAAGAATACATCGCAGAAACAATAGTGAAAACATGGTTTCATCGATGGCTGCTCTCAAGCTGGCTATCACTCACCAAACTAAATCATTTGACAGCCTGCGAATAGAATGGTCAATGCCAAAATGGAATTATGATAGTTATCTTCTTATTCTATAAGGATTGTATTTGACCAAAATCTCGCATAATATTAAATGATTGTGACACACTGGCTCTCAAGCTATGATAGTTGCTTGAAAATTGCCTAGCAGTACGCTATATTTCCATCCTAAGTTTTCATTCGCCACGAATATAGACTAATTGTAAGATTCGAACTAACTTCTCCTCAGTGAGTCTATCGCCAAACACTCGGAAGCACTCGTGTATCCAAAGACGTAGAAAACGCGGTTTCGTATTCGTATAGTCCTTGTTGCTTCGGAGAAGACCCTACAAATAAAAAAAGGTGTGTGTGCGATTCACACACGATAGAAGTGAAACTTCATTTTAAAAGGCATTTTCTATTTTATTTAAACAGTGTGCAATATACATAAACATCGACATTTACTCTCTCGCTCTGGCTCACACAAAGAGGAAAGACCGATAATGTGCGTTAAACGTTAAACGTTTAACATTTAACGTTTAACGCTTGGAAGTCGCATAAGAAGTTTCACTTCAAAAATATATGAAAAAAAACAACAAACTTTCAATTACAAATATGAACAAATCTTTAATGATATGACCATAGATTTAATATATATAGATCGGCAACAAAGAGAAAGAGTATAGTATACGTTTATGTTAGAACGAGATAGGAATACGATACCATTTTCGCGAACATTATCGGCCTACGTAAATCGTGACCAAAACATGTCTCGCCTTATTTTTTGCAAAATCTAATGTTTTAAAGTGTAATTTAAAGTTTAGTAGTGTTTAATTGTGGTTACGTGTACTGTACTATATCTATAACTGTACAATACGCAATCTAGTGTATTTAGTTTCTGGTCTCGTTTTATTCAACTTATTGCCGATATATCTATAAGTATACTTAATCTATGGATATGAAACACGTCGATTTCGGGAAATAATCTTTATAATAATAAATAGTCATGCACAAAACTATGCTAACTCGTTAAGTACATAGTACCTTTCAGTCTCAGAAGCCTATACATAAGTCGACAAAACTATTGATAAGCATTGAACTTGTTGGCGATGATGGCCGTATTAGAGTAATTTCGAAGATTAATGAGATGTGTACGATGAAAAATACTTTTTTTTTTACAAATCCAGAATGCTTTTTTTAAATCACTTGAACTTCTGTATCTTTTTTACATTTTACAACTAAGTCGTTCAAAATCACAAAATAATATCTTTCAAAATTAAAATTTATAAATAAAAATTTAAAAGTCTGAACATTTTAACCAAATTTTGTTTTTAAATAATGTAATACCAAATAAGTCGAGAATTTATACATAAAACGGTATATTTAATAATGCAAGTCACCTGAAAAATCTTTGATATGTCTCTCAAGTTGAACAGGTAGTGCATCTTGCTGGGAGTCGGCAACAGTTTGGCAACAATGTTGTTGAACATATCTATTGTGGCCGTAAGAACAATTTTACCTGCAAAACAACACATTTACAGTACAAATTTTTATTCCGTGTTAATTAATTAATTAATGCATTCCTATAGCTATCTAAAATCAGCCACATATAGACTACTTTCCCTTTCGCAGCCGTTCCACGAGCAATTATTATTCCTATAGCTCGACCGCCATAAGCGCGACCCTTCTAATGATCTCCGAGACGCGGGAGGGGAACAAGACAGATCAATAAGCTAGTCTGTTGTCGGCCGCCGGCAGCAAAAGACGTTTGAGGTATGGGCCTAATCGGTTTTATTTTAACGACTGCTACACATGAGATTATTTTATCAAAATGTAATTACGGACGCTACGTTTTAAAAAACGATACAGTCAAACAAAAGTAATGCTTTAATGAGTTTTTAATCAATTATATGGTTAATATATACCATTAAATTCATAGAAGTTTCACTTTAACTGCGTGCAAAGGTTACACGAATATATTTTTTTCCTATATTGTTGTTTCTTGAGTAGCAATTTAATAAATACAGCAATATTATGTGTATTAAATGTATTATTTATCATAACATAACTGTCTTCATAAACTATTGATCTTAAGATAAAGAGTATCATCTCAACACCGTGTATATCCGTGCACACCCGCCGCCCCGCGTCCCGCAAACCGACAGGAGGGTCGAGCTTACACCGGACGGCCTATAAGAGCATTGGCGTAGCTAGCGAATTTTCGTAGGGAGGGAGGGGCACACCCAGCCAGCCGATCAGCCACTATAAGCCATTTTTTTTTCTCACGATGAAAATAATATATACTGTATATTACTTCAATACTGTCGATTTTTCTAGGGTGTGCAATGGGTTTTATATGGTGGGTGGTTACAAAATATATCCTTTAACCTGGCCATATAGCGTAGCTATGAATAAAAAAAAAGCATACAAATCGGATAAGTAGTTTTCGCGTGAAACGAACAGACAAACAGAGAGAGACGTTAAGTTTTATATTCTATGTATAGATGGAATATCAATTTTTAGAGACCATAACTATGTATGTCATAAATATAATCTTTCATTTAAAAACTGACGCCAACGTGATAAATATAAATGTGCATCTAAAAACTCTAAAAACATAATTGTTTTACCAACCGACAGACTTGGTCTCTTCGTCGAATTCCTGTAGGTGTTGCGAGATCATGGTGCCGAAGATCTTGATGAGCTGCTGATGGGTCGGCGCCGTGAGGTAGAACGAGTGGAAACAGGACAGCAGTCGCGCAGGGAGTGGAGACCGTGCCCCTCCGGGTGGACCCGCCGCCCCGGCCAGAACCATGTCCTGTATCACTCCAATAAACTTACTCTAGTAGATTATTTCCTACAGCTCGTCAGGTTAATCAATCTTAAGTTAAAAAGCAGACTTTTTGAAAGGAAACTTCTTTGCGTGCAATGAGAATATAATTTGGTCGAATTTTCAAAGACTGGTCCTAGAACGCGTTAGAGTCAAAAACGTCAAAGTTATCTAAAAAAATATCTATACAATTTTCCAAGCATTACACATTATCATAATTATTCGAATAAACATTACTATCATTACTAAAACAGCAGCAGAATCTATACTGATATAATAAAGTTGAAGAGATATTTTTGATTGGTTTACTATTTGTTTAAGCGCGCTAATCTCTGGAACTACCAATCCGATTAGAAAAATATTTTAGTATATGACAGCCATATTCATGAGGAATAGTATAAGCTATATACCTACACGCTACCAGTATAAGGAGCGGAGCAGTAACTATGAAAATGTATTGTAACTGTAGGCAAATACGGGAAGTGGAACAACGATAGGGCTACACGGGCGCACTTGCGGCGGCACCTTGGACAATTTGTCGTTAATTCATAAACTTATTCGAAGATTCAACTTTGACTTTTTATGAGGGTCTTTTACTTGACCACTTGTATACCACCTATTTATTGCATACTTTTACACCATGAAAATGTATTCTTATCGCAATATGGTAAAAGAGTTTTTGGCGGTAACTTAAAGTGTCATGTGGTGGTTTTTGTTTTAAATCATAAACTTATGTCATTTGGCCCTATATTATGTATTTTTGGCGGCATTTTACGTGATTTAGTGTGGTTGATGTGCACAAGTGAAGTGGATTACAATAAATAACTAGGAACATGTATTTTATGTTGCTACAAAGGCTCCCTGGAAAGTTCTATAAGGGTGCCGCCATATTGTTGGAGCGATGTTTGAAGATTGCAGAATATTTCCCTCGCTTTGTTGACAAAATGTAAAATACTTGACACTGGCCTAATGCACGAATGGTGCCGAGCCATAATTATAATAATTATGCATATTATTAATAAGAAGAAGAAGAATGTGGTAAAAAAGTAATACTTAATAACTATAATAAACAGACGGTATGAACCAGACAAATACGAGCAAAATAAGGAAAATATTCCGTCTTTTGGACGTATTCACTGGACAATCGTCTATGTCGATCGTTTTTCTTATATCTAGGCTCCGTGCCCATCAGAAGGCATCAGATTCTACTGATGTAAACATTCAACCGCACCCACACACGACTAAAACGACATCATTTCTAAGACAGTATATATAACCTTAACATTCTTCCTCCACTGCTTCTGCCGGTCGAACCAGAACCCGTAGTCGTGCCAGAGCCTCACCAGCTCCAAGGGCGGCTGGGATCCGTACTCGTCCCGAACTGGCATGTTGATGTCGTCCATAAACGCTATCATTTTCTTACCTAACGATATTATATAGTTTTTCTCAGTACATGTTGGTATCATGACTTTCTAATACTGTAATTTGCAAGTCAATACCCATCATAAAGGTTTACTGTATAAGGGTTTGTTTTACTAATTTTAGTAATATAATAGTTATAATTTTAGTAATATATACATATCCCAACTGTACTATATATTTAAATATTATTTAAATATATTTGTGAACACATTTAAGTGTATCATTTGATCCCACAAGTGTATACAGACTCACCTCCAGCTGGCACATAGTTCCCCTTCGTTCTCTTCTCAAGTCTAGCTTCAATAATATCCTGAACGTTGGCTGCGGTCGTTTGAGCAGACATGTTGATCACTTGTGTACTATATCTGAAACAGAAAACAAAACAAATGGAATTTTCACTAAACGTAAATTCTCTTCTATCATGTTGATGGTAGAAGTCATGTTCAATACGAAATGAGATTCGGTTTTTTGGAAAAGGACTGATTATCTATATATTGCTTGATGTTAGTTAAATTATAATGTGGTTAAATGTCGTAACATGGTTAATGTGGACTTATTCTTAATCGCAGCAACACTGACAGGTGCTTGGCAACTTATCTCCAACTTAACGATGGTACAGCAAAACATTAGATAATACGAAGTGGTAGGAAATACATTATTGCATTTATTAGTTGGTTCTGAGTATTTTTACCGTAAGTCTTTGATCAGTGCGTAATGTGATGACCTGTGGCACTGAAACATGGTCGCTATGAGCCTCAAAAGAAAACTCAAGGTCACTCAAACGCCAATGAAAAGGGCCGTGATATGAGTTCCTCGGAGTGATCAAATGAGAAATGAGTAGAGCCAAACGAGAATCAAAATACTGATAAAGCTCTAAGAAATTGCTAGAGTTAAATGGCAGTGGGCGGAGCAGATAGTCCGTAGTATGGATGGACAATGAGATCGAAGAGTTCTCGACGCGCTGGAAGACAAAGCGTGGGAAGACCTGCCATGAGGTGAACCGATGACCTGGTGAAGGTTGCGGAAACCCTCTGAATGCAAACAGCGCAGGATGGGTCATTGACGCGATTATTGGGGGAGGCCTATATTCACCGACGGACATCTTTTGGCTGGGATGATGATGATAATGAGTGTCTTGAGTATAACTGGTTTAGACACTTAATTACTAACCTCCCTGGTCAAATAAATTACGTACATAGTTCTTATGGAGACATGAAAACGAACATGGGCCAATTATGTAATAACATGCGATGCATTATTCTCTTTGCTGCCAATTATAGAACCTAACATAAGAATTTATGGTCTACATTACTAGCTTAGGTTGTGCTTAGGACTCTTGAAAAATTAAACCCCAGAATAAGATGTATTTGTAGGAAATAACACCAGCACAGTCAAGTAATAATTGAGTAACCTCGTGGGATCGAGGCTGGCGAGCGTTCCTTGCAGGAGGAATGTCTTCCCGGTGCCAGTGGGTCCGCCCACCAGCACGCCGAACCCCGCGCGGAGCATGTCCAGCGCCACCATCTGCACGCGGATCAACTCCACCGTCGGTACCAGGATCGTATGAAACCCAAGGCTGCAAAGAAACATTTACAACTCTGCATACAGTAGAACCAATCCCAATATTTTATGACAATAAAAAGCCACTTTCTTACATTATTCCTGGAGATGTGTTTAATATAAGGTGAGTCAAAATATCAACAATTATTTTTACAACTAACACTTAATTTTAATAGGAATATCCTCCGCATCGCAGTTTTTTAAATTTTTTTCTCAGTCCAATAGAAAAAAATTCATACCTCATCATTAATTGATTGTACAGAAAAATGTTTTTGAAGAATTTAGTAGAAAATTTAATACTCTACAAAAAAGGTGTCTTATATTTTTTCCGTAAACCTCACCATTTGAATGATATTGAAGCTTTAAGTTTGATTATTTTAAGTCAAATGTCATTTTTGTTTATGAATTTTATAACCCGACAAGAAATGACTATTATAAAGTGGGTAATAAATATTTTTGTAGAAAAAAATAACGTGACCAAGCAAATACAACTCGTTCAGAGGTTACCTAGCATTAAACCGCCAGTTATCAGGTAACTTGTCCTCCCAAGGCTTAAACTGTCTCAGCCTCTCGTCCACGTAATAATCATAGACAGTGTCTTTCAGAGGAAATATACCCTCATGCTCTCGGATCCAGTTGTCTATTTTGCGACGAGGTTCCTCTTCCAGAGTAGCACATACCGACCATACCATCCTATAAATAATGAAGATAAAAACATATAAACTTAGGACTTCGTTCAATCATTAATTTAAAAAAAGTGTGTGTGTGTCAGCTCCGGCGCGCGACTGTTGTTTACTCCTCAAGCACTATTTTAGAATTTAAAATGTATACAATTGGCAAGAAGAGTAAATAAAGGTATCACTTAGAATATAGAATGAATGTAAAAAATTAATTTGCCCCGCGCGGAGTTCCCGCTCACTTCAACGGTCGATTCGCGTCTGGCGGCTTTCGCAGATAACGAAAAAGAGTTGAACAAATCTCAATCTTAGTTAAATACCACTAAGGTTAAAAAATGTTTGCGTAAAGTTGCGTAATGTTGCACTTTCAATTTCACTCCTCATATTTTTCTATACCGTGCGCCTTACATTGTTTCTTAAAGACTAAACTAAAAAAAAAACTAAAGTACAAAATTCAAGCTAAGTATGCTAAAATTTTATCATTTTCAAATTCTGACCTCGGCTAGAAAGAAACCAATGATTCAGGAAATGCATGAATAATTTTATCACACTACTACTAATGCAAACGAGATTAATTTTGTAAGATATCTTAGAACTAATTATCTATAATAACTAAAAAACACCTTATATATTTTTTTTTAAAGGTGATTAAAACTCAATCACACAGGAATAAATAAACGAGTAATAATTTTTTTGTAGAAATTACGCAAAGAGAAAGCGCATCTTGGCGAAGCCCTCGTTATCCTCCTCGTCAGGAGCAGGGGGTCCCGGAGTGGGCAGGATGCCCAGCAAACGGCACATGCACCGCACGCCCGTCAGCTCCTGCCCACGTACGGACGCTCCCTCGGACAGGTGTAGCCGCTTCAGCTCAAGCACCGGACTCAAAATATTCAGGAAATTACGTCTCAGCTACAACAAAACAGTAATCAAAATATTACTATCAACAAAATCCTTAAGGTGAAGATCCGTAAAATTAAGATTTTTTATAAACACCATTATTCTCGCATTCTATACGCCAACTCCGCATCGGTACTGTTAGCAAACTTACAATTGACGTACGCGCATTTGGTTTCTTTCAATTCATTTTGTGTTATTCGTACGTGATTGCATTTATTTAGTGGTCTTAGTTAAATACTAGCTGTGCCCCTCGGTTTCACACGCGTATAAATTAAAAGAAATCGCGGTTATATGATTTATAAAACTCACACGGCTCGTTCGCGTCACTACACCTATAGATATAGGCCCGAGCCGAGTGTTGTATTTTTTTTTATGTTAGCTCGGCACATTGACTGTACTGTACCTGATGGTAAGCACAGTACAATCCAAACACAACGACGACCACCAAGAGATCGAAATCCATCGGCGGTCGCCGTTGTCATGCCGGAATTATTTTAATTTTACATTATCTCCCAAACTATTCGTCCAAATAACATTCTATAAAGGGAAAAGATTATAAAGTAACCTTCTTACTTTACGTTACTTGATGATAAAGTAACTTTCGTTCGTAAGTATTAATATGCCATGCCTAACAATAATGCTCATAAATTACATATCAGTGTCCAAAAAATAATAAACACAAAATACCTTATTGTGGCTTATTTATAAGAGATAGACATATGATATCATGGACTTTTGTTTAGATGTACTAAGGAGCAATATTTTTGTAGAATATAGTATTTACGTATAACTAACCATTACGCCAGCGCACGCGGATAAAGCAGTTCGGGTACGTTGATTCTTCCGCCTTACTTAACAAAAATCTTTATTTAATGCTAGCTGAAAGGTGTAGCCTAATTCTAGATAACCTATACTTGTATCTTGTATCGACATTGTCTAACATTTTATGTTGTATTTTATTCGATAATTTAAAATCCGTCTCCAGATGAAAAGAAGCCTCACCATTTCTCTGTAGTCGAGGTCGTCGACGGTTTCAAGCCAGGAGTTAACGTAAGGCCACCAGCCCCAGTCCTTGTAGTCGTTGTAGACCATACCGTTCCGTGACACCGTTGCTGGGGAGGCAACTGCTAAATCCAGCGTCTCAATCAGCAGAGAAACCTGCAATAAAAAGCCAATCATCAAACTTCTTTTCCACAACAACCACGTCAAAATAACAACAAAAAAAAAAGTATACAAAACATAAATTTTATTCCGCAAGACAACAAAATAATGAAATTAGCCATCAATAATGATAAAATAAATTCCTTTTACTCACTTTGAAAATCGTTTTAAGAGTGTAAAATATGTATTTACACGTTTAAATTATATTTTCATAATTAAAATGAATAAAATTCAGTAAAATGAATTCACTTTATTATTATAATTGATAGTTAACTTCATTATATCGCACACCCTTCACACGTTGCGCGAGCACGTCTAAATTTGTCTACTAAAACACACCAAAAGAAAATAACTTTATTTACAAAATAAAAAGATGTTTTTATAATTGTAACCCTTACCTGACTGGGCATATTTATCCTCTCGCTGTTGACCAATGTGAGTAGCTTATTATCGTCCATAACAGAGTTCAGGTTTTCGATCCAAATTGCATCGACAGGACCGTCGAATATAATCCATTTTTGATCTGGTGACTCGTCTACAAAAATGTACCAACAAACTATTACTTCATAATTAGGTCATTTCCTTTGCGAAGGGTACCACCACAAACATAAAATTTTACTCCAACGAAAAAAAAAAAAATTAACCTATCCTAAAAACTCCTCTTACACTAACTAACATAGTATAATCTAAAATCAGAGGGGTCAACGGAGATATCGGCAATTCATCACCGTTCACTCACAGCTGTCATACCGGCCTGCAAGCCTTTCGACAGCTGGATAGACACTGAGTGATCCCGAAACGCGACATACCAACAGAGTCACTGTGACGGGTTTACACCGTGTGTAATATGCATGGTAGTGGCAACCCTGTCGAGATCCATACCATCTCGCCTAATTACTGGATATACACCTACCTGTTCTACCACTCAGTATCTACAGAATCAAAGACAACATTTGGAATCGATGGTGGATCAGTGGTAGTGTGTTTGGAAACCGCTTCAATGGATGTATGTTGGAATCCTACAATATACGTGGGCTTTCGGTGAGGGGAATCATCGTGATGAAACCATAGCGACGTGGCAGGTAGTTCTACCGAAATACAACGAGTTTCTAGAGTTATTAAATTCTCAAAAAGAGAGGTGTTAAAAGTTTAACGTTTGTATATCTGTGTCTTTCTGTGGCATCGTAGCTTCCAAACGGCTGAAAGGATTTTGATTTTGATTTTAATTATTTTTTGGTTAATAGGTGACATGATTGTGAGTGCTCTTAGCTATAATTCAAGAAAATCTGTTCAGCTATTTGAAGACTATCAGCTCTTTTCTAATTTATTAATAGGTGTGAGCATCTTCCACGGGTGTGATAGAGTCGAAATTTGGTATTCTGATATTTTATTGATATATAATGATATAAATTATGTGATATTTATGACATGGCAATATTGAGCTGGTGCTACATATCATCAGGAATCTGCAGGATACCTAACTCTTCACCAACTTACAGCAGAGATATCGTGTTTGGGCTCATTGGAATTGTCTCAATAAGCAGGTTACTTGTGTGGAAAGTTTCTTAAATTTTCAAATTATCTTGTTAGTTATGGTCAGAATATTCATTGGAATTATCTTTGATCAATTATAACTTCATAATGAAGCAATTATTAAGGAACGCAATTGACAACCTCGGGGATCGCCAGTCTTTTTAAATATTAATACAAATAAAGTTGTATTAGTGACTTCGCGGATAAGTATCATTTTTTAACTAATACGTTGAGATATTTCTCATATTACAGTTGTCCATAAGCGACTTTAATCATCTACAATGCAATGCAAATGATATAATTTATTAACAACCCACCTTGGCAAGTATTCCTCATAATTGAAGAGAGTACACCATCCTTCCATTCACCGGTACCTAAATTGTACTCCCCGTACAACTCCCCCAGGGTCAAAGCTTTTGGGTTCATGGAATGAACTTGTACGTTCTCAAACCCTGGCACCTTCTGGCGGTAGAGCCGGGTGATGGTGTTAGCGAGTATCTTCCATGATACGGACTTGGCAGTATTAGTATCACCGAGGAGGATACACGAATGTCGAGAGTTCTAACAAACAAAACACATACGTGTGAGCAAATGATAGAGAGCAATACTTAAAACAAGCGTTTCTCTAAATAACCCAAGGAGTAGATAACCACAGTTGTTTGTTACCACTGTTCATAGTTATTTATTATTTAAAATTACCTACAAACAGGTAAATAATTTAAAACCAAAAACTCAATTGTTTGCGTCGTAGGATGAAAGTAAAATACGGGATAAAAAGAAATATTACCTAACAAACGAGTGCCGAGACACGGGCGCCCGCTAATAAGCAAACATGAAATAATAAAAAATTACTAATTATCCTTACATACCTTAGTTTCAAAAGTCTGTATAACTTTATGCATTGCGGCTTTGACAGGCTGTAGACCCGCAAGTTTCATCTCAGCAGATATAGCAGTCTCTAGCATCTCATAGTCCAGGGTGGGCACCTCCACGTCCGGGAAGATGTCCTGCATGATGCCATCAAACAGCGGCACATCTTTTGCAGTGAGACGGGCTACGTTCATATCACGCATGGCCAGAATAACCATCTAAAAATATATACAATCAATACTAATATAATAAAGTGTAAGAGTTTTTTTTGGTTAATTGGTTGTTTGTTTGTTTAAACACGCTAATCTCTGAAAGTACCAGTCATATTCAAAAATTAGGCTACACCTCTCAGCTAGCTTCAAATATTGATTTTTGTTAAGTTAATCGGAAGAAATAGCGCACCCGAACTGCTTTATCCGCTTGCGCTGATGCTTGCTACTTAGTACATCTAAAAAAAATATGCGATACCATATGCCTATCTCTTATACATAAGCCCCAATAAGGTATTTGTGATAATTTTTTATTGAAAATTGAAAAGTAATTTATGAGCATTATCATTAGGCATGACATATTAATCCTTACGAACGAAAGTTAACTTATCATCACGACAATTTTATAAAGATAAACGTTGCCCTTTATAGCATGTTATTTGAACCAATAGTTTGGGATATAAAGTAAAATTAAAATAAATTCAACACTCGGCTCGGGTCTAGGATGAGCCACTGTTACAAATATTATTTTTCAATCTAATATCAAATTTTACTATCAAATATATCATTTAGTGAAGAGCCCAAAAAATAAAAGAGATTCGTAAAATGTTCCGTAGATAAAAAGTTAAGGAACTGCTGGTCTACAATATGGTTATTATCAAGTTTTTTTTTTCTGTACGTAACGCTGTATAAGCCGATATATGTTTAATGTGACTCACCTCTTGTTCTGGTAAATGAGGGTAGGCTCTCCTTTTAACACCAGCGTATCTTAGTAAGGCAACCATTGACCTTAGACCGAAATCGTAGTGATCCTGTTTTGATAACTGTTGCATTGCAAGCTGGTATAGTGTAAAAACCTGTAAATTAACATTATTATCACCGTAGGTAGGTTAAAACACTAACCTGTAACCTCTGTTCTTGTGAGAGTTCTCACACAACCAGAAGTTGACAAACCACCTTACGGAATCAAACACTATCGCATCTTACATAGTATAATAATATAATTTACAAGCATCCATTCATTACACCGAGTGGTATGACAAAACAATTGTGTCCGACTGGATCGCGACCATAATACACTAGGTGTAACATTCGCCATATTGGCACGCATATGCCTATCGCGTTCCGGGATTAGCCGATGTATACCCAGTGAATGGGATCTATACCTGACTGGGTCGCAACCACCATGGTAATAAGTCCGTAACAGTGACTCTTTTTATATAGCTTACCAATGTTTTTTTTATAGTAGCTGGCAAATCGACCGTTCTATCCCTGATGGTAAGCACAGTAAAATCCAAACACAACGGCTACCACCGAGAGATTGAACTCCATCGGCGGTCGGCGAAGTCATACCGGTCTGCTTAAATATCTCTTCACGTTACGCTTGAAGGACCCGATGTCGTATGAAGGAGGGAACACATTGGCCGGGAGTTGGTTCCACAGTGTTACGATACGGAAATGATAAAACATAGGGAACATTTTAGCTCGTGCCGAAATGGAGGTTACCGTAAAATTATGACTCCGAACACAGTGCGTGTGGTTTTGTTGTGGGAAGGAGAGGAGGATAGTGTAGGTAGGACGTATCGGCCGGACAGCGAATCTATGTCTCCGTCAAGAAGAACATAGCAGGCTGAACCGTCTCAGGGTGCTGGTGGATAGAATTTAAGTTGAAGTGGAGTCCACGGATATTAGCGAACTCCACCGTAAAAGCGGCATGGGGGTTGTACACCGTTGTCGAACCTGCACTCATTATTTGCACTATCATGGATTTGTTAGGAAGGAAGAAAACGTGAAGAGCGAGTGACCTTCATCAGAGCTCCGAATTAACCAGCGTGAATCGCCGACTAATTATAATACATGAGATAAATACACTAATCTGGCAGACGAGAGAACTTCCGTACCTTCCCGGAATAGGTCGCTAGAACTCGGGTTCGTGATCTGGGACTGGGGTCACCAACCGGCACAACGACCATACCCAGAATTGTTTTTTTTTTCTTTGATACAAGCGATATTGTTAATAACCTATTTACGAAAAAGCAAACACATCAGCCAGCCTTTCTACCTCTAATACGGAACCCTGATGTTATCGTAGTTTGATTCTAAATCAATAAATTCTTTTATATAAAACATAATAAGTTACTGTTATATACTCACTTTTTTAGCGTTAATTTTGTATGCTGTAAACCCATCAGAGAACAGCGTGTTCTCGGCTATGATCAACGAGTCAGGCACGCACATCGCTATCGGACGGAACATAGACTTCAGATTGTCCGGCAACTCAGTTCTACCCGCGTAACTATAAGAATATTTTATTTGCTATTTTCTTTAGTTCGCTACGTTGTAGTTACCATGAGGTACAGTGTTGCCCTCCCAATACGTCCTTGATATATAAGTATGTTTAAGAAAACTTAGATAAACAAGATTTTGTAATCGACGCGCATAGTTTAGTACTAGAAATAATCACAAAATAGTCTTCCCATGTTTTAGATTTAGTAAGACCAATAAAAGTTTTTACTAAGACCTACCTAACAACATTACCAATTTGCCGGACAATAAGTCTAAGGACTGTCTATTTCAACGAGGTTTTACTGTCATTAGGTTATTTTAGAGTGGATCATTACATGAATGATAGTCGTATCTAGCAATGACTCCTCTATACATCCACTATAAAAAAACTGACCAAACTCCTTGCCGGCTCCTCTCGACAACTGGGATGTTTTCCGAACCGTTGGTAGTGTTTTGACATTAGTAAATGATGAATGATTTTTATTATATCAGATTCTTCGATAGTCGGTAGTCGATAGTCTATTTTTATTACCACTATAATAATACAGTGATTCTTCTTTTCTCTCAAATTAGGTGAGGTTAGGTTATTAAATACACTTTAGTTTATTCAGAATTGCATGTTCCATATGTTTTCTATTTCATTTGTTGCAATTGCAAGTATTAATAGGCGTAGCCAGAAACAACGGCGTCCGTTAGTTGCTGGGGGGCAGAGCAGTTACCCGTACCTGACTACGCCAATGCAAGTATTCCAATAATTTTATCTTTTTTACGGGTCAGAGTTAGTTAGCACACCACCGAACTCACTTGCTGAACATTAGTTTGATTGATTGACCCTAATTCACAATGCATTCATTATAGCGGTAATGGAATAGAAAAAATATCCGATCTTTTGAATTCCATGTAGTTGGTTATTTAGTCTTTGGGACTATTAAATATCGTATAAACTCTTACCCAGGATTCATGGTAATGAAGATCCCACAGTTGCCGTCGAGTTTAATCTCGCAACCTTCAAACACAAACTTCTTCTGGAAAAGGGATAGAGCGAGCAGCACCGCTAGAATCTGCTGCGCCACCACCGACAACACCTCAATGTTGATACGGTTGAACTCGTCGAAGCAACCCCAGCAACCGCTCTGAGCGATGCCTGCAGAGCGACCATCCACTTTTGACAATCACTACACACAACTCGAACTCAATTGGCCTATATATCTTTGAAATATTTTTAGTCTTTATTACAGGACAGTGTCAGAGTGTTTTGTTGACGTGGATAAGTATTTTTTGCTTTCATATTGGGAGGCAATTAAAAAAAACTGATGATAACAAATCGGGAGATACAGTTTGGCATTGCAGCAACATATCTATCATCTATATTCCAAACTGAATTACCCCACTCGATAGTTAATAGGATCAAAGAATTCTTTACATAGAAGGACTGTGACGCATTAAGCGCCGCCATGTTGACGACGTTTCCCCGCCTTATATAATTTATATTTTGTATAAATTATGACTCAGTGATGCTACGACGATCGTTTTAGTTGCAATAGATAGTTCTCGTCAAGATTTATCGATTGCGTATACAAAACGTAAATCTGGAATCGTGATTGTAAGTATATATGGTGTTAAAATTAAAAAATATGAAAATTTAATACAATTTCGGCCTATACTCGTCAAAAGGCCAAATCAAAATATAGAAATCGTATACGGTTGGAAAGAGTTTCTCAACAGCAATCTAGTGATACCCATTAAACTACATAATAAACTACATATAATGAGTGAAGCGGTGCCAGAAACGTAAAAAAAAACAAAGAAAGCGTCCGAGCGAATACGTATTCACGTAAAGTACGCGACAGTGTTCCCGAAACAACCACACATTCTACCATACACTCCAATCACAAACTCCTATAGTCATGCCATAGTCTGGAGGTCGTTCGTTGGCAGAGAACATGGCATTACAATATTTATACATCATGACTGTAGAAAAATAATTAAAAAGGCAAAATCATTTCTCCAGATTTTATTGTAACTTTTATACACAGGGGATATATATAGTACATATGAAAATATCGAGAAATAAATATTTATTTTTCTGTAAAATCACGTTAATAAATTTGTACAAATAAAATCACATGGTCACTAATGAACAGACAATTCAATCAAGAAACGAATAGACACCGTGCGAATAATTTCAAAAATATTACCCCGTATTTCATTTCTATGGATGGAAAATTGTTAATCCTGTAAAAATTTTTAAATTTTATTACACACGAAATACGTTTATGTAAAAACCGTCAACTAAAAAAAAATTGCGCGTGGACCACCGTACACGTGATAGAAGTGAAACTTCTTAAAGGGAGACGCGGATAGCCTAAACTGTATAATAAATATACATCGTATAGCTGTCTTTCTCGTTCTCTCTACGCTATATACCTATTTATTCTCTCTCATGTAACGGAATTGCCTAAACGTGACGTGTCCTTGAAATTTCATTGGTGTCGCCTAAGAAGTTTTTACTTCAAAAAGAGCTCATGCAACTTAGTACAAGTTACAGAAGACACGTGTCTTTTTCTAATACTTTACTTGTCTTTGTTTGATTTCACGCGTGCGTACTTTTTTCTTATTCTATCGCGGTCGGCTATCTCTTTCGGTTTATAGCATAGTTCTTTCGTTTTCTCTCTCTATGAACGAGTACCTATTTTCCGCCCTTTTTGCGTTACAAAACGTTGCACTAAAATTCCACCTTAGGAATTCACTCAATTCGCGACAAAATAAGTATCACAAAATTACATACCGGCATAGCATTTCGCCATGGACTTGTAGTCGAGCCCGTCCGAGCAGTTAGTGACGACCACCCACCGCGCCAGAGCTCGGCCCAAGTCCTTAGTCGTCTCAGTCTTGCCGGTTCCAGCTGGACCTTGTGGACTCCCACCGCGGAATAGGTGCAAAGCAGTGGTTAATGTTATGTAGCACCTGTGTATATTTAGTCCGATATGTGACCATTATTCATTCATCGTAAGAAGACTTGCACGACACATGTCAAATGTTTATTTCAGAGATGTAGCATATTTTAAATTGGAAGTTGTTTTTACGATTAACGGACGAACGGAAAAAGGATTATACTTTAAATCAATAGAGGTATGTATAAGCTGTGTTAATTAAACATAAAAAATAAACTAAAACAATAATAATTGAGATCGCAATCTGGTACTTGAATAATTTAATGCCTGACTCGAAACAACAATATTATTAATTCTTCAAGTCAATATTTTTCGTTGCTTCTTGCTGCAGTAATAAAGTAGAAATTACATTATTATAGTTTTTTTCCAAATTAAAAATAATAATAATAATATGTAGCTAGCCAGGCGGGCATTAGAAAAAGCCCTACCACCATACTATAATTTCCTCACAATGTTTTCCTTCGCCGTAAACTCAGCCTTCGCAGGGATTCGAACTCACATCAATCGACGCGAAGTCGTACACGCTACCACTGAGCCATCATTGCTCAATGTAGGAGGCACCATTTATTAACAATATGTTTAATTAACATGCCAATTGTTAGTTAGATTGTTTATTACATTGTATAATGTGCGAAGTATTCGCACTACGGCAACAGCCCAAGCCGAGGTTCGGCCACTTTGCCACCCTTGGAGCTTGTTGCCTAGCTTTCGCAGCTGAGTGCCTTCAGCACTTGCCTCCAAGCTCATTGATGCTATAAAAGTCGTCTGAGCCTGAAGCCTGAAAGGCCCTTTCACTTTATTTTTGACTTGTCAAAACAAATCATATGAGCCCAAACTAGAGTGGTTTACTAGTAGCCACTGAAGTGTTCCACTATCCACCTCCTGGCTCCATCATCAGATCAGCCCAAGATAACAAATTATAGTGTTGTCATTCGAACTACATATACATACAAACTTTCTTTTCAATATGACAATAAAATTAGAAATAGGTATAGTTGGATTTTTAAAAGCCCTTTTTAAGCTGTAAAAGCCGTAAAGGCTCCAGGAAACTAAGGTTAACAGTATAGTCAGTTCGAAAAAAAAAAATCAGTAATTTGACAGTTCAAAGAAAAATAATGTTACCATACTAAAACTAATAGTGTTGGGGTAATAAATGATTTTGCGTAAAGAACGAATAATAAAAATGGTTTAAATTAAATAAATAAAAAAAAAACATATATTAGATGAGAAATATAAGAATAATTAACATGATTAATAAAAGTAATTTTATTTTTATATTTTCTTGTAATAGAAGCAAACTTTTTTTTTACTTTTGCTATTTTATTGCCTCTGGGAACCCTAGAGGTAGAGGTAGAGGTGTTTAAGACAAGTTATTAAATTTAAAATAAAAAGTTTGCGTTTAACATTCAATTTCGTTCATTCTTACACCACCTCACTATCTATTTTTTTGTCAAAATCTGGTAACCCTTCAACTGTCAAGTTACTAAATACAATTAAAAGTCCAACTGTAGGTTAAAATTGACTTCTAATATTTTATTACATTATTAGTTAGTTAGTTAGAAGGGAAGCTAATAAGAGTGTGTTAAAAAAAAAATTCGCACGGGTCAGCAAGTTTCATTAAAGTTTAAATTAGGATTGGTCATCACCTGTCGGTTAGCGGTGTGATGACGAGTCTACCGGAGTTGCCAATATACTCGTACGTGTAAATTGAGTTCGTATTTGTCTGCCTGATGTAACAGTCCTCGCGTTCACGGTCCCAATAAAATTTTAACTGCGAGAACCATTCGAATGCAGTCACCGACATGCAACCTGGATAAAAAATATATAATAATATATTATTAGGCTAAAAATCCTAACTAATATTATAAATGCGAAAGTGATTTGTTTGAAAAGCGTCTATTCAAACGCGTTTAGGTTTAAACGGACAGACAGAGAGACGTTGAGTTTTATAATATGTATAGATGAAGATATTGTGTTTTTTTTTTTGTTAAGGACCAATTATCTTATAAGTAAAGTAATTTTTTTGTGATGCGCGCACAACGCGCACAACGGAAAAACCTCAGTCATTTTATTTATATAGAAACTAGCTTGGCAAGCAATGATGGCACTCCATCGAATAAAGCATGGTGGTAGGGCTTTTCCTAATGCCCGCCTGGCTAGCTACCTAGCTCAAGTTGAAAATGTGTCGCCAAGCACCAATAGGTGTGTTACGGCTGCTGTACTCGAGAGCCAGTCTTCCACTAGGTTTAGCGTGTTATCATCTTGGGCCACATCGTCATGCATTGAATTACAAAAATCAACTACGATAAAAGGCATTGTTTACCTACATAATAAAAGTTGGTTTTTGATACCGACCTAATTTGTACATCTTATCGACCATGTCTCTCGAATGTATTTCGATGACGCAGAGCGCATTCACTTTGCACCTGAGTATCTTGGTGATCTCCTTTCGGGACATCATCTGCAACGTACTCAATATCTGGTTCTGCTTCTTTCGCAACTTCTTCATGGGTTTCTTCTCTTTCATTATTTCGCAGCGGCAGAGCGTCCGCGTGCAGTCCGATGTCCACTGAATCTACATTTAAAAAGCAATTCACTATTTCTCAACTTATTTTTCAGAATGTTTTGTAACTTATTATATCTTCAGAGTGGTTTGAATATACATAGCAAATTTGCACGTAACTGAAATAGACACCCTTTTCAATACAGTACCCAACAATACGTGTAAGTTTTAATGCTTGATTTGTTGCATCGAAATATTCAGACAACTCACCGAAACAACAACAAGAACAACACAACAACAACGTGGTACGTTCTTATAGATCCAAAATAACCTACGACTACAGACGAGACGGAACCGGCAAAAACATAATACGAGAATTATATTGTATATTGGTAATTTCGGGAGTAAGTGAACACAGATATTTTCATAGGTCGCAGTTTTGGTCAGTACTAACCACATTTGTAGGTGTGATTTATAAGTTTTAGCTATATTAGCTGTTTAGTTGTATATTTCTCGAAATGGTGCACCCTATTATAGTGTTCATCACTTTGATTTACTATGACGTTACTAAACTGTTCAGGCCAGTCATAAAATTTGAAAGTTTTTGTGCGTTACAATACCGTCTAGTAGGGTAAAAGAGGGTAATGGTAATAATAAAATTTAAGCGAGAACTCAAATAAAATTTTAATTAAAAAGAAAGTATTTATTGCAACATTCTTTAAACATAATTTACTTATTGAACTATCATAAGAGATCAATTTCAGTCACTTTGGCAATCAACTTTGGAAATTATAAAAGTTTAAAAAAAAAACAGATTTGACTCCCATTACACCAACGTAGGGGTAATGGTGATCACCCTGAGGGCAATCGAAGTCAAATAAAATCTAGCATACATCGCAAACGTAACCTTCAGCTGACTCCCATCCTGTGCACTCCGCGTGAGCCCACAGCCCACATGAGGTACACCTGTACCACATCTCATTGTTTCTTCCGAATTCGTCGCATACTAGGCATCTGTTTCCAGCATCTTCTGCATCATCATCCTCATCGTCCTGGCATAAGTCGTCAGTGCCAACATCTGACACAGAAGTTTCGTTCTGTTCTTGTAATACTTGGCGCTTTGCCTTTTCAGGACCCTTCTTCTGTACTTTAGCCTTTTTTCCTTGTCCTTTGCCTTTCCATGTCTTCTCTTTTCCTTTACCTCCCTTTTTCTTCATTTTATTATTATCCTTTTGTAGCAGATTTTCTTTGATTGGCATTGAAGTTAAAATTGTAGCGTGTTGCTTCTTTCGGCCCAGTCTTGTTTTAATAACAGATGCTTTCTCTGGCATTTTTATTAAATCATGCAATATAGTACTACATTGGTTTGGCGTGCCAGGAACTTGTGGTACAGCATCTGATTCAGAATCAAGTGGGACTTCTTGGTTAGACATCATAAGATCTGGTGAATCAATTTGTGTTGAACTGCTCGGAACTGGTGAGTGAACTTTTTTTGATGTGCTGGGAATCACACAGGTAGCTGCGAGAGATTCATTGCAGTCTCGGATTACAACGGTCTCAGATTGGAGAGTTTCTGCAGCGAGAAAATATTCTTCTGTGAATATTTCCGGATTTAGTGGAAATATTCCAGTTGATCTAAACCCCGATTCTCCTTTACTAATAGATGCAACATTATTATATGCTTTCCTCACCAAGGATGCTACGTCGTAAGGGGTTATCTTTTCTGCTAGATGGCTTTTTAAAAATAAGTCACATTCTTTTTTGTAGGCCATTTTGAGCGGACCAAAAAAAGAAACGTCAAGGAGCTGCATTCTGTGAGACGTGTGTGGTGGCAGAGACAACACATGAATGTGATTGGACTTGCAATATTCGTAGACGGAAAGAGAAATGTGACTAGCATGGTTGTCTAGTATTAAAAGAATGGGTTCATCTGTAGACGGTTTAGCGTGCTGTTTAAAATGCGCCAACCATTCAAGAAAGAGATGCTCGTTGATCCAGCCGTTGTCTGAGCATTTGTAAAGCGCTCCTGCTGGACCATCCTTCTCGAGTAGAGAAGTCATCCTTTTCCTAGGGAAGATAAACATAGGTGGAATGTACCCCCCAGCACTGCTCATAGCACACAACAAGGTGATGTTTTTTCCTCTCTCCCAACTGGTTATAGATCCCACTCTCTTCTGTCCTTTTGCAGCCATAATTTTACCCGGAGTTTGAACCGTTGAAATACCGGTTTCATCGCAATTATAAATATTTTTTGCAACGAATCTGTGCTTTTCCATCAGCTGCCCAAGTAGCTCAAAGAACAGACTTACCTCTGTTTTATTAAAGGCCGTGATTCTATTTATGCTGATCGCCTCCGGTTTTCTAATAGAAATGTTATTTCGAGTCATAAAAGCACGCAACCAATCGCGTCCAGCCATTTTTGAAGCTTGATTAAAATTGTGCTTCAAATTTAATTTTTCAGCATATTCGAATGCGACTTTTCTGATTTGATTAGCAGTGCAACCATAGAAAATATTTGCCATATTCTTAACCAAGTTCGCTAGCTCGGCTTCTGCCTCAGGACTAAACACAGTGAATCGTCCTAGATGAGGTCCTAAGGTAGAACCTTTCTTTATCCTCTTCTGAAGACTTGAAAAAAGGGATTCCCGTTACTTTAGCAGCATTTCTTACAGAAGAACCGCCATCAATGAGCTGTATAGCTTTATCCAGGCTATCAGAAGACCAGGAAGCCTTTCCAGTTGTCCTAACTCGTACTTTCGGCATCTAGAAAGAAATAATAATAACGTAATTCAACATGCATAGTTGTGGGCAATTGTAGTCACTTGCGGGTAATGGGAGTCACCTGACTCTCATTTCTCACAACTACACTAATGAGTAAAAAATAAAAAAAAAAAAATCTTTAACACACTGATACAATCTGAACTGCACATCACAATTTGGAACGTCTAACTAAGTAAGTGTAAATGTCATAATCGCATACTGCAAGATATTCGGCACTTACCTTCTAATTTGCATTAACGTAAAATTACATCAATGGAGCACAAAAACAAAACACGGTCGTTTCTCAGTAGCGCATGGGTTGACTGGCGCGAGCCGTTTTTGGCTGCGCGGGGCCCGGAGTGGGGGCTGAGGACGCTGTTTACGCGTCGGTGTCATGTAGTGTTTCGTGTTTGTGAGGGTGACTCCCGTTGCCCGCTGACTCCCATTACCCTACTCTCCCCTACATAGATTTAGTACAGTATAGAGAGTATCATTGCCCGCGGCTCCGCTCGCGTGGATTACAAAATGCCGTCGGTCGAGTGCACGCGCGAATCGTGCTGCACCCGCTCCAACTTACGGTGGTCACCAGCGCCGTCTGGATCCTTTCCCGCTTGAGACCCTTGCTCAGTTCGGTAATCAAAATGTCCTTGAATGAAATATCTCGCTAGGAGATACTTCGATAGCGCTTCGAATCATCCCAACCCGCTTGTAAAGTCCTTTGTGAACTACACGCCTGACCACTCGATACCCGTTGTCCAACGTTACAAACGCCGTCCGCGAAATCTCTTTGTCGATCCCGACGACGACATCGAGAAAGCTAACAAGTTTTACGCGTCCGCTCCCGCAACATATGCGTGCTCGCGCCCACTCCCTCGAAACCACCGTTCTCTCCGCAGGGGACGTACGGTTAACTTCGCTCCCGCACACCCGCCACGACCTCTCGCAACTCAAGCCTAGGTCCGATCCATCGTCATGGAACCCTTGAGTCAAGCAGCCGCTCGCGCGATACAGTGACTCTACATTCACTAGCTTTCACAGCCATACATGGCACTGCATTATACACACATGCACAACACACAGGTACATAGGTTCTGTAAGGGACCTTTTTTTTCTTTTTTTGCCTAGTTAGATTAGATAAAAAAATTCAGACCACTAAATACACATACACATGTTCCTTCCCTCCTCCCAGGGGGCAGAAACATGTATATATGTATAGTTAGTTTAGATCGAATGATAGGGATTTAGTCAGATCGCGAATTAATTGCATACGCGCAACAGTCCGAGCCGAGGTTCGGCCACTTTGGCACCCTCGGATGTTGTTGCAAAGCTTTCGTGGCTGAGTGCCTTAAGCGCTCGCCCCCAAGCCCCGTAAAGCTTTAAAAGCCGCAAAGGCTCCAGGGCCCCTAAGGCTAACAGTATAGACAGTTCAAAAAAAAAAAAAGAATTGGTCACCAGTCTGTTATTTTAAAGATGAAAATGCTTATTGTGGGTGATCCTTAGAAGATAGACATATGGTATACCAGACTTTTTTGTAGGCCTTTTTAAAGTCTACAATTATTTAATACATTAATTTGATATCTCTTATGGTTTACTCAGCGTAAACCATCTAAGCAGGTACCCCAAATAAATCTTTTTTCCGAATTGATTCGCCATTATCGTCACTGCTTATTTCGTATGTTACTTTATCTTACAAAATATATCCTATAACCTGGCCAGAATTAAAATAAGAAATATGTAAATCGGATAAGTGGTTTTCGCGTGAAATAAACAGATAGACAGACACGAGATGGTGAGTTTTATAAGTATAGATATAGATGCAACGGCAACAGGTTGAAAACGACGAACTGTCGGCCAACATAGTTTATGCGTGTTTGTGATGAGAAAGAGAAATAAAGGAGAACGCATCAGCTGTGCACTCATCTACAGTTATACAGTGTTGTGTATAAGTCTGAGGTTATATTTATATGTGTAAACTATATTATTAATTATCTTTACTATTAAGCGTCGGAAAACGTTCATCATTCTTAAACAAATGCGGCGAGTAAGTAATATGGATATACGAATAAATATTTTAGGGCCGATTCTTTTTTTTAAGATTTATTTTACTATTGCGTATTTACCACGACTAGAATTAAACTTGCGCAAGCAAGCGCGCGCGTTAATATAGAATTACATATATTTCCATGCTTAGAATATATTCGACCAATAATATGACGAATAAATTGACTTCACATATATTTCATCTCAATTTTATAGTAGGATAACACGTCAGAAAATCCTTATGGTACTCTTATATATGACTCACTTATTCTATATACATATATTAAATATATTATCAGGTGTTACCAAAAGCCACTCCCTCGCCTTCCAATACACAGGAAATACCGTAACATTGGCGGTGGAATCAACATACCTTGCTGCAAGTTATTCCCAACTGACCGGGCCAATCGCTTATCCACTGTTCGCGCTCATACCGACACTTTCTCAAAGCAGCCCGTGTTAATATTAATTGCTGAAATATTAACATCCTATAAGACTTATATCGTATAATCCCTGTTTTTTTATAGAAAACAGATTCAAAGTCGGCTTTTTAAATTTATTTGTTTAACGTTTGACAACAATCTCTCCTAATGTTAAGTGACTATGTGGACTAAAATGGTAGCACATAAAACGAAATAACAAGGACCTTACATCTCTAAGAACAACCCTCATTGTATGCTCCAAGCCCAACAACCATACTTGCTGTTTTTTTATAGAAAACAGATTCAAAGTCGGCTTTTTAAATTTATTTGTTTAACGTTTGACAACAATCTCTCCTAATGTTAAGTGACTATGTGGACTAAAATGGTAGCACATAAAACGAAATAACAAGGACCTTACATCTCTAAGAACAACCCTCATTGTATGCTCCAAGCCCAACAACCATACTTCGGCTGGTCCATCCAACACCAAATTATATTTCCACTCTATACATTCCCCATCTTCTGACATCATAGCCTTAGCCACTGGAAGGCCTAGAGCGTTCTGGAAATTTCTCAATTATCATTTAAATTCTATGTGATAATTTTCACAGATAAATAAAAACAAAACGATTAAAATTGATTTTAATTTTATTTATTATTTCTTTATTTTACATGTAAAAATTAATTAATATAATAACAAAGGGAAATCTCTAAAAGTAACAAGTCTTGGACACAGAACGATTCAACGTAGAAGTAATTCAAACTGTAGGTTCCTTCAGTAACAGAAATATATAATAACTTTTTTTTTTTAATTTCAACATTTGTTGCATACATTACATTGCATACATTTAAATACACGAAAATTTGTCTTCCGTTATAAATTGACACATTTCACATTGGAAAATAAGCTATCAACAACTGCCTACTGCAGTGCTGTTGCTACCAAGTTCAAGTTTAAAAGTATACAATACACACTGGTACATGAAACATTTAACTCTGTACTCAAGAGTAGCAACATATATGTGAAAGACTCGGTAATTATGGGACCTTATTTGAGGTTGGTCATAATTCATTGTATAGGCTCCTGTGTTCACTAGTGGTGGGTAACAGCGGCTCTTTTGGGAAACTAAATATTGAAACTAATAACGGTTTTCAGAACTATATATTTTTAATATCTGGTTTTTCAGTTTTTAATACTCTCTATTATAGTAGGTAGCTGATTTGCCAGCACGAGGTTATAATAGTATATAACTAGCTGTGCTAGCGGCTTCACTCACGTGGAATACAGAATTCCGTCAGTAATGTGGAGACCGTTACCCGCCGGTTAAAAATGCATATTATTTAATTTGGGCGGAACACTAATTATTTTTCTAAAACAAAAGTAGCCTAAGTTACTCTCTATAAAATCAGCTATCTGCCGGTGAAAGTTCCATCAAAATCGGTCAAACTGTTTCCGAGATTAACTGGAACAAACAGACAAATAGACTGACAGACGGACGGACACACAAACAGACATACTAAATTTAAAAAAAAAGTTTTTTTTTTATATAATATGTAGGTACCGTATATACTGTCATATGCATTTAGTAAAAAGCTATTATTTTGACATTACAAACAGACACTTCAATTTTATTTATTTTTATCCATGTATAGGTAGATATAATTGTTTGAAATTATTTTTGTTTCGGATTTGTATACTTTTTTGAGAATAGTGCTGCTGACCATGGTCAGTTGCAGTCTGATATAAATGACTTTCGAGATGGTGACCGTCAAGATGTAACCATCACTTGTTACACTTAAAAAACATAATTGTTCATAACCTGCACTATACACCATGCCTACTTATTTTATTAGTAACTAATATTAGTAAATAATACTAATAAATTTTATATAATAATATAAACATAATCGTTGAATAATAATAATAACAATATACACCAAATTAAAAATATCATGAAAGATTTAAAAATCACTATGAAATAGTTTATTTTTTTATATTCACATTCACAATTAAAATCTTAAAACAACACGAACTCAAACACGACAAACACATTAATTTATACTCCACATTTTACAAATATTTTAAGTGTAGTTATTTATATCAAGGCCACATTTCTATAGATAAGAGTCAAGGCCGTCAACGGTCTACATTCCTATGTGTGCCTACATTCTTATGCTTCGACTCGATGGCGATAATAGCCACGTTTTTTCGTTGCACGGAACATTAGTGTTTGAGTAACGACAGAAACCGCTAATAAGAGAAATAGATAGTTATGCTACGATACAATAACCCGCTATCCGCTATTGCACCAACAGTTACAATAACTGTCTATACTAAAAATACTTTGCGCAACGACCGAGCCTAGTATGTACTTACATGATGAGAAATGTATCTTTACTATTTCTTTCCTTTTAAAAGAAGGGATAAAATTATAGCATTATTATATCATGCAGTAAACTAGTATTTTCTATTAAAAAAATAATACATTGGGCCAAATTTCAATAAATAATTAAAAGTTTATTACTATTTACTATTATTCATTCATCGGAAATAAACTTGCACAACACATGTCAAATGTTTATTTAAGAGATACATCATAATTTAAATTATAACTTGATTTTATGATTATCGATTCTTTTTTAGAACTAAATACAATTATTGAATATACGATTATGCTTTAAATCAATAGAGAGATGTGTAAATTAAATAACAAAAATAAACTATAACACCAATTGAGATTGCAATCTGGTACACTTAAATTATTGAATGCCTGACTCTGAAGAACAAGATTAATTCAATCACTCAATATCTTCCGTTGTCCAAATTCCTTGTTGCTTCAGTAAAAATTTTGGTATTACGTAAATATATTTGTTTATTCGAAATTAAACAACAAACTAATAAATTAAATACACTACAGCATTTGATCAATTCAATTAATTTTCAATTAATATGATTAATTTTCGATACCTTGGTTAGAAAGTAATGATGAATGTAGTATCAAAAAGTTGTTTAGGATTTTATAGTGCAAAATGTTTATATAACGTTTACCAGTATCAAAAATATTTGTTTAATAGGTAATCGAAATGTAAGTTTTCGGGTTATGTCATAATTTGCACAAGGTAACAATTTACATTCAGTGGATGTGTCATGCAAGTCTTCTTACAATGAATAAGGTATAACTTATTTAATAAATTTGATGTAAATATGACACATGATGTGAATGTGATGTCAAACTAAACTAGAAAGAACTTTTAAGTACAGCTGCCGGTATTGATACATGTATATCCTATGATTGGGTAGCTAGCGAGGCTATAGTTAGAAAATGCCCAATCACCATGCAGGTATAGTTACTACTGTCAACTGAAGCAAAATAAAAAGTCAAACACTACCAACACACTGCATTAAAGAATCCAGATCAAAAAAAACTACTATCAATCATCCTCATATCTATGTTTATGCTTGTCAATTTTTCCATAAATCTTCTCAGGTAAACTTAATATTATCTTCTGTATAGCTTTCTTGTCCTCGTCCGTACGACATGACCAGACCATGTGCAGAAAATCATTGAACAAACCTAGTGCCTGAGACGTGGGGTGGTACATCAGTAGTATTGTTAGTGCCTGAAAGTAGTATCACAGTACATAAATAACAAAGATTTTTTAATGAATATGAAAAGAATCAGTTTTGCCATCCATCTGATTTTAAATGTTCATTACAACCCATAGCTTTATATTACCTCATATATCAAGGACTACAGTCCTAAGATCGATACTTATTATTGCTACCCAGGAGGAATATGAACATCTTGCATGTCACTGTATGTTGGCAATTGCACCCATCGAAATAGAGTACTGCAGCTCAGGGTTCACAATTTGAGTCACAGTAGCTATAGCTATTGTACCAGCAAGGTAGAATTATCATATGACTTTTATTTATATCATCTATAAACAAAATTAACAAACTCCACAGGTTACCTCTCACCTCTGTATGACCTTTTTTAACAGATACAAACTTTTTTATGAATTCTAAGAATTTTTTAATTATTACACGATAATCATGGGCTACCATATATAGTAGAGGGCATCAAATTGTCTTAATTGTAGATAATTATCTTATAGTATGCTCGTGAACCCTGCTGCAGCTATGCAGCATAAATAGGAGTGCAAATAGAGCTTCCATAGTCAAACTTAAAGCTCAAGCTCATTGCAGGGACTCGAACTTGGCTTTAAAGTACCAAAACAAAAAAAGGTGCTTATAAACATCAGCCTGAAAGTAGCTTTCTATCAGTAGTATAATGTTTGGACTAACATATTCACAAACTTTACCTCTCAATAATAATACTAGAGATAATAGTTTATTGGATGGCTTCAGTGAATTTGTAAGGATCCTATACATTAACATGTAGGGCTCAGTTGTAGATCAGTGTCATTTAAACACAATTTAACCAACTTACCCTAAAGTATATAGCAGATTGTGAAATGAGTTCAAACTTATGTTCCCAAGGTGGGCGCTTCTTCAGTAAATATAGCAGCTTGTTCCAATTCTGCGAGTATATTGCCTTGTACACTGCAATCTGGTGAACCTCCTTCCACCCATGAGGCACAAGTGATATATCTCGAACCTTCCTCGTGCTCCTACTGGCTTGTACTGTAGCTAAATTACGTCGGCAGAGGTTGCTAGGATTTGGAAACCGATCTGGAGCCTCAATAATCGAGAGGACCTTTTTCTGCAAAAAAGAGTGGTTTGTAAGTTTGATCGATGCGCTTTATATTTGAATGACGAGTTTCCTGAGTTACCCAGTTGGAAACTAATGCAACAACGATTTTAATAAATATGGGTAAAGTGAAAAATAATTCTCGTGCAATTTATTATTTTCATTTACTTACTATTGTACTGATAGGGATAAAGTGGCATTTTTCAAGATCTTCTGGCTGTAACATTTTTGCACTTCCTGTTTTACAGATTTAGTGTTTTCAATTTTCATACCACAAAACACTAACCGCGGTAATCTCACTTATTCGAATCAAACACATGGATTTGACTTTGACATAATTGACAACTTTAGTCATTGTTGCCATTTTCATTATTTATTGTCTATGACTAAGTGGTCCATATAATTATGGTCCTTGCTCTTTACGTAAGTAGACAATAATATTGGATAAATAAAAACAATAAAAAACCGTTATAAATTTAGATGTTAACTACCGTGTTTAATAACTTTTAAACAACCAAGTATTATGATAAAAGTACAAAAGTATTCACGAAATTGTTTTGATCTATACATTATTTATTAAGAACAAAACCGATTTCTTTAGGCAAACCACAGATATGAGATATAAACAGTACTGTAGTAGAGTATTAATGACTCACATAAGAAAATGATATAATGGAAAATGTATTCCTTCAATACGCAATAAAAAGGAGCTTCTAAATCATATATTACATTTAAGAGTATAGACTTCCTTTTTCACTGCCTCGTTCAAAAGACGGAAGACAAAATACTTATTGTGGGTCATTCTTAGAAGATAGATATTTTGTAGGTATTTTTAAGATCTACAATTATGTACAACATTCATTTGATATATCTCTTATGGCTTACTCAGCGTAAGCCATTTAAGCACCTCAGATGTGTCATTTTTCCGAATTCATTCATTATTATCGTCACCGCTTATGTCGTGCATTACTTTATCTTACAAAATATTGTAATTAAAGAATATTTATTAATATAAACAGTAAATAACAAGTACCGACGTAAATAAAGTTATAATTAGGATTTACAATAGGACATTAAGGTTTCTGAAACAAAGATGACTAACCTTATCAATCCGAATCTTGTTTACATTATCGAACAATTTTTTCAAATGAACTTGTATCAATTGTGGTTTTTTTGAATTTCCAAGTATTTCTAGCATGTCATCATTTGAAATGAAATAAAATCTGGGAAATAGTTGGCGTTTTGTTTCCAAATACTTCTCTAAAGCTCTCAATATACTATCCAAGTTGTCCATCATCGTATTCAGTTTATTAAAAACGTATGGTGCTGGATTGTAAAGACAGGCTTCTACGGCATTGCTTCCTGCGTACATACTATCAAAAAAAATACTCAGTATATGGGTATAGAATGACCATAGAATTTTCAATTACGTATGAACTCACTTGCTAGTTATTTCTGTCCAGTCAGCGGTAAGTGCATCAAATATTTGAACCTCACAGGGCAACTGCTTTCTTATATCTTCACCACTAAATATACTTTCTAGATAAAGATATCGCCTTTGTACTTGTAAAGAGATCTAAAAATATGATCACATTTTTTAGCTTATGATTCTTTTGGCGCGTAAAATTGAAAGCTACGCACGCATGATGTGATAGAAATGGGACAAAATAAAGTTAGCAATCAATGGTAATAATATGAATTATTTTTTTTTTTCTTTTTTTGTGATAATTATTGAACATTGTAAAATCATTATTTTTATTTGATTAAACGATGGTTTACGGTTTATTTATAAACTATTCAATTATTTTAACTAAATAAAAAAGGCAGTTTATGTTGATGGCACGCGGGATACATTTCTTGGAGTTATTTTTTATATGTCAAGGAAGTATGACTCCATTGTAGTGTACGTACATAAGTATAAACACATTTTTTTAAATGGGAAAACTAGCTGTACTCCGGCTCCGCTCGCGTGGACTACAAAATGATTGTGTATGAAGATATCGTGATATTTTTTTAAAATAAGGATCATATACATATTATCTAAGGGGTAAAACAAAAAAAAAAAGATCAAAATCTATCCAGTATTTTTTTTGCGTGATGCGCACACAACAGTAAACCTCTATCGTTTTATTTATATAGATTTAAAATTTTATCGTAAAATCCATATGACAATTATTTACCTCGATACACTCTGCGACATATCCCAGTGACTTCTCCCAATAATCTACTTCTTTTATAAACGGTTCAACATATTTAGTTGATTTCATGGACGACAACTGAACTTGATGATCTTCCAAAAACTACATCAAATAATTAATCAAATGTTAATTACTACTCCAAACCCAATGTCCAACGTTCAATCAGTTTACAACCCTTTATACTGATTTTATTCGCCTTAGATTCCTCTAACTTAGAATTTCACAAAATTGCTGTTAGACTTATTACTTTTTCGTTGTCTTTCAAGAATATAGGGCTACAAATTTTGGCATTGCGTTTGTCGTAGTTTTGCAAAAACATGATGACAAATTTAGGTATCAAGCAACAGATCCTACAGAAAAACAACGCAGGAATTTATTCCAAATAAGAGGCTAATCATTAGACGTATTTTTCCGTTTCATATCATCAAGGTCTATATTAACAAACCTGCATGACTTCTTCAACATTTCTAATCTTATACATTTCACCTTTGTGGTGTTGCATCTCGTATGTCGTATTTTTCCACACTTCTCTAATAGCTTTAAGCCCGTTTTCAATATTCAACTCCATTGTAGCAGCATTTGATATTTCAGCTATATCATCAGCATATACTTGAAAATTCAAACGCATGATCTCTTCCAGTTTGAAATCTTCAGAATTTTGATCAAATTCTCTAAATAATTTTAATAACATTAAATCAAGGTAAATACTTCATCAACGAAATAAGACACAGTATAAACTACACAACTATATTTAATTTGTCTCAGTAACTTACATCACCATTAAATAAGTAATGTTTTTTTTAAACAAATGAATGTGAAAAACATATAAATTTAATGAACTTACACTCCCATAAGTGTTTTAATTCTATCCCAGTGTCTTTCTCTCATACATGGATTTTTCAAATCACCTATCAAGGGCAGCGTTCTCCTAAATGCATCAACTTTAACTCTTGTTGTATCAATGATATCCCAGCCCTTCTCTTTCAGTTGACGTGATAATCGATTAAAATTTCTGCAATAATTTTAATTACCACATTTAATATGAAATACTTTAATAAATAAATGTACACTATGAGATTTTTTTATAATACATGTGTGATGTACATATCTATGGTTAAGTGTCACAATGACGACTGTCTAATTATCATGATTTAACTATGTGTAATTCTTTGCTGAATAAAGCCAAGATTTAGTTGGTATTTCTATCTTTTATCAACATGTGATTTTTTTGACACTCAAGTAAAAAACTTGTATCTGCCATTATCATTAATAAGATTATATGAGCTTAAGATCAAAAAAGATTTAACCTAAACAAAAACATAACATTTTCCTCCATTTCATCAGTTTCCATTTCCCAAAAAGTTTGAGTCTTGTATTTCTCCCAAGATTCCTCCCACTGAAAGACCAAACCCCAAACTTCCTCCAGTTTCTCTAACTCCTTCTCCATTTTCTGCAGATCCAGGTTCACAGGTGTTCTATAATAACGTAAATAGAGCTATATAAATTAAAATAAAAAAGAATAATCGTTTATTTCTTTAAGATATGACATATAATATACAGATTTTTTTAAGTTCGATAGTTAATGTAATGGGTGTATCTAAGACTATTGCACTTGTCTACTATTTAAATCTAAATCATCAACTTTTACTTAGAATACATGATAAGCATTGGCTACGAAGTGTTCTACGTTTAAAATGCCTTAATTAATGTTTGTAGTGAACTTAAAATAATAAATAAATTTTAAACATTACTATCAATTCAATTGATGAATGTCAAACTTATATGAATATAATATCTAATGAAACGATGAATTGAACTAATGGAAAAGTTGATTTGTATTACGTTAAATTAAACACAGCTAATCCATCACGAATTTGCTGTTCTTGAGCTCGAAGAGCATTGAGTTGGTCTCTGAAGGCTCTCAATTGTGACATTGCATCTTTTCCACTAATGTCTGTACCACAAGGTGCAGTCTTGTAGAAGTCTTCGCAAAAATCTTTAGCGGCTTCTTTAAATACCTAATTTAAATAACAAAATGTAGGGTTTGGAAATGAAAGAAAATTTAATGAGTAATATTATTATTACCTCTGCTTGCTCTAAAAGCTCAGCTTTAAATTTATCTTTATTCATTTCTAGATTTTTCTTAGCTTCTTCTAATAATGTCAGGTATTCAGACCATATTACAGGAATATTTTCATGACGTGTTATCATATCTGAACTTAATTCCACCTCAAACTTAGCTGCAAATATTATAAAATCTATAGTCTTCCTTATCCTCTCAACCTTTCTGCGTAATTCAATACCTTACATGACAAGCTTTAGCCACACGTAAATTGTAATGTTTATAATGACAAGAATATTAATTTAATAAATACTTGTATAATAAATATTGTTAAGATTAATAAAAATGTTAAAATATCAGCACAAGCATCTCTCCTTAAAAAACATGGAATAACAGATTTTAGTATCTATAAAAATAAATAAAATTGACGTGTTTGTTTCTGTTTTTACAAAAAAGGCTTTTTATTAAGCTTTTATGAACACATTTATCTATACGTTACCAAAACACAAGCATGAGTTTTTATAAATTTAATTGTCTTTCTGCCGTCCGTGTGTATTTCCGAAACGGTTGAATAGAGTTTGACTGGACTTTCATTAGCTAATAGAGCACTTTTTATAAAGTAATCTAGGCTACGTTTTTTAGTGACAAGACATCTGCCAGGTTAAGTCATTAGGCTCATATAAAAGGTTAAAGAAATAGCAAAAAAACATCTATATAGGCCACGTTTGCGGAGGCGCTGAGTCGCGGGCTCTGCTAGTTATTAATAAAGCTTTTATTTTATAATTTTTCATATAAATTGACTGATTCACTCTCTTACAGTAAAAAAGTTTTAATAATTACAAACATACCTAAAGTCACCATTTGATCAGTTATGGGTGGAAAAGTTTTCTCAACTCTGTTCAAATCTGAAATTAAGCGTTCATACGTTGCTATAGACGATGCTAACTCTTTCAAATCGGCTGGCATCTATAAAATAAATAATCAATTTTATTATATGTATTATAATAACAAAAGCTTTGTTAAGTGTGCTTTAATAGTCATACCGTCATTGCTTCTTCGCTACTATGTTCTATATAGGAATAAACTTTATCAATGTCTGCTTCAGTTATATTACGCAGCAGATCACCTAACTTGGTTTGCCAAACAAGGCAGTGCGCTATTATTGATTTCTTCAAATCAGCCGAGTTGAGCGTTATGAAGTGTATCTATTTTAGTATAACAATGTTCATTAGTTTTCATTTTTTAATTTTGTACATCTGATAAATGTCTCTAAAAATTACAAACCTCATTCACAGTTTCTTGTATTTGTACAGTGTTGGCTAAATCACTGTAGTTTATAATTAGAGCATCAAATTCAGCGGCTGTGTGCCCTTCTTCACCGTATTTAGCTAGAAACTTATCCTTATGAACTTTCCATATATGCATGTAAGGGTCCCACATATGAATATGCTCGTATAAGAGATTTATGTTGTATTCAATTTCTGAAAATCAGAAGGAAAAGATAATTAAGTATATAGGAGACAGTGTAGCTGTAGTAGTCAGTTTAATTCATAAGCCTGAATAGCTCCAATAAAGATATTTTACATAAGAAAAAACTATTACGTTCATTGTGATTAAGAAACTTTCATACCAGCATCTACCAAGGATTGAAGCTTGTTGCAATCAACGTCTGTTTGTAGAACTTCAAAAAATCGTTTCAATCCTCCAGCAGGTAATGCGAATTTTTCAAATAAACGAGGAACAGTGCTCAGTATATGAACGATTTCATCAAGAATAGTCGTAAATGTATCTATAAGCTCATGCTTCGTAGGAACGAAAACAATGTCCTTTCCGGATAAATAAAGATTCATTTTGATTAAAGGCGATGGCGCCATTGTGCCTGTTTAAGACAATTTACTTTTTAAAGATATGCTCAAATCGTATAATATTATGAATAAATATTATTGTATTATGAATTTGAAAATGCTTTCTCAGGTTAAATTAAGGTACTATTTTATCAATTCAAGAAGTTAATTTGCACGATATTCTCTAAAATTAATGTTAATGAGTTAGTGTGTACGTAATAAGGTGAATGGGGAGTTGCACGCCTTTATGAACAGATGAAGCGGTGTTAGTTCCAACACTCATGTACGGAAGCGAAAGCTGGGTGTGGCAGAAAAAACATGAAAGTAGAATAAATGCAGTAAAAATGAGATCGCTAAGAAGTATCATAGGAGTGAAATTGAGTGACAGGATAAGAAATAGTGTAATAAGAGAACGTTGTGGTGTGAAAGAAGATATAGTGACACGGATTGAGAAAGGGAAGGTGAGATGGTTTGGGCATGTAGATAGGATGAATGAAAGAAGATTTACTATACAGATTTATAAGTTAAGTGTAATTGGGAACGTTGAATTGAAGGAAGGAAGGAAGGAAGGCCTAGACGAACGTTCCACGATCAAATCGGGGACATTTTGAAGAAAGGTCAGGTCAAGAGTACTCTAAACCGACGAGCATGTATGAAAAGATTGATGAATGTTGAGGAAGCGAAAGGTGTATGTCAGGAACGTAGCAAGTGGAAGGACGTGGTCTCTGTCTACCCGTTGGGAAAGAGGCGTGATTTACGTGTGTATGTATGTTCTCAAACAATAGAACTGGGCGAATATAAATTTATTAGTTTCACGGTTCTTACCATCACCATGTACACATTTATAGACATTTTGCATGGTCGATTTAATAGTGAGCCTCATTGCATCTTCCAATAAACGATCAAATCTTCTAACGTATTTCACCCAATACTCTGCCATCTTAAATTGAATAAGAAAAACAACTTGAATTTTTGAAATAATAACTTTTCGAGTTGAACACAAATCATACTAATGATAACTATTACATCCAATTTAAGGTTGACGTTGTACCTTGATAAACAAAGGCAATGTTTTGTCATTCTTAAAACAGTAGGTACACGTTACATAATTGTTTCCTTGCAATAATTTAGGTATTAAAAATTAGGAAGTTAGCATTATGACTGAAAATCCCGGATTACATAACATTATTTTATGAAACATGACAAATTAAATCTATTGAACATTAATTTAGTATCATTCATACTCATATACCTATGTCATGTTAATTTATTCAGAATACGGTGTAATTATTTGTTACTTTATAAAAATGTTAGCTAACAGCAGTTACCTGTGTGATATATGGTTCAAAGCCCTCATATACAATAATGATATATGTTACAATTTCTTTATACATATCTAATATTTTTTCCGCAGCTTCAGTTTCCATCACTCTTATGTTTTGCCTTAGATCCTTTATATCAAAAACATTGTAGATATCAAATTCAACAAGCGGAGTATCACATATTTTTTCCATAATTTTAACTAAATTCAGATTACAATTCTTGTATGTAGTGAGAAAATCTTGAAGCTAAATGAAAATTTAAATTTAGATTATTATTGAGTACTTAATTAAATGTATTTGATGGTTGATATTAATTTAACTTACTTCTCCGATTTGTGTTACGCAATCAGCTATGTAAGCATCAGCCATAGTCGACGTCCAAGTTAGTTTTGTAATACCAGGCTGTACTTTTTTCTCACAAGACTAAAAAATATTCTTATTTGTATATTCACATGACATTTCAAAAAATACATTTCCCAAATATTTATCAAAATCTTCGTTCGAGCTGGAATAATGCTAGACGAATATAAATTGCTGGGTGGTAGAACACTTGAATCGTGACCACCATAAACCAGATGTAACGCCTTCCATAGTGACACGTTTAGGCACGCCGCGTTCCGGATGAGTTGGTATATATCCAAAAGCGGTCTGGGTCGCCACCATCATACTCATGGTGATAAGCTCTACTGTGACATTATTTTGCTTTGTCACGTTTCAAGATCAGGCAGGGTGTATTCAGCTGCCGAGAGGCTTGCAGCTCTTGCAAGCTGGAATGACAACGATGAATGGTGATAGACTGCAAATTTCTTGGTGGCCGTCATCGTTTTTGGATTGTGCTGTGCTTGCTACCAGACACAGTGTAATATTTCCGCTCTATTAAAAAGAAAGAGTTCTATTGGCAATATAAAAATAAGTCTTAGAAGTAAATCTTATAGTTTCTATTATGATATATATAAATTAGCTGAAAAGTCTATATTTTCTTCAAACTAAACTTCCTGGGTCAATTACTAATGAGTTTGCTGTTGATACTGATGCATTCGCAATCGCAAAACATGTACTACCAAACAATTGACAGAGAAGAAAATAGACGACAGATCGTGTAACCGGGTGTGAGATTTTTTTGATTAGTGTTTTCATTTCATTAAGTTTCCCTAAAATTTATCATTGTATACACGCACAAAACATAGTACAATGCCATTTATTCTCGTTTCAAAAACAATTAAACATTGTCAACCTCGAACGATTTGAATACTGTGGCGCTTGTAGCACCAAAAAGCGGTTACAGTGATAGAGTTATATTAGCCATTGTCCTCTTTTGTTCTTTATATATTTTTTGTCGATTATCGCTCATACAGTTCGTAGTGTAAGAGTAAATAATATTTTTAGTAAGTAACATTCGTAGTTTTGGAGTAAGTAATTAATATTTTAGTTATTTGTCTGCGTTCCAATCACTAAAAGAGCAAAGAGAGAGTTATGGCATTTAATTTTATGTAAACATTGTTAAAAGCTGTCAAAGTGTGTAACTAATGGTAAAAGTCATTTTTGTTTTATTTATCTATCTCTTGTTTCTTTGGTTATTGGTCTATGATCTCCCTCTGGTGTAAAATGTCAAAGAGTGTCAACTGTCAAGTTTACGTTCAAACTGTCAGCCATGTCAAAGGAATTTCAAAGTAAACGTAAATATTGAAATCCTAAAAGAAGCATCTTGATATTTTTTATATGCAAAAAGTCACAATCTCGTGGTAAAAATGAATTTGGGAGATCCCGAGTTAGAACTTATCGATCCAACACCTAATGTTCACTTTCTGTTTGTCCACTTCGACAAACTGTTTTTTACAGAAAAGTTATCGAACAGAGTCGTCGTTCGATGGAGCAAAAGAATGTATTCTTGCGCTGGGATTTGCTCGTAAGTTTACATTTATTTGATCCCTTATTTCTTGAGGTGACTAGTCCATTCACCGTGTAACTTTCACACAGCTTGTAATAGCACAACAATGGCAAGAACGTGGATAAGGATTCGAAACAATTTAATGGGTCATTCCATAAGAAAAAGTCTGAAAATAAAAATAAATAGTTGCTGGCCTGTTTTAGACTTTGCCCTAACTTTAAGGGACTGTTTCTTTGGATCACAAAGAACAAAAATTTACGCTTATTTGATTTTTATATGCGCCCGTTTCCGAAATTTCGATTTTAGACTTGCAAGAAATGTTATTTTTATGCTTTATGAATTCAGAAAAAAAATTTACGTTTCCAAATATCTATACGTTTGAGAAGGCATTTTGAAGGGGAAAGCTAATATTTTTTATGTGCTCAATCAAAATTCGTTTTGTTAATTAATTGTTAATTAATAAAAATACCTGTTATTGACAGTGACAGGGTGCTGAAAATACGTGTTTTTATTTACATTTTAAGCAACTAATCTTACTCAGAAATTAAGTGTACATATCATAGAAGAAATAAAGCCAAAAACTCAAACATCCCCACTCCGTATATACAAAATGATTGCTTGAAATAATGAAATTTCTAAAACTCCAGTTATTAAAGTTATAGAATGAATGTGTTGACTGCGAGATAAAAATATGAAATAGACAGAGTCACCAGTTCTCACCTTTAACTTCAAATGCCTACAAAGCTCGTTTTGTTATTTTCATTCTTAGTACCTTTGTAGGTTTTTTTTGAAGTATTAATTGACCTTATATTTTTATGTTAAGATGTTTCATGATTACCTTTATTTATTGACAACACTTCGGTGAATAGTACTGATGACTAAAAAAAAAGATTACTGATTGTTTAAAAATAAAGTATACTGCTTATATTTTATGACTGCAGCTTAAAAGCCTATTTTTATTATTTTTGCTTACATTAGACATGTACAAACAACATGGCAGGACAAACAACTTTACTTTGTATATACAAAATATTTTTGTTACTTCAGGAAGAAACCCTTAAAATATTTGAGTACTGGATTGCTGTTTTTTGTAGATATGTAGGTAATAAATGAATTAAATTAAGATTTTAGAATTACTTACTTGAAATAAAAAATGATTATGCATATCATAAGCTTACATGAGATGAACTTGTCAAGAGATTATAAACAGGTTATTATAATGTACTATATATGTGCAACAAAGCTTAGCTCAGTGTCATAGAAAGGAGAAACAGGTATCTAGGAACATTTGCAAAGTGAAAAAATATCTTAATACATAATTTCATCCAAATGGTCCAAATGGTTAAAATATCCAAATGGTAGAGCCCTTTCTGAGAAACTAAATAAATGTATATATACATGTATAGACACAAATACAAGAAGAATTGCTTACTTAATAGTATTAGATTATTTCTAATGATAACATTACTGTGCTACTTACACTAGGGAATACTGTACATAAATTTAATGGTAGAAAATGTACTAAAATAAAAATACAATAGTTACATTATTTTACAATTTTAGATATGAAAGAGGAAGTGGCTTTTGTGATATTGCCTTGAGTGAGCCGCTGCTTAAACTACGCCCACGGAAAGACCTTGTTGAGACTCTTCTGCATGAGATGATCCATGCGTATCTATTTGTCACTAACAATGATCGTGATAGAGATGGACACGGTCCTGCCTTTAAATCCCACATGTACAGAATTAATAAATCGGCAGGGTTAAACATCACAATATATCATGATTTCATAGACGAGGTAAAAAAAATAATATTTTGAAATGTTTACAATTAAATGTATGTATAATTTCTAGAAAGTAATTGAACAAATATTTTGTTGCAGGTAAAACTATATCAAACACATGTCTGGCGTTGTAATGGACCTTGTCAGCAAAGGAGGCCTCATTTTGGTATTGTTCGTCGTTCCATGAACAGGGCACCAGGACCTTCAGACTACTGGTGGACTACCCATAGAGCCCAATGTGGAGGTAAATTCATAAAAATTAAAGAGCCTGATATTCCGGTCAAGAAAAAAGTTGTACCTAAATCTAATGTTATCACCAACTACATTCCTACCAATAAAATTACAAATAATGTACCAAAGAAAACTGCAAACCCTGTTCTTAAAGATTTCAATCATAATATTCAATCAAATATAAATAAAGGAGGTATGATAAGTAATAATGCATACTTCAGTATAAAACAACCCAATAATAAACCATTATTTAATGTAAAAGGTCAAATTGTTGGTGGTAACAGACATAGGTCAAATTCTGCAGATGTTGTAGAAACTCTAAGAAAAGTTTGGAGTAATAAACAAATTCCGAATACACAAACAAAAGAAGTCGTAATGAGTAGCAGTCCGAATCTTAATCCAAATAAGCATAAACTGGAATTACATCATCTGGAGAATACTCCAGCTAAAATAAAAAAAATTAATGATTATTTCAAATCTACTGCGTCTGAAGTATTGAAAAATATATATGGTGAAGATATTAAGCTGGCACAATCAAGTGATGGTAAAAAACTAGTAGCAGTTGTTGATGTAAATTTGGTACCTTGTCCTGTATGTAATATCAAAGTAAATAAAGACAACATCAACAGACATTTAGATGAATGCTTAAATAAAGATGTGATAAATAAACTTAGTAAAAATAATGTTGAACCAACATCTAGTCAAATTAATGAAAGGATGAGATTAAAGCAAATTGTCGGTCCTATACCAAAAATTCCACAGTTCAAAGAGGTTAGCCGTTTTAAAATAAGTAATGAGGAGATAAAGTTAGAATTACCGGATTCATTGGATTCAAGTTTAGCTAATGAACTATTTAATAATCAACCAATTAAAGAAAAGAATATTTGTGGTACAGCAAGAGCTTTGAATCAAGTTAAAACGGGCGACTCTCGATCTGTAGTGAAAAAACTAGTTTACAATGAAACAACGGATAAAAGAAAATCTGATAACACTGTAACTCCAAAAGATGAGAAAATAAATGCAAATAAAGCAGGAAACTTAAAAACTAAGATAGAACCTGGTACAAGCAAGGATATAATCAATGGCATAGAGCAAATTTGCCCATGCTGCGATATCAACATTATAAAGAGCCTCACAGAACATCTGGATATGTGTGAAATTTTACAAAGAACCAATTGGCAAGAAACAGATATGAAAGAGAAGTTAAATACTCCTATCATAATCGATGATGATGATGATATCTTCGATGAATCATTAACTTTAAATGCCACTGGAACAAAATTCCCATGTCCTTGTTGCCTAAAAATGATTGAACAAGCAGATATGAACGATCATTTAAATGTATGTTTGAAATGATATTAAGTTTCACATTTAACTATTAATTACGTTATCCAGTGTTTATTTTTTTTTAATTTTCATTTGACAAATATTTATTGTTTAGATTATTAATTGTAAATTGATTATGTTGCCATTTGCCTTTAATAAGAATGTGATATTAGAATTTAAAAAATTGTGATTAAGTAGTATATTTTGATAGTTGTTGTTTTAGTGTATTAATTAAAGGCAATATTGGTCCATATGTTCATACTGTACTTGCAATTCGCTTAATATTGAACTTTATATTCTCAGAAGTTGGTTAAGTTAATTTTGATATGAATATAGAATAAAAAATCTACATGATAATAAATCCTTTTGAAATTCGCTAAATTCGCAGGCTACCTAATGATTACGAACTGTACCTACTAACATGGTCCTATTTACAGACAACACTGCACTTATATTCCAAGTGAAAAGAAGAGATTTCATTAAAATATCAGAATGGTTTGGTTTCAATTATCTATTGTTAAATGCAAACATAACAAAATGTATCAGATTTTTGCCTTGCCTAATGTCCAACGTATTAACTTTAATATCAAGATAGAAGGAATTTAGTAGATTTATTAGGTACTTTAAACGCAAACCGCCAGTTTTTGTGGATTTATTAATATATTTAGTAACTATGGAACAGCGTAATAAGTTCCAAATCGATCTTCTATTTTTGATTCTTGATTAATATAAAAAAATTTTGAGAAAGTAAATAGGGTTAGTCCTCTGCGATACCGAATTTACAATTTCAAGAACTGAAAGCAAGTCTTCTACTTTTGAAGCCATTTTTGACATGATGTTTTATGGCACTAGAGGCAGCAAATGTTTTACAAGCTTGCCAAGCCTATAAACCAGGAGACCGTATGTGTATGTGTAGAAGCTTTTGACTGGTGTGTATGGCAAAACACGCGCAGGAGACATGATTTTTTTCGTCAGTTAAGAGCTAATGCTACTGCTAAGTTATTCTACTTGTCTTACTTTCATAGTTTAATGGCCATATATGCGGTATATTACTGTGAGGTTTAGCTCAGGTGGATCTAATCATACTACAAAAATTGGCAGTTCGAGCGATTTACAACATGTGACCTCTCGAATCTCTAAAGAGTAACTAACTATGCTCTCTTAATAAATCCTTGAAAATTTTTTGTACCTATATTATGAAAACCTTAGAAAAGTTTAAACTTGTAAACGACCGGCATGAAATTAATACTGGAAATAACATAAAATAGTCATCCTATTTTCTTAACGTAGTTATTTTTAGGTAATAGTTTTAGGTTCTACAATAAGGTTCCTAAGAACGTTAACGATTTGCCGGAAAATAAGTTCAAGTACTATGTCAAGTGAGTTTTATTAACGAAAGATTATTATTATAAAATATATAATGATGTAAATGACAGTGATGTCTGGAAGTGACTCCCACCCTGTGCACCCACAAAAAGTATAATTAACGCGACCAGCTAACAACAATACTCGTTTAATTAAGAGATATACAAATATATACCTATATATTGACAAACCATAAATATATTCCGAAATGGTGATAATGTTTTATCGTCCATAAGTGTCTATTAAGGGCTTAAATTGAATACAGTATTTTTGTTTTGAACTCTTTATAATTGCTCTTAGAAAATCCATTATCAGCGTGCTGGATTTCCAATATATATTAATAGCACAAAATCCGTATTTTCACTTGGGACAGACGCGAGACGTAACGTTCAGTTGGTGACCCGATGAGTTTCAATAGATAGAATTATCACTTTTGTCTGTATTATACATCTATTTGCAAACCTGTCTGTCTTGCAAGTCAATTATAAAAGTAGATCACATAATTTAGTGCACAGTAAAGTCGTACGTTATGGTTTATTCTATGCACTCGAGATGAGAAGTTAAGACAGAAACTCGATCCATTTTGTACATAGTTATTTCGGTGATAGTAATATCTTTTCAGCTCGACATGTTTCACATAATTGACAATTAAAATAACTACTCACAGTAATCAACGGCTTGAATAGCAATCTCTCTTCATCAGAGAGTGAGTCCAGGATCTTGTTGTATCCCTTCACAACTGCCAACACACTCTCGTATACGTAGAGAATCGTTTTTCTCTTCAAATAAATCTAAATATTTAGGAGAATATTTGTTAATCTTCTTAGGTCACGATACTAGGAATTGAGCTACTAGGACCTATTAATTGATTTATCTACTTAATATTCCTTATACATAACTGTGAACAATGTTGTAAAAAAATCTTCAAAAATATGAGCGAATCAAATTTTGTAGGTGTCGAAAACGTTAAAACTTGTGAACTATTTGCGGCCAAAAATTTGTCTCGTGGGGAAAATCATTTGAATTTCATAGACTTGTTACAATACAATACACAACAATTACAATACAATAAAGTTAGTTACAATTTCATTATCTTCATTTAAATTTTAGAAGGTTAAAGAACCTTACCTGATAAGCGTGCAGTGGTATGTCGAGACCTAGATTCTCCCAATGGGCCGCTTCCTTGCACAAATCCAAGATGTTTCTATGGAATAATAATATTGCAAATGTTTTCATAACTGGATTTTGAATCCTCAAAAATTTAGATAAATAAGTAAATATGTAAGCAAACATTTTGATTTGGCAAAAAACATTTCACTTACACGTCGATATTACATTCCATAAGTCCAGGATTCTCAGCACTTTTTCTCATCAGAGTTTTGTTCAACCCGGCTCCGCATTTCTCGTCTAGGTTGTGCTGTCATTAATATTTTAAATTAACTCTTATTGGTCTACAAAGTAATCGCACTTATTTTTGAAGAGTTAGGAAGACCGACAATAAATCTTACTTGAATGGGAAAACATGCATGCCCGACCTGGGTGAATATTGTGAGCTAATAATGATGATGATTACAATGATTACAAGCTACAAAAGATTACATATTTACATGCAGTTAATTATTTGCTCACAATCAGGTACAATGTAGTCACTTTGTCGTGTTTCGACAAAATATATATCTTACTATATTACTTAACGCAATGAAACTAATAGTTGATTTTCATACTTTTATTCCTTAAGACGTCAAATCATAAGCTGTCCAAAAACCTGTCGCATTGTTAAGAAAAATAAAGTTTACAGGGCTACAACAAAGTACGGAAGTGTTAAAATGGATACAACAGTTAATATAGCCTCGGTCTATAAGTAAGAGAGTTACCGTCCATGAAATCCAAAGCTCTCTAATGGCCACATCAATGGCCCCCATTAGTCTGTTCACGTGCATGATCACATCTTCAGAATTACTGCACGGCATCAACCAAACGGATGCGTCTGTCATCACCTGTTATATATATATATTTACATAAAATGTCCATATTTTAAATTATAAATATTTTGAACATGAAACTTCATAACGACATTTTTTTTATATCTATCATTATCTATAAGATACATTAAATTGACTTCGAGTAACGAAAGCCGATGTTAAAATTATTAAGTACTTTTATTTGACGATAACAATTAGTTTTAACCGGCCTTATATATTTACGGGAATATTTCAATTTCTTTTGTTATTATGAGCAAAAACATTAGAAAATCAAGAAAGCCCAGACCTTCTTCAAGTATACGAGCTTGTTCTTCCTCATTTTAAGTGCCGCAGCGCGTCCCGCAAATGACGGTAAGTCTGCAGGGTACTGACTACGACTAGAAACCATATCCTTCTTCGACTCTTGGACCTCGTCGCTGAACATTGCCCACACCTTGTTAAGAAATAAGATTATGATTATGCCATTTGCTTATTTGTACACAATACTAAGCGATCACCACATAATATATGGTCAACTGTAAAAGTCGAATATTTTCAATTTAACTAAATTTGTGGTTAAGCAATGCTGGAGATCTCTTCGAAGAGATCAAAAGGACTGATGACAATCCATAAGTTTTCTCACGACTCAAGAAAAGTACGAGTAATACCACTTTCCAATTGTCCAACTTTATACACCGTACCATGAAAACAGTTGACGAGAAAATTCCATAATACTAAATTTTAAGTAAACTTTCTCCATTTCGAGATTTGTTTGATTATCTTTTAAACACACTTCTTTTGTTTTCTAGATAGTTTAGGCAAAAATACTTCATTGCACCTAATGATAAGTCCAAAAAGATAATTTTATAAAAAATATATATTTACTTCAGCAGTCTTCCTTTTGAAGATCCTCTTCAAGTTCTTTCTCTTTGAATAGTTGTTAAGTGAATATAGAGCGACTACAGCTTCTTCTATGTGGTTGACACCTTCGAACACAGTCTCCACCAAGTTCTCTATTATTATCTACATAAATTATGTATATTTTAGTTTATCATTTAGAAATAATATCAGAAAATAATATGATATAAATTTTGAAAAAGTATTCATAAAGGTACTTCTTCGTCACACACTTTGAAGAGGACGACTAGAAGGATATTACAAATTTCGTCAAGCAATCAACTAAACTGACATTTTGTGGGCGCTTTAATTTTTCACGATTCAGTATACCTAAAAGTATTTTTTCTCAGTCTATCAATTAAACGACCCTTAAATCTCATTCTGTGCCTGATTAGTTAAAAAAAACGTGTTCATACTACTTTTTGCTAGATTAAAAGTACAACTCACCTCAATGTCCTTTATGATAGCCCTAAAAAGCAGTATGTCATCGTACCAGGAGGGTGCTTGTACATCCAATATTGAAGAGGAAACCTTGCGCACGCTGAGCAACGCCTCGTGGAACATACGCTCGATTTGATCACACTTCGTTTCGAACTGATCGCCACGGGCTCCACCAAACATTGGCTTGTTTATTGTCTCCATCTCATCAATCCTGTAAGTAAATTTTAAGCAGTTTCGTTATTTCATTCTCAACAAAGTATACCCGGATTTACTAAGGACTGTACTCATCCAGTCGCTCAATGAGTTCTGGCTAAGGTTCTAAAGAGACAAGTTGTAGATGCAATGAGTTACGCATGCGATGAGCAGCTAAAACCTGCATGCGTTTGAACTTACCTGCCAAATATAATCATGCAGTTGCAAACATCCAACATGTCAAAACACCTCTGCACGAACGAATCTATGTAGTTAAAGATGCTCCCAGTATCTAGGTTCCAACTGCCTGGCTTCAAGTCGTTGTGAGCTTCGACCATTGTGTCGTAAATCTCTCTGTATTTCTTACAACAGTCAATGCACTTGCTAAACTCACCCATAGCTTTCTTCGTTTCACCGTCGAAGAGCTCGTCTAGTTTGATGTAGTTTCGACAAAGAATAATAATTTGGTTGCTCAGCGCTTTAAACAAATTAGTGATTCGAGTCTCAGAGTTGTAGAAGGGAGACTCCATCCATATGAAACGGAACAAATTGATAATCTGGGGCACGTGCTTGGATATCTCGTCGGGATCGACGACACATTCTAGCACAGCGCACGGTTGCTTTATCACTTGAAGATATTCGATGTTGGATGTGGCTTCGTTAATTTTTTGAACGATTTCATCACAAAGTGACTGGAACTGGTGAATAAAAGTCGAATGTGTTGTAACAAGAATCTTTGTGATGTGGCGTACGGCCGGATTTTTGAGTTGGTATAACAGTGCGTTCAGGTTTTCATCTAAAAATATGAAAGTGATAATATATCGAATGGACTTAATAAAGTAAGCAATGTACAAGTGCTTTTTTTCTTGGTGGTGTCCCGTGTTGTTGGGTTTTATTCTACTTACCATCGGGAACATTATTTACATTTTGACGAAATTATAAAATGCAAGCGGTTCCGAACTCCTCCTTTATATCGCAGTAATTCTTTTTGTTTCGATATTTTATTTTTACTCGTAATATTGATAATTTACAAAGCTTATCGATCGAATATGACACAATATACAAATTTCCGTGCGCAAAAAAATACGTTTTTTTTTAAAGCATTAATGTATTGGCGATTCTAATAGTCTATTAAGTTTATGGAATAACTGATAATTTGTGAATTTCCCGTATACACAATGTCATTAAAATCGGTTGTTTTTATTACGATTTCTAAAAATATTGTTGATAATTCTTAGATATAGTGGTATAGGTATAGGCAGGCTAAATCCTATAGATTATGTGTCTGTCTCAATCACATGACACGTTGAAGTCCCGCCAAAAACTTTCACGTGATATTCGAAACGAAGCGGAGATGTATTTCATACTTTGCCGGTTTCTCATTTGGCATTCTATAGAATACCTAGGCAATGTATGTAAAATGAATAATTTTGGAAATTAGAATGCGGGGATTGTATACAGTGCTTATAATATATCAATTGAGAAATAAGATAAGCTACTTGCGTACAAAATTTCATAAGAATCTATCAAGCCGTTTCCGAGTTACATCCGAACAAATAAACATTATTAACAAATTTTTTATGTCGTTTATGTTTTTCGTGATCAATGTTTTAATAAGACGTCTATCAGGAAATCTGGGAAAAGAATTACATGGACCAACAGAATTACGAATAAATTAAAATAGATATAGATTAAGACAAACCTCTACCAAAGGCATACTTATTGCTAAGTAATTTTAAACAATATTTTTCAACTAAACGTACGTCTGTATATCCAAAAGTCATATTCATCGCTAGGGCAAAGTAATTCCTGTTGGGAGGCGACGAAAGCCTGGTCCTCTAAGCAAGACTTTATTTGATGGGTCCAGTAAACAACGACGCCTTCTAATCTCTTCACCAGCTCTCTATCGGCGCTTGCTTTCTCGAAGCTCAGTTGTTGACCTTCACGAGGTATATAGAGGACGGTCAGCCCGAGCATCTTGTAGTACATATCTGTTAGTTTCGCCAGGAACGTGTGGATGTGCGAGCAAAATTCGCTTTTAACACCTTCGGGATAAGTATATCGTGTAAATTGCGAGTAGAATACTTACAACACTTGTTTAAAAATAAATTTAAGCAAATGAATATCTAGTACCGATCATCTATGTAGTACTTAAACGAGATTTTGCGGGGCGGTTGACTGTTTGAATAGGATACGTGGTACAGGAAAGATACCGAACTTTCTTAAAGTTTCTATAAAACAATCTTCCTCTAAATGAGCGATAACGCCCCCTTGTGGGCGCTGGAGGTTTTTAGGGAGACTCAGAGAAAATTTGGGGTGTTAAGTTGATCTTGGACGGAGGCGGTGTTGGAAGATTTACTGATACATATTTCGGGCAGTTATAGGGAACTAGCGGCTCGCCCCGGCTTCGCACGGGTAGAAAAATATTTTAAAGACGGATTTTCATACAAATTTCCATCCCCATTTTCACAACCTTAGGAGTTGAATTTCCAAAAATCCTTCCTTAGTGCTCACCTACTGTGATAATGGAACCCGCATGCAAATTTTCATTGTCCTAGCCCTGGTAGTTTGGGTTGTGCGTTGATGGATCAGTCAATTGATCAGTCAGCCAGCCAGTTTCTTATCTACTTTATCTGTATAGATAGAAGAATAGAATCTCCCTTATTTCAAACTAAAGTTAAATATGTACTATAATTTTATCATTAATTCATTCCTTATTCTTACTCTGTTTTTGTTTCATTTATCATGAATTTCTTAGCTCTTATGTCACGTCACGCTTCGTGACGTGTTTATGACAATCAAGTTCTAACAAATGTTTGCTAAACAACTCGATTTTTGGAAGTCCCAGTTTTTTTTATTAATGCGCAATTTAGGCCAAATAATTTTAAGAATTAATGATTTAAAGTAATTATAGTAGGATCTATGATATTGTTCATTTTATTGTTCTTTTATATACTTACTGTCAGGCCATGCTGTAATCGCGAAGAAGTATGGTGCATAAACACACTCCAATATCTGAATCATATTGGACTCCACCGAATCTACGAAGGTTCCGAAAATTATTTCATCGTGAAAAGTATCCGCCTTGAATACAAAATCAGGAGATCTCAGGAAATATGTCAAATCGTAAACTGGAGACAGAGGAATATCATTGGAGGCCTTCAGCTTGTCTCCTTTAAAATATACACAGAGGATGAGGTCACGAGGTTCTAGGATCCACTCCTCGATGTGGTGTTTTACGTCATCTGTCCAGTCTTCGTCGCGTAAGTCATACAGGGTTGTGATCCTCATGATGTAGGAGACCAGTTTCTGCAGTTCCTCTGGCTCGTATATAGGCTTGATTGGTGTTTCAGCTAACTCCCGTTCGAGTTGAGCCAGACGTTCGCGCTCTGGTAAATTTAAATGGGTCATTTATATTTGATACGAGCTCATGCCCGCAACTTCGTTCCTGTTGTCTTTGAAATAAAACGACTCACGCGCTACCTTTTATTTATTTGTAGTACTAAAATCAAAAATCTAAACAAACCTGCACAGTACCAATTACACATCGTTATAGGATGAATGGTCGTTCAGTGAACGACTCATAGAGGGCAAAGAAACATTCACTTTTATGTATATACTAGCTTATACCAGCGACTTCGTTCTGGTCACACTAATACTAGGGTTCTGATTGTAAATAACCATCGCAGGTGTGCGCACTATAACTCAACCGTTTCACCGCAACCCTAATGTGTTCTAAGTAGGTACCTATCTATCTATGATTACTTATCTAGTTATTTTCATTTATAATCACAACTAAAATAATAATTTTTAAGCAAAACATACCTCTTTCCTCTTCGGAGTCATGACTCAAATCGTCACTCCAAGCGACTTTCGTTCGTCTCTTATATCCATCTGTCAAATCAGATGTCGACATTACAACTATCAATTAACGCCAATTAACAGTTAAATTGAATACTTAATACCATTAATTAACTAAAACATAACCACTACGCAAACAAAGAAATGGGAATTCTCTCAGTTCTCTGACTTTGTGATTTTTGTTAGAACCATTTTTTTGTCAAATCGTTGTATTTGAATTTTTAATTCGATGACGTATGGTTCTATTTTGATGTAATTTTTATATAGCCAGTCCTTGGATTGTAACAATTATTATAAACGTTGCTATAACAAATAACGATTAACCGTTACTTAGCAACATTTTACATATTAACCCCTTGGCTAATAACAAAACTCTCATGAATGGCATTAATGCCAACTTTACGTACATTTTGTGTGACGTTGAGGATAAAGCTATGTTTTCTGATATTGTTAAATAACGTTGATATGACATAATTTGTCATAGTAGACATGAGGAAATATAGCATAACTACCGAATCTGTATTAATATATTTTATAATTTCCATCATAAAATGTTAACATTTCCTCATTTAGATTAAAAATTAGATTTATTATCCCTCAGTTTCGAATATAAGGTGGCATCAATGTGTCCGTTTTCTTTTTTTTTAAATATATATATATTATAATAATATAAACACAAAATTATAGCTTTCTCTACGTACATTTTCTAAACTCGACAGAAATATATTATGAGACAAGCAACAGCAGGAGTTTGCAGGCGTCAGCACTCTTCATCTGAACACTTTCGAAATTCTATCGCGCGTTCACGCGCATTACAGCTAAACGTAGCCTTATGCAATTTAAAATAACTTAGCGCACGTAGCTTCCATATCATAAGTTAACTTAACATGAAGGATATTTTGCAAAAAGGTACAATACATTCCCAACTGAAAAGTAAATACATTGACAATAGCATGTTATATGTTGAAAGTCCTGTCAGATTTCATTGGAAGACATGACAACCAGTTGAAATAACCATAGGAAAATACAAAGGTAATTTAGTGAATTTTAATATACTACTCTGTCAAAAAAAAACCGGGAAATGATAGACAAAACACAAAGTGTTAGTTAGTCATCCAAAATTTATTTATCGCCTTCAAAGTATGCTCTTTCGGATACGATACACTTACGCCCACGAATAATCCAAACATCAAAACATATTTTCTGAAATTCAGTTTAGTTCTCGTCGTTAATTCTCCTTTACCTATGTCTTCTACCGAATGAAAACGGGTGCCACGAAATGTAATTTGAGTTTAGGAAAAAGAAAGGAGTCGGCTGGAGCCATTTCTGGTAAATAAGGTGGTTGCTCGATGGTATTTGTTGAGTTTTTGGTCAAAAATTCGTTCATAATGATGACCTTGTCATGGCGCATTATCGTGGTGCAAAATCCAAGAATTTTCTTTCACAAATCTGCCCATTTTCGTCAAATTTGTCTCTTAAACGACGCATAACGCTCAAATAATATATTTTATTTACCATTTGACCTTCCGGTGAGAATTCCAAGTGCACAATACCGCAATAGTCAAAGAAAACAGTCAACATGACTTTGACTTTTGATCGACTTTGTCGTGGTTTTTTCGGTTTCGGTTCAGTTGGAAGGCACCACTCTGAAGCTTGTTGACTAGTTTATATGTCAAACTCGTAAACCCACGTCTCGTCACCAGTAACAATGCGTTTTATGAATGTTGGGTCTGAATTGACTCGTTCTAGCATGGCCTCAGCAACTCTTATGCGATTGAGTTTTGAAGAACTTTGGGACTAGCCGAGCGCTAACATGTTTCATACCCAAGTGATTATTTATTATGATACAGATCGACTCGTGAGACAAAGAAAGTTCAGCAGCTATCTCCCTCAAACTTGAATGAGCAACTTGTAAGCACATTAGAATCCAAAAATGACGGCGATCATCGAGAGGTCAGCAATCCATCGACGGAGCTAGATATACATTCTACAGAAGATAGCAGCCAAATTTCTTTTGTACTATACTAGCGACCCGCCCCGGCTTCGCACGGGTGCAATGCTGATACTAAATATTACTGTACCTGTAAGCCTACTACAGAATGTTATAGGCACGCGCCGCCGGCCGGGTCGGTACCGCCGCAACGCTGTGTCTCTACATTTTAAATCTGTAATATCTTTGGAAATATTCATTTAAATTACAGCATGTAAGAGCCATATGAAGAATAAGAATGAATAAAGAGCCATATTGATCTATATTAAATGGAAAATGTATTTAAGGTACTTAATTGGATAAGGATTAATGCGGTATAGCTTAAAATCACTTCGTAAATAAGCCATTTTTTCCCGTAAAATGTAAAGGATAAAAAATGATTATTGTGGGTTATCCTTAACAGATAGACATATACCATCGCGGACTTTTTTGTTGACCTTTTTAAGGTGTACAATACTGTAGTACATTATTTTTATTTATCTCGTGGGGTTCAGCCCGCGTTTGCAATGTAAGCGCAAAAAATTTGTTTATTTACGACATCACATTCGAAACCTCTAAATATTTCAGTGTTCCTCTACAATATTATGCATGTATTATACATATAAACCTTCCTCTTGAATCACTCTATCTACTAAAAAAGCTTCAAAATCCGTTACGTAGTTTTAAAGATTTAAGCATACATAGGGACGGACAGACAGCGACTTTGTTTTATACTATGTAATGATGGGTGGCAAACTAGCATAAAGCCTGCCTGATGGTAAGCAGCTACCGTAGCCTTCGAGCGTTCCCTCGAACCCTCCTACCTTAAAGAGCTCTGGAAACCCTAATCACCACAGGAACACAACACTAGGTTGATTGGCTGCAATTTTCTGTAGGCGGTCGATTCGATTGTCGTATACTTGTTTGCTGCTCTAGTAGTACAAAAATAAAATATCCCGAAACGCGATACGCTCAAACACACAATTCTTTTATCCTACCACCCAGTTAAGATGTATTAGAGTCCATACTAAACTAGAGATCCAGACCAGAGTCTATAGTGGTTGGTGCCAGTTCGCCAATGCCACGTCAAGGCGAGGCTGGCCAACTTGTTTCGGGTTATTTGGCACCTCTTAACCATAAAATGTTGTTTTATTCTAGCAACAGATAGCATGCCACGGCAAGATGTATGTCCATGGCGTGTGCGGTGTTCACGTTCAATAAGGATGGTCGCGCGCGTCTCGCCGGCGTGCTACGTGCGCTGCTAATAGCGCAACTAGTCGTCTCGCTCTGCATGGTCATATTCTGTTACAACATTTCGATAAGGGTTATGATGCTGTTGAAGCATATACATAAGGTTATAGTGACATTTTTTTTAAAGCAACTCTTGTCTTAATCTTATGTGCTGAGATTTTTGGACAGTTTAGTTTCGACTTTCATCAAATGATATACGATATGAGCCGGTATATTTCATTTAGTCAACATTGTTAAAATGAAGTTAGGCATTTCTTACGTAATACACAATCATCATACACTCTGTCGGAATAAGCTTAGGAAACCATGGTATGTAATAAGTCTTAAGAGACCAAACGTTGGAATTCCATTAAAATTCTCACCATCACATCAAATGAAAGAAAACATACATTAAATTTAATCCACACGTAACGGTATATACCTACTAAAATGTAGTCTATTAGCTCAAACAGGTCCCTATCTGTGACTAAATTTTAATTGCTTCAAGAACTGTTTACAAATTCCAATAATAATTGTGTAATTTCGTTGTGATTATATCTTAGATAACCACCATATTTACAAATCTACTATCATATATACGAAATTAAAACGTTATTTAAATATGTTTAACATAAGGTAACAGTATTTCTTCTGTACGGACTCATTCTCCTGCAAGCTTACTGCATGAAGCTTCACTACACCGGCGGTCTGAGGCTCATCACACTCCTACTGAAGAGTCCGCACTGGAGCCGAGCGTCGCGGGTGAGTTGGATGTGGCTGGCAGGAGGTAGCATGGTCGCTGCCAACGGCCTACTGGTATACGCAGCTTGTCGATCAACGCTCAAGGTAATTTTATAGGAATTCAGCTATTTGCAGAGTTTATCCCGTAAGGTGTAGTGAAGTAGATGAAATGCCATTTATTTAGTTTTATATTTTAATCTGCATTGTGTGGGTGTGACTGGGCTTGATAAAGTACATAACTTAAGTAACAAGGTATGAACGAAAATTTCATCAGATTGTATGCAGTTATTATGTGTACCTTTTATCTTCATTCAAAGAATATACCATAATTATGATTTTTCGTGATCTCGCTCACTGAACAAAGAAAATAGATTCATTTTCTCTTTAACCTGGTTCAATGGGTTTAAGGCTATACATTATAATGTAACATTTATTAAGCTTAATAACTTAGTTTACCTACCTTTACCACTGTAGTACTATATACATACTGATACTGATGTATATATATATATATATATATATATAATATGTATTTATACTGATACTAAATTCTATTCAAAGTAAGCAGAAATTAAATCAACGGTAACTGAAGTGTCTATTTTTTAATTACACCTGAGCTTTCATTAGAGGCAAAGAACGTTGTAAAACAATGCACGTTTACTGTCTATGGTTAACCTGGTAATTTACTACTCCATCAGGCTGTTAATAGTATGTTCTGACATTAGCACCTGAGAGCCCTGCCGAACTTTCATCGTTGGTCATACCATCACTTGACATCAGGCTAGTTTGTGTCCAAACACTACAGATACTGTGGGTTACGTAGATATTTATTAACCAAAACGATCGTACAAGTATCATTGTATCTCAGAAGTGGGATTTTATATAATTCATTTACACTTTACAGGCACTGTTAAAGGAAATATCGTCTTCACTGCGCGTAGGTATATCACAATACTTGACGGAATCTACATGGAAGATACTAATGGATACAATGCAGGTACATAAATCAATACTAATAACGAGACGGCACTCAGGAACAGTGTTTATTGTAGTCGATTTATTAACTAACGACTTCACGGTTCGATAGCTCGAGTTACAGTGTCTACCAGCCGGTTATTGCCTGCTTGTAAGGTGCGTGCGGTCAAAGAGTCCACTGGTTGTTATCGCGCTCAGTCAATAGTGCGGGACAATAGTAAAGTTAATAGTGCGGGTCAATAGTAAAGTCTATAGTACGAATATTAAATCTTTAGTACGGATTCCATAATTACATCGACACTATTCTCCAACATAAATATATTAAATAGTATTTTATTTAATATGACGATTAGTTGGAGGAAATCGGCCCTTGTACCAAAATCTCAAGAGATTGTTTTTTTTTTTGAAAGCATTAATCTCTGGAACAATGTCAATTTGAAGAAATCTTTTTGCATTTGCTTTTTTATTTATTCAGGAAGGCTATAGCCTTACACTTATAACTTCACGTTATAACTCTAAGGAGCGTAGCAGTAAGTATGAGCGTTAAGAGAAGCAAGTACGGAAAGTGAGAACAACGATGGCGGATAAATTTAACATGGTTGAATAAATTTAACACAGGTGAACCGAGACACACCGTCATGTACTTATTATGAAGTATTGCCATAACAGTCCTGGTATCAGGATATTTCGAATTTCTTGTTTGTTCTTCAACATGAGGAGCTTGGGTACTTGATCTTTATACATCAAAATATGCAATTAAAGCTGAACTTTTATATTGAATAGACACATGAGTGTAGCCAGGATGTTGGCCAGGGGAGGGTCAAGTCAAGGTTGGTAAAGGAAAAATAATGTTAGGTTTTTTTTATGGCAATATGAGTGTACGTCACTTAATGGTATAGGCCGACCGCTACAAGCGCGACCTTCTTGATGGTTTGTGGGATGCGGAGCGGCGGGTGTGCACGGATATACAGGGTATTGAGATAATACTCTATATATTGAGATCATTATTTTATTCATGTTATTGCAACTGTGAAAGATATCTAAAGATAAATAAAATATTGAATATACATTGTTTTGTCGTTTATAAAAATGGTAAGCTTAAAACACGTTAAAGTATTTCTTTTCATTGACTAAAACGTCGGTGAAAGATTTTTAACGACGTTTTTTAAAACGTCGGTAATTCCATCTTGATAAAGTATACTCATGTGTAGCAGACACAAAAACAAAACTGCGTAAATCCTAATTCTACCGGTAGTAGTAATATAATGTACTCTGTGCTGCCGGCGGCTGGCAACGGACTAGTTTATTGGTCGATCTTGTCCCCATCCCGCGTCTGTGACTATCTGGAGAGCTGCGCTTACGGCGGTCAGCTTATAAGTACGGTACAGTTTAAAAACAATGGCGAACGTCGGTGAAAGATTACATCGACAGTTCTTCACCCCTCGTTTGATGCACCCAATATCCAAGGAAGGAGCGAAAACGTTGACTGGAAGACCGTTCCACATCCGCACGGTTACCACACGCTTACCAACACCTTGCTTGACAGCTGCCCAACCCTGCCCGTATCTAGTAAGTAGATATATTTACTGTTGATTTTTTAGCTATTAGTACTCAATCGTTCACTGGTCGTTAATAATATTTCCAAGGTTGAATTAAGCTGCTGTGGCGCTGAAAAGCCGAGCGACTGGCACGAGATACCCTGGTTGAATGTGGATTTTTTAAACGAAAACTCTGACGTCGCCTCGAAGTAAGTAAACCATTTACGAAGTAAATAGAAAACCGTGTGTAAAACGACTAGGTATCTATCGGGGCGCATGAAGTGTAATTCCGGTTTAGTTTGTAGTGATATATGGTGAATTTTAGATGACTAGATAACCATTAATCTGACTTCCTTTGTTCGTTTTATTTGGCGAAACTTCTTTTATAACATTCCATTACTATAAGTACTTATACAATAGTAAATGATAGTGATGTCTAGGAGTAATACCCATCCACTAAAATGATAATAACTGTAACAGGTAGGAATTTTATGACATTTTTTTTTATATACCAGTTCAGGTTTCGTGGCGGTTGATTTTGTGTTTTATGCTTTCCGAAACGGTGGTAGCGTTTTGACATTCGTACCTCCATAGGGCTATAATTGAATAAATTGGTGTTTTTATATTATTATGCACGTTCTTATAGATATCATTTGTATTAATTTAGTCAATTTTAGGTTGGCCGGAGCAGATGGAAAAATATTGCCGCCAGTGTCCCCGTACTCGTGTTGCACCCCAAGGGTTTTAGCGGCGTGCTATCACGACCCGTTTCAACAGGTGAAATTATGATTTTATTTATATCAGATTACACACAAGAATTTCCCAATAAAGTTAGATATAAATGATCATAAAAGCAGGAATACTTTGACAGCGCCATTTAGACTATTTTTAGTACCAACATCAAAAATGACGGCTTTTTGTATCTAATAATTTTAATTATTTACGCTGCCTTTAATAACAAAAGGCAGAACAACGTTTAGTCTCATGTTTTAACTTATACGATTTTTTTATCTTGAAACAATCAAATCGCATTAAAAAGGAAAACAAAGTCATGTTGTAATTTCTTCACAAAACGTATTCAGTGACGTTCGATTCGCGTTTCGTTTATTGTGGTGTCCCGTAGTGATTATACCGTTAAGTTGCATCTTAGCCTAGCACTGAATCCAGTATAAAGGTTACAAGTATTTTATGAATACTGTGTGTTGTACTTATATTTGTTTTTGAAGTGGGTTTCCGCGGAGGGCACGCGTGGCGCGTGGCCACTGGCTACCGCGTCCCTACACGCTCGTGGCTGCGTCGAGGCTATCAAAGCTCCTCTCACGTCAGCACTCCTGGCGTTGCACTGCTTTACTCTCCTCGTTCTGCTGTTACAGGTTCGATGGATAATTACATTTCTCTTATGTTAAGTCTGAAAGTTTCCGTTTCTTTAAAGTATTTGTTCCAGGTAGTGATAGTTGTGTTGGCGCAGCTGATGCGGACGAGCGCACATGACGCCGTCATGAGAGGAGACTGTGAAGGGGATGGCAGAGGGACTCTGTTCGGGACCCTCGCTCCTTCCGCAGTTGTTGCTGAGGTACATAATATAATGACATTGTAAATAACTTGCTACTTTATTAAAGTCAATCCCCGAATGAAGACACTGGTTTGACAGTTTAATAAAACGACGTAATATCGTTTTCAAATACTCAACTTTTTTTTTCACAAACCCATGTTACTACACGATGTCTTAATTCAGGTGTTTAAACGTTTCCTTCACAGTGATGGAGTTTTACATATTATTTTTAAGGGAATTGTAAAATGTTTTGAGTTTGTCTCATAAAGTGTTTAAAAAGCCTGAATACCTCTTCTGGAAGAATCTAAACATCACTACTTTGTGTTTGTTTGTTTTGTTATTTATATCTTATCAGACATTTAATGAAAAAATTCAAATGATAAATATTTCCAAGAGGTGCGTTGAAATACGTTTTACTCCGCAGAGTCCGAGCGCAAGCTATTGCTCGTGGCCGCAGCCGAGTGAGCCGAGCGCGTGCGCGGTCTCGCTGCACAGGCGGAGGCGGCGCCTGCGCAGTGCGAGGCCGCGCACCAGCTATCCTTATCTATCGTAGCGTGGCTTTCCTCTGACACCTCAACAATTATGGCTCTGAGCTGAGAGTGCCGTGCTAAGTGGAAAGTGAACACCTGCATAAATTACTTTTGAAAAAAAAAACTCACAAATGCAAAACGCAAGTGTGTCGTTTACACAATTTACCTTTAGTAAAGTTAAGCGCAAGCATTTCGTTTACTGTAGTGTTATCTTTAGTAAAATTAACGGCAGGTGTGTACTGTACTTTATTAAAATTAAGTTTTCTGTTACAAGAATATAAGTAAATGAAACGATTTTATTACGATTTTAATGCGCTTATTCCGAATTTTGCTTATAACATATTTCCGATATGAATATTCACTTAGTACGATAAAGATTCGTTCAAACTTTGGACTCGGAGTCGACTGATGGGTTCGAACCCTACAGTGAGCTTCAGCTCTTGCCGAAAGAGAACATAATTTGGCCGAGTATTAGCAAATCAGCAAAAGTTAGGACTAAGTAACTGCTATAATATGTAATAATTATTTTCAAGTTTGTATGTGTGTGTGTGTCATGTGATATTGTAAACACATCAAATTTCGAGACAAAAAAATACTGCAATCATAGATACCTTCTAAAATCGGCGAAAAAATGTAACAAAAAGATTCAAAGATGTACGACTGGTCTAATTCTATTAATCGAATTAAGCAAGCTAATGCCCGCAACAAGATACAGTAATATTCTTATGACACCCTGAATGTAAATAAAACACGAATTATGAATGCAAAGGCTTTATTCGACTGTATACACAGTTCTTACTAGCTAATCATTATTAAGTAACAATGCGTGAGAATGCAAATCGAAAGCTCAACGCGTGTTTGTGCGCCGCTATACGTGTCATTATACACACGGATTACCTTCATTAACATAAATATATAATGTAATAAATATACGAATTTATAAATAATATGTTTTTTTTTCATCTCGATTAATCGTCGGCGCGGTTCGATCGACGCGCGACGCCCGACGCCGCAGGGCGGGCTTGTCTTTTTTATGATTTTCTTTTTTTTTGTTTATTTAAATAACCAACGTAACAAATATACAAAATCGTTATTTACATGGAGGCGGCGGGCGGCGGGCGTCGCGGCTGGCGTAGCACCATCCTAAGTGGAATGTCAAGTCGCGCGCTCGCCCACTGCGTTTCTTAGAATGCGGTGGCGAGAACGCACGCGCTTCACGTCTATTTTTTTGTTTGTTTTAGCAGCCCAGAGGGGGGACTGCGTTTTGGTGACGTTAGGCGCGATTGGAATTCAGTTTTTAGAGACGAACGATATCAGAGGAATATCGATAATTGTTCCGATATCGGTCATCTCTAGTTAAAGATTATCGGTTGAATGTGTGTTGCGGGATCATAGCGGCGGCGGACCGTCCGGGTAGCGCAGCACGGGCTCGAACGCGAGTCCGCCCGCGCCCGCGCGGCAGTCGGAGTGCGCGTGCGGCGCGAGCGCGGCGGCGCCGAGCAACAGCAACAGCAGTGCCTGGAAGGGCAGCGAGGCGCGCGCCACTCGGCTCACGAACCTCAGCCCGCGCTGCATTCTGCTCAGATTCTGTTCTTCGCTCTCCTCACTTACGACCACGCTGTGAATAACAATTATACATTAGACACTGCATTCATAAAGTAAAAAAAAGTGTATATGCGTTAGGAGCTGTGATTGGATTATACTTACCATCAGGGACAGTACCATCAATGTGACAAGTTAATATATTTTTTTTATCAGAAACATCACAGTAAAATACAACCTTGGAATTTTACCCTATAGTGCTTATAGAAGTTTTACTTCAAAAAATATAACATTGACTCCTCGGGCTGGACGGAGATGTTTTCCGACATAGATAGCTGATTATACCAAATTTAAATAAATTAATACTATTATTGACTAATCGTGAGAAGACTTGCATGACATATGCCAAATGTTTATTTTAGAGATGTAACATAATTTAAATTGTAAGTTGTTTTTACGATTACCGATTCTTTTTTAGAGCTAACTATATTCGATAATACAATTATGCTTTAAATGAGATGAAAGATTTGTAAGCTGTGTAAATGAAATAACAAAATTACAGTATAACAACAAATGAAAAATTGCAATCTTGACTACTTGAATTATTGAATGCCTGACTTCAAACAACAAGATTAATTCTTCCAGACAATATTCTTCGTTGCTTGTTGCTGCAGTAACATGTAGTAATTATGTATATATATATATATATATATAATTCGAAATTAAAAAAATAAACTAATAAATTAAATATACAACGGCGTTCGATCATTTCGATTAATTTTCAATTCGTACGATTAATAATCGATTCCTTGGTTTTATTTTTTTGGTCCACTCTAGTTTGAAGTAACACAGAAAGTAATAATGTATAGGTACATATAAATACGAAAATTCACAAAAATCTTAGTTTAGAAGAAGTTATTTAAGATTTAATCGTGCGAAATGTTTTTATAATGTTTATCGGTATTATACTTTTTTTTAATTATAATTGATTGTCAAAATGCATGTTTTTTGGTTGTGTCATAATTTGCACGACGTAACCATTTACGTTTTGTGGATATGTCATGCAAGTCTTCGATGAATAAAGTATACTTTAAATAGAATATAGAAACAAATAAATTAATTTCCGTTTTTATACGGTAATACGTTATTTCTATTATGATAAAAAAGTATATACAGTGAAATTATAATTTAAATTTAACTAAAATAAACTTAATTATTCATATTATAAATAAGAATACTTATAAAAGATTAATATATGTAGATGAGTAAATAAAAAACATACAGAATAAAAAACAGTGTCATGAGAAAAGAAAAATTATGCTATTGAAAACTAAACATTTTATTTTATTTGAATAAGAAAGATTGTTAAAGAAAATTGAACGAAAAATGCGATGATGGCGGGTTTGAAAAGTCGATTAGTGATTATTGAAATGTACAAAAATAATATGATAGGTACCATACGATATATAAAAGTTACATAGGAAAAAATAAGTGGTATTAGGTGTTAATAAAACTAAACAGGTGTTAGTCGGAGAAGCGTTTTATTATTGCAAATACTTACTCATTCTCGTCGAGAGGTGGCAGTGTCATCGTTGAGATTTGTTCTTCATCATCCTCCATTAGCTACAGGGAGGACAGAAATATGTCAAAATACGGTGCAAAGCGACTACATGTGATATATTATTATGTGTGTATATCTATTTGCAAATCAGTTTGTAAAACTATTTATCTGAATCCAAAATAAAGGTCATTTTAGTGTATTATTATTTCAATTTGCAAATAAATAAATGCACAAGTTATACAACTGTAATATTGTATTATCTAGTTATTATTATTTCTACTTCTTTCTTCTATATTTTTTAATTACATTAATGGGACTTTGTACTACTCTGTACTATTGAGTTACGTTTTGTTTTTTCTATGGCTTGAACTGTCTAAATAAAGGAGGGAAAGCTTGCTTCGTGTTTTCTTATCTGCCCATCAACGGTGCTCTGTGGCAGGTTAAGCGGTGGGAATAATGGCAAATCATAAAAAAAACAACAAAATTTATAACTTTACGTGTACGTCGTACGTCATTGTTCGATCGATATTTATTTAGTACTATAGTACTTAATTCGATAATTTTGTGGTTCACTCAAAGAAATAAAGCATAATAAAATGATTTACGAATAAAATTTACTACAAAAATATCCATGTTTCCCGAATCGAAAACATTCCATCGAAATCTATCTATTGTAACATATTGTATTTATGAGTAAAAATACGTAAGCAAAACTTCAACACACTTCCACTCGTCTTCCAATCATAGCCATTTTAAAGTTTATTTTTATATTTTCTCACAGAACTCTCGTAAAACTCTCGTATTAACGTGTTAATAGATTGACTACTCGCAATCCGTTAATCAATTTGAATAAATCTGCTGTTCTCTATATACATTTTTTTTTGAATTTTGTTCTTGTTAGCTATTCTTAGCAGAATAGTAAATATATACCTAAATGTAAATTTTACTTGAACATTTTTTAAGCCCTAGTCTTCAAATACGTAACCTGTCTACAATACCATTATCATTCGATACAATGGATGAAAATACATTGAATATTTCATTTGCTATACAAAACGTCGATGTAGGTATATCTAATATTCTTACTGAAGGTATTGGCAACACTTACTTGTGGTGCGGCGGCGGCGGCGGCCGAAGCCAGGGCCGATGCAGCCCGCGACGGCTGTCTCGCTAGTGCTGCGCCCAGCTTCAGTGCGTACACGCCGCACAGCTTCCGTAGTGACTGAAGACGCAGCCGGAGCTCGCCCAGTCTGAACACACACCAAAATAGACATACAATACCATTAGGATAATAATAGCATGCTAGCGCTGTGTATTTAGATGATATGAACTAATAAAAAAACTTCTTGTAACTCAATCAAATTTCATACTATTATCAATAATCGATATCACTAGATGACATCACTAAAACTATATGTGCTTATTGCGTGTATGTGCGTGTATGTATGTGTGTGGACGTACCTGCGCGTAATGTCGTCGGAGTGCGGCGGCGCGTCGGGCGCGCGCAGCAGGTGCGCGGCTTCGTGCAGTGCGAGCACACGTGGCTCGGCTCGCTGGAGCTCGTCGCGCAGTTCACTGAACCGTCGGAAGTCGCGCTGCAGTTCGGCGGTGTCGCGCGACAGCCGCAGCGGCTCGCGGGACCGGACGCCGCGCTCGGCGGCCGACAGCACCGACACCAGCTCCACCACTACAACAGACACGTCTCTAACTTACAACAAATTCTATCAGCCGAATTTCACCTTATCATAGGGCAAGGACAATTTTCAGTTTGCCACAAGATTTGGTAGCTACAACCAGACTGATAATCTGTATTTTCTTTATTCTAGTAATCGATATCTTGGGATGCTGGTTAAATATTCAAAGATGTTCCAACTTGTTTCACCCATGCGGTATGAAAAACCTGGATTACAAGACGATGGATGATGATTGAGGATTGGGTGATGATCTGTGCTACTATATATTCCATTTACCGAGTGGCTATTGCCGTCTTATTTGATTCTTTAGAATTCACTTACCGATATCGTGGAACTGTTGATTGTGAACGAGCGCTCGTTGGAGCCGACGCTGCCAGTGCGCGGCGCGTTCACACGCGGTGTCCCAGCGCTGGTTGTCGGCGGCGAGACGGGCCCGCACTCGCTCCGCGTCGGCTGCGGACCCAGCGTGCGCTGCCACGTGTGCACCCACCACGTTCAGCGAAACCACGATCGACTTGTGCGAATCGAGGTCAAGGAGGAACTCACGATGGTCCTAAACAAATTTATTTATTATAAGCCGTGCCCCTGATGAACTTTCGATGGGGCCCGGTTGACGACATCTCGGGAATCATTCCTATTTATTAAATACTTAGGTGTGAATTTTCAGAAATCATTCTTCAGTGCTCATCTACGTTGTATAGAGGATTCCTGTGTATAATTCCATACTTCTAAACTCAGTATTTAAAATACTCAGTACTCAAAATTTAACTTTACCTATCTGAACATTTATAAACAAAAGGCGTATTATTGCAACATGTAAACAAATATAAGAAAGCTTTATGATTGAAGGATGAACCTTTGTGTGTTTATTTGATGACTCGGTCGTTGGCGATCGCAAAATCTACAAGAGATTTCTAGGAACTTGTTACAAAAAGTTCATCAAAACTAGTCGCTGCACCCGAAATCCGCGTCACATCCGAAGTCGCTATAGCCAAATTACTTTCCTCTAAAAGTATACTTTAAATTCAAGGGATTTACGTGTTACGCCGCTATAACCAAACAGTCCTTACAGCCGAGGTCGTTATAAGTGAAATCTACTATATATTAAATACAATGAGGAATATTGCTTTGTCAGACCTAACGTGGCCAGAGGTTCACCGATGGGCCACATGTCTCGTACAGGGAGTGTTTTTATGATCTATAATTAGTTCGTAATCTGTTCCTTTATAAATTGATAAAATAATGCAATGCTATAAGTTAACGTAACACTTCAGGTGACTCTAAACACGTAATGGAACAGCAATGGACTCTCAAGTGAAGGTGCTGGAACACATCGACATGCGTTTTGGTAATAGACTATCAACTTTGAGGTGGTAGTTGTTCATATGATCACTGAAAAACAATTACTCTACAATTTTATGACTGCATCACAATATTTTCTTTCACCGAAGAAATAGCTGTTATTATAACTGGTTTCAGGACTGCGGTCGGTTTGAGGTTGGTTGTACATAAAATTGACCAATCCATAACTTTTGTGGGCCCTGTCTACAAGATGCGTATTACTTACCTGTATTACATCTTCTAAAGCATCGTACTGCTCAGGAGGATCGGTCCTGGCGTCCTCTGTGGCTTCCGCGAACTGCAACCACTGTTCTAGCCGCCAGAGGTCGTTGTCCAGCTGCTTCCAGTTGCGCTCCGAGCACAGCGGGCATGTCAGCCTACCGGACTCGCTGTTGGAAGTTAGCACTTTAACCCCTTGCACTATTACAAACTACCGCTACCTTATTTTTCAAAGGTGTTTTTTTTGTGGCAACGCTTAAGAATTCAAATGTAATTTATAGCCTATATTCCCCGCTATTAACATATACTTCAAAATAAATGTTTTCTTAAAAAAAAAACTTTTTCATTAGGAATGCCACCTGTTGATAGCATTAATAACTACAATAAATTTGACTAAAATGTAAGGAGCGCCATCTATGAACAAACTGTTTAACTAACATGACAGCTGTTCGATATATAATATGCGAATGTTCGCACGGTTGAATCATTAAGTCTTATTTTAAATACATTGGGCATTTATTAATGAACCTAGCTATATTAGCAATAGCCAGTTCATATCTTTAATTAAATCAAAGGTAATATGATATAATTTTTAGCAATTAATGTTGATTCATTATTCAGCATTGTTTCCATTAAACATTAATATAACGAAGTCCATCTGATTAGATGTGAACTGTATCGTAGACCAAGTTTATTAAATATGAATGAAGATGACAGCAATTACAAATTTACTTAATTATTTTCATGGGACCATAAAATCTAAGTTACACATTATTATTCCATAATAGTATTCTTTCCTTACATTACTTTAATCAAACTAAAACCAATAACTAATCTACATAAAGCATAATAAATACTGTAAAATACAAACTAGTTGTATAAGATGAAATATGACTAGAATACTGACAACTCCAAATTTTTAAAATAATTATAACCATAATTTATTATACCAATAAGTAATATTAATAACTTAATTAACACAACATATACTACGTAGGATCATACAAACACAAACGAACACTACAAAGCCTGTAATAGTGCCTCACTACAGTGCTGCGTTAAGTATAACATCCGCCACTTAGGTTTGCGACTGTGAAATTATATTTGTTCAAAGAAGTAATCAATCAAAGAATTAAATAATTTCAATATAGTTACCTAATTTTAATTAATTTAATTTAACGTAATTAATGTATGGGTAAGTAAAAAACAGGAATATAGATGGCGTTTTAAAAATCAATTCAATTTATTTTTTTAAATTCAACAGTAATTCAGAAATTTATCAATTTCTCTGTCATCACTAACTATAGCTATGATCCGGGGTTTTACCCGGGAAGATTTTTGTTCCGCTTCCTAGGGTCCCAGCTTGAAGTTATATAGCTTAAAACCTTTCTCAATAAACGGCCTATCTAATGCAAAAATGTTGACAGAGATTAGCGCGTTTAAGAATGCAAACTGTCCAGCTTTACATAGAAGCTTAAATATATATTATATATCACCAGATAATTGTACGAAGCTTGTGTTTATAAAGAATTCAGTTAGATTTTAAAATGTCACTAACAAGTATAAATTTTAGAAAATGTTGTCTATAAAAAAAAAAAACAAAAAAATAATAATAATAGAAAAGGTGTTTTAAGTATTTACCAGTTTATATTTTATTAATTTTTGAGTTTAATTTTACAACCGCAAACAAAATTATATGGCGCGTACTGTACGAAGAAACACAGTGCTCGTCCACAACACTACATAGCACTAACTACAATTTAATGGCATAAAAATTATCATGCAACATAAACCGTCATTCTGCTATAGATTATTTTTATAAATATGTATTACATAACGTTAAGATAAAATATGTAACAATTTTAATTTAATAAAAAATATCAAGTAGCACAAACAAATTTATTAGGCAGAAGAAACAAAGATAGATGGCGTTATAATCAATTTTTAAAATTCAATAGAAAACAGTTTTTAGCAGGAAAACGGTTATCGAAATAGTAGAATATTAAATTAATAACTGATATAATTAGATAAGCGAATACTCACTGTTCGCACGTAAGCGCGTATGATGCCGAGTGGGGCAACCTATGGGAACCAAAAACGCTGTGTTTAGAGCATGCCGGGTTAGGAAGCTGTTACGCACTCTGACGTAGTACATTTTTTTAGATACTCCATATTTAAATAATACACAGAAATATATAAAAAACCCCAATGAAAAAACATTACTAGTATAATATTTTAAACATTAATACAAACTAATTATATTTCTTTTAGAATTCTAAAGTTACATAGATAAAGAAACATTTAGGTAATAGTTTTCATAAAAAGACGCAAATGGTCTGTCTTATAAATTTTATAACAAAAATATAGATGGCGCAAATAATTAGCGAAATCAGTTCGAATCTAGGTGTAAAGTTATAGCAAAACTTATTACCATAAACTTTAAATAGTTAAACCTCATGGTAAAATATCAATTACACAGTTGAATGTATTTATCCACCCATTTTAAAAGTGACCGCTGTAAAGATAGAAAACAAACCCCGTTCTTTCAGCTGTAACAAGCCCCGTCACCAAAATACCAATCAGTGCATGTGCTACCACAGAATAAACAACATCAAAAGAAACATGTTTCAAAATAAGGAACGTCTCACGTAATTCACAGATAAAGTATTTTTCTTAATTATTATTAATTAGGAATATTAAATTCATTAATTATTGACAGGTAAATAGTTATTATAGAAAAATATTTACAAAGGTGAAAAAAAAAATAGTGCGTTCTCGTATTACGCAAGCGGAAATTCTATTATTTCTGATAAAATATTTATTATAATGCAAGCATAATATCATATATTGAGTACAATGTTTAAGCTCCATCTACACGCTCAAGTTTTATTATGATGTGTGAGGTTAGACTCCGAACTTTATTATCTTTCTAATATCTATGAAGATGAAAATCTGCAACCGTCTTACTAAAGTGTGTGAATAATGATAATGTATTTTAATTTAATATTTACGGGAAAGTCATAAATAAGACTGAGGTCAACTAAAAGTCATCGATGTCGCGAAGTCATAGTACTAGGTATGGTCATGTTATGCATCACTGTTATTTTTCATACGTTAGGAAAAATAAACAGTAGGTATCGCGTTCCGCGGTATTGTGATAAAAGCTTTCGAGTAAACTTGTAAGTCGCTATCTTCTAAACGGAGCTTTAGTCACTTTAAAAGTAATCATTTGAACACGAATTATTTTTAATGAAATTGTTCATCGATATACGAGTATATGTACTACGTAATATCTATATACCTAGGACAAAAATTGTTTTTGATAAATTTTAACATTATCAGATTTCCACCTTTCATTACTTCCATTTTACTACCTAATACTCGGATACTTAGAAATCCTGTTCACGTAATATTTGAACGCCTTTTTAAAACCAAATTTTCAAATTTTATTTTAAATAATTAACACCACAACAACTAAAAAAATGGTTTAGTTTCAAAACAAAATATATCATCACAGAAATAATTTAAAACTGACACGGCGACAACAAAAATAAATATAGGTATTTCATATCTGTAAGTCACGCGTGAACATCCCTAAAAGAAGTGTGAATGTTAAATTACATCATTTAACAATTTGAAATAAAAACAAATCTAACCTCAAATTATTGATCTGTAACTCCCGTTTCTTGGCCTGCGTCAGCAAGTCTTCGTATGTCAGCGAGAGTGATTCCACTTCCTTCAGCATGGCCTCGTCTTCTGTGGCGTCACATTCGGTAAGTAGCAACTCTGACAGGTGCTTCGCTAATTCTAACGTCTGAGCTGGTTTCGCTCCGTATTTGGCTATGTCTTTCGCTGCCGTAGCCAGTTCCTCGCTACCCGCGTTGTCCTTGGGCTGCTGTTGGAGCGCTAATCTGAGTGTTTCAAGAGATTCTTTCGTTTCTTTAACAGCTGATGACAGTTCAGCGCGATATGTTTCTTTGGATGTGAGGGTGTCCACTTGAAGCGATGCGTCGGTTTCCCATTTCAACGTGTCGACCTGCCGGTGTACAGTTATTCTAATGTTATTTCAAAAGAGATCAACAGGATATTAACACTTGTATTTGTCCTGCTTTAAAGATAAACATGCAAGTAAAACTCGTCAAAAGTTGTGCTGGAATTAAACGAAGACTTTTTGACATAAAAATTAAATATAAATAACTAGCTAGCAAACGTTGCTTTACTCTTTCTGGTAATTAACACCTCGACTACAGCGCCACCTGACATGTTCAGATTTTGTGATTTCCTTTTTTGGCACTAAAACCAACATATATTGTGGTATATGATTTATTTTGGACCATAAATATAGATTTTGTTAATAACGACGACTACAGCGCCTCCCACCGAATCCTGGCATAACTATGCTATATATTTTTCTCATAGTTTGTGACAACGCTATGTGCCCCTTAATTTTTAATCAAAATTAATTATTTAAATATCATTTTAAAGTTGACGTTCTTCGCTAATTTCGCCATCCGTTATTGGCAGTGGTTAAAGGAAATATATTAATCTAACATGTAGGAGGCGTCATCTATTAACAAACTGTTTAACTAACATGACAACTGTTAGATTGTTTACATTCTATAAAGAGGGAAATATTTTCACGGGTCAGCTGGTTAAATATAAAAATAGTACAGTTTTGCGTGAATAATTTACATAAAAATAGACGCAGACCTGTACAGCGGAATCCACGTCGCCGACGACATCGGCCCTGGCCAGGTCGAGCCTCATCCTCACGTCAGAGTAGAGGGCGCGGTACTCGCTCACCATGTCTGAGACTCCGGGCACCGTCGACACGGCCGTCGCCAACCGGTCTGCATCCTCAACAAGAGCTTGACACTCGACCAGCTCCTTTTCCACACCCTTAAGCAAGAAAATATTATATTAATAATAACCTTTGTTACTGACAGCGAATGAAGTTCAAAAGAGTAGTTTTTGAGTGTAAACTGTACTTACATCAAGTTCTTTCAAAGTGGCCACTCTGTCCATCGGTGAAGGTGCGAGGTGCAAAGCCCTGGTGAGCCGTACGTCGGCCTCTGCCAGTGCGACCACTGTCCGGCCGTGTGCTGCAACGAACTGTCTGTGTGCATCAGCGCCCGCTGCATCCACTCTACCTCTCAGCTGCTGCCAACGCCGGACCGCTGCCCGCAGTCTTGCCGCATCGTCTGCACCTACCCCGCATAGTTCTATACCCCTCGCAGAAGCCACGCGACTGTAAGCGTCTTCTAGGCGCTTTGTATCCCCTTCAAGGGCCTCCAAGTCTTTGATAACAGCTTTCGAAACGCTCTCATCTTCGGGCTCTCCTCGCTGCTTTCTAGTTTCGATCTTCTCTACTCTCCTTTCTACGGAATCAAGTTTTTTCTCAATTTTTGGTAACAGTGAATTCACCAATTCTGCGGATTTGCGGATCTCTTTCAGTGAGTTCTTGCGTTGTTCGGAGATGTCGCAGATATTCTTCCATTTCTTCTCGACTATATCGACTCCGATACGGAGATTCCTCAAATCAAAGTTAGCTTTCAGAACGTCGGGATCGTTGAACACAAGTTCGCAAAGATTCAGGGTCTCGCCGACCTCTCCACTCTCCTTCTCTATATCTTTGTGAATTTCGTCGCGATCTTTGAATTTTTCATCGACTGCTTTTGTTGTTAGAACTTCAATAATAACTGATGTAGTTAATTTTACCTCTATCACGTGCAGTTTCAACCTAATTTCAGTCAGTCTCTCCTCAAGTTGTGTTATCGTTTCTAGCAGTTCGGTTATCTTGGTGATTCTCAATCGACCAGTTTCTTGTACCTTGTGCCACCGTTCCTCAACATCCTTCAATTGCTTCGACATTATCTTACTGTAAGACTTCTCATCCTTCTTGGCTACCTCGACTAGAGAGGTGCCAGTTTCAATGATCCATTCGAATTCGCGTTCCTTCAAAGCAGTTTCCGATTGGATATCGGCATTTATTCTTCTGATTAAATCTTGTGAATCAAGAGCGCTAATCTCAATGCTGTGGCTTGAAGTTTCGAGACGGGTTTCAACGGTAGACATCCATTCAGTGAATCGAACTAATCGTGACTCGAATATTGTGTAAATTTCCTGCCGCTCCTGTAACCTGTGGATAATGAGAGACAGCTGGTACTCCAAGTCTGCTCGCTGTTGTCGCAGTTGCCATACTTTCTGGCTCACTATTCTCATATCTTGAGGGCTTAGGCACTCTTTTAATTGTTCTTGAATAACACTGAGGGCTTCACTTTGTGTTTCAGTCTTTACAATATTTGTCCTTAATTCGCTGTACTTATCTACATTCTTTTTCAGTTGTGGCCGTGATAATCTCTCTTCATCAGAATACGAGATGATTTCTTCCTGTGTCTTAGAGTATAGTTTACGAAGATCAGATGTTAATTTCTCATATTCTCCAATGAGACCTAATATTCTTGACAGGAAATCTCTCCACGTGTCGAGGCTAGCTTGTAAATTATCGACTCTTTTTACTATAGCAGCGTATTCCATTCTAACCGAAGCTCCATATGCTTCTTCAGTAAATTCTAGAACCTTTTTGAGATCTGCTAGCAATTTTTCTGTTTGCTTCCTCCCTTCGGGTACTTTGTCAGACAGATTCTGTATCTTGGCCAGGATTCTATGTATGCTTTTGATATGAACGTATCGAAGTTGAAGTTTTTCTTTCTCGCGTTCCATTTCTTTCAGCCATTTTAGCAGTTCAGTGTAGATTTGTCTGTATTCATCCCATGCGGCTATTCTTGTGCAGACTTCGTCGTGTCGCTCCACAATTCTTGACAACGTTTCATTGTGTAGGTTTGTCATTGTGTCAAACTTATCAGCCAAATCTCTGTTATTCGTCTCTCTATTTTCATTTATGAGAACGGACCTCTGTGACGTGAGCAGGTTTCGGTGAACTCTGCACAAACGTCGGTGTTCTGTCAGATTCTCATAATCCGCTGGAACTGAACCTGATAAGAATGACTGTAGATCGATTAGGTATTCGTGCCATAGCCTGAGCGCTGTTGCAGCGTCACCAGATCTAACTAATGCAGTCGACAACCTGTGATAATGGAGGAAAGTATCTCTGAACATCGCCTGCCATAGCTCTAAGATCCTGACGATCGAGTGCTCTTCGGAAACGTCTCTATCGATGTCTGGCAGTTCAGCTTTGGCTGGAGCTATATTAGCCTCACTCTTTCCTAGAGTAATTAAGTTGTCACGCAAAGCTATAAGTTTGTCTTCAACTATCTCTCCGTCTTCGTGAACTGGTGTCAAGTCCTGCAAATAATAATACAGTATTGTCGTAAGTGATAGACCACAATAAATCATTACGATAGCAATAAAATTGTCAACATCTTTATAACACTTGGAAATTTCGAATCTTACCTTAGTAGATTTTATTATAGTTTTTATTTGTCATACCGAAATACTTCAACAAACAATTTTGATTCTTCTTTATGACTATTATGACTAAATAGTTAACCTTTAAATTAATTAACTGATGAAATTACTTAAAGCAAATTAGTAGCTGAATATATACTGGCTAATTCCGAATCGAGACATAAGACCTAATGTATCAACATGTATGTATATGGTGCCGTATTAATTGTTTTCATACTAACCAACTATGAAATAACAGTTAAAGCAACTAATAAACTTTTGTCCACCATCATAATTACGTCGTAAACTTATCCCATATACGATGCACAATCACAAACAAAACTCCCGCTATATTAAACGATGAATAATTCAGTATCGGCTTCATCCGTTACGTTTACTCGTGGCAGGCAGTGATCGTCAAATATAGTGAAATACGGTCTTCATTGACGACTCATTAGGGATACTGTTCGGATTTTAACTGATTTATTTGATTCCCACTTGGGATACAATGACCGTTATTAGAAGCTTACCTACTGATTGAACGCACATAAGAATTGAATGGAATTGGCTGTTTGTTTTGTAAAACAACTACATACTCAAAGATTCTTATACTACCTTTACACTTTGGTTGTCGGATTATACAAACAGATGAAATAACAGTTAGACAAATATTTGGAAATGCCATATCATCAGGTTGTTTGCTGATGATGTTTACGTTCACCGAAATCATAAGCTTATTGTAGCATCCAAATTTCTCTATTTCCAAGTAGCATTGAGCTTTGATCGCATCAAAATTATTATACAATATTGCCAACAAATATATTTAAAACGAACCTGTTTCATGTCGCAGAACATTTCCTTAACTTGCTGCGCCTTCGCCCGGGCCAGTTGCCTGGCTTCGCCGAGGTCTGCCAGGGTTTGGACTGCGCCAGCAATGAGCTGTAACCGACGGGCAAGTGCATCCGCGTCCGCTTGCAATGCGCGGGACCCTGTCTCAGCGGCTACTTGCGCCGCCAGAGATCTCAATTCAGAAACCCTCGGTTCTTGTTCCAGGCATGCCTGTTAAAACAAGAAAAAATGAATTAAGAAATATAATAAATATGTATATCAAATATTGAAGTGTAAATAAGCGAGGCATTTTATAAACCGGAAAGACTATAATTTTTTTGTGTTTTGGTGTTTTTATAGTTATGCCACAATGACTGGCAAATGCAGCTGCCGTAACACAACTGTAGGTGCTTGGCGACAGGGTTTCCAAGTTGAGGGTGGTAACTGATCGGGTAGAAAATACCCTAACACCATGCTATGGTTTCATCACGGTTTTCTTTCAACGTAAGCTCTTTGCAGAGATTCGAATTCACGTCGATTGACGCGGTGTCATTACACGCTAGCACTTCGGTGTCTTTCGGTTTCTTTAAATTACTTACATTGCTATGATGCATATAAGACGTATCAGAATGGATGTTTAAGATTATGGTGTTCTGCGGCAAATTTACCGATTTGATGATCCACATATACTAGAAAATACTAAATAATAGTGTCATCACGGAGAAAGTATCTATATGAAGGAAGATACAGGGTTATTCAGGGCGTATTGTGATTTCAAACATTGAAAAATGTTCAAACTATGATCGATTCTATAGAAGATATACCGCGTGTAGTTTTATTTTATATCGGGTCGATGACAACATCCCCATTGACGTCAATTGGACTCAACGACGAGAATAAATTACCTATCAATATATAAGATGGACGAGGCGACTGCTATAAAACATTTGACGATGATATTGGTGCTTAATATGCATGGTATGGGAAACCATGTATAGTGTATACCTTCATACATGGAATCTTTTCATACAATTTTTACCCATCCTACACACCTAAATAATTTTGAATTTACTACTACTAGGAGAAAGACCTGAGACGTATTTATAGGAACAGGTTTTTACTAGAAAGTTTTGAACTATGATGAAACGTGAACTGAAACAAGATTTTTATTATTTTCAAATTTTAATTATAGAAAAAGAAAGAGACAGTATCATGTACTCCATCGCATTTTCTAACCTTCACCGAAAACATGAACACCATCTTCAACTTCAAAGTTTTATAGAGAAATCGGAATGTACACACCGATACAAGTGATATCTCTTCAAAAATTTTAAACACCCTACGCCCTACGGTAGTCCGTTCGAATAGTGTAGAGTGTTGGTCGATTAAATTTAACACAATTGAAACCGCAGGGCACTATAAGTAAATAAAATACAATTGAAACATTTGTATTTAATACTCAGAGGAAGCAGATACTGATATTTCGCGACTGCGACCCGTTTACACGACGTTTTATCAATGCAAATTAATTGTACATACATACATCACATAGGTACTTAATGGGTCTGTTGACCTTTTGCTTATATAGTACTCACCCCGACTTTGTTTACTTATACATATTGCACATATCTGTCAATGAGATACTACGTTTTCGTCAATTAGTTTAAGAAGAATCTTTCTGTATACGAGAACTGTGTACGTTTCTAAAGACGAGTAAGTAGGTTTTTATTGGAATATTGTAAGTATATTATATATAAATTAAAAATACTTTTCGATTTCAGTGGTAGCGTGTTCGGACACTGCGTCCATCGACGTGGGTTTGAATTTACAACAAGCCTGAGATTTCGGTGATGGAAAACACCGTGATAAAACCATAGCATGGTGGAAAGGCATTTTCTAAAACTGACTAGTCTCTATTTAGTCTCTAGTTTCGACTACTCTCAAGTCGAAAATCTTTTGCCAAGCAATTCTTTATGCGTTTTGGCAGCATATATTAAACTCTTAGTACATATCTTATATATATATAACATTATACTTAACATTGGGTGAGATTGAGATTAAACTATATAAACGACGAACGTCACATCTACCACCGTTTCGAAAAACATCCCTTTCATCGAGAAGAGCAATTCACAGTTTTTTTATTACACATAAATTGCATAAGTATTAATAAGTTAATTGATCCGACATTAAACATAAAAGTTTAAGTTTATTATCCGACAATCTGGAATATCCGTAAAGGTGTAATTATAAACCTAACACAATTAACTAAAAACTATTTAAATGTTTTACTCAAGAAATAATAATTTTTTAAATGACATTACATTTTACAAAAATGTGTTGAGGCGAGGTCATTGTCGTGAATACAAATCAATCTGCAAAGTGACGTAGTAGGCGACATCGTAGTGTTAAGAACTAATAGAGCGTGTCATAACTTTATAAATTTTTTATTTCATTGAAAGAAAGAAAGAAAGATTAATTTATTTGTACCAACGACATTTGACAGCAATAAATAATCTAAAAATAACTTTACATCTACCTACTAAGAACTAAAACCAAATACCAGTTGTTACAAAACGGCTTCAGCTCAGCATAATGTTGGTTGCAAGCAACCAGCGCTGGTCTTCCGTTGGAGCCGTCCGGTGACATCATAGATCATTGCATACTACGAGTACTACATCTCGGAAGTTTTTACTCGGTTTTTTCCTAATTGAAATTAAAATGCAAATGCGATTTTCGTGTCGTTACAGTTAGTGGTATTTACATGCAATGAAGTAATTTGACAATACCTATACCTTACAATATAACACTATTCTGATATGTATTATTTGTTCACCGCAGTAAAAGTAACATGTTATTTATCTGTATCACAAGTTTAATTGCGGAAGGGGCCAACGGTTTCCTCGTCGACGCATACCTACATACTAAAAGCTTTAATTTCCGGGAACGTTTTAATTGATTTTCAATTTATTTACGTTGAAAATTACTAAGACTGCATTTATAGAGTGATAAGTTATAAGACAGTTTAATGGTAGACAAAAAATATATAAAAGATGCAAGAGATGCAAATTAATATACTTTAATAAAATAGATAATTATCAAGCGTTTATTTTTATTTTTCTAAAATTCTTTCGCTAATATGAGGCTACACCCCAAGTGCTAATCTTTTATTGTTGTTGGAGACACAATTTCACGTACGGCGTTTTAATTCCAATCTAAGCACACCGTATGTTATAATTATAATATGCCATACGCATATTGGTATTTAACGCCCAGATTCACAACTGACAATTATTGTCATCACACAAAATCAGCTATGGGCGGGGATCCAACCCGCGACCTCTCCCGGCTTAATAATAGGGTAACATCATCAGGTAACAATATTATCTGTCACCAAAGTTTATATTTGTCATCAATATGTATCCCCTAATTATAGTAATTAATCCCCTACGTATAATATCTATTCCCAATAAATATTTTTGTCATCATATTAATTCTATTGGGGTCACCAAATATATAACTTTGTTTTTTTTTATGGTTTATGTTGTAGTCAATTACTGGATTGGTTAGGTTAGGTTGTAACTGCGATCATAACAAGTGTCAGAAACAAGTCAGTCGGTTAAAATTCACATTTTGAAGTGTGCGATATGACACAGTTTTTGGTGATTCGATTCTGGTAACACAACTAATATTTTAGGGACAAATCTAATTAAAGTTATTAAACGTGCATTTATTTAGCGATAGTTAAAAACGTATGATTTTAACATGGGTATCCATGTCATAAACCTTTACAGAGGGACACTGGAAGACGCTCCCATAAAAAACGTGTCGATCAATATAAACCGTGGCCGCCGCGACCGCGGCACTCCCTAGTCGCTAAACTAATTTTCGTCCGTGGCTCTTTTCATAATTAAACAAAATTTGCATCTAATTTTATTATATTCGAAATTTTGGATCTTAAAATAAATTACAAACTTATAGTAAAAGACCGAGATAGATCATTTAACTGTATTCATAAACAGTACATAACAGGAGTCCAGTAAAAAATCCCCTTATCAATTATACCGATTATACGTATAATGTTACGCCCAGAACGGTAGCACATAGTAAATATTGGTCATATTTAATGGAATGGAAATTTTATGAATTTATTAACATAACGCGATTTATGAAGATAGGTATTTGTAATTAGTTGCTGTCACTCTTTTGTTTCAGTGTAAAATTATTATATAAAATCGCAAAAATAGCTTGTAAGAATTAAAACCTTTGTTTCCTATTCAGGCAAAAATTCTATTATGTTTGTGATGTTTTTTAAAAGGTGTCATAGCCGCAACAGCCAAGGACTAGGCCCATTTTCTATGAAATAGTAATGTAGTAATCATCAGTAGGTAATCATGAGTGGTTTGGAACTCCGTAAATTGGATATTCGAAACCGTAAAACACATAAATGTTTCGCATTGGGATAGAGTCGAATGAAACACTTAAAAACCAAAAGTGACTTAAAACTTTACTAATAAGTATCTAAAATGAAGTTAATATTGTTTTCTTATAAATGTTCAAATAATACCCATTTTCTTTCTAAATACTTACCTACAGATCTTTCGAAAATGTAAAATTCAATTTAATATCCGTATCCGTAACTAATTAAATACTCTTACATTCTTAGTCTCGTATCCGAAAAATCCCTGATCACATAACCGTTACGTAAAAAACTGAATGATATGTTTTAAAATTAAAAACCAGTCTTACACAATTAGAGTTCAAATTTCAAAAAAAAAATGTATTGATTAAACACAGTGATGTTTTATAAGATTGAACACTTTAGAAATGTGAAGATGAGTATTAATACGTTTTTCATTTATGATTTTAGATTAAAAGTTTTTGTTCGTGAATCCATAGGTCTTTGTGTATTAAAATCAACGTAAACAAAAGTCCTTTAAGTGAAAGTAGATATCAATAAATATAATTTATTCTTAAGAGGTCAGGTCAGTATGCGATTGCCTCGACGGTATAAATATAATTAGAAGCAGCCGCAAGCTCTCGATGCGCAATTGGACGATAACAAAACCATTACGATAATGGATTCCGCGGGTAAACAAAATGGATGAAACTGACCAGATTCCCGGCTGTTTATATTATTCTCTATCTGATCGAAACTACTGATTCCGATGGATTTATGAAATGCAATTATATACAGGGATATTTTCGTTATAACGAAGCGATGAAAACGTTATACTTTAACTACCGCTGACGTTCAGATGCGTCCAAAATGAAATCATAATATATCAAATGACTAATAAAATGTATAATGTATAAATGACGCTGAAATAAAATTAAAACAAACAAGTTTCTAAATAAATAAAATTATTGAGGTTTGCCATTGTCCGCGCATCACGCAAAAACTACTGGACAGATTTTGATACATTTTTTTTTTCTGTTTTACTCCTTGGTTACTTGTCCCTTATCAAATAATAAAAAAACAAGTAATCTTCATTCAATAAAAAGTTATTAAAGTTTTAAGAAACTACGATTTTTATAAGCACTACGTTTTCTTCTGTCGTCTACGCGAGCGAAGTCGCGGGCACAGCTAGTATATAAATAAAAGGGAAAGTAAAAAAAATTTACAGAAATAAAATTTTCGAAAGAAAGGTGCAAAATTATTTACTTTATTAATTATTTATTACCCACGCTTGTATTGATCGAATGTTTTTACCTCTTAGGACTGAGTATGCCTAGCATATTATTTGTAGTATGTAAATTACCTAAAACGTCTTACCCACTAGGCCTTACTTCATTGATTAGTACGCGAATTACAAAATTCACAATTTATTAATTATTTTTCAAAGTACAAAGTACGTCCGTACAGTTTGCACATAATTACCACAATTAGCAATGTTTTTTATATTATTTTACATTGATTACATACAGAACTGAATATTTCTGTTACAAAGAAAACTTACAAAATCACTTTAGTTGATAAATATTATTACAAAACAAATTGATTTCTCAAATGTACGAGTAGAATATATACAATGTAATGTAATTCTTGTGTCATTTAATATCGTTTGTATTGTAAATAAAGTTTCAGTTCGATAATTATAATTAATAATCACGACCGTATCGAAATAGAATAATATATTCCCTTAATTTACTCGTAAGAGGAGAGACAGAGACATTTCTTTGGAGATTTCTCTCTACTTGGGGCAGTTCGACTTGTGTTGTGTTCCTGCGATGAGTTCCAAGGTCGGTAACGCGCTAGTGACACCTATGGTATTACAAGCATCCATAGGCTACAGTAGCCGCTTACCATCAGGCGGGTCTTATGCTTGTTTGCCACCTTTGTAGTATAAAAAAACATATTGAAAAAAGCGGGTGCAAGGACTACAACTGAGATTCTAAAACGGATTAAACATTTTAAAAATAACTGAATTTCAACATGTTTCTTCAAACCATATGGAAACAAACATGACGAGGTGTTGCGGATGTGATCGACTGTGGAATTTATATAAAAAGCTCACGTGGGTGTGCGGATCTCATATTGTGCTTCGCACGAAAGCTCTTGCGATTATATATTATATAAAAATATAAGAATTTAATCCAAACAGTAAGTTTTTAAATATTTTATACGGTTTATCATTTTACCACAATCTCACCTGATGTTAAGTGACGATGTGGTCTAAGCATTGCGGGACTGGCTCTCAAGTACCGATCTATTAATATTATTGTACTATTATTCTATTTGTTTATAATTTCCAATTATTGTATATAATTTTATATCATGTTTTGTGTATCTCCGATAGCTTTAAGTATATTATTATACTAGCTGTACCCGCTCCCCTGCTCGCGTTGACGATAGAAGAAGGCGTAGTGCTTATAAAAATCGTTGTTTCTTACAACTATAACTTTTTTTTTTGAACGAAGATATCGTGATATGTTTTTTATAAGGACCAAGTATGTAAGGAGTATTTTTTTTTATCAAAGTCTATCCAATCTCAATCATTTTATTTATATGAATTTCGATCTAACATGTCATTGTTCGGCGACATGATAAACCAATCATCTTTTCTTCATTACCATTCATCATCAATCAATTCACAGGGTACAGTGGCAGATGATAATCGTATCAAATCGCAAATATCTTTATGACTTTATCCAAACCATTTGCTTATACTTGTCATTGCTTCATATGATTTTGAAATACGTGTACAAACGCAATAGTGTTAAGGAAAAGTTACCCAAAAACACTTATAGTTGTGTTCGGCGGTAAACAATTTAACTGGAGATTAAATTATTATTATATTTTTGTTAACCAGGCGAGCATTAGTACTATCACCATGCTATAGTACAATCGAAAACATCGGCGACGATAGAAAGGTCGGCAACCATCACCGGTGTCATGGCGACTTGCAAGCCTCTCGGCAACTGGACATACACTGGCTGAATCCGAAAAGATACAAGGTAAAAGAGACTTACTGTAACGGGTTTTTGGGTTCTAGTTTGGTGTAGATCCTTAGAACTCCGCTAATATCTATGGTCTCATCATGATGATCTCGTTTCCTAAAGCTCAGGGTCATTGAAAGATTTGAACCTACGTCCTACGACGCGATGTATGAACACGCTACCACTAATCCATTATCGTTAGTTGCGAATTCCAATTCGAATAATTCTGTAGTATCAGAATCATTAGCATATAATATATAATTCACTATCAAGTAAAGTATAGTTACTTTAATGTTTTTGCAACTGATGGAACAAATATTGGACAAACATGGAACAACAAAATTGAGAATGATGGGCCAATGATGAATACCCTAATGGAGGAATAGAAAAGGCTCCACTGCACAAGCGGAATATGTCTTTTTCTATCACAAAAAGTGTAATTCACAGTGGTTTACCCAAGCACTGCTGTGTACAGATCTAAAGAGTGCTGTAGCTAACAGGCATCAGCGTTCCAACTCATGTCTCAATACTATCAGTAACTGATATTAAGTATTATAGGCTAAGGCCTTTACAAAAAAAGTCGGCCTCTTTACCGTTTGTGTTTCGGTTGTCAATGCAATCTCTGTCTACCCTCGAGGACTAGGTATGTTTAGCTTAATACTAGTGTTTATTGATTCACAGCAAGCTGTTAAAGTTCGAAGGTTATCGAAATTTTGTTGTTTGCGGTTGATTTAGACCGAGGACGGTGAGTTTCGTCCGCAATTAAGATTATTCCGTTTTCAACATACAACTACTTATGACGTATAAAATCACTTTTTGTAAATGAAACTTTGTACACAGGAGATGGCTTTATTTTCGTTTCATAAATTTTAATAGTGTCATCATCACGCTATATTCATTTTGGATTAGCAAAAGATTCAGAACTACTGTGATGACAGTTTTAGTCCGCTATGGGCGCTGTCAGTACATGAAAAATTTTAAAACTCGTAATGTATTCCTGAATCAAATACCTACCTTTTGAAGCGTGAGAAGTATACAAATATATTACATAAAGTCTGCCAAAACGACTGAAGATAATTGATATTCAAATAATCATATATCTAAATAAATTATGAATATAAGCTACAATTTCGAGCTACAATCTATACTAATCTATCTATGTAGGTAAATAAAATAATTTAGGTTTGCCTTTGTTCGCGCATAATGCAAAAACTACTGGATAAAAAAATTGTTTTACTCCTTTTAGATACTTCTTCCTTATGAAAATAATAATAAAAAAATTCACGATATCTTCATTAACAATAAGTCTGTTGTCGATGCGAGCGGAGCCGCGGGCTCAGCTAGTATTAAATAAAACTGACAAATTACATATTGTATATTTTGACAACAAAGCCGTACCTAACTAGTAATTTTTTTGTATAGTAGGTAGCAGGGAAAAGTTTCGGAACTGATAGTAAGTACTCGTACAGTCCAAAACTAACCGACGACCACCGAGATATGGGCAATCCATATCTGGCCTGCTTGCCTCGGCAGCTACATGGGCTGATTCCGAAACGCGACAAACTAAAAGAGTCACTTTGACTGGTTATGCACGGTTGTGGAGACCCAGTTTGTTACAGATCTATACCATTCTGCTTGATGAAACTGGATATAAACCGGTTGATCCTGGAACTCGACACGCTTCGATGGGTGTTACATCTGATGTATAGAATGTCATGTCCTACCTACCACCTGTATATTCAGTGCATCACGATGGCACGAATGAGGCTAACATTAAAATTAAATTTACCAAACAGTCTGACATCATGTGAACAATCGACAATTTGAATTTTAATTCCAACCGCCTCGCATATTAATGCTAATGATAAGACCATTTGCAAAGTTAATACGAGAAATAATAGGTATACTAAATACTTTTATTTTCAAACATTTAAAATAATGTACGTCGTCGATCGCGACGCAGCTGTAAAATCCGTTACCTGAAAATTTTACTTTTCAAAACGACGTATAATTGTTGTTGAATTTTTTAAATTCCACGTGATCATGTACCAAGTCTGTTTTAATATTAGATTATCTTGCAGCGGATTTTTCAGGCGTAAAGACATAGTGATGTCTTCGTGATTCGGTGGTCTCACTCTATACGTATTATAAAACTCAACATCTCACGCAAAAACTACTTATCCTATATAGATGGTTTTTCCTTTAATTCATAGATATGTTATCTGGCCAGGTTATAGAATATATTTTGTTACAAGAAATAAACAGTCACGATAATGATGAATCAATTCGGAAAAAAATGACGCATTTGGGGCGCTTAAATGGCTTACGCTCTGAGTAAACCATAGAGATATATCAAATTAATAATGTATTACAAAATTGTAGGTATTAAAAAGAACAAAACAAAGTCAGCGATAGCATAATATGACAGCATTCTGCAGTACACGCGAGCGGAGCCGCGGGCACAGCTAGTATCTGATACAAATCACGGACACAAAAGATTAGAATCCTAACAAGATCAATTCACTTTAATTGAAACATGGTGCCATTTACATAACCGATGAAAAGTAGACCAACCCTGATTATCAAGACCTGAACAGTAGGTTAAAACTTTTTAAATTCTTAATATAAGAAGAAGATTTATCTCAGAAGTGAGACATAAGTAAAATTGAAAACCGAATATCAGAAGAAGTACATTACTGTACTAAAAATATTCTACAATTAACAGAAATTTGTAAGTTCATCAGAAATTGTAAGTTTATTAACAAGTAATGAACTTACCAACTCACAGTAAAACAACCTACATTGACTGACCTTTATTACTGCAGACATTTTTGAGGTGGGTTAAGGATAGAAATAATTTGAATTGGTTGTAATGACCGATTAGAAATGGCAATTGTTATGTAAAAAAAAGACTTAAATGTGGATTCACAAACTCCCAAACTGTGACGTTTCAAAACTCGCATATCTCAAGTTCTGAGTATTTCTAAGTCAAGTTCAAAACCGTTATTTTATATTTAGTATTCATTATTATTCACGGATTGATTCACTCGTCCAAGTAGTTCTTTAATGACTAACACACAAATATAAACGCAGACGGCGTCCTCTGTAACTTGTGAGGGCAAAAATGCATAAAGAAGTTTTGATTCGTTAGTTTATACATGTTTAAATTTTCGCCTTATTAGTAGAGTCGTCTCACGTTCGAATACTACATAGTGTATGTAATAACTCATCACAATGATCACTAACTCAACGTTCATCTTGGGCCCGACAACCGACAAATCCAGTGTAGTAAAATAAAATACCGACTTATTCAAAGATCAACAGCAAATCTAATCTAATCATGAATATCCCATTGAATTTGTTTTTGTCTGTGTGTATGTCTAGATTTAAATAAAAAACAGCTTCACCGATTTTTTTATATTATTTAGGACATATATGTCGTTTGTGTAAATGAATATTACTTTTAGAAATAGAGAAAAAAAATAATTTTTAATTTATTCATAACCAGGAGTATATTCCATTTCAAAATTAATAGTCTACCGTAATATTGTTTTTTTTTTAAATCATAAAATTACGCAGCGAAAATAGTTACTGTGTGATAAATACACAGTAATATTAATAAATTATAGTATAGACTAGCTGTGCCCGCAGCTCCGCATGAATTTATCGCACAGTAATTTCTTTCGCCTAATAACTTATTAAAATAGAGAGCGAATTTTGTGAGTTTATGCATATGTGCACTTCACCTATTTGAAAACATATTTCTGCATTTAGAATGACTATTTATTGATTGAAAACTACTGAACCGATTTGAACCTACTTTTCAGATTATTATGAGACTGAACTCGAGTAAAGATCTACACATTCTAAACTACATATCATTATGTTTTTCCATATTACAATTAAAAAATAAAGGACAGGGTATTTTAAGTCTAGATAAAACACGTAGGAAAGTATTTTCACATGAACATGGTCGCGGTCATGAGTTAGTGTACAGTTTGACTCGGCTTCCTTGACCTCTGATTTGTAAGTAAATACGCAGATATGGTAGGAAAGTCGTACCACACAGTTAAAGGAAAGCGTGCCCTTGAGTAGTCATTTACTAATCGTGTTCGTGTATCTTTTGTTTCTCTTTTTGTTTGCTTTAATAACCATTTAATTGCTGTGGGGGTTTATATTGATAAACTTAGTTATATGTATAGGTATTAAGACAAGATTTGGACAAATATTTAATCGTTAAATACTTCGGTAAATTGTTGTAATCAACTATATTAATGTATCATATATACTAAATTGAGTATTAGATTATTTCGATGTTTGTAATACAAAGGTTGAAAGTCATTCAGAGAAGTTACAAATATATTCAACAATTGACTGACCGGATGATGACGTTTGAAGCTGAAATATGTTTTAATTCAACTGTTTAACATACATATAATATTTTTGATACTGCAAAGTGTTTATTACCGCAAAGTGACTGCACTTTAACTAAAATACATCGGCCGTCGTCATTGTCCTGGCTAGCCTCTCAGCAGCTGTATATACATTGGCTTAACCCGAAACGCAACAAATCAAAAGAAAGACAATAGGATAGGTTGATTACTATATACATAATGCTATAATACATTAATGTCGTAATATATCTAATATAGCTAAGTGTATAATACATATGTATGTTTTTGTGTGTATGTGTGTATATGTCTAATATATATTATTTAACATGTGTGCATGTATATATATGACCATTAAACATTAGTATTATTTTAAATATAACCAATAAAAATTAAAATTAATCTCTTACGGCCACCTGAGGTGTTTTGTGTTAAGGTGTTTTGTATTAAGATATTTTGTTAAATCGTATTTTGGCTTCCAAGATACAGGCTCTGCCTAGTTTGGAAGTCACTGTATAATTTGTAATGTAAAACTGAAACGCGTAATAAATTAATTTTGTTTTCTTTTGAATGGTCGCGACCCAATCGTATACATATCTCTACACCTTCGCCTCCCCCGAAGAGTGCAAAGATCGCAACACTGTAATCTCAGAAGTGAAATTAGCTTCCAAACAGGTCAGTAAAACAACTTATTTTTTAACGCTTGCTCCTTAAAATTATACAAAAAATAATCTTATTAACTTATTATGCAATAGAAAAAATATCGTCATCAAAGATTAAAAAACGTTTCGATCACTCTTTCTTAAATATCAGCGAACTTTTTTAAATAAATACGATTACTGAGGAAGTGTAATGTAAATCCCATGTTGTTAAAACTTACTTAACTTACAAAATTTACTTTACATTTGAATTCTTGTTTATAAGTATACAAGGTAATCAGTTGTATAAGCTGAATAGATTAGATAACCTAATTGTATAATTTTTGTATCCACTTTAATAACTGGCAGCTCTGCTTCTAAGTGCGGATGCCAAAACACGCCAAGCACCTAATAAATTTTCAACTAGAGGGTCGTAGTTAGCTAAGCCCTCCGCATTAGAATATTCCCAACACAGTCCTATGACTCGACTCCCATGAGTACAACTACCGAACTATTGTAGTAAATACATAAAAATGAAAATGCGAGAAAAATCTTCGACCTCCACGTCGTGAGAGAATATTCAATTGTTATTTATTTTAAAACGACACATTTAAATAAATACCTAATTAAACAACAGACAAATGACTTTGAAATACGGCATAAATTTAGAGTGTAATATCACGCTATATCCTTTTCGTGCTAAGCAGATTTGCATTAAGACAAACATTTAATATTCCATCTATACTGATATTATACAGATCAAGAAATTGTTTTTGTTTGTTTGTTTGTCTCAACGCACTAATCTCTGGAAGTACCAGTTAGATTTGTAAAGTCATTTTTCGCATTTTATACATAATTTATTGAGGAAAGCCTATAGCTTTACAACTTCACGCAAGACCCTAAGATACGGAGCAGTAATAATAAACATCAAGCAATCTGGCACAACAGCTATTGGCTACCCGCTACACCGACACGCTGGCGTGGTGGAGACCTGGAGAATTGGTCGAATAAATTTAACACGAGTGTAACCGTGAGGCACAGCTAGTCTAAATATGATTATAATAAAAATATTTCAAATGACACAGAAAAAGAAATGGTTAGATAATCATAATTTTCACCTGTATAGATTATGCAACCTTATTATTGAATGCAAATCCGTAAAGATTTCTCGCAAACGCGGTGCCTACATTACAACCGGCATGACCTAACCATTGGTGATCTCATCATCGCTTACTATTTAAACAGATTATATACCTAACTTTGCTTTTATAACTACATTACATGTGGGATGCCTGTATTGTTTGCCAAAATGAAAAAAAAATGTGTTTAGCTGAATCGTTCGACCTTGGACGAATTATGAGATGTTTTCAGACCGGGCACCTTAACCCAGATTTGTGCAAATCACTTACCTCTTCAAATGACATTTCTATGTAATAAATCACATTCTAAACCGGTGACACATATTTCTTATCACATCAGCACAATAAAAACAAAATCATATCACACATCCGACAAGGACACGATACTATTGTACACTATTATCACACCACGCGAACTGCTTTTAATTCATTAGTTTTTTCACAAACCACCTCACAAACGAATTTTATTATAACAAAGAAATGAAGGTGTTTAGAAAATATACCAAAGACATGATTTAAAATTTCGTACAACAAACCTTTAACCGGTCGGCCAAACTTCCCAATTCAATTTGACTTGAATTCTTTTGAATGCGTGTACCTATCAAAATTTTAAATTGGAACACCCCATTTGCTTACAAACGAGTCACGGTCGCGTTACAAGGTCAAACATTGTATGCAGTTCCACATTTTATCGTGTAATGAATAAAGGAAATCACACGCCAGCCAAATACTTGTTTTCATTTTTTTTTTTGATTCGTATATATTTTTTTATTAGACTTCGAGTAGACCTACATTAAATACCAATTAAATAAATGCGTTTCTATGTATAATTTATTATTCGTATTTATGTTTTTTGGTGTATTATTCGAGTTTGGTTTCGTGTATTTTCGTTTGTTTTCGCGAATTCGAGGGTGGACGACCTCGCGGCGGAGTGCCAGCGGAGCGACTGCCGCGCGATCGCCGACGTGTGTTATCTTTGTTATCACAAACTGCATTACGTCGAGCGATTTCATTGAATTATTCCCAAAGTTATCGTAATGAACTACTATTAATTACGTGTTATCAATTTTGAAATTCTAAACAAAATATCATGTAGAAATATTTGTTTGAGTAATTTTGAAACATATATTTTCCCATACTAAGCATAGTATATATATATATATATATATATATATTATTGTCACATAATTATTCAAATCAATGTCCTGATTAACTTATCGTCGCCAAGATTAAAGTATACTACTATTATTAGTAGGTAGTATAGGTTACTAAAGGCAGAAATCTGAAATTTGGAGATGACACAACGCTGAAAAAGGAATGTTTCAAAATTCAATACCCAAGGAAATCAGAGGGGTGAGAAAGTTTGTATGGAAGATAATATTTTTCGGATCGAATTTATGACAAAGGTAGTACTTATCAATATTCTCAATAATCTCTGAAGGTACTTACCAATTCTAAAAATTATCTCACTAATAGGAAGATAGGTAGGTACATTAGAAATGCCTGAGTAAAATAGGTTATGTTTTATATTTATTACATTATATATTGTAATTAATGCGAACGGAGTCGCGGACGGTTACTAGTATATTATAATAAAGAAGCCTAAAGATATTCTTAAGTAAATCTAAATAAATAAATTAACTGAATTAAATAAAAATACAAACAAACATGTTCACACTCAAAGTATGAAGCCGAACTGACTTTCCAAAAATTATTAACTTGGACAAGGAACCGAATCTGGGACCACGATGTAACAGGCTGATATTTATATACTGACTAAATATATTGACAAATAATGATTATTTCGCGATAATTGAACAATATCTGCTGAATAGTCAACGCCAAACTAACGGGTAAATGTTACGGATTATAGGCGTAGCGGTTTACGTAGCCGATCATCAGTTCAAGGTCCTGATTTCGGTAAATGCGAGAGATACAAAAATCTATTCTTGGTAGTTTTTTTAGCGACCGGAGAAAAAACACAAAAACCGCATTGGTAATTAAAATAAAAAAAAATATAATACAAAATGTCTAACTTTTAAGAAATATAAAATATTTTGTGAAATGAGCCAGTGAATTATAATTAAATAAATAAGTAAATATATGAGGAAACAATTCTACACAAGGCCATTTAATTCTAAACTAACCAAAGCTTACATTACGGTTACTAAACAGGTGATGTTAACACGTAGGTATATAATTATGATCATCACACAAAAGCCAGTCATGTGCGGTGATCGAACCCGCGATCTCTAGGCTCAATGGTAGGCTAACTATCACTGAGCAACTGCGATTAAGGAGTGAAAGAAATAAACGTGTGTACTTAATAAATTGCAAATAAACTGACAGGAACATTATACATAATTGACATAAAAAATCCCACTCCATCAATGCTTGTCAGTGTACATATGTTTTATCTAAATAACTAGGTTAATTAATATTAAATTAAAATAGAAGTATCAAACCTAGACTCTGACCACATTATCAAAGAGAAGGTATGTGATTAATAAAGAGCATTTAGCAGAATTCATAGTAGAGTGGGGAATATCTTAGTTTTTGATTAGTTTACGTTTTATTACGTAAATAACTTCATTAAAATAATAATCCTTAACGAATTTTCCTACATACGTGATCACATGACCAGTTCGTGTTCATACAATCATTAACATAACGGTAGTAATGCATTAATATTATTTGACAAGCAGGACAGAGTTTCCAGAGGGTTTCCTGATCTGTCGTGTTGTGACTTGTTGTAATTCATAAACTTATGTTATATGACTCTATATTATGTATAACTTTATAGTTTCGGTATGTCCGTCTGTCTGTCCGCGGTTTAGCTCAGAGATTAATAGTACTAGAAAGCTGTAATTTGGTAAAGGTATACATATTGATCAAGTCGAAAAAGTGGAAAAATAAAACCTTTAAAATTTTTTTTATGGTACCTAAACGTAAACGTAAATAGGGATTTTTTTTCTCGTCTTTGACATCGTTGGGGTGTCGTTGGATAGGTCGTTCAAAAATATAGGTGGGTCTGTGAATACCATTTTCCTATTCAAGGATCCTTAAAGTGCTAATTTTCGTTAGTGTCAAGTGCCCCGCCCCCCGCAAGCTAATTGGTTGTTTTTGCATATGTGAAAACATTCATGGTCTACTACCATATTCACATATAATGAAGTTAAAAGGAAAACTATTAGAGGTAAGTAGACTTTACAAGTTAACGAGTAATAGTCAATCAATTTATAAAATATATTTGGAGAAGTAAATTCATACAAATTCCATTAAAAACAACTTAAAGACCCCTCTCAAAAACATGATTCATGTTACATGAAGCTGTGCGCCGGCCGGAACAAGGTCAAATATCTATACTTATAGCATAATTTTGTATGAAGTAATTCATGCTACACCGGGAACGCATTTGGAAAAAATATCTATATTTATTTTAATATGGCCATTGGATACATGTTCATTAAGCCCAGCTTTTCTGTCAGTATTGCCCGCAGTAAAAGCGTAAAAATTCCGAAATGTGTTTCAAGATTTTAGTTTTAAATTGCGCGTTTACTGAATACCTACACAGTAATCCATAAACCGGAACTGACTTTATATCAATGTAGGCAGACAATTAAATTAACTCCCACGAAAATGGCAGTCTCCATATAAGTACGTTGTCTGCCATATTATTGCATGCGAATTTATATTGAATACTTGTGGCTGCGAGTTTTTTTTTATCATTATTGCTTTAGCGTTATGGCAACAATCTTACCTTATCTTAAGTGAGGATGTGGCCCAAGATGATAACACGCTAAACCTAGTAGAAGACTGACTGTCAAGTGAAGCTGCCTATAGGTGCTTAGTGCTAGATTTTCAACTCGAGTGTGTTACTAGCAAGGCGGACATTAGAAAAAGCTCAACTACCATGCTATGATTTCATCACGATGTTTTTCTTCGTCGATAGCTCAGGCCCATTGCATTTTAATATAATATATTTAAAAAAAAAACAATAAAATAGCTGATTTTAATTGACCTCGAGAATTCAAACTACATCAAAAATAAACCTTTTTTAATGAAAATCTTGAGTGTTTAGTCATATTAACATTTTCACGTACGGTACGGATATTAATATCGCTTCAAATATAGCATAGAATCATTTACTTTAAGATCAAGGACGTATACGTCCATGTTTAAGATTATATTAATCTGGTTAAATGGGTACTCGTGGGCCGTACTAGATATAATTACAACATCGATTTTTATTATTAATTTTCTTTTAATATTTGTTTGTGTATTTATTATTATAATATAAAGTTTTAAAATTTTGAGACAGCGGAGCGGCGCGGCAGATCATCGACCGCGTTCTGTAAGGCGCGGCGCGGCGCGGCGTATTGCGGTGCGTGACTCACCACTCACGCTGAACGCACTGGCATGACAGCGGAGTGTATAGTGTGTTTTTCGTTAATGTAATTCATAGTGTCTCTTAATTGATTGAATAAATAATAAACGTATACCTATCCTTAAGAGAACAGTAAATTTAGTAGGTTGCTAATTTAAACAAAAAAGAAAAAAAAAAACAATTCAAAGGGCTGTAAAATAATCAGTTGACTATGCATTCACAAGTATTATTTTCTTTGTAAACGCGTGTTAACTCGCTATGTTAGTATGTATGGGTCAAATCTTGTAAAGTAAATTTTTAGCTACTTCCACTTAACCGTTGGAGCTGAAATTTTGAATACCTATATAACTTCGATGACAAAGCAATAGGTAATATTATTGAGGTGAGCTGATGATGTACCTGGATTCTTGCCATAGGAACATCTTGCACAATAGTCCTAGCCTAGGTCGTAACCAGGTTCTACAAAAGCTTGTTTGATTAATTACATTCGTATTACTAAACTACTCACTTACTCACACAACTACTCACTACTCACTGTGAGAGTAAACTACTCACAGTAAATAGTTTTAAAGTGCGTTGTTGTACAAGAAAATTCGTATAATTGGTTCATACAATTATAAAAAAAAAACAAAGTAAATACAAGATTTTACTTTCCAAGTTTATGTCGATAATTTCTGTTTTACACGGTAAAAAATTAATAAAAAAAAACGCTGAGGTAGTTTCTATTTGTCTGAAATATAGGTGATGTTTTTAAATAGGTATATATTATTTTTATATAACTTAGTGATTGATCATATAACGCATTCAACGGCATTGAACCCGGCGTCGGAAGTTCTCTGGAGCCGTCTACAGTCCCAATATTCCTCTTCCGTATACTTAAGCACTTAAAAATGTCTTTCCTATAATCTACCGATAAAAGTCCAAGCCGAAGCGTGCAACTCTTAGATGCCACTTTACCAAAGGCTGACCACATTATGCACATGTTCGCTTGCCGCTACCATTAAGCACATAAAAAGCCAGACAGAAAATATGGAATAGGTACATGGGTACACCGTTTCGGAGAACGACGGTTTCGGCGGATCGAGTATGTTTTTTTCTCATATAAAATGTTCATGTGAAGCGAAATGGTACCGTTAAACCGACGTGTGTACTCTCATAGCGAAACTGTTTTATTTCCATTTTTTTTTTGCTTACTAGATCGCGGTTTATTGCCATTTTCGGCAGCAATAGTCTGTCGGCTTCGTTTTTGAAACTGTGTTTAACTAGTTTTTGCTTTAGTCAGTTCCATCCTTACTAAGAGAACAATGGATACGTGCCCAGGGCCTCCGGAATGACGACATACTCGTTTACATGTAAAAGAGATAAGCTCAGTTTTTAACAGACTTCAAAAAAAGAGGAGGTTCTCAATTCCAATGTTTTTTTTATGGTTGTTCAACCATTTTTTTTTATTTATAAACCGGTTTAGATGAATTGTATTTTCATTGGAAAGGGGATACCTCATGGGTGGTCCACATTTTAATTTCATTGGCATTAGACCTTCGACTTCGGATACACTAAATAAATAAATCTAACTAACTCAAAATAATTGAAGTTGATTATCATTTTTGTTAAAAAGTTTAATTTTCTATCCTTCTAATTTTTTAGTTAAATTTCTAAATATCTTCGCAACTGTAAACATTCTACTATCACGATAAAAAAAACTACCACCAAAAAAACTACTATGATAAAAAATGTCTAGCATTTTTTGCCATTCAATTTTTTTTACTTTATAAATTTTGTGTGCTCAAAGGCCTCTGCTTGGCTTAAGACAGCTTACTTGTAGTGTTATGTCTATAGCATTTTATTTGTTTTTAATAGAACAATAATAACAAGCTGTTTATAATTTTGTCTTATTAAATTTATAAAAAATACTACATTACAAAAATATAGTAATTAGTAATTAACAAAAAATCTATTTTAGATTTTTAAAACTTAATTTTGATTATTTGTTTTATATACTGTCATCTTTTAAGAACTTTACAAGTATTTCTACCTGAAGATCCGTCTATCAAGATTGGTATTCAGCAATTGAGTTTGAAATTAAGAAAGACGTGTTTCATAGCTTTTAAAAACTATTACGCGAACGAAGCCGCGGTCAATGCGCTAGTCAATATATAAACCGCGATAAAGCGAAATTAAAAATAAATATTTTTAATATACAAATAAACACATTGATAAGAAAGACAAAATCAAGGTCCTAAAGACCAATATTTTTTTAAGAGATACCCATATGTATGTTTTCATCCATTTAGGTGTTAAACGCAATACCTTAAATTCAGAACGGAAGTACACGAAAACAGAGTGCTTAAATATCACATAAAATAAAACAATCACTAAACTTAATCAATAATCTAAAAGTGAGTACTCACTTGAGCGGTGTTGAGCGCGTCGTTGGGACGTAGTGCGTGTAACCGTCCCTCCTGGAATTCAGCGAAAGCGCGCACGGCGGCCGCTGCGTCTCGGTACCTCTTCCACAGTTCTACAGCTTTGTGATATCTGTTTAAACAATGCTCTCCTTAACTCATAATGTCCTGGTAGAATCGACAGAGGCTTACTACAACAACAAAACTATTCTCCCATAAAATGAATACAGAGAAGCCGGCTATGATCCCGATACGGAAAAAAGTGCCTAAAAACTTTGGATACTTTCCCGGAACTTTTGAATGTTTCTTGTAAGAATTGGTAACATTTGGATTATTCCTAGGAATTATCTTTTCATCATTCTTCTTCTTTATATCATTACTAGCTGTGCGCACCTGTTTAGCGTATCGTTATTCTCACTACCCGTACTTGCCTACTGCTTGCCAGATTGCTTGAATTTCATGGTTACAGCTCCGCTCCTTAGGATCGTAGCGCGTAGTTATATATAACCCATAACTGTCTTTAATATACAGTCTATAAAGGACATAAATAATTTTTCAAATCTGACTGGTAGTTTCAGAGATTAGCGCGTTCAAACAAACAAATAAATTCTTGAACTTTATAATATAATAAAAACTTACTTATCACACAGTTGTGTAAGGTTTGAGCAAGTGTGCTGGTAAGCAGCGGCTGCATCGTCGAGCTCTCTTTTCAGCTGTGCCGAGACAGCGGGATCGGTTGAAGCCTCCAGAGGAGCCGCAGCGTCCTTTAGCTCGCCCACCAGCTCGCCGCTACGGCGGGTCAGTGACTCGCTCAGCGTCTGCATAAAAAGCACATTAACTTCCACATATGTACTGCCACAATTCTAAATAACTAAATTACCTTAGACCACAGTTTGCCTTAGACTTTTTTTACCTACCAGATACCTAGAATTATTGAGGAAATGTTACTAAGAATATGGTCATGAGAGTTGTTTTTAATAGCTTTGCAGAATTACTGTAATGTATTGCTTTGAATAGTCATTGTTATACTATCCATATTAACACATTATGTGTAGTTGAATTCTCTTACCTCTAATTTCTCGGTTGCTTTAAGCAAGCGGTCGTAGTCGACTTGCCCTTGCACTGTAAGCAGTTCGACCATATAATCAGCCTCCCTGACAGCGCCTTGGACAAGCTCGAGTTGTCTTTCGAACCGCCTCCACAGTTGTACTTTGGCGCGGAGACGGCTGCTTAGCTCGCTGCATGCTGCTTCCAGCTCTGCGTGTGTTTCCTGTATAAATAATGGATAAGGTATATATCTAAATTGATTTTCAATACTATATTTTTTTAATGATTATACTGATTTCAGCGGCAGCGCGCCCATTGCCGTAATGACCACGGGTAGCCCCATTTTCAGCGTTAAATATAAATTATAAATACCTAATGGAAATAGAGTACCGAATTTTTATTGGAAATTTCCTTCTCTTTAAGAATCTCTTAAATATTAATAGTTTTTGAGTTATTAACGAAAAACTAAATGCTTTCTTTTTCATCTTAATTTTTTATTAATAATTGTAATTTTTTATGTGCTAATACATTCTCGAGATACATTTTTCTAAATGTCATTTCGAATCAAGTGAGCTATAAATTCTCATATTTTTCGGAGCTTTATCTCGAATTAACCGAAATTGTTCACCAGACATACGTCATGATTTTTACTGTTCACATTTGAATATGTATTATGATAATTGTTCTTAAGAAATCAAAAATAAACTTGATCTAAAAAACGATACTTATTTGTAGGAGAAAATAAAAAGTGACAATTATAATGTACTTATCGGATATGTTGTTTCATCTATTGTAATCATATAAAGTTACTGAGTTTGAATACATACTCATGATACGGAAACTCTATGAAGCTTTTTAGTTAAGCGAAAATAAATTAGAAAATCTTACCTGTAAAGCCGAGATGTCCCTTTCCACACTTGTTGGTGACATGCAGACTCGTAAGCTAGTTGGCAAAGTATGCAATGCCTGTCTCAAAGCCAGAATGTCTCTCCACTGGGATGCAAGATCTTCGATCAGCTTGTCACAGGTCTCAGACGCTCTTTCAACTACATCACTGCCAAGACGCTCAGCGGCTTCGCATTCTTCTAGCGTCAGCCTGGCGCGACGTTGGCTCTTCTTACACCTCGCTATACCCGCTTGCACCTGAACGATTTTCTCTTTCAATAGCATGCTACGTTCCAGTTCTTCAGATATTTGATCGTCTAATATTCCTGATTGCGTGAGCAATGCTCCCAGACGCTCAGATTCTGCTGTCGGTAATAGACTTAACCTGCCAAGCTCGTTCTGTATCCTGTCTATACGTCCAGTCATTACTTGTAGTCTTTCTATGTACAGATTTAGTTCATCGTCACTTTTTATGACACCTTTAAGACCTTCTACAGCAGCACGAAGCTCTCGTAATTCTTCCTCTAGGATGTTAAGTTTCTCTCCCGAGGAAACGTCCCGGTCAGAGATAGTTTGGATAGCGCTGGCATGAATATTGCCGATTTTAGTGGCCAAGTCACGCCACCTGTCCTCAATTTTAGAGAAGAATTGACGTTGAACCATTTCATCAGATACGGGTAGAATTTCTAAAGCCTTCTCGAATTGCACTCCCGATTCATTCTTAAGATTATTGTGAACTTCGTGCTGAGCTTTTAGCTCCCAGAATCGGCGAAGATTGCCAGTTGTGGTGATGTTCTCAGGGGTAATGAATTCTAGCTCTCTGTTGGCAATCTTCATCCAGCCTTCAATCCTGTCAATCAGATTGTCATACGTTATCCAGTTTTCTCGGAATGCTGTAAGTCTAGTCAATCTAAAGTCAACATCTTCCTGTAATTTCAGCAGGGTATCTAATGCAGAGGAGCACTGGCTCTCTAATCCTGAGCATACTATCAGATTTTGAAGGCTTTCAGTTATGGAAAGGAGACGCAGCATTTTTGCGTAGTGATGAGACACATCAAGACTTATAGATTGATAGAGATTTATGTATTGCTCGTGGTCCATGGAAGTCACGTTGTTAAGATCTGGAACTCTCTGCTGGGCTACAATAAGCCATTGTTGTTCCTCTTTCATTCCATGTTTAAGTAAAGTCCATCGTGAAGCAGCGAGCGTCATTTGTTGGGCACGACTTGCAGCTCTGTCAATAATCAAAGTAGCTCGATCGTGAAGTGAATTATGAAGAGAGGAATATTTTGCTCTCGTCTCACTATCCAAATTATCTTCAAGCGATTCAAGAATGGCTCTACAATGACTCAAGTTAACGAAGAATTTTCTGTGTTTCTGGATTTCTTCATGTAAATGATCTAAGTCTGAAACAATAATCTTTCCATCCAATAACGCTTCCGCTACATCCGTAATCTGACCGAAGTCTTGTAGAGTTTGCTCGTATTCTTCAGCTAAAGAAGCCAGTTGTAGAAGCCTGTCTCTTTCTATGTTGATGGTGTTTTCAATTTGTTTTGTGTCATCTTCGCTGTTATAAAGTTTAATTGGACATTCCTTCTTTGCGTTTGCCTCATCTACTAGGCTGCGGAACCGTTTGAACATTTTTGATACTGTTTCAAAATTGTTTATATTATCTGATTCTATTTTATCAAGTTTATCTAACTTTTTCTGTGTAGGAATATCTGAAACAATCATATCATCTAGCGTGGATTTTACGTGTTCTACATTACTTGCAAGTTTTTCAATGTCATCTAAGAATTTATGCCATTCCTCTTCTACTTCTTTCACTTTAACTGAGCTTTGTTTACTCAAAGTATTAACAGCGTCCACCTGACGCGTTAATGTTTCAATTAAAGTGATTATCTCTTCATTAACTTCTGTGACCTCAATTATTTCCTTCAAATTTTGAATATAACTTTGTAATGATTTCAATCGTTCCGTTTCTTCTAATGAATTAACATTGCCAACTGTCTGTCTTTGAATGCTATATTGGATCTCTTCTAACCAAATCGATATAGTTTCTACAACGATTATTATACTTTTTTCCGTTCTTGTAGGATCATTTTTCTTAAGAGCATTCTTAACTTCATCTAATTCTTTGCTGACAACAAGGTTGTAAGATTTTTCTACTGAAGGTTCTAATAAGGCCAAGGCCAGAGTCCCATCGTGGGCATTTCTTTGAGATTTAGCGATTAAATGTGTTCGCTTTTCAAGAGCATCAAGCAGTCTTTCTTTTTCTGTTTTGCGAGGAAGTGAGTGAGGTATAGTTTTACTTGGTGATGGGGATTTAGATTTAGATCTTTGTACCACATCAGAGTATGTAAGCTTTGGCTGTGTGGTTATTGGCATTGGAAGTTCAGGACTTGCTAGTTGTGATATTCCCTCGTCAATAGAAGAAGCATCTTTACTAGACAATTCTTCGCTAGTCGCTGTAATAGAAAACGATAGTTCGGTATTTATTGGATCTGAAAGGCTTCCTGGAGACTGCACTAATGTTGAATCTACTTTTTTCTTTAGCTTTCTTTTCTTCTGTTTATGTTTTTCTGTTATAATAGACTGTGTTGGTTCTTCAAATTGGCGTTCATTTTTAATGAAATCAGTTGTAGCTTGTGGAATAGAAATTTGAGCATGTAAATGAATTTCATAAGGTTCATCTGTTGTTGTGGAGATGGAATCTTCAGAGTAAATTCTAGGTGACGTTTGTTGAGTACTATCTGTAGTAATAACCTCCTTTTTCTCCAGTTCCAATACAGGTATAGGAGTGGAATCGTCAGAAAGAGATGATGATAATGCAAATTGTACTCTAAGTGATGTCTGTTGTGTACTATCCACTGTTATAACTTCTTTCGTAAGCTTTGATTCATTTATTGGATGTGGTTTCTCAGGAGATCTTGGAGTCGTTTGTTGACTAGTTTCAACTGCGGTTGTTTTAGTTAAATGTGGTTTCTTTAATGACGTGTCTTGCAATTCTATCCTTGGTGAAGTTTGTTGCGTACTATCAAGTGTTATAATTTCCTTTCTACTTACATTCATATCAGGTAAACCTGGAATTACAGATTTGTCTACAGTTTCATGTAGCTCCTCTTTTTTGATAAGTTCAGGCTCATCTGACTGTGTAAAAGAACTAACAAGTAAAACTTCACGAGTTTGCATGCTTGTTTCCACAACATCCTTGTCTTTGTTTGGACTTGTAGAGGTTTCCTGATCTATTAATTCATTTTTATCTGTTTGGATGTCAGTTTCCACAGTTTCCAGTACAATTTCTGTACCCTTTTCATCTTTTTGTACAGTTGGTAAAGGAGATGTTTGCATTTCTCTAGTTTCGGTATTACCTTTAGGTTTCGTTTCTTTGTTTTCGACAATCTCTTCATATACAGGAGATGTCTGTGAAAATTTCTCCTCAGGTTCATATATATCATGGGGAATAACTTGTGTTGTCACTTCAAACTGAACTACTTGCTCAGGTGTTTCTGTCCTGGTTGTTTGCATATCTGAATCGGACATCTTTACTTTCTCAACTATGGTCGATAACTCTTCAACGGTTTGAGTATGAACATTTTTGTCTTCGATTGGTGTCGTTTGGGTTAATGTTTCGCTAATTGGTGTAGGCGAAGTTTGAAGTTCATTATCATATGTTTCCGGTCTAGATACTTCTACAGATTCAGTCAGTTCGGGTGTTGTCTGTATAGAGTACTCTTGTGTTAAGATTTCTTCTACTACAGGTACTGGGTATGTTACCGTTGTAGAAACTTCTTTTTGTATAATTTCCGGACTGCTTTGCACACACTGTTCGATAATTTTTACTTTGCTAATATTAGGTGTGTCGCTTAAAGTATGATAAGATTCATCACACGGTGAAATTTCCCTAATTTCACTGCCAACATTTGGCATATAAGACTTAACATTTCGTTCTGATTGCATTTTAGGTTCCTCTCGTGGCGTTTCAAATGTGATAACAGGTTCATTGGATGTCTTTTTCTTTTTCTTCTTTTCCTTAGTTTTCTTAACAAACACAGGCTCTACGATTTCAACGGGTGTTGATAATGACGTGTCTTCAACATCAGTTGTGCTAAGCTTAGGATATGTTGTTTCTTCGCTTACTGCGATTGGTTTTCGTTTCTTATGTCTCTTTTTCTTTTCAGATGTCGGAGTAAGTGTTAAAGATAAATCTTCTGGCTCGTAACCTTTTTCTTCTGTTACCGGTTCTGATTCAAATAGCGATGAATCAAGTTCTGTTTTATGTCCGATTACAATTTGTTCTAGAACATCCTCACAGGGCTTTGGTGACTCGGTAGAAGGCGTAGTTGGTAAATCCACATAATGACTTAAAGATGAGCTATCAGTATCCGTAATATTCTTTTCTTTTTCAACACATACCTCTTGTTTTATCTTTGTGAATTTACTTTCATAGGATTCTGGTTTACATTTCTTCTTCTTTTTAGTTCGTTTATCCTCTTTGAATGATTCTGCGGAATCTATAACAGGTTTATCTTCCACTATATTGTCAGCTGCAGGAATTTTAATTGGTTCAGTGATAATTTTTACTTCACTTGGCAATGTTATATCAATATCTTTTTTAACAATGGTCGGCTCTTGAGATTCGATATTTTCGACTTTAAGTTCCATTTGCACATTTGGTTCAGTTTCCAAATTTACATCTGTTTTGGTGAGTGACATAGAGATGTCTATAGTTTGTTGCAAATCGGCAGGATGAACTGTAAAAGGTGATTTGTACTCAGGTTGTTGTAAGCCACGTGAATGAGTGTCATGGCGTTCGGATTCGAGAAGCAGGTTGATGTCATATTTATCTCCGAGTTTGCTTGATGATTCAAGGGGCCCAATATAGGTAGTTTGGGTTGGAATTTCTTTGTGTTCGGTTTGTTCAATGGTTGCTAAAAGCTTATTGACACTTTCCGAAGAACCTTGTACTATGGGTTCGAATTGTCTGATGTATGATAGCTCAGACGATTCAGGAACAATAGTCGTATCAGTTTCAGTTATAACTGTTCCTACTTTGAGTGGTTCGACTTCCACAGATGATAGTATCGGACCCTTTTCAGTAACTTTTTGACTGATACTCGTTTTAGGCTCGGTAATCGGAATTGAGAAAGGAGAAATTTCTTTAGCTAAAGTAGACTGTTCTTCTTTGAATCCAGGTGTTTCTTTAGTATAATCAACGATTTCAGTAACTGTTACTTTTTCGACCTCTGAGGGTAGTTCAGGTACGATATTTTCGCCTTCAATGATTTCAACATCATCTGGATCTTCAATTACCTCTTCTGTTATATGTTCTTTTCCATCTATAATCTGAATATGTTTAATTATATGCTTTTTCGTTCTAGTGATCTTCGAAATGTTTTTGGTTGTAATCGTAGCTATTTCAGGTTCACTAGAAATAACAGTTTCTTGAATATATTTCGATATGGTTTCAGGTCCGTCAACCTTAACATCAGATGGTACTGAAGTACTTGAAGACATGGTTGGTTCTAGTTTTTGTTTGTCAACGTAAATATCAAGTACTTCGTCACCTTTGCCATCAGTAATAGTATTGATTAGATCTGGAGTTCCTTCGTCAATCTTTTCAACCTTTTCAGTGCTTGTTTCAGTAATAAAATGCGGATCTTTTTTCAAAACTGATTTAACAGGTACTTTAGATGCTGTTGTGTGGTCTATTTCACTTTCGATAATACTTTTAGTGATGTCAATAGTAGTGCTTTCTTTAGGAGTTTCAGGAATAACTTCAACCATTTTTTCAGTGAACTCTACTTTCTGGTTTACTGGATCTGTAGTAATCGGAACAGTAGTATCTTCAGTAGAAATGCCACTTGTTTTCTGTTTTGGTAAGCTTTCTTCTTGTTCTTGTTTCACCAACATTTTTTCAGGAATTTTAGACATTGCTGAATGATCACTTTCACTGCTGATTAAGTTTTGCGTAATATCGATAATAGACTTGTCTTTCTGCAGTGGAATAACACATTCCAGAGCTGTCGGTTGCGTAAGGGTTACTTCTGATTCAATAGTACGTTCAGTTACGATTGGTTCACTTAAGTGCAAATCAATTTCAGCTGTGACAGTGGAATCGCCTATATATTCATCACCAGGCTCCTCAACTACTTGTTCTGTAACGTATTCATTGCCATCTATAATTTGAATTTGTTTAATAATTCTAATGCGTTTTGTTTTGTCGCCTTTAGTTTGAATATTGAATGTCGTTTTCGGTTCGCCTTCAATGATTTCAACATCATCTGGCTCTTCAATTACCTCTTCTGTTATATGTTCTTTTCCATCTATAATCTGAATATGTTTAATTATACGCTTTCTCGTTCTAGTAATCTTTGAAATGTTTTTGGTTGTAATCGTAGATATTTCAGGTTCACTAGAAATAACAGTTTCATGAATATATTTCGATATGGTTTCAGGTTCGTCAACCTTAACATCAGATGGTACTGAAGTACTTGAAGACATGGTTGAATCTTGTTTTGGTTTGTCAACGTAAATATCAAGTACTTCGTAACCTTTGCCATCAGTAATAGTATTGATTAGATCTGGAGTTCCTTCGTCAATCTTTTCAACCTTTTCAGTGCTTGTTTCAGTAATAAAATGCGGATCTTTTTTGAAAACTGATTTAACAGGTACTTTAGATGCTGTTGTGTGGTCTATTTCACTTTCGATAATACTTTTAGTGATGTCAATAGTAGTGCTTTCTTTAGGAGTTTCAGGAATAACTTCAACCATTTCTTCAGTGAACTCTACTTTCTGGTTTACTGGATCTGTAGTAATCGGAACAGTAGTATCTTCAGTAGAAATGCCACTTGTTTTCTGTTTTGGTAAGCTTTCTTCTTGTTCTTGTTTCATCAAAATTTTTGCAGGTATTTTAGATATTGCTGAATGATCACTTTCACTGCCGATTAAGCTTTGTGTAATATCGATAATCGTCGTGTCTTTCTGCAGAGGAGTATCAATTTCTAAAGCTGTTGGTTTCGTAGGGGTTCCCTGTAATTCAATAGTACGTTCATTTATGATTGGTTCACTTAAGTGCAAATCAATTTCAGCTGTGACAGTGGAATCGGCTATATATTCATCACCAGGCTCCTCAACTACTTGTTCTGTAACGTATTCTTTGCCATCTATAATTTGAATTTGTTTAATAATTCTAATGCGTTTTGTTTTGTCGCCTTTAGTTTGAATATTGAATGTCGTTTCCGGTTCGCCTTCAATGATTTCAACATCATCTGGCTCTTCAATTACCTCTTCTGTTATATGTTCTTTTCCATCTATAATCTGAATATGTTTAATTATACGCTTTCTCGTTCTAGTAATCTTTGAAATGTTTTTGGTTGTAATCGTAGATATTTCAGGTTCACTAGAAATAACAGTTTCATGAATATATTTCGATATGGTTTCAGGTTCGTCAACCTTAACATCAGATGGTACTGAAGTACTTGAAGACAAGGTTGGTTCTTGTTTTGGTTTGTCAACGTAAATATCAAGTACTTTGTCACCTTTGCCATCGGTAATAGTATTGATTAGTTCTGGAGTTCCTTCGTCAATCTTTTCAACCTTTTCAGTGCTTGTTTCAGTAATAAAATGAGGTTCTTTTTTCAAAACTGATTTAACAGGTACTTTTGATGCTGTTGTGTGGTCTATTTCACTTTCGATAATACTTTTAGTGATGTCAATAGTAGTGCTTTCTTTAGGAGTTTCAGGAATAACTTCAACCATTTCTTCAGTGAACTCTACTTTCTGGTTTACTGGATCTGTAGTAATCGGAACAGTAGTATCTTCAGTAGAAATGCCACTTGTTTTCTGTTTTGGTAAGCTTTCTTCTTGTTCTTGTTTCATCAAAATTTTTGCAGGTATTTTAGATATTGCTGAATGATCACTTTCACTGCCGATTAAGCTTTGTGTAATATCGATAATCGTCGTGTCTTTCTGCAGAGGAGTATCAATTTCTAAAGCTGTTGGTTTCGTAGGGGTTCCCTGTAATTCAATAGTACGTTCATTTATGATTGGTTCACTTAAGTGCAAATCAATTTCAGCTGTGACAGTGGAATCGGCTATATATTCATCACCAGGCTCCTCAACTACTTGTTCTGTAACGTATTCTTTGCCATCTATAATTTGAATTTGTTTAATAATTCTAATGCGTTTTGTTTTGTCGCCTTTAGTTTGAATATTGAATGTCGTTTCCGGTTCGCCTTCAATGATTTCAACATCATCTGGCTCTTCAATTACCTCTTCTGTTATATGTTCTTTTCCATCTATAATCTGAATATGTTTAATTATACGCTTTCTCGTTCTAGTAATCTTTGAAATGTTTTTGGTTGTAATCGTAGATATTTCAGGTTCACTAGAAATAACAGTTTCATGAATATATTTCGATATGGTTTCAGGTTCGTCAACCTTAACATCAGATGGTACTGAAGTACTTGAAGACAAGGTTGGTTCTTGTTTTGGTTTGTCAACGTAAATATCAAGTACTTTGTCACCTTTGCCATCGGTAATAGTATTGATTAGTTCTGGAGTTCCTTCGTCAATCTTTTCAACCTTTTCAGTGCTTGTTTCAGTAATAAAATGAGGTTCTTTTTTCAAAACTGATTTAACAGGTACTTTTGATGCTGTTGTGTGGTCTATTTCACTTTCGATAATACTTTTAGTGATGTCAATAGTAGTGCTTTCTTTAGGAGTTTCAGGAATAACTTCAACCATTTCTTCAGTGAACTCTACTTTCTGGTTTACTGGATCTGTAGTAATCGGAACAGTAGTATCTTCAGTAGAAATGCCACTTGTTTTCTGTTTTGGTAAGCTTTCTTGTTCTTGTTTCACCAAAATGTTTGCAGGTATTTTAGATATTGCTGAATGATCACTTTCACTGCCGATTAAGTTTTGCGTAATATCGATAATAGACTTGTCTTTCTGCATTTCCAGAGCTGTCGGTTGCGTAAGGGTTACTTCTGATTCAATAGTACGTTCAGTTACGATTGGTTCACTTAAGTGCAAATCAATTTCAGCTGTTACAGTGGAATCGGCTATATATTCATCAGCAGGCTCCTCAACTACTTGTTCTGTAACGTATTCTTTGCCATCTATAATTTGAATTTGTTTAATAATTTTAATACGTTTTGTTTTGTCGCCTTTAGTTTGAATATTGAATGTCGTTTTCGGTTCACCTTCAATGATTTCAACATCATCTGGCTCTTCAATTACCTCTTCTGTTATATGTTCTTTTCCATCTATATTCTGAATATGTTTAATTATACGCTTTCTCGTTCTAGTAATCTTTGAAATGTTTTTGGTTGTAATCGTAGATATTTCAGGTTCACTAGAAATAACAGTTTCTTGAATATATTTCGATATGGTTTCAGGTCCATCAACCTTAACATCAGATGGTACTGAAGTACTTGAAGACAAGGTTGGTTCTTGTTTTGGTTTGTCAACGTAAATATCAAGTACTTCGTCACTTTTGCCTTCAGTAATAGTATTGATTAGTTCTGGAGTTCCTTCGCCAATCTTCTCAACTGTTTCAGTGCTTGTTTCAGTAATAAAATGCGGTTCTTTTTTCAAAACTGATTTAACAGGTACTTTCGATGCTGTTGTGTGGTCTATTTTACTTTCGATAATACTTTTAGTGATGTCAATAGTAGTGCTTTCTTTAGGAGTTTCAGGAATAACTTCAACCATTTCTTCAGTGAACTCTACTTTCTGGTTTACTGGATCTGTAGTAATCGGAACAGTAGTATCTTCAGTAGAAATGCCACTTGTTTTCTGTTTTGGTAAGCTTTCTTCTTGTTCTTGTTTCACCAACATTTTTTCAGGAATTTTAGACATTGCTGAATGATCACTTTCACTGCTGATTAAGTTTTGCGTAATATCGATAATAGACTTGTCTTTCTGCAGTGGAATAACACATTCCAGAGCTGTCGGTTGCGTAAGGGTTACTTCTGATTCAATAGTACGTTCAGTTACGATTGGTTCACTTAAGTGCAAATCAATTTCAGCTGTGACAGTGGAATCGCCTATATATTCATCACCAGGCTCCTCAACTACTTGTTCTGTAACGTATTCTTTGCCATCTATAATTTGAATTTGTTTAATAATTCTAATACGTTTTGTTTTGTCGCCTTTCGTTTGAGTATTGAATGTCGTTTCCGGTTCACCTTCAATGATTTCAACATCATCTGGCTCTTCAATTACCTCTTCTGTTATATGTTCTTTTCCATCTATAATCTGAATATGTTTAATTATACGCTTTTTCGTTCTAGTAATCTTTGAAATATTTTTGGTAGTGATCGTGGATATTTCAGGATCACTAGACATAACTGTTTCTTGAATATATTTCGATACGGTGTCAGGTGTGTTATCAGATGGTACTGAAGTGCTCGAAAACACAGTTGTTTCTTGTTTTCTTTTGGTAACATGAATATCAGGTAGTTTTTCTCCTTTGATATCTTTAGTAATAGTGTTAATTTGTTTCGCAGTTTTTTGGTCAACGTGTTCAATTTTTTCATTGATTGTTTTAGTAGTCAAATCTGATTCCTTCTTTTGACCTTTAATTGGAATGTTATGGTCTGGTTCTGTAGGTTTATATTTCTTTTCTACTGTTTCTTTAACATCTTCTGGTATTGTAGGCTTCTTAAAGTCTTCACCATAATTAGTTACTTCTGCAAGACACGTGTTTTCACATGGTAGTGTTTCTTTTGTGGGTTTAAGTGACTCAGGCAATGATGTTTCAATATTTTTTGTGTCTGTAAGAGTAGGTTCTAGTGAAATTATCTCTGAAGTTTGTTCATTTATTGCGGGTCTTTTTACTGGACTTATAGAGGAAGCTGTATGATCAATCTCATTACTTAATAAATTCTTAGTTATATCAATAATAGATGTCTTTATTTCATTGCTAGTGTCTTGTATGATTGCTGTCTTCAGATCATCAGTTTCCTTTATATCTTCATCCAACAATGATTTGGGTGAGGGCACATCTTTAGTAGTAGTAGTTATTTTGGTTATTTCAGGTTCTGTTGATTGAATATTCTCTTGAATCATTTGCATTAGAATATCAGAAACTTTGGAAGTCTCCATAGTATATGTATTATCATCGATTAGAGGAAGTTCACGATATTGATCATCTTTCCAGTTTTTCTTTTCCGTAACATTTGTTGTCTGCACTATTATTGGGGGTTTTACACTATCTGTCAATGTATCTTCATTTGATAATTTAAGTTCTTTTGTTTCATTAATTTTATGTTTATCTGAATAATGATGAATCTCATTGTCAATTAAGCTTTTAGTAATATCTGTAATGCTCATGTCTTCTACTGTTTGTAAAGGTAAGTCATCACTAGTTTTAGTGATCTTAGTCGTCATTACAGTTTTAGGCTGATCATCGCTTGCTTCAGTTTCATTTTTTTTTGTTACAATCGAAGGACGTGCAGAGTATTTTGGTTGATCAGTGAGTTGTTTATTTTCCTGAAAATATTCTGTTGCATAAGCTTCCGGAGTAGAACCCATTATGTCACCTTTATGTTGTCGTTGTTCTAACATAACATTTTGGATAGTTTCAGTTGGAATAGTTTTCTTAGCATCATCAGCAATGCTTTCTTCCGTTTCCCTTAAATCTTTTAGTTTATTTGTTGAAATTATTTCGTCAATTTTCTTCGATTCTTGATTTTCAGTTTCGTTGGAAGTAGTTGAGATTTGAGGATCGCGCATTTCTACTGTTTTTCTAATAATTGTTATTATACCTTCAGACACATTCGATGTTGTACCATCTTCTCTTGATCTGGAAGTTTCTTCTTCAAATTTTTCGGAATATTTTGGTGATTCTTTAATGTCAACAGATTGTATAATGTTATGTATATTTTGTGTAGATGGAACCAAGGATACTGCAGATTGTTCTGTCTCACTGCCTTTCATACTTATACTTACGTCAAAGGAAGATGTGTCTTTTTGAATACATTCGTCATAAGGCTCTTCGACAACATGCTCTGTTATTTGTTTTTTACCGTCTATAACTTGAATTTGTTTTATTATTCTTACTCGCTGTGTTTGCATATCTCCAGATTGAATACTATGAGTCTCGTTAGGTTCTTCTTCAATTATTTCAATGTCATCGGGCTCCTCTATTACTTCTTCAGTGACATGTTCTTTTCCATCTATAATCTGAATGTGTTTGATGATACGTTTTTTTGTTCGTGTAATTTTTCTGGTCACTTTTTGAACAGTTGCTACGTTAGATGAACATGTCTCGAAGGTTGAATGATGTATTCCATGAGTAATTAATGAAGACTGTCCATCTTGTGGTTCTTGTACATAGTAGGTTTGCTGAATAGTTGGTTCAGAACTATCAAATGGCAACGTGTCGTATGATTCAGAAATAGTGAATGTCTCAGGTGGAGTAGTTTCTTTGTTATGAGAAGTATGAACAATTCTTTCAGCCGTGACTGCTTGCACAGGTGACGAATCTCTGTCTTGAGAAGTACGAATATTTTTTTCGGTTTGGATTACTTGTGTGGTAGCACCGTGCTCACTTTCTTTTTTCATAAACTCTTCCATAAGTCTAGTTAATTCTTGTTCCTGAGCACTCTCATTTGCTGAAATATTGTAATGTTCGTTTTCACCTTTTGGAATATTGTTCCCAGGTTTATCGTCAGGTTTAATTTGTTTTGATTTATATTTCTTTAATTTTTCTTTATTTTTGTTGGATGGATCATCACGCATGTCATCAGAATCACCTAATCCTTCTAACTCGATATTGCCTTCTTTTACATTAATAGAAATTCTTGGGATCTGTTCTTCAAATACTTCTATATTATCGGGTTCTTCAATAACTTCTTCAGTGACATGTTCTTTTCCATCAATGATTACTACTTTGCGAATAATACGTTTTCGTGTTTTGATAACTCTCTTAGTAACTTGCTGAACTACAGCGGTGACACTGGATGTAGATGTTTGAACGTGAGCTGGGATTTCACCCTCTGCTAATTGTAATATTTCTTCTGGTTTCATTCCCTCATCTACAGTAATCATCATATCCGGTTTAGAGGTAAATTCCTCTACAGTAACTTCACCACCAGGTACTCTTGTAATTACTTCACTACCATAAGTGTGGTATTTAATGTTTTGTAAATGTCCATCATCCAAAAGAGTAGAAGTAGATCCCTTGTCTCCTTTTAGAGTTATTTGCGAAAATGACTCATCAACACCGTCTTTAGAAAGTATCTGAGTCCTCTGTTCTTGGGTCTGGTAAGTCTGTTGTTTGGTTACAAGAGTTTTTCTAATTTTTTTGATGATAATTCTTTTTGTACCATCCGCGTCCACGACAACTTCGGTCGTTGTCTCGTCAGGTTCTACCATGATTGTTTCAAAAGATTGAGGAAGACTATGGGTAATATTCAACTGAGCGTCTTTTCTTTCATTTTCATCCATGTAATTTGCATCAACAAATAGTGACTGTTCATCGATATTTTGTTGTCTCTGCACAGGTCTGCTAGCAATTTCAATGGTTTCATGGCCATCTGATATTACTTGTCTAACTTGGATGTTTTCTAGAGTTTCTTGCATATGAGGCAGTGGCTCACTCGTTTGAACTTCTACTTCTTTCGGTGGTGCACAAGTTATAGATACGTCATGAGTTGTTATTATTTCAGGCTGACAAATAACTGACTTGTCAGTGACAGATGGTGCATCTGACATGAGACTCTTACCAGTTTGAGTTTCTATAGTGAAAGTAGACTTGTCGGTCACCTTTATTTCTTGACGTACAGGTTCTTGATTAGGCTTACTCTCTTGTATCGTAGTTATTTTTATATTTTCTTTCACATCCGGAACATCTTGAACATTTTCTCGCACTGTTGGTATTTTGTCTAAATTCTCCTCTAGTAAAAGTTCTTTTGCGAGTGTTGTTTCTTTTGTTATTAACTCTTCTTTAACTATATCAATATCTTTCGGTGTTACAATTTCCTCGGGCATTGACGTGGAGTCAATAGTTCTGTCTGTTTGACATATGTCGTCTTCCACTAACTCTGGCGCTGATCTGATCTGCAGAAGTACTTGTCTCAATCTCTCTATCTCTACAATGACTAGATGCTTTGTTTCCTCCAACGCTTTCTGCATTAACTTTAATTTTACTTCCAAAGTTTGACTAGATTCACCATAGCTTATCACAGTTATAGATCTGAGTATAATTTCATACTCTTCATATTCTCTTATATAACGTTCATAAATTTCAATATATCTAATAATGTCTTCTTCGGTAAGGAAGTCTACTTGCTCAGTGGACTGTTTAAGGCCACTGTTAATGGTCTCCAACCATTTGTCAAGTTTAGCGATCTTCTCTTGCTGTTCTTCAATTTCTGTCGCTCTCCGTGACACTTCAACTTTTGCGTCCTGCAATTTTTTATAGTGAAATTAATATTTATGTATTATTATATAGTAAGAAAAAGCACCGGGCCCAGACTTAATAACAAATGAGATGATAAAAACATCAGCAATAGTACCAGAAAACCTGAAAATACTTACAGACTTATACAATACAATATTAAATACAGAATATATACCATCTTAATGGACTAAGAATGTAATTATATTGTTACATAAAAAAGGTGATAGAAATATCATTGAAAATTATAGACCCATAAGCCTCATGTCAAATATCTATAAAATATTCTCAAAAATGATTCTAAATAGAATAACAAAGATAATGGATGAACAACAACCAATAGAACAGGCTGGTTTTAGAGCTGGGTTTTCAACTGTCGATCATATGCATGTCATAAAACAACTAATAGAAAAATGCCAAGAATATGGAAAGGCCTTGTATATCGCTTTTGTGGATTATAGAAAAGCATTTGACTCTATAAATCACGATTCGCTTTGGCAAGCTCTAATACAGCAAGGAGTACCAAAAAAATATGTACGGATAATTAAAAACATATATGAGAATAGCACAGCACAAATAAAATTAGAGTCAACTGGCGAGGAGTTCCCAATTGCTAGAGGGGTGAGACAAGGAGATCCGTTATCCCCAAAACTTTTCTCAGCAATCTTAGAAAGTATATTCAGAAATTTAGATTGGGATAGCTTTGGCATAAATATAAATGGCAGGCAACTAAATCACTTGCGGTTCGCGGATGATTTAGTTCTAATATCAGACAATGCTAAAACACTCCAGACTATGCTGCAACAGTTGACTGAAGCGAGTAAGATGGTTGGCCTTACCATTAATAAAACAAAAACAAAAATAATGACAAACAGGGATGAAATAGCAATAAAAATAGACAGTGAAAACATTGAATATATGAAAGATTACATATACCTAGGGCAAATAATATCATTCAAAGACCAAACTGACTCAGAAATAGACAAGAGAGTGTCTTGTGCCTGGAAAAGATACTGGTCCCTTAAAGATATATTTAAAAGCAAAAACTTTCCTATGGCAGCCAAGAAAAAAGTGTTTGCTTTATGTGTCCTGCCATGTCTCACATATGGGTGTCAAACGTGGGCGCTGACGCAGAAACATTACACGAAACTGAGAACATGTCAAAGGGGAATGGAAAGAAGCATGATAGGCGTCACACTAAAAGATCGTACAAGAGCACAGGAAATAAGGTTAATAACAAAAGTGGAAGATATAATAAAGAAAATCAGACAATTGAAATGGAGATGGACAGGACACATGACAAGAGACAGCAAGATAAAATGGACAAAAATTGTTTCAGAATGGTATCCACGGGATGGTAAAAGAAAAAGAGGTCGACAAGTAAAAAGATGGACAGATGACATAAAGAAAATTGGAGGTACAATATGGCCAAGAAAGGCAAACGATAGGATGTTATGGAAACAGCTGGAAGAGGCCTACGTGTCACATGACACGCTGACCACTAATAACGGGCACCTGATGTGTAAAGATTAAAAAAAAAATAATAATAATTTTAGTTTATATGTGTAATTAGTAGCAGCAATAAAGGCTTAATAATAATAAGAATATAGTAAGAATATATCATATAAAAATTACCAACTTTCGTAATGAATTTCAAATGTAAGTATTTATTTATTTACAACTTATATAAAACTTATATATACTTATTTAAAATATTTTAAAACATTATTATCATATTAAGCGTTACGGCCTGCTCACGCATACATCCATTATTGACGGTTTTTATTAATAACGATGGACGTACCATACAACTGGACGTATTCGTGAGTATGTGAATACAGTCAGGAGAGATACGTATAGAAATACGAGTGGCACGTAGGTGCCACTGAAGAAATAAAAACTAATCGTATAAAAATAGCGATTCGTCTATGTGTGAATTAGCCCTTATAGAATATGTTTCAATTATCGATTTGAAGTAAGCAGAGTGTTTTCTTTGAATTATATTATTCTCTATAGATACTTTTAATGTATTATGTACAAAAACACAACATGGAGTTACGTGTTAGAACTTTAATAGTTCTTCTGGTTTTAAAAACATTACCGTTTACGATTGAAGTCGTTCATAGTATTGTGATGATGTCTATAAATAAAACCATGCCTATAATGCATGCAACCATGCATTAATAAAATAAAAAATATTAAGTTACCTTTCTTACCTGGATGATCTTTAGACCCTGACGCGCTTGGGTGAGTAGCTTTGAGATTCTTGCCTTCATCGTGACCAGGTCTTTCAGTAAAGCCTGCACCTCCGCCTCCTGGCGGTATTCCATGATCTTTTGCTCTAGGAGCACCGCTGCTTCTTCACACTTGACTAGAATTGTGATTCCCTCCTAAAATGTATAATATTTGGAATAACATTAACATATCACAAACGTTCATGATCAGTCGCGTCGGAAATGTTAAATTTCTAATAAATCTAACAAATAACGGATTTAAATAAGCTAAAGATGGATATTTCTCTTACTATGAATTCCAAAGATAAACGAAGACTGAGTAGAAAGTATTTAATTATGAACATCTAAAGAGTATTTTAATAAAACTGACGAGTCAACAATATTTGTTAAAATCTCGACAACATTTAATCAAAGATACATTAATTAAAAGGTAATGAAATTAAATATTAATCCCCAATATTTTAATGTAACATGACAAACTTAATAGTTATATTAAGTATTTTATGTAAAGTTGTTTTGATAATTGTATATTAAAATTAATTACTTATACCATGAGACTAACTTTACATTATCATGTCTCAAATAGAGAAAAAAATATCTGATTGTAAACCAGTAATTTAATTAATATACAATCTAAAAACAGAAAAATATTATTCAAAGGAATAGGTAGCGTAAGTTCATTCTAGAACTTCAGAATTTAACACATACCTACATACCAATACGAATATAAAATACACTGCAGTAGATCCGGTATGCGCGTATTATCAACATTTCTCAGTTCAACGACGCGCAGAATAATGGTGATAAACAAACATACATGGTGACATTGTTTCTCTGTATAAGCTATATTTAACCGTGAACACTTCGACATACCGTCTGAATTCGCTCAAACCTCTTATGTCATAAGATAGCTACACAATGATATCACTTTTACTGCATAAATCAACGTTGCATTTTGATTAATTAGTGGAATTTCTGTTGACACGTCATCCTGTTCACTAAACTAAGTACTTTATGCTACTAAACCTTTAGTATATCTATTCATAATGGTTTTTTCGATTTTTAAACAACTCAAACAAGAAATTTAACATAACTTCTAAATATCTAATATTTTATATTTATTCCTTAGCTAATTAATTAAACCATTAAAAAATTAAATATTTTTTTATGAATATTTCTTGTTCTGTAAACAAGCTACTAAATCTCGATATTGTTTTCGTTTTTGTTGCAAAACATAAATTATGTTTACGAGACTCGCTTATATTTACTAAAAGCCATTTAACACTCAAGCTTGGCCTGTATTGATACCTACTCTGTTTATATTTAAACAGGCCGAGCTAAATATATAAACTTTACCCGAGAGAGATCCTTGTGATTATTATCATGGTATGTAAAACTTATCATAATCAAGTGTATTATTACTCACGTCCTCATGAGACATAATAAAGGTTTACATAAATAATGACTATGATGTCATCCAGAAGTATTACAATTCAAAATAATTAAAATTGTTGATCAAAGTCTATTTAAAATAAATGAAATAAGGAGGAACCTCAAAATAATAGTTCTGAACACTAAAGACCATTCAGACCAAAATGCAAGCCAATGAATTTAACGATGATAGTGATATAACGGTCATAAACGACAAGACAAAATATAAATGAGATGTAAAATGAGTTATCATTAAACCGATCACTGGAAAGTTCTAAATTATCAATTAGGTACTTGCTTCATATCAATAAAAGTGAACACGTAAACCAAAAGTAAAAATATTACCTTATTGTGTAAAAAAAAGTGAGGATCACTTTTAATCACAAACACAAGAAACAACAGTTGACATTCCAATTAATTTATCGTTTCGTTTAACTTTTCGTATCGGGTACCGCTCCGCACTCGGTTTGGTCTACTAGTGCCCAAGTGCATGTCGCATGAAGCCAAAACACTTCACTTTATTATTAACTCCATCGCGTAATATGGTGACATCATCGATAGATGAAGCAGGAATAATATATATATGTACGTAAATTGACTAACTCACTGTCAAGGTCACCATGGACGGTGGTCTATTTGAAGAGATTACTCGATCACACATTGTAATTATCGATAACGTAAAACACTAGTTTCTACCATTTATAATTCTAGTTTTGTTTATACAGAGGGTGCATTAACTTGCTTTATAGAAATAGAACAAAACTTTTCAACAGAAAAGTTAAGAATATTTACAGCTGTATTTAAACTGATGTGTTCAACGGCGCATTCGATATTTATCAGGGTTCCATCTGCGGCTTTGTAGTTAATAAGTGTTTTCTGTTCAATAGTATTTACAGTGAAACTCACCTTAAGACCTTCTTCCATAGCTTCGAGACTCTCGTCCGGCAGGTCTGACAGTTTTGTTTGTACATCCCTGATTTCTCCGAGTAGACTTTCAATATCGTTAGATAACTCATCCTGAGAACACACACATATATTAGGAACACACACTTATGTACAAAATATGACGGGCAACCAGAAATACACATTGACTGATATCATGTGATAGAAATCAATTTCCATTAGTCAAATTATAAATCGAATAATGCTCATTCTATTTACGAGGGAATAAATCACGGTAAATACACCACTAGAAACGGTGTTGGAAGCCGTTCAACGGTGTAATAAGATTTAAGTCCCAAGGGTATGAAAATAAACATTTACTAACTTCTATTGTTTTCTTGACGGACGTTAAGACAGTATTCTTAAGAAAATTAATTTAAAAATATGTATACTTTTGGTTACACGTCACTATAAACTTGAACGATAAAAACTTCCGTCCACGTACTCATTCATGGATCATGGACTGTGTTAGGAACACGATACAACATCGACTCAAACATATTAGTTCATACAAAATTTGGCATGACATGCTATGATTTCACTGATAGTTTTATAGATTTCGTACAAAACTACAATTAGGCCTTGAAAATTATTGAAAAGAAGTCAATTAATCAAAGTAATATGCTCTATACCTTTCGCAGGATAAAAGCCAATATAATTTCATTACTTTTGGCTTATTTTGAGGGACATAACTTTTGAATAGAAAATAATTTAATTATAAGAGAAATAACGTACAATAAAAAAATAATTACACAACAATATACTAGTCAACTCATGTCTCTCAAATTTGAATTTTTGTTAGTTTTTGTCAAATTTTGCGTGTTTGAAAGCGTGTGCGATACACACCGACAAGCAAATATTTCTCAAGGTACGGAGCACTTGAATAAATCAAATATACATTACAAAAAAGGGTTGCAATCGAGTAACATAATTCTTTGTTAAAACAATGCAAAAAAAACAGGTTATGAATTTTTAACAATCTATGTATAGTTACTTGGGTAAATCTAAATGAACTTGTCACAAATATAACTGACCTTAGTAAAATATGTATTTGTTTATGTTTCTCGCAGACAAAAACTGTAAAGTTACATTTTATCGTGATCTGAATTCATTTGCATCAAATGTTTGAGAACCTTAAAATAGCAATTCAGACCGCTTTAACAGTGAAAAGATCACGTTTAAATCTAGAAACAATTTTAGAAAAAAGCGACAACAATGTCGATCGTCTCGTAGTCGCCAAATATCAACAAACATTCAGGGTAAGCACGGTGGATAGAATATTAATATAATAATACATAATAAATAAATAAAACAATATAAATACACATATTTAATTTATTAAAATCAATAAGATCTTTGACAAATGACTAGTTTTCGTTGACTAGACATGACTAGATTCACAAAATATAAAAAATAAAGAGAATGATTAACTATTAATACCAAATGCATAACTACAAGTATTTACTGCGAAATACAAGTGCTTGCCAAAACTTGGCGCTACAAGACGAACGGCTTTGGCGTTGCTACACAACTCACGATATACAACATTGTAAAATGTGAAATTAAAAATTTAGTAGTAAAATCATGCCAAACATAAAAAATAATGTGTAAAACTTTACAATACGACTGGATGTCAGTCACCTTGGGTGTTCTCCTGGATGTTTCTCCGTCCACCAGCTCCTGTAGGGTAGAGGATAGGGCAACTGGTTCTGAAGGTAAGGTTGTTAGTATATCCTCCCTAGTATCAGCTCGCGGGGTGTCCTCGCACGGTAGGACGTGAGACTTGTCGAGGGTTTCCATACTCAAATAAGAGCTCTGGTCTTTCCAACTACAGATACCACCCGGCAAGTCCATGGAGATATAATTGGGATCATAAGGCGAACCGCGGCAGTCTTTGGGTTCTTCCGTTTCGGAAGAATGACCGGAACTGCCGCCAGGATCCCTGTCCTTGTCGTTCTGGCTTTTAAATTCAAATTCGGTGTCAATTAAGGAAGTCGGTCTGGTCTTATTAGCCATCATGAGGAAGTATCGGCACTCCGCGTCATGATATAAATGCTTATCAGACCAGAATGTTTTATCATGGAAGATATTCTCTTCAACGCTTCTACCATCATTGTCAGGAATTACGATATACCTATGAGATTCAGATATAGTATTTTCTTTAATTTCTAAAGGATCTAATTTAGGCGCCCGTTTGATTAATGACAATTCCTCATCGTCCGCTATGTGTTTATAGGCCCAGAATTGATCAGTTTTCAGATTTGTCAAAATGTTAGCAGTGACAGTGGTTTTAGTGTTAGTAGGTATTGTATTATCTACTATTGATTTATTACGTGTCTCCTCTACATTGATTGTGTTTGGTTCATGTGTAGTTTGTGGAGTTTCTGTGTCTTTTTGTTGCGATTTTGTCTCAGCTTCTTTCGTAACATCTAAATCTGGTACCTCTTTGGGTTCATAAATATCAAGGGTTTCAGACTCTGTTGTATTATGCTCGGAGATTTTTTCAGTAGTTATAGCTATTTCTGTAGCATGTTTGTTGGCATGTTCTCCGTTAATATCCTTAGGTGATTTAAATTCTTCTACTATAAAGTGTTCTTCGGATATAAAAGTGGACTTATTTATGTCTATTCCAGTATCTGTAGTAAATTCTGGTACTGGTTTATTGAATTCTTTAGGTATTTCATTTATTTCCTTTATAACCAGAGAAGCTGTTTCGGTTTCTTCAGGGTTTTGAGATTCTTTTTCCGAAGCATATTGTGTAGAAAGTTCTGTAAGTTGTAATTCAGCCTCACTGACACCGAAATCAGCACATGATTTTTCATTATGTTCGAGAGCTTCGAATGATTTATTTTTGACACTGTCAGTAAAAATAATTTTCGTAGTTTGTGTTCCTATATTATCTTTTTCTGATATATCTCCAAGCGTTATAACGTCTTCTTCTTGTGTAAAGGAGATTGAATGATCTGGTGATTGTGTTTCAGTAATAGATATTGGGTCAGTTACATCAAGCAACGAATCAATCATACTAATGCTGCCATGTTGGTCACCCCTTTTGATTTCATGCTTACTCGTATTATTTTCAATAATTTGTGTTGTCTCCTGTTCTGACAATACGACATCAGGTTCTGGAGTAGCCAAAGATGGAGTCATATTATCCAATAATTCATCGTATTGGTATTCTATAGAACTTTGAGTATCCGTTAATCCTTTTGGTGACTCATCACTAAGTATAGATGAATCATTTTCGGGTAATAACATTTCTTCAATTTCTCGTTGCAAATCCGCCATTTTATGCTCTAGTGATTGTTCTTCAGAAATGTTTTCTTCTTTACGTTTGCCCGATTGCAAATGCGTCATTTTATCCTCTAATAATTGATCTTCGAAAATATGTTCTTCTTTAAGTATTTCTGTATGTAAATCTTTTTTATGTTTCATATCTTTTTTCACTTCAGTAATATTGTCGTCTTTAGTAATAAAGGTGCTTGAGAATTTTTGTTCATCAGATAGAAGCAAATCTTTACCACTAGGAATCGTTTTATCAATGACTGAAACTCCTTGTGATTTAGACATAGTTTCTAATGACTCCTGTATTTCAATGGATATTATTTCAGAAAGATTTTCTAATACATTAAGTCCACTAGGGTCAACTTTCCAAAATTGAGCTTCGGAAAATAGTCTATCTTTAACCGGCGTTTCTACAGACTGAGGTGTTGAACTTGAGGTTTCTAGTTTTGCTGGAAAGACTTCAGTTACATCTTTTGATTTCGATGGTAATTCTTGTTCTGAGGATGTTATTTCAACAGCAGATAGACTATCGTCAATTGCAATAGGCTTCGTGTCAGATTTTTTATTTTTCTTTTTCTTTTTATTCTTTTTCTTTAATTCTGGTTCGGCTGCTTGTACTTCTATATTTTTCTCAATCTTATGTGTTTCTACAGTTTCTAATTTAGGTATTTCTTCAATGAGTTTCATAGGTACATCCTTAGATTTCGACGCACGTTTCCTTTTATCTTTCTTGGTTGCCTGTTTTTCTTCGTCTGATGTACTTGGAACAATGTCTATTATTTTAGATTTAATTTCCTTATCTCTAGACTTTGTTGAGCGACTCTTTCTTTCTTTTTTTGGTGGTTGTTTTTCCTCATCCGAAGGAGTACTTTGAACAGATTCTATATCGTCAGTTTTGAGAGTAGTTATGAATGCTTCAAATCTATTTTCCGATTTCTCGCGCATCACTCGTTTTGGAGAGATATTTGATGTTGACCTCGAATGGGTATCACGTGAACGGGATCTGGATCTTCTGTTTCTATCCACAGTTATAAATCCTTCTGCATCTACTTCATAGTCTGGTTTGTGGTGTTCAAAATTGGACTCGTCAACTAAAATTATTGGAGTTCGGGCTGCAGCATGTACTGGCTCATTCTGCTGAACTTCAACTTTCTGAACTCTATCTGGCGAGGAACATTTTGCAGCCACTATTTTAGCCCATGAATCAATGGTAACATCAGTTTCTGCAATTATTTCTTGTGGTATTGATATTTCAAGCAATGAATCTGGAAGTTCTTCAATAATTGAAGAACTTACATACGGTTCTTCAATAACTTCAGTAGATTCTTTTGTTAAGATCTGGAAAGTCTCTTTGTCCTTAATGTCATGTGGAACTAAGCCTTCAGCTACAACATCAGCATAAGATTTTCCATCTTCAGCAGATTTAACCCATACATTTATAGGTTCAGAGTGTACTGTCAGAATTTCAGTAAGATTTTGTTGGACATCCAATGACTCGGAAGCGGTATCCTTTTTGTCATCCTTCTTTTTCTTTTTCTTATTTCTTTTAGGTTTTGCTTCAATGTGTTCTTCATGAGGTATGTCCTCGGAAGATGCATGCTCTTTATTGGAAGTAACTCCAAAGTCTTCTAATTTTTGGTCTGATTTTTCTTTCTTTGTTTGCAAGACTGATGAGTATGAAATTGGCGACCCAGTGCAGGACTCTCCTGCAAGCTCTTGCTTCAATTCTTGTTTTCGTTCATCTTCCAACAGTTCAAGTGTTGCTTTTTTCGCCTTTCCTTCATATTGAGTTACATTAACCGGTTCATTTATTTTGGTTTCAGACACAGATGGAGTAATTGTCTGATACATGTATGAAGGTGTAAATTCTGGTGCATCAGCAGATAAGTTTGAATAAATAACTGTGTTAGAATAAGAAGGTTTAAACTCAGGAATGGAGTCAATTTCTGGAAGGAGATCATGCAAGCTATGAATAGGAGATTTTTCTACACGAGAGTTAGTTGTTTCTGGTTTATTTATATCAGACGATTCTGTTATCATATTTGTTTTTGTTGATTCTGTTTGATTCGTTACCACATTAGTTAAAACATTAGATACGTCTATAGATTTTACAATTTGATCCGTACTTAATTTATCCCTAAACAGCGAATTTACATTTTCATATGCAGGAGTTATTTGGGCTTTATTTGATTCTATCTTAGGTGAATCTGAGTGTTCAGTTTCAGATAAAATAAATTTCGCCGAGATAGTTTCGAGGGTTGGTCCGTGTGTTTTATTGATAACATCTGCCATATCAAATAATTGATTGACTTTTTGTGATTCTATTGCTCTTGATAAATCTTCGCATAAATCTGTTTTAATTTCATCTGTGTGAGTCGCTGCTATATCAGGTGTAATATTTCCTGTAAATTCATTTTGAGGCTCTGGTGCTAGTTGTGATTCTTTTATACATAAACCAGACTGTAACATATCTTGAGCAAGTTCTCTGTTTTGGATTGATTTCTTTACATCTTTAATGTCGCCGAAAACCATAGGGATAAGTGTACCATCAATATCAGGAATATTAAACGATAATTCAATTTTATTTGCCAGTTGTTTATTTCCATCGATAGTATCAACAGATTTCGTGGGTTTGAATTCGTTCTCAATAGTAGTTAGGTCAAACTGCTTAGGAATATTGTCTTCAACATTAATTATTTTCTCTACAGTTTCTTCCTTTTGAGGTATTTCAGATACTTGCACAAATTCAGTTTGACTGTTTGATTCAACCACAGTATCGAATGTTTCAATATCTTTTACACTATATACAGCGTCATCAAAATTAACGATTTCAAATGAATTATCTTCTTCAGCTTGTTCTTTTTGATAAATAGAGAACTGGTCAACATTTTCTTCTAATTCAGTAATTTCCGTAAATGCTTTTTCTGGTTCTGTCTTATTTTCTATTGGGTTTACAACATCGATATCAGATTGTAATGTTTGTTGAACTTTTTTAATTTTAATATCTCTTGGATGCATAGAACTTAAAATCTCGTCAGTATCTATTATCTCAAAAGATTCTTCGTTGTCTTCCACTGTCGGTGCTTTATTAGATGTGTCTGATTTAGTTAGAACTATGTCATCTTTTTTCTCATTTATTTGGGTCAATTTATTAGAATCATCAATACTAGTTGATAAAGGAATTGTTTCAAATCCAATATGGGTTTTTTCTATAGGAGTCATAGCATCTTTACCACCGTAAACAACTGATACGGGAGTATTAGTAAGATCATCTACTTCGAATGAGAATTCTATTTTCTCAAAACTTGTTCTTAACGCTGGTTCACCAGTTGATAAAGGTTTCACGATACAACTTGTATTAAAAGCATCATCAGCAATATCTAGTTTACTTGAAGAATCATTAACCTGATCATCATTAGATAGCGATTGAATTTTATGATCGGGGGCTAGTGAAAATTGTTCATTCAGTGACGAATTTCTTAATGCTAGTACAAGTTCAGCATCCCGTATTTCATTATAACTGTAACTTATTGGGTCATAAATAATTGTTTTGCGTTCGTGATTTACTTTATTTTCTTCTAGATTGTTATCACTCATGGGTACACTTTCGATGGTAGAAACATTTTTTCTTTCTTCTACTATTGTAACCTCAGTGTTTATATTATTCTGACTAACGTCAGTTGCAATTTCTACGTTAGGTGCTTTATTGCCGATGACTACTGCCTTAGCAGCGACACTAGTTTTAAATATATTTTCTTCGAAAGCTTGAGAAATTTCTTGATTAGGAGAAACACAATAAAGCCCAAATACATTTTCAGCATCAATAATTTCATGATAATTAAATCTTGGTATTTCATAAACGTTTCCATGCTCTGGAAGCTTATGTGTAATTTCAAGAACTAAAGATTGTTTTTGTTCATTGGTGAAGAGCAATTCATTCATAGTTTTGTCACTGGTTAAAGCAACTGTTTCTAAATCAATAGTACCATCGTGTACAGAAAATTCCGAAATATTTTGCGTTGTAAAATTTTCAATTACTTCAGGCGTTACAGGGGTAGATTCTCTAGTTCCGCCCCTCGACTTAGCAATGATAGATGCAAGTAGCTTTTCTGCATCATTTATTTCGTGGTAGCTTATTATTGCTTTTGTTGTTTCGGATACTACTACAGGACGTTGCTCTACTTCTATTATTTTAACAATGTCCTTTGTTGAAGTAGGTTTATCTTCTTGAATCACATGAGTAGGCGTTTCATTTTCAAATCCAATATCTGACTGTGGCTGCTCAAAAGTAGTTTTGTGACATTGTAGATTTGTTCTCGTCTCTTCTTCTGAAGTAATCAGATCGACTTCTACATTTTCTAGTTCACTATGCAAAGGTACTTTGAATATTTGATCAGGACTCCCACGAGTTATTACAGACTTTGTGTCTTCCTCAATATTGCTATTGCCTTCTGAACTTGCTGATGTGTCAACAAATATGTTCTTTTGCTGATAAGAGCCTAAAATACTTTCAGCATCAGATATTTCCTGGTAGCTGTATCTCGGAATTTCAAAACTTAAATGCCATTCTGAAGGTTGTTTATATGGCATTAATTTAGAACCATATTCAACATCACTTTTAATATTTTTTATTAATTCTTCGTTATTGAAATAACTCGTCGACATATGAAATGAAATCTTTTCATCCGCTACTTCCTCGATGTCTTTTTTAACGCTTTGCATTAACATAACATCGCTAGGAATTTGGGTATTTTGTAAATCTAAATCTGGCTCAGAAACAGCAAGTAGGGGCTTAGTATCCTTTCCTATCCTTGCCTTGCCTAAAGCAAGATGCTTTTCTGCGTCTACTACTTCATGATAGCTTGTACGCGGTAGACCATGACTTGATATATCAATGTCAATGCTATTTACTCCTGATCTTGGATCTTTTTGTATATTATTATCAAATCTCACAATGTCAGGACTAATTATTTCAGGCTCTGGCTCTAAATCTAAGATGTTTTCGGACGACGTAAAATGAACTTCGTCTGATACTAATACTTTAGTATTTTCTTCAGATACAGTTCCATAGAAACCAATTTCATTGGTTTGTTCATTGTTCATTAAATTAAGAGTTTTCTCAGTTATAGTTGTATTATCTTGATTAATAGAAGTAATAATCTCAAGCTGTTTTTCAGCAAAATCAGTAGTATTACTAACAGGAGTATTTTCTTCTTTTTCTGTGTTTTTATCATTTGCAATAATATTTGTCTGGGACATTAAATCTTGTTTATCAAAATGTATATTCAAACGACCAGCAGTATGGCAGGTTTCTTTTGGTTCTTCAAGCTCTAGTGAAGATTGATTACTTTCTATATTTGGGATTATAAACACAGTTTCACATTCTTTCGTTTTGGATTCAATTTCTGGTAATATAGATACGGTTTCCTCTTTCAGTGTTGCCTGTTCATGTTTGTTTTGCATTATTTGGAAATATTTATAATCCAGCTGGTATGTATCAAGATCGAGAGAGTAAGTTTTAAAGTCATTTATAAGTTCTTCGTATGGAATATTTGTAGTCTTTTCATTTTTTATTTCAACTGTTTTATATCGATCTTGTATTGATCCAAATATAGCTTGGTCAAGTATTTCTGTAAAGTCCTCTTCTACTATTGGTTTTGTTGTTGGCCTATTTTCCAAAGTTTCTACAAACGCATCATTGTCTTTCGAACTATGAATATCAGTATTTTTACTATTTGCAATATTTTGTTCCTTGGTAATTAGATTATCTGTTAAATTTGTATTTACAGAATCAGTTTGAAGTACTATAGTAGATGACTGAGCATAACCAGATTTTTCTTCCGCACTGGTCGTTATCACATTTTCTATAGATTGTTCTTTTTTATTTGAAACAACTGAATCAATTTCTTTATTTGTATCTTTAACACTTTCTTCAAAGGTTTCTGTTTCTTCAAAATGGATTTGTTTTGTAGTATCGCAGAAAACATCAGACCCTTGCATCTGCACTAAAACCTCATCTTCATAATTAATTTGTGGTACAGATTCAATACCTTCGATCTCCTCTAACTTTTGACTAAGTTTAGTTGTGGTTTTTGCTGGTTCATTTACAATAGATTCCATTTCAGTCACATTACTGGAATCACTCAGTGTATTACTTACAGTAATATCATCTTCAATTACTGATACGTTTTCTAGCGGTTGAAGATCATCCAATGAGTTACTTTTGCTTCTGAAAACCTTAACAGTTCTAATAGGAGGCAATTTCTTTTCTTCATGCGTTATTAAATATATGGTACGTGTTTCAATATCCTGAATAATTGGCTTATAACATGTGATTTCCTCAACGATATTAATTGACCCTTCTTTAAAGGTTTCAGTAGAGAAAAATTTGTCATTGTTATTTTGTTCATTAAGAGGACTTGAAAAAGATGGAGAAAGATTTTCTTGCTTAAATTCCATTTTAGTTTTATCGTCATATGTGATAAAATCTTTGGAAGTACTTTCTACTGATTTTGAAATACACTGAACACGTTCATCATCAACATTACTTTCTTTATGTAGTAGTGTAGTATTTTCCTGTAATATTGTAACTTCAGTTGCGATTTGTTTTGTTTCATCCATGATTAATTCTGTTTCAGTTTGGTTAATCGTTTCGAGAGGAGATTCAGTTAACTCTTCTTCTTCGGCTATTAATGCATTCCAATCTATGCGTTCTACAGGTTTGATATGTTTATCAATTTCTAGTTCTGACTTTTCCTGCAACATCTCAATTTTTTCTGGTTTTGTTTTAATTGGTACATTATCTGTGATATTTTTATCCTCGATTAAACATATATCCGACTTCATAGGTTTTTGTTTGTCCTTTGATTTAGGGATTTTATCATTCGATTTCTTTTTGGAGCTTTCTTTACGTTCAATCTCCATTAATGCCTTTTCAATATCATCACTATCTTGTACCTTCTGCTTTTTGTTTTTTGCTTTCTTTTTATGACTTTTAACTTCTTCGAACTGTTCGCTTTCTACAGTTTCATCCACATTTATGTCCCCTGTTCCTCTGATAGTGTTAACACTTTCTGAAAGATCATCAATTTTATTTTCTGGCGAGTGAATGTTACCTTCAACTACCTTAATTTGTTTTATTTTTGACTTGTTTTTGGAGTTGTTATTATCACTTATCTTTTCATCGATAGTAACAAATTGTGTTTCTGTAGATTTGACTAAACAACTATGTTCCTGTGTTTGTGTCTCAGTTATTTCTTCATGGTAATTTGATAATTTTTCTTTTTTACCCTTCTTTTTCTTTCCTTTTTGTTCTTTCGGTGTATCATTTGAATTTGATACCTCTTTTTTAACCTCTGCAAAAATGTTAGTTTCATTTCCATAAGTATCAGTTTCAAGCAGAACTGAGACCGGTTTTTTGTCTTGCATATTTTCTTTTTTATTTTTCTTACGTTTCGTTACATTTTCATCATCCATGTACACTTTGCCATGTTCACTAGGTATAATTTCTTGATTTTCTTTTTCAGAAATTACAGAAGCTTTTTCTTCTATAAGCTTCTTATTTACATCAAATTCGATAATATTTCCCTTATCTGATTTTTGTATTTGTAAATCGCATTCAGTTTGTTTGAGTATTTCCTGGCAATGCTTATCTGTGCTTTCAAAGGTATTTTTGGCGACATTTATATCCGATTCCAACCCTTTTAATGTAGACACTGTTTCGTTATTTGCTTCTGTAAATATCTGAGCAGAAACATCTGCTAACTTCGACGTTGTTTTTATATCTTCGGAAACCATTTCTGTTGTTTTACTTTCAGATAATATTTCAGTATATTTCGTTTGCTTTTGAGACTCTTTGGCGTGCGTGTCAACTGATGTAGGTATTGCAATCAGGTGATCTTTACTTTCTTTTATTTGCGGTTCTTTTGGAACTTTTTGTTTCTTTTGTTTTTTGGATAGTTTTATATCTTGCCCTAATTCTTCCATAATAACACTATCTTTTACACGAGTGTTGTTATCATCAATAATTTCCATAACTTTACTTTCCGCAATGATATCCCAAGCATGTATATTTGAAACGTCTGATTTAGTCATTTCTACTTTAGGCGATTTAATTTCAACTATATCCTCTAAAATACCCTTTTTGGGTTTCATAGTAGATTCTTCTATTTTTTCAGATTTATCTGAAGGCTTTTTATTAGCTTTCTTTTTCTTAAGTATGATTTTTTCTTCTGTTATTTCAAAGGTGTTTTGTTTTGGTTCTTCTACAGCGAAAATATCAGTATCTTTCGTTTTATTTTGATCATTTTTGTAAGATTTTTTTTTCTTATGCTTGATTGGAGAATCTCTATCTTTTTCTGTGGCTTGTGTTTTTTCCTCAGAAACAAAGATTCGGTCTTCATATTGCACACTATCTTTACTTTTGTCCCTGGAGTCTTTGCTTTTCTTTTTCTTTCTATCATATTCTTCTATTTCTTTAAGAGCTTTCTGTATCTCATCTTCTGGAGACTTAGGTTTCTTTGGTTTATGTTTCTTTTTGGGCTTTTTATGCTCTGTGTCATCAGAACTCTCTTCTAAAATGTTTTCTTCAATATTTATAATTTCAGTAACTTTCTCAACAACTGTGTCACTATGATGTAATTTTTTTATGACTTCACTAGCAGGGGTAATTTTGGGCTCTATAGCTTGAGTTTTATTTTCAGGTGATAGCATCACCGGAATTTGTTCCAATAAAACTGTCTCAGGTACATCTTCAAATTCTTGAACCTCAATAACTTTTCGCATTGTCTTTTTCTTTTTATGAGCTTGAATGTCATGAGCTTTAGTAGGTCGTTTTTCTGGAGCACGTCTTTGACGTGGCATATCTTTAGAACGACTACGGGAAACTGGCCGCTCCGGACGTTCAATACGTTGCCGTGGCTCGATATTTTCAGTTCTAGATTCTGTTTTCTGAACTATTTGAGGTTTTTCAACACATTCCACAACTATTTCTTTTACAAGTTCGACATGAGCGACCTGTGGTTTCGGTAATGACATTACGCTTTGTGTGCGAATTTGCCGAGGTAAACCTAGAGCTAAAATTTCTGCGTATGAAAGTTCCGCTCGAGATTTCTGTGATGGGCTCGAGGGACGGTTTTCTAGTTCAATCGTTTGAATCTCTTTCTGCGCCTCAATAGGTTCCATCTCACAGGACATATCGGAATAAATAGGAACAGAGGTATCCGAGTGCCGTTCTTTATACTCCTCAGTACACTCTGCATAACACTCGCGCAGTTCCTTTGTTTCCAATTCGACACGATCGATAGGTCGATAAGCTTCCATGACACTTCGGACGGATTCACTTACACTGATTGTCTCACTGACACTGAGACGTTCACTATCAGTGGGTTCACTATGCACACACATGTCTACCATGACACCGACTTTGATCTCTGACGGATTCTCTTCCGAAGGAGACGGCGGATATCTCTCTCTATCGTCATGCTCGAAAGGCTCAGTTTGCACTCTCTGTGTACTTGGTTGTCTGGAGCCTATCGAGCTCGAGCGGGAGCCAGATCCTCTAACTATCTCGGCGTAACTAATAGCGCCAGGCATCCAAACGGGGCTACGAGCTCGAACGGATAGTTCGGGCGCCTGTAGCGTACGGTCGCGGCGGTCGGGGGAGCGGGCACGGCGTGCACGTGCACTGGCGCCGCTGGTGGTCAGCATAGAGAGCGTGGCGGCTCGTTCCTCGAGGTCGTCACCTTCGACGCCCACGGGCATCGTGAAGTACGGGTCCAGCGCGTAGATCGCCTCTGTCAGCTCTTCGATTCGTCGGCCGACTTCCTGATACGCAAGTACGGACAAAAAAACGATTTACAAGGATGTCGTTTTCGGTAGCGGGTTGAAAAGAAACTACGGTGGCTGCGACGTTTCGTATGTATTTTACCATAATTTACGTGATACTTATAAAAATTACAGAAGGCGAGATGAATCGACTTAAAAACTAAATAGGGACGCTTGAGATGATTGAAGTCTATGCGTCCCGCAGCGGATCGGCGTCCGGAACGCCGCGCTGCACTAACAATTTGACTCGCTCGTTTCGCGCCTGAATTTTGCTTTGAAGCGATTTGACTCGCTCGCGGCATTCCTAATGGAGGATATCGGTTCGACGTGTTAGTAGCGGTGAGGGTGAAGGGAAGGCAACAGAAAGAAAACCAAAGATAAGTAACGTAACGCCGGTGAAAACGCAAACTACCACCGTCCCCGACGGTGCCGTGAGGTGAAGCGAAGCGGTGCCCGCCACCCGAGTCGCCCAACCGAGAGCCTCCCGGGATCGAGATAAACAAAACTAGAACGCTCGCTACACAACTCGCCAGCCACCTACTCGCGGGGTCGGCGCTTACTCTGAGGACCTACCTGTTGATGACGGTGTGCGCGTTCAGGATCGCGCGGACTATAGTTGGGCTGAGCTGCGTGCCGCAGCCGCTGCTCCGCCTGCAGCAGTTGAGCTCGCAACGCCGCCACGTCCGCGCAGTACGTCTCAACCTGCGCCAGCGCGGCACCCAGCTGCCGTGCCTGGGCACCCGTCGTGCCATCCAGTGCATCCAGAGCGCTGACTAACGACTGCGCACTCGCCTCTACACCGACTGGACCCTGTGACTGCGCCGCTACGCCATCCGGACCGAAGTGTACCTGTACATGAACGCATGCTCTTCATACCTACTCACTCACATTTCTGAGCAAATCTAGTTTAACACATGACGTTACGTGACCCACTCACGTTGAGTTTCTCGACTGCGTATGATATTTTCGTCTTCTGTGTTGAAATATCATTTATAATTTTTTCCCTAACAGCTAATCTGTCCCTGAGCGGCTTTTTCGCGTTCTGAGGCGCCTCAAGCGTCCTCGAAGTCGCTTCAAGCCAGTGACCGACGTCTTTAAGTTTCTTCTCACATCTCTCCCATTCCTCCGCTAGTTCCTGTAGTAGCCCGTTCTGTAAATGAAATCAAAAAATGATTAAGTTTAGATATTACATGTTTCCACCTGAAAACCTTTTCCTTTACGCTTTCGACTAACCGTCTTCGCCAATCGCTTCTCGACATCTACTGTGGCATTTTCAGCTGCCTCCAGCCTCGAGGGAAGGTCTCCGGGGCTCGTCACCCTTTCAATCACTTCTATCTCCTTAGCCATATCTGCTAAATTTTTGGCTTGCTGCTTACAGCTCTTGAGCGCATTCTGAAAATTTTTTTTTTTTATTAATTTTTCTTCGTTGTTGAATACACCAAGCTTTCCAGTTAAACATACCCCATATTCAGTCTGTTTCTGTTGCGCTTCTTGCAAGTCAGCCAATGGAAGAGGCCGCGCAAGGAATGCACGTTGAGTCTCCACCCATAACAGGACTTTCTCTAAAAGAGCTAGAAATCTGGCTACGGCATCACACGCATCCTCAACTGAAGCCTGCCGCGTTTCCAATTCGCTACACACCGCTGTGAATTGCTCTGATAAAGCCATCACAGTCGACTGAACTAACTGTCTTTCACTCGCATCACGGCTACCCTCTATGATGGCGCGAGCGTTTCGTGTCAATCGCTCCACGCGATCAGAAATATTTGGCACTTCAGATCTAGTCGCGACAATGCGTTCTCTGTAAGGTTCAGGGGCCAACGTGCGATCTCGTGCCGTCAGTTCGGCGGCGCGTATCCACGCTTGGACGTCTTCTACATCTGATGCGTATTCTGACCGAGACGTTTTTGCGCGCTTCCATTCCCTTTCTTTTTCTTCCATTGCTGCGGCCAGAGCTTCAGATGAAAGTTCTAAAGCGGATAACTCCTGCGCCACGTCCGCTGGGGCGGACCCTCCGTAGCGTTTCCTACTTTCTTCTGTAAAGTTCTTCGTGTGTTCGACTAATTCCGAAACTTCCGTTAGTAAAGCTCTGAAGTTATCCTCTTCGTCCTCTCCGAAAACGTAGAAAGTCCTAACTTTAGCGATGGAGACCTCAATCAGTTGTCGGAGTTCGTCGATTTTTTCCGACACGCGATCGAATTCCGACACTATGTCGTCGATCTGCGCGAGCCGCGCCGCTAGAGTCTGTCGCAATCTGCAAAAGAAAAATAATCGTCAAAGCGTTTAGACGAAACTGTGCAACAGCGGTATATGAAGTTCGGGAGCGCACAAGCGAGCCGAAGCTGCCAAAATGCGACGAAAATAATCATGCCGGCGTGATGACGCTGCGTCCGTGACGGAGCAAGGTCGGCGCCGGTAGCGGCCGCCCTACCTCGTCGTTCGTGCTCGTTCGCTTGCGGCGCACCGCTCGACTCGCCCGCCCGCCGCTCAATGAACCGATCCCTATAGATTCTCTCGACTCCTCTATATTTAAATTCCACGTTCTAATGTTTGCACGATGACATCATAGCTCGCTAGTTTTTTCGGTGCATTTACCGGCGAGTGTTTACGTTTTGCACACACACGCGCGTCCTCGTTTACCTTATGATAGGGTGACGTGACACTGGCGACCTTCATAAATTTATATACCATATGCTAACTAAAATTACTATCGAAGAATTTACGTAAACGTCTAAAGCAATTGTAAAACGTAAACTAAACTATTTGACGCGATAATTTATGTATGAATAACACACGTTAATGGATTCGCATGGTGTTAGAGCGTCTGCCGGCCGGCATGCATGCCGGCATTATTTGAACCGATATAATAAGATTGTGAGAAGAGAGCGCAATAGAAATAGCAGGATACTTCTCATACATTATAACAAAATTCTGTAATATTGACAAAATAGTTCCTAGCTCACAGATGCCCGCACCCGTGACTCACCGAGGACACGTAGCCGCTCACATATGTATCACATAATTTTTAATATTGTCCAATAATAATACGTATATTATTCTGGCGGCGGACTAGCGACGCAGGCACGCTACAATCGCTTCACAATGTAAAAGTACGTTTCGAAACAGATTATTTCTCGGCACTACTTATTTTCGGACCGGTCGGAGACTTTCGAGTACGCGGAAGGGAGACACCGCGCCGTCGCGTCGACACAGTGTCGCAATAGTTTCACTTCGAGCTTCAATATCATGACGTTACTCTACTTACTACCGACACGAGTATATCTGCTTTTGAATAAGAAAGGTGTTTTTGTTTCAAATGTCGTTTTTTCTAAGTATATAGTCGATGTTGAGGTTCCATTGCAGACTGAGAGGCCCTGACCTAAAAGCGCTGCGTTCGCTCACATGCGCAGTAAGCTCCGAAATAGTGTCTGCCAGTTTCAATAACGATTACATGTCTCCCCCGTACCCTGTCGATTGTCTGGAATTCGGTACATCTAAAATCGTGCTTTATATCGTACAAGCCAAGGTCCACTTTCGCGTATGTGTGTCAGCCTGGAATGTTCTTGTAGAGACTTGTTTCGATTCGCAATTTCTATTCTAGACCCTATACCTATGAGAAATATTCAAATGCGGAACTTCTAGTTGCAGTCTATAGGAATCAACTCACCGTAATTATTCGTATTCATAATGGAGTGTTTTGTTAAATCCTGAAAATTTTAGCTATCCTGCATTATAAAAAGATATTATTTATAGTATTACTTTATAAAATGTATTAATTACTGAAATTATGTAGATAATATTGTTATGGATATATTTTTATTCTATTTTCGCGAGTAAGTACTTTCACTTAAAAACCAGAGTCATTGACCTTAAAATTGCTTTTCTCAAAATTCAGAGTAGCGATGTTATTTCTGAAACAGACTGGGTGAGTGTATTTATCACTGAATAAGTTGTGCAAACAGTTTCATCTGCGCTTCAAACAAGTTTAAACTTTTTATTTTATTTAAGAAACCTTATCTAATTTACGGAACATTAATAATTACTTGGCGTTATATTGCTTAGCACATATAAGGAAACGTAGATTTATCTATTTTTGAACACAACGTATTTAAATGTAATCAGGAATTAGAATATTTTTATCCATTTTGCCTTTGGAATTTTTGTAACCGGTATGTTTACCCTACGAAATAAATAAAGTTTATATTAAAAAAAATGATACAATGTTTATTTAACACCAAACACAGTAACTATTTCTATTTCGGTACAAATTGCGTGTACAAGACCGTTTCCTGTACAGGAACCGGCGATGACATAATTGATTTTTACGTACGCCGCACGCGTGAGTTGTCTACATTTTTAATGATTTCGTATTTCCTGACATCCAATCTTATACTCTATTGATTAAACACAAAAAAAATGTTAAACATTGTTGCAAATCAACAAATACACAAACTACCTAGGTACTTAAACAACAAAGACAAATTATGTTCCATTCTCTCTATCTATTCGATTAGGGACATCGTGTAATGTTAGGCATAGAGCCGGGCACAATTCGTATTATTCGACTGTCCTGTTAAACGTTGTTGCAAATCAACAAATACACAAACTACCTAGGTACTTAAACAACAAAGACAAATTATGTTCCATTCTCTCTATCTATTCGATTAGGGACATCGTGTAATGTTAGGCATAGAGCCGGGCACAATTCGTATTATTCGACTGTCCGAAGGATTTTAATATTTTTCCTTTTAACGTTTTTAGAAACATCTTGCCATCCGTTACTCTTTTGTTTGACGAAGAGGTCACCGACTTTTATGCATATATTTTATAGAAATGTATTAAACTTTCTATAAAGATTTTGCTACATTTAGTAAATCTACACAGAGAAAAGAAGAATTTTATGTAATTTGTATTCATTTAGTAATTCCAATTTAATTTATTAACACTATCGGCTGACGAGGAAGTAAAACATCGTGAGGAAAGCTGACCGCCTTGAGAAATGTCCTCGTAACACCAGCGGGTTAATGGTTTCGTAGATATATACAGCAGCTATAGATTTAAATCCCCAGTACGTTATGGGGTGACGTGGCGATTACGCGCGAAACTTGCCTCGAGAATAGAACGTCTGGAAATTTCAGGTTGGAATTTTCTCTGAAATTTGGAAAAATTACCACGAACATACGTTTAGATTTAATTACATTGTAATTCTTTGCATATATGTTTGAATGGATTTAACTGAAAATCTCAGATATTGATGAAACTTTTCTTTAAATGTTCCTTATGATTCCAGTATATATAAGGTATGATATATTTGTTTTTTCAAATTATTTGTACATTTCAACAATATTAATTCCTGATATAGGTAAACAATATTGTATAAGATGTTGTATGTGAAGACAGTTTTTTACGATTAAAGAAAACATTATAGCCAGGGCAATGCCGGGTATTTCTACCAGTAATCAATAATAAAGTCTGTAAAATAGCGACCTCGTGCCAATCCGCGTTCAAACGGCGCCAGAGATATCCGACCCTTCTCGATAAAATAGGGGCGAGTCACCCTAAGACGTTTAAGAGTTGCGTGCTACGTGCATCTTATCGATTTATTAAGGGAAGCGAACACAGTTTATGTTATTTTTATTTTCCTTGCGATATTTGAAATATGAAATAAGATCTACATAATATACTGGGCGATCGATCGAATTTTTATTCCATTAGCTCAAGCAAAAGTTATTAAAATTCTATTCTTATGCTCTTCGCTTTTCTGAGTCTGCATACAAAGTCTCTAAACTTATAAAGTATAAAGGTTATGCCTATTTTTGGGTATTGCTAAAACTCATAGAATTATAAATATACTAGCAGACTTTATTACTCATGGTAAAAACGATAAGGTTGATAATTAAACAAAACCTAACAATGTATTCAACTTGTAGAATATAAATATATATTTTCCTGTACCTCTATGTTGTATTCAATTATTTATAGTCAACAGGTAAAGTTAAAATAAATGACATTATTTATTTGATTGATTATACTAGGGTTAGACCACAAACACAGCTATGTTTGTAGATTGTAAAAAACCTAGTAAGGATAACTGGCTCTCGAGTGCAGCTGCCGGAACAAATCAGTAAGTGTAAAGGATTTTCCTTGACCTTAACTTACTAGGTAGGTATTATAAAACACCCTATCACTGTATGTATGCTAATTACATAACGATTTTTTGCCCCACCTTCATTGATCGGACTTCAGAGCACGGTCAGGCAGATTGTGTTGGTGGATCATCACGTGAATTATAGTGATGTCTAAAAGAAACTCCCTATCTGTATATCCAATAAATTAATATGGATGTTAACTATAAATATTTTTGTATAGTTATAAAAAACGAAGATGAATCTTATCGAGTTTCTTAACGGCTCTTCGTGATGACTGATGTTTTCTTAGCCGGAGGTAGTGATTTGATTTTCATAAGTGCCTTCTTAGGAATTTAATACATTATTTTTGTTTTTAAAGGTGTAGACTGTCCCCTTGTATTTATGCACCGTTGAAGGTGGGATAGTATGTGCAAAGTTCGACTGCAGAAGTAATTTATAAAAAAAAACAACACTTAAGCAGTTGTGTTCGCGGTGCTGTGTTTTGATTTGAAAAGTGTATTTTTGTATCTAAAATCAACTAAAAGTAGCATGCCATTACCCCTTTTACTAAATATTCAAACGGTATAAAAGCCGACGAAGACAGCGTGAGTTAATGAAATCTGATTTAGTCACGGAGTAAAACTAAATTTAACGAAGTTACGAGATGTCTCTAACTTGGTTGGTGATGTCACAATCGCCGAGCAGTATCCTTGGGATTCCTAATACGTTTGTGCTCTCTATCTTAATATATGAGCTATAAGACTTGAAGATTTGTATTATGAAATATATTTATAATTGTAATAATGACGTAAGAGAGGAAAATGTTTGAGAAGCGCGGCTAAATTCAAAATATATCATTTATCAAACTAATAATCTTGCGGTAGGTGACAATATATTTTTATCATAAAGGATTTATAATATTAGATATAATAATTGACTATAATATATCCCTCGCTGTATTTTCTAGGTACAAGTGTTTTTTTACCATTTAAGTATCATCATCCTGGAAGGTAAATCCTTGAACCCAGTAAGAGTTTGAACTATAAGATACCGAAGAAATGCAATAACTGGATAAGAAAACATCATACAGGTAAATAATGACGTGAAAATTTTTGCATACCCGGCAGTTCTGACCTAACGATATTTATTTAGACTTGACAATTTTGTCGATGATTGCGGCTCGAAATACGCTTGCTTGAACTTAAATAAAACTAATGACGTCAGACCGGGATATATATGTATTTTGTAGCATCGATATAAATATATTTTTAAGTAAGAATTCGCAATTTATATGATTGGAAATTGAAGTTAATAAATCGACTTAATATAGTTGATCGAATTATAGGGATATACTATGAAAATAATTTATCAAAATAAACTGCTAAGAATTTAAGGGAGAAATTTAGTAGAGAGTTTGGACAGTAATTTTCTGTAGTGAAGTTAATTTTGACAGTTTTCAGAAAATGAAAGCTCATGTTGAGATGAAATACATTTACTTGCAATGTAAGTTGTTTTCAATATCCTTCATAGTCTTTTTAATCATATTTTTAGAGATAGACTGTTAAAACGTCCGTTGTGTTTATTGTAATCCTTTTTGAAGTTAAATGGGTGGAAAGGATTTGGCGTTTGACTGGATAACGACCACTATGTACATAGAGAAAAACCCCGAAATCGTCTAAGTATATATACATACTTACTGAATTTCGTTGGGTTATTTCTCGGCTTCACAGTTCACAACGACGACTATCGTTTGATTCCCATCTTTCGACGGTCACTACTGCTCTCGGATTGTATTTAATTTTACGCTGGTCTTAATAATAATATTATCAGCCTTTAAGTGCCTCACTGCTGAGCAATGATACCTCTTCCTGACGAAAGGCACGGGCTTAATTCCACGCCATTCCATGGGGTGTACTGGTGACTTCAAACGCCAAATCAACAGTTCTATATTTTTCCCACATACTACGGTGCTACTAGAACACTTCTCAAGCGTTAAGGTTTCCTCGCAATGTTATTCTTCGCCGTCAGTTAATAGTGTTGTCAATATAATTTACTAAATGCAAACAAATTCCAAAAAAAAGAAACGTTGATTTATGCCGGGGTTCAAACCTGCGGACATCGAATCGATCTAAATCAGTCTACTGCTTCTTATAGGTACTTGTAATGGAGGTCCGCAACGCTAACTGACCTAGTTACGTTGTAATTCCAACTTTCAATCTTCAATCAATCAATCAAGTAAGCCTTCTCACGACATTTTAAAGTTTTTCATAGCGCACGTAGAAACTAGCTGTCAATTAAGAAGGAGCGGCCGTTGTACGGTCTCACCGCCCTTTTATGTCCTATTTACAATTATTTAATTTTCTCGGCCAACAAACAACATTTGTCATTTCTCAATTCCTTAAGAGTCATTTGAAATAAAATGTATAAAAATAACTTAGGCTATAACAAGTCTAGCTGTGCCTGCATGCGTTTATTACGCAGCCGCGCAGTAATTATTGACGTAACGAAACTTTATATTTACTCATATTTTAAAATATTAATTTCAACTTTTACATTCGGAATCACTAATTTATTTTTAGTATATATATTTTAAAGTTTTGCATTTGATCAGTATGTCTTTGGTTTTTAAATGATAATTTGGTCAAAGATCAACTTAGTAAAACTGGTTCTCATGTGCAGATACAGGAACACACTATTGGGCCCTTAATGATAAATTTTCAAGTATTAACCAATAGGTAGATTGGAGTATACAATGTGTCATGCACAGGAAATCCTGGTTGGAGACAATAAGTATGAATTTTATTCGTATTTATTTACTAGACCAGCATTTAAACAAGTCCGACTGTGCACCGAACCGAACGGACCCGTCAACGCTAACCTGTCAATCGCGGTTGACATCATGCCAGAGTTCCTAAGCTTCCGGAAATTCTTGGCAGATAGAAACGATTTCGATTAGGGTTGCCCCAATTAAATAATAGTATTTATCCTATGTTGATATAATTCATTATATACTACTATTTACATTATATCATACTACTGATAGCATAAAATATTCATAAAACGAGTATTTTGTTTCAACAAACTCGTTACTAATTCTTCAGTTTCTATTTTTTTTTTTGTAATACAGTAAATAAATATCTGCTTGCTACAACCGAAAATAATGTTAAATGCGCTTGGGGAAAAATAAACTAAATTTATAAATTGGGATGTTTTTAGTGAAAATTCCATAGATTTTATAAAATTACCGGAAATATATTTCTTACAAAAAATATGGCAACCCTAATTCGGATGCCCTACATTACAAATGGGTTAATAAATATTAATGTTTGGCTCGAATTTATGTGCGTTCTCCGTCTGTATTTTGAACTACACCGTTCTTACTATCTTACGAAAACAAATTCGCTTTAAAATTTATAAAAACTAAAACAATGGAATTATAATCTTATATTTCCCTCATATCAAGTTTTCTAAGACATCATTAGGTATTATAAAGTAAAGTCATTTTTATGCCTTTTTTACATTATTATTTTTTCTTCAGTTGCGATTCTGTCTTAAACGTTAAGGCATTAATTACAGCATTAATAAAAGTGGTTAGCACATTTTTAACAAATAATATGGCAAACTAGTTGGCTAGGCAGATTTTGTTCTGTTCTTCACAATAGTCAATAACTAGACCGCAGGCCGCCTATCCCGCTTTTTTTCATGACAACTTTTCCATGAACATAAACAAAACAAAAAAGAGTTACGCATATTCATCATTTGAATAGTGAGTTACGGGTTTTTAGTTCATACAAAACTCCGATAGAAAAATACGTTCAATTGTCCCAGAGTGTGTAAATTTACTAACCGACGGTGTTTACAAATATACAGGGCTATACTATGTAGATACGTAATTACGGATTTAGTTAAAAAGTACATTAATAAAATATTTATCGAAAAATTCCATAAATTTAGTAATGTACTAAAATTTACAAAATAACTTCACGCAATAGAACGAATTACACAAAATTGTGTAATAGGCAAACATGATAATTTAAAGGTCAAGATATTAGGGCCCTCAGCGTATCACATCAGCTGGCGGATTATCAGTATGTTTAATTACGTCATCTCATATAATGATGTCATGTCGGGCGCCATGGATGTTGACCGACTACAAGGTTTGAATTTTAAGAGGGTTTCATGACATAAATGTTTTGTGAACTTGCTCGATCACGTATAGATATATATATATTTAAAACATTATACGCTTTTCTTGATTACTACTGATTGTTACTATTGATTGCTGCATTTTAAATTTTGCTAAGTTGAATGTATGCATTTATGTATAGCTGTCAAAGTTTAGTTTTAGTCAGATCTTAAAATAAAATGAGTATATCTATTGAGTAAAAAAAAAGTCCAAAACAATAAAGCAATTTGAATTTTTCAAAAAAAAAAAACTTTGCCGATAACTTTTCAAGTTTTTCTTTCCATTAATTCCTTATCATAATGATTACTAACAATTTAAAAAATAATTAGCTAAATCGATCTAGACAACGAACGGCATTTCACTTTGATTTGTAGGATAGATTAATTTGTACCGTAAATTTACACTAATAGATGCCAAAGTTGCTACTAATACTTTGATTATTTTTCTTACAGTATTTAGATTACCTCATTAATACAATAATTCCAAATCTTAGGGTTTCAAATAACATACGTCATAATAATACCTAATAGGAAATAATCTAGGTCTTTGAATACAACGTTTACAACAAAAAAAATATTACCGAGTATCCTCTACGCATAAATACATTTTAATATTAAATGATTAGACAATAATACTAAAAAACACACACACAAAAATAAATTTATCTGTAATCTAGAAATAATAAAAAGAAAAAAAAATACAATCACTTACTTCTCATAAGCCTCAACCAGATCTTTGACGGCCTTGTCGTTCTCTTCTGCGACATCTTTAGAGTGAACTCTGAGTAGATTCACAACGAATTCGGCGTGTTCCAGTAACTCGTCCCGGCTCTCTTCCAAACCAGACACATCGCTTTGCAGTTCCTGTACAGAAAAAAAAACCTATTTGTCGTGTCTGTTTTCAAATAATGGCTACTAGCTGTCCCTTGAGAATATTTCGCACATTATAGAATGTACAAAATCTAATAGCTGTTATCTTAATTAAACAAATTTTTAATAGATGGCGCCACCTACTCGTTAACTGAGTATATTATCTTTTTTTTTTTTTTTTTTTTTTTTCGAACTGACTACACTGTTAGCCTGAGGGGCCCTGGAGCCTTTACGGCTTTTACAGCTTTACCGGGCTTGGGGGCGAGCGCTTAGGGCACTCAGCCACGAAAGCTAAGCAACAACATCCGAGGGGGTATATTATCATTAGGAATGCCAACAACAAACCATTTTTAATGGATACATTAATTTTAAGCTATTTTTCGTCAATAGCAAGGAAGATGAGCTTCAAAATTATGTTTGATTCTTTAATTTCGATGAAGAATTATGGCAGATATGGTGTTGCCACAGAAACACTTTTGCTAAATAATATTTGCAAAATCTTTAATGTATAAAGATAATTGTTATTTATCCTAAATTAAAATAAAAAACGTAAGTATTATGTGTAATACTTAATAATAATTGTGAATCAGGAAGAAACAGAGACTTTCTGAAACAGAAAGATCGAGGACTAATGTTTTTTTTTATTATATACCTAATGTGATTTTTTTATTATGAGCTCTCGATCATAATATACTGAAAAGCAATTCTATTAAGAGAAGAAAATTATAAACATTTCGATAATCAATATGAATAATACCGTAATTCAGTTAGCCATGGTTTTCAGAAGAGCCGTTTAAGTAATTTTAACAATTTCATAACTTTTTTGCATAATGATTAAACTACAAATCGGATGCTTATTTTTTAAGCTGTTTGGAGTCAATATTTGTGAATTGTAACTCTTGAATAAATATTTTATTAACGATATTATATATGAAAAATATCGTTTCATTTTAATCTACAATATATGATAATTTTAGTCAAGTTAGCTATATAATTAGTATGAGAGGTAAGACTGTAAAACTCGAATAGTTTTTTCTGTATTTGCTTAGCGTATAATTGCATTTTATTGTAATTAAAGTTACGATATTATTCATATTGGAAGTCAGTTTAGTTGTGTGAATAATTTGTTCTCAATCTCTTAATCGTACCTAGTATACGTATGTGAGTACTGATTGTAGGTTTATTAAGATTAGGTCTAGAAAACCTTCTGCCAAAAGCCAGTACGAATCATTATTTACACATTAATTATTGCCTGCTTGGAGTTCATCTTCAAACACCTCAACTCGCAACAATGCGAAAAGTAATTATTCCGAGCTAATTGGAAATATATGTAAATATATATACAAGCGCCATATAATAATAATTTAATATATTAAGGATATTTAGACTCGATGTAGACTACTATAACAAAGTCGTTTTGAATTTAATTGTCTGAGAGAAAAATCGACTTGGCTTGCAAATTCTACACTTTGGAGGCCCCCCAATGGCAGGCTGCCAAATGGTTTGGGCGCATTTCCTGTTAAAACGTTAAAAAATATTTTTAGCCGACGTCTAATGGAAATGCTACAATACTCTTAAAATCCATATTAATAACCAAATAAAATTTATCTTTGAAGTTTTTATTGGAATTTATACCATTATTTGTAAAATAATGTATTCGAAATAGTTTTTATTAGTGCCTCAGGACATTTAGGAGTCATTATTAAAACCACTTTAATTTTATTGTTTAGTAGATTTGATTTATTATTCGACATGCTCAGTGGTAATGTGTACAGATGCAGCGCCATTCGACGCGAGTTCGAATCCCGGCAATGCGCCTGAGCTTTCGGTGAAGTAAATCATAAATCATCGTGGTGGTAGCGAATTTGCTAATGCCCGTCTGGATAGCTACAACCCTCAAGTTGAAAATATGTCACCAAGCACCTACAGGTGTATTCCGGCAGCTGCACTTGAAAGTCAGCTTAGCATTACATATTAGGCCATATCTTCAATTAACATCAGGTGAGATTACAGCCACACGGAACTTAAAAGAAAAAACTTAACCAATGGAATTGACTATTTTGCCGTATTTTATTCAACAGATCAAAGTTTTTTGTTTTTACATTGTTAAGTACGTTTTAGTTCACTAACCTGCAACGCATGCCTGGTGTCCAAAGCTCGTCTCCTGGTGCTTGGGTTGGTATCCAGTTGCTTGAGCCGGTCTGATGCCGCTGTGATGGCAGCTGCTAGGCTCCTCTGCGCATCCAGAAGCTGCGTCCAGCGCTGAAGTTGTTGATCAGCAGTTGCAGCTCGTTTCGCCAGACCTACAGATATGAAATGTTTACAAAAAACAAATAAGACTAATTAAAAAAAAAGGAGCGTAAATTTCACTTGACTATATTGAAAACAAACTAATCATTTTAAATTTCAATGTTGCAAACCCCGCTCGTAATTTAAGCAATATTGATAATTATAATTCATGCAAGAAGATAAGATTAGTTCCAAATAATTGCAGCAACAAGCTGCAGGACAACTTGGATGTACTTATTTATCTTGTTGTATAAGCAAATATTTAATATTTGCTCATTTATTTTAATAATATTTATAATGACATTTTCATTCATGGTTGTTATTAAATTTGGTAAAACATCGTTAGCTAAAAATGTTCTATACATATAAAAAATAGCTGTGCCAGGCTTCGTCCGCGTGGACTACAGAATGCCCTCGGTCGGACGCACGCGCGCATCGTGCTGCCTCCGCTCAAAGGACGATAGACAACAATGCTTATTGTGGGTGATCCTTACAAGATAGATATATGCTATCGCATATTTTTTTAGGTCTATTTAAGATCTACATTTATGTACAACATTAACTTGATATATCTCGTATGTATTACTCAGCATAAGCCATTTAAGCGCCTCAAATGTGTCTTTTTTCCGAAATGATTCACCATTATCATCACTGCTTATTTCGTATGTTACTTTAGTTGAGTTTTATATGTGTAGATATAGAAGATGGATGTTGGTGTATATGAGATTGATAAACTCAAACATCATTTGACTGATCATCATGAACGTTGGTAGATCTACACTGTATTTTTTCTTTGTAAAATACAATCGTTTAACAAAACAAAGTATGAATAAATTTACAAAACAATGTATGATACGCCAAAATTATCATACTATACGAGTACAGCTTTCCTAGACATGTGAGGAAATCTACAAAAAAGTGTTGTAATTTTAAAATATTTATGCATAAAGTCTGCACAAAAGATTTCATATTATTACAATACCCAATTGTAATTTTGGCTAAAAGTTTTACCTTTCAGTTTAAATTTTTTTTTTTGTAAAATTACCATCGTAATATAAGATGTAAGATGAAACAGTATGTGTTTTTTCATGTAGAAGATTTTTATGCTAGCCCTGAACGCGATAGAGGGCGCTGTGGTTAAAGAACAGAACAGCTTCTGCGGCGTCAGCTAGTATGCTATTAAAAAGACTAAATTTGGTATAAGCTATCTCAAGAAATTTCTTCATAAGAAATTTAATGCACTAAAAGCTAAGAAGCTAATACAAGGTGCAGAGAACTCTTAGCAAGCTCTATAGTGCAATCTGTCAATATGAATTTATAATAGAGTTAAGAGTGTAAAAGAAGTTCTTACCTTCGCAGGAGATGTTCCAGCTGTCGGTTAATTCCCTAGTCTTTTGCTCGACTCTCTCACCGCTCGCTGCATCAGCACCGGAGCAAAGTTCGCGAGCACGCTCCCGGACCACGTCCAAGAGCGGCTGCTGGTTCTGTCGATTAAGACACATAACCAATAAAGGATTTTGAAGAATTACGATACGAATATTTCGACTATTGTATTGGTTCGTATGGATAGTCTACGTTTGTTAGACATCAATATACTTATTTGAAAGGAAATAACTAAATCAGACAAAATTTAAATGAGGCAAATTAACTTCATATTTATTCACTCACAAGATATCATACAAAACAAAGGTTAAAATAAAGCGAGTCTGGAGAAATCAAGGCATTTTATTGAAACTGTAATGCTCTTACCTCGTAGCGGTTCGGAGTGCACAACTATTTCGCTTAAAAGTTAAAACCGTATAAAACTATTATAATTTATTCAACAATTCCTATAGATACTTATTGTTTTGTTTTAGTAGTGTTTGTTTTATAATGGTATCTCTTTATACATAATTTTATATACTTATGTTGTGTTGTGTGATGGATAAATAAATTCTTTCTTTAAATTTCAATTTTTAAATCCATTTGATATTTTTTAATAAACCTTTTCGAAATACGAAGAAGCTATTGTCGAATATTCTTCAATAAAACTTTTTTAGGCGCGAATTGAGTGTAATTAAGATGTTTCTTCGGACATCATTCAGTAAAATTTATAGTCAAGTTTGTGTCTATGTATTTTTATATAACTCAATATTAATCCTATAATAATCATCATCATTAATAAATAAATCTTATATAAAAATATAAATTGTTTGAGTATCCTTATGCGTGCTTCAGATAAAACCTCTTTGACCTTGTAGCAAATATGATGATTAAACTAAAATCTAAATAAATGACTTTAAGTAGTATTTAATAATAGTATACAGTGAAGCCAAGCATTACAAAGAAGTTAATTTACTATATGATTTTTCTTACAAAAAGAATATTAAAATTTTAACATCTATTTTTTGTAATAACGTTTAGAATAGAAAATTGCAAACAAAGTTTCAGATAATCTTTCTTTTATTGCCAGTAAGTCATTGAAGGCAATATGTAACATTGTTCACATTCAAAGAAACTCAGGTGTAGTCAGAGTCACCACTTGACACTTGATCGCTCATTGCGACAATCATTTCCAGGTCATATTACAGTCCAGTAGGTACCGTTGTGACCTTACAATTGAACTGCTGATATTGTTCACAATAACCTTATTCAACACTGTACTGACTATACCCATTACACAGCGGATATAACACAGCGCTTGCCCGAGATAACAAAGTAATTTTTTTTATTTACATTTTGTTCCCTTTATGATAATACGATAAAAAATGGAAGGCAGTCGTGCGAAGAATTGACGTAAGTGAGCTCTATAGAGAATGGTGCAAACTTTTGCTATAATTTACCTGTTATCAAACAAAATTCAAGGTGTTGAGTGGAATTGAAAAATTTTAAAGTCTAATTCAGCTAATTCAGAATTTATTACAAATTAAAAGGACGCACTATAGGTTTATACCTAGGTTTTCCTTATGGATTCTAAAATTTTAAAAGAATAAGCTGTATTTAAATTTAGTTAGGTCGTTTTTAGTTATTGTCATACATCATTACATATCATATTATGCCTTATCCTCACACTTACAAAACTATATACATGTTGCCAAAATTTTGCTCTCAGACCAAAAGAATAATACTTTTGGTTTAATGTTTTTAACGTATTTGAGTATCTTCGCTGCATGAACAATATTTATTAGCGGTTAATGAAGATTGATGCCTAATGAGAAAATTAAACACGTTTCAATTATAAGTGATCTCATGCTTAGTTTTATGCTGATCAGTTTGGAGTACATCAAGTATTTAGATAATTTAAGCTACGTTTTATATCCTTAAGGTTACTACATTATCTACAGATAAAAAATACACCGATGACAAAATTCGATAAATAGCTTAATATTCACTGAGTGATCCTGATAACTTCCGAGCTGAGCGAGCCTACCCTATCTATGGTCTAAACCTATATCAGCAATATGTATACGGACTGACAACTAGTCACCAGCTATTGGTAACTTTTAAAAATACAGTCATAATTGTAATTAGTCATAAAAATTCAATTAGCGTCTTCTTCGTTGCCAGTAGGAAACAAATATAAAATCATTAAATACATAAAAACTATTACTAATTCACGGTAAGATCATTAATTATAATTTATTATTGCTTGCGCAATTTCGAGCAAACCGCTCAAGACGACATGGTTATGCTTTTAACAGGTCACAAATATTTTCGTAACATATTTTAAGTAAAATGTATTCACTATTGAGTAGGTACTTCGTGGTATCGTATTACAATTACAGTACAGTACAGTATGGAATCATAAAATATACTAGAGAATAAACATTGAATGGTATAGAGCCACGAACTAGGTTAGAATCTTTCGATAATACAAAATGCAAGAGAAATGTTCTATAAAATTCCGCATGCTGATGTTTACAATGTTATCAGGAGTTGTAAACCGATGCCTGATAGCGACTCGATAACGAGAACTTTGTTCCACAAACTTGCTGAGGAAATGTTTTAAATAATCGCGTCTTTTACGAATTAATAATACTGTGAAATCAAATTGTAGAAAATGGTTTCCAATCTTCAGCCGACTAAGAATATGAACTTCAAACGAGGATCTTAAATTCTGAATTGTGACATTTCAATTTTACTAATGCATTTAGCAAAAGGTTTTATTGAACTCTTCACTGACTTCTTAATAAATATAACAAGTACTTAAATATCGTTCTAAAACTTACGTTTAAATTACATCATCCACAAAACAACTTTAAGTGTAGACGATTCCTTCCCACTTCACTGACTCCAAATAGAGATTTACTGTGGGACTTCTTTTCATATTACTTTTTCTCATGGCCAACAAAAAATCTTTATTAGATACAATAGCGTAACCTCTCAAGGCCTTTTTACCTGTTAGCACTTATGTCGAGTTACATCAAGGTGTTTGTTTATTTATAAAGAGCATGCTGTTTATAACACTTTATATTTAGATAAATAGATAAATAAATTTTGGATAAGATGTAAATTAATAAAGAAAGCTGATATTAAAGTGTTTAGGTGTTTTAATAATAAACACAATTATTAAATTTAGCCTGGGTTTGTAGCTCGGATTCTCTTTGATTCTCTCTCTAGAGAGAAAAATACGAATAGTTTGCGACTTATCTCAATGAAATGCTCGATGAAATTGCATAAATTGGGAAAGAAAACAGTCAAAACATATCTTGAAAAGAGACTACGTTTAGGTAAATATTATGTGCGATAACCCCTGTAAGATAAAGCGATGGTTTCCAAAGAGTGCTTGGTAACGATAGGAATGAAGAATCAAATATTAGATCCAGTGGTGACTTTTAAGGAAGGACTTAGTCCAGTAATGATCTAATACAGGTTAATGATAATGATAAATAGATTTTCGTATTTTGAGTATGTTATATCTCTCTAGCATTTGTATGACGGAAATTGTATAGTTTAAATACTGAGTATTGTTCATGTACAACAGTGTTCTTTTGGAATGATTTATTTTCTTAAAAATGACACGTATGAAAATAGAAACGCCAAATCTAATCACCGGCTTTGCAATGACAATTATTGTTGATAAACACATTTTGATTGTTACACAATCAATGTCAAAGTTGCTCCTAGTTCAGGATATTCTTGGCTTATACACTTGAAACATCACGCGTCTGGACAAAAATAACATTCATAAATTACTTTTGATTTAATAACTACAGACGTTTTCATTACAAATGCCACTAGTGTAGTTAATGTTTAAGTCATTCTCGGTGACTCAGACGACCTTCACAATTATGGAAATGCTCCTTGACTTGCCAAACTACACAAGTTAAGCGAAAATAATTGAGCCAAGGTGTTCATATTTTAACAGACACTTAATACAAAAAAATGTTGTTCCATAAATCTAAAATACAATAATTTGAAAACAAATAGTAATGCTAGTAAAAGTATTTTTAATGCCAATTAAGCTATATCACCGGCAAAAAACTACTGACATCCATTGTTAATTTCTACTGTCTCACAGGCAGCGGTTTGCAAACGAAATGATAACATAAACACAGCTTGCATAATATTTTAACTCTCACTCACCTTCCTTTTTCGCGGAATGTTTGTGAATTTATTATAAAATAAAAAATTAAATAAATAACAAATAGAAAGTATAAGATAATTAAGTGGGCACGTGGATATTGCACTTGCACAAAATGAATGTTAATAAATTAGTAATGCTTTTGTGTACAGTTCTCATTGCGTTGGTGTCCAATACGAGACTGGCGGCGCGGCAAGCCGTCCTTCGTTTGCTTTTGCGTGACATCACGCTGTTAAGGCGAACTCTTAAATAGGCAGAAATGGCAGAATAGTCTTTAACCATCCATAGTTTTATTTATTTAACTGATAATCCTATTTTGTTAGCTGATAATTATAATTGATATAACAAACTAGCATTATAAATTGATACGGTCGCAAATTTCACTTTCATTGGAATAGTGGTTGAATCATACAAAGTTAGTCTTGGTTTGCGTTCTTATTTTAATGATTAGTCTCAGCGGAGACTAATAATTTTTTCATTAAATTTGTTATTAAATTTTGTATTCTCTAACATCTCAACGACAGATTTCTTTGTTACCTTTAATGCCAGTGGTCCGGAGTAATGTAATTGTTTTATTTTTACGGCATTTAAGCATGCAAGATTTCGTAAAGTATTTTGTTACTTGCAGATTAATTTTGTCTTGCTTGTACTTCTAATTATATCAATAAAATTATATCAATATTTATATCAATCAAATTATTTATATCAATAAAATTAAAACAACCTCACTTACCATTTTTCTGTTTTACTAAAATTGATGGCAATAAAACTGCCACGATGGGCTTCAATAAGATTAACTGCCTATTTAATAGAATACAGATTGAGCTATTGCAAAACCTTCTATCCCTATCTACCCCTTAAAATACCAGACTATAAATATTAAATCTTCAATTTGACATTGAAACCCTGCAACGAATTCTACCAGCATATTATGCGTTTTTAAATTTCCATTAGCCGCCTTATGAAGACATGTATGCTATCTGAATACAATATCGATCGTCGTATAATCAAGCTATGACCGCTTACAAGGTTAGTATATATATATATATATATATATATAATGTACATCTATCATAATATCATGTCCTTACTGGAATAAGTGGAAATTATAAAAACTCTTTTTTTTTCTATAGTTACCAAGCTATTTTGCTTTACCTACGTTCTGAATTTGATATTTGATCCTTATTAGTCAGTCCCAAACAGCTTCTATTTCTACTTCTATATCTTTGCATAAGGTACATATACTTATATTTTAATCCCATATACAATCCACGTGCCCATACAAACGATGCTTTTTTGAATGTACATACTGCAGACGTCTTACTCGCGCCTTTGTTTGACCGTTGCCTTTTTCTGAGTATAAAAATATAAACTAACCATGCAAAAACTTCTAGCTATCTTAATTTGTAACTAAAAATTAAGCGAGTATCAGCTCTATTAATGTTTTTATTTTCTCTGCAATAAAACCTAATATTAGTGTCAGTTTTATACTAATTTTTATGTTTCTACTCTACGGATATCCTTTTCTGATATTATTTTAATATGGAGTCTGTTTTTTTTATAGTAATACGGTATATTGACTGTCCTGTCCCTGATGGTAAGCACAGTACAATCCAAACACAACGGCGACCACCGAGAGATCGTCAAGTCCATTGGCGGTCGCCTTTGTCTGCGGGTTTCGAAACTGTCCATTTTGGTAGAAATTTTAAGCCAAATTAATTTTAATATTTTTCGATATCCTCCCAATTCTGCCGTCGCATAAATTTAATAAATTATTTTAGTGATAGTATCATCTCTTTGTACCAGTATGCCAGTGTAACTCAATATAATATGGCACTCATTATTAAAATAAATAACATTTGAACTGTTCCGTCTACACTTCTATGGTAATAAGTATGAAGGTTTCCAATTTGCCGGCTGTTTAGCCTTAATAGCACGCTACAAATGGACCTTGAAACCGGTGCAATAACCTGTTGCTTCTAAAAATAAAACACAACGAAGCAACCCCACGGCTGAGTGCAGTCAATTGTAATATTTACTTTTTTATCATTACGCTTTATACGCCTACATAAGTTTAATAAAAGGCAGTACATTACAGTTCGGACAACTTTTAACAAAGTAATATTTATGTATTTTGTAGAAATTAAGACAATGAAAGTTATTGGCAACCACGGATCAAGGGGGGACAATACCGGGGTATCTACTCTGGGCGTCGTTATACAGAGGCGCTAATTTCATATATGAAAAAATAATAACACGACGGCTAACATTCGAGGCGTGTTTATTTAATGTATGCGCGCATGCGCAGTGAGTATGATGTCTCTGCCGGGAAATCCCCGTCGCATCTAGAAATTTGAAATGCTGTATAGAGGGAAGTGGCGCCGATGTCAATTTTTTCCCCAGGTTCGAAAAAATCTCAGATCGGGGTTACGTACTGTTTCTTAAACAGGCCGTCCGTAAACACCGATAGGTGAAGAAGACTTCAAAGATAAGAGAAGACAGAAAATGCTCTATCAATATTGTATTATTGCATCAAGATATTTTGCTAAGGCTCATTGTGGGATTCGAGCGCACGGTATAAGCTGTTGTCTAGAATTGCTTTGGAACATAAAAATGTACATGTACATATGTTTGTAGAAGGTAATCTCTGAATCCTATTTTAATCCTATTCAGTGATAGCAAATTAGGTTCAGGTTGATATTTATATAGGCTAAGTTTTCTTGTTGTACATTGTAACAAACGGTGCCCCGCAGCTCCACATGTGTTTACAGTTTATTATACAGTAATTATTTTCGTCTCGTATTTTTTTACTCCTGTTATTTATAATTCTTGTAGCCTATCTCAATTAAGAAATGTCTTTATAACATTTCCATGCAATTTAAAAAAAAAACATCATAAAAATCGGTCAGGACTTTTTTGAGTTAAATCCGAACATAAAACAGACAATTTTTTAAATTGTAGTATCCGTGATAATGTTGTATGTTGGAAGTTATTTTGTTCATCAGAAAAATTGGAAAGTACATGGTCGATAGAACTACTACTAGATTTTCTGATACAGATAACATGTAGGTACGTAGTCGCGGGCGGTTGCTGCTGTCTAATAGATATATTTGTTAGATACCCAATAAATAGGATTAAAAAAAAAATTACAATCCAAATCCACTTGGCAGATAACAACTGTTAGTTGAATTTACTGATTACGTGAAGGCGAAAGTTTGTCTTAATTTATTGGCTCGTATTGAAATCAGGAAGATGATGCCGACTTCTTACGTATTAAAATGTTATAAATCTCGGTCAGCTGAAACGAGTGAAAACGGACTTTTTATTTCATTAGGATTTCAAGCTATAATAAAAAGATTAAAAAATAATTATTTTTGATTATGTTTTTAAAATTAAATAGAATTTGACTTTCGAACGACAGAAAATTTAGTTTTCATATAAAGTTTGCAGTTTCTTTTTTTTTTTTCAAAAATTGACACTGAAAATACATTTATCTAAGGAGGAATAATCAACTACTTTCAAAATTTGTAAATTATTTCGTTGTCTATCTCTACTGGTGTACGGTGACGTATCGATGACTAGTGAAATGAGAAATATTACTGGTTCTCACATGTCACAACTGGGATCGGTTTAAATATTACACTCAAATGCGATCTGGCGTCCCATAAAATGGCTTGACCGATTTTAATGCTTTTTTTTTAACAATAAGTATACGTAATTCCTCAATTGAACATTATAAAAACTGTCAATAATACTTTTAGATACAATAATACTTTTAGCCGTGTATAAATATATGTAAAAAAAAAGTACACGTGACCAAACCAACTAAACGAATGAGTGGAATTATTTTCACCACAATAAGTTAAATAATATCACCGATTAGTAATCACACCATTACCGAATCTATTATTAGTGATAGTTTTCAAGAAAATAAATTAAATGAGCATAATATAATATAAAGATAAATTAACTTTTTGTGGTGACTAAAGTTTTTTTTTGTTTTATTTGGTTGTGGTGTATGGTTTTTGTTTTTTGGTATTTGGCCGTTTGGTGAAGACCTGCAACACACGATATCGTGTGAGCGGCAATGAACGTGTGCTTCTAGAAGTTTCCTTAAAATTACTTCCCTGGTTTTTTTAACAAACTACTACAATCGACAAGTCATAACATATTCATCATTAAATCGAATTACGTTAATCATGTATTGTGTCAAAAACACTTCTATGAATAAATGATTATAAATATATCCACGATAACGTCTTATCGTTGTCACTGACATAACTATCGTGTATTCACAGCATACAAACTGATAGATAATAAATTATAGTTTCCTTTTTTTCTGTAGGTATTGTAAGTTTCTAGGGAGAATTGACATTATTCATCAATGGGTCGATCAATTAACATACCCACACTTAGAAGAGGTTAATGATAAGCAATAGTTTGGTAAGAAAACGTTGTGGTGTGAAAGAAAATATAGTGACACGGATTTGAGAAAGGAATGCTTTGATGGTTTGGGCATGTAGAGAGGATGAATGAAAGAAGACTGATTTATGAGTGTGAATGGGACTGTTGGAAGAGAAAGGCCTAGACGAACTTTTCCAGATTAAATCCAGGACGTTCTGAAGAAAGGTCAAGAGAGAGAGTACTTTAAACCGACGAGCATGCATGAAAATATTGATGAATGTTGAAGAAGCGAATGATGTATGTCAGGATCGTAGCAAGTGGAAGGACGTGGTCTCTACCTACCGCGTTCGGAAAGAGGCGTGAAGTATGTATGTACGTAGGAGAGGTTAGATGATTTTTCCAAAACAAAATTACTCTATTTATTCTGATCAAGGCTCTATCAAAGGGCGCGTGAAGGCAAATAGAAAGTCAGACCAAGCCTGGTGAAGCTGTCAAAGCCTCTTCTAATGGTTCCAGGGGTCTTAAGTTTAACAGTGTAGTCAGTTCGAAGAAAAAAAATATAAAGCAGATACGGCGAGAAAAAGTAATCTATGCGTTTTATAACAAAAAAATTGAAGGTAACTCGGTATACGCATTCTTGTAAGGGAAACGAATTATTCTTTTTTTTTTTTTTGTAAAAGTGTTTTGCCTTATTGCTATTTTGAATTACACTCGATAAACTATATTATCCAGTCTTTTTCTATAATAAAAAATAGCCACAAATGGCAAGTAAATGGTAATTTATAATATAAGTTCACAAGCTGAATAATGTGGAATATATGTTGTATGGAACGGATATTTCGTATTCTCAGTTACCATGAAATTTTAAAGAAACAAAAGATTTTTGAGACCGTAATCAAGTTTCCCTTAGTGCCTAACAATCTTAGATACAATTTTAATATTACTATTGTGTATGACTATTATTTAGTAATAACTAATAATAAAATTTCAGGAAAAGCAAAATGTGGATAAAATCGTTGATTTACACATATAGGTACTACTTACTATCTAAAGGCTCAGGCTGCTCAAGTATACACAGCAAATCACGCTTACAACGTAATAATCATCTCCTAGTTTTTAAGATTCTCACCCAACGCGTAGGAACTTCGCTAAATTAGACGTTACCGACTCGATCGTGGCAATCATGCTTTTTTTAATTGGGTAATAACCTTACATAACTATGAACACAATACCATTTTGTGTTATCGTATCTTTAACCATATCGTGGAAGCGAATATCAAATAATAAGCTAATTTCAAAATAATGTAAAATTGTCATGGGAGTAATTTAAATGTAATCAAATCTGTTATATACATTTGCGTCCCACATCAAACTATCAGCGCCATCTAGTTTTCGCTTAAAGTAAAAATATGAATATATAGTATCTAACTGTATGTAATTGGTTTCTCGGAAACTGCTCTAACGATTTAGATGAAATTTTGTATTTCAATAATGTTTTACTTGCCAAGCTGACGTGGTTGGTGTATTTTTTTTTTTTTGCATAAAATCATCGATCTATATTCGTCGTCCAGATACAATATTTGTCAATTATTTTATTATATCGACTGTGAATTAAAGTTAAAAATTACTGAATTTTGTACTTTTAAAAATTACAGATGTCATCAATTTCAATATAATACTACGATCTTTTGATTGCCTTAAATTATATTTTCAAAATAATAATCATCCATAGAATGAGTTGAAGTATTATTGTTTTAATATAGGTATACAATGTTTTTAATAATTCTCAAAATTTGAAACTGAGCAGTATTTTTTATTGATTTATATCATTTATAAATGCAGTCTTTATTTAATATTGTTTAGAGTTGAGTTTAATTTTTCTTTATGTTATGACGTTTTGCTTTTTTGTAAATTAGATTAAGAAAAAATGTCTTGGAAAAATGCTATAATTGAAAAACCGTTACAAATGTTATTTGACTCCGAACTGCTACTTAATAAAATTAATTTGACCTTAATACACATTATAACCAGTAAAAATAGTAATCATTCTGTATATTAAATAGAACTTACCTCAAGATCGTTCTTGGCATGCCTCAGCTTCTCTAGATGAAGTCTCAAGGCATCCACAGTAGTGATAGGTTCATCTTGAATGTCGTTCTTGTCTAAAATCGCTTTAATCTTATCGATGAGTTGACAGAAGTCCTTCCAGATCTCCAAATCTTGTTCCAGCTGAGCTTGCCGAGATTTAGCAGAGTTTAGGGTATTCTTTAGTAACTGGTTGTGCTTCTGGTGATCTTTGGACAGCTCCTCTTGTTCGGATGAGGCAAGAGACGCCCAAATTTTGTCCACAATATCTTGCATTCGCTTGCCGACTAAGTCTTTCATTTCAGGTTCTGAAGTGTTGAAGAACGTTTTGTGTTCTTCTAAATCTGCTTCAATATTTTCAAAGTCTGTACCATTCTTGCCCATATCAAGTCGTATAGTAGCTTCGTTAACCCAAATGTTTAATTTTTCAACAAGCTGTAAATACTGTTGTCTGTACTTTTTGTTGTCTTGAAGATACTTCTCTCTATTCGCTAATTCAGCTGGCAAGGAGGTCTTAAGTGAATTTCCTTCGGACACCATCTCGAGCAACGTTCCTGGTATTCCATCATCGCTCTTAATGTTATCGGTTATCTTTGTAAATTTATCGAGATTTGACTGTATGTTTTTAGCAAGACTAGCGTGTTCAATAAGTTTTTTGTCAACGCTTGCTACATCTCTGTTCAATAATGGTCTTGAATGAACAGTAGCTTCATTGTCGTGCAACCACTCTAGTATTTCAGACAGATCTGATGCCAGTTTTTTATGTTCGGCGGCAGCTCTTTCATGTTCCTGTCTCTTAGATTCCACTATTCTTCTTAGTGTCAAAAGTTGTTGTTTTAACGACTGCAGAAGTTCGGTTATATTATTTCTGTCGATAACAGTTCCCTCTGCAGCAATTTGTTGACCTTTATCAGTTGCAGTTGCAAGTAGAGCTTCACAACCTTGAATTTTGACAATGACGTCGTCGTAACGTTTGATCTTATCTTCCAGAGAGTCGTTTGATTTCTCAATTTCAGAAGTAACTTCTGTGTATTTGGAGATGAATTCTTCAATTTCCTTCACGAGAGCAAAGAATTGCTCACGCAATAGAAGCAAAAGCTTAAGCTTGGAAATTTGATCTTCAATATTGCTCATTAAATCGTCTTGTTGGGTCAGAATATCTTGGAGATCATGAAGATTACCACCTTGTAATTCATTTAACATTGATTTGTGTTTCTTTAAATCTGCCAAGATGGACTCATATGCTTGAATAATAGGCTGAACATCTTCAACTTTGCTTCCGATGGGTTTATTCAAAGCCTTAAGCCTGTTCTGGATTTCGTTTAAGAATTCCAAAGCAGCAGCTATCTTACCAGCAGCATCTTTGTATTCTTTAATATGTTTTATTAAAATATTCCTCTTGTCATTTATAATTGCGTTGATTCTAGCAAATTTATCCGAAAGAATATTTACTTGTTCTTTGAGTTGTAACTTGTTGGAATCTGATAGAGAGTCCATTATATCTTTAGATTTGTCTTTAATCTTGCCTATAATCTTTTCGACATCCTCTGCTTCTTTGTTCAGTTTCTCAAATTTAGCCAATTGTTCTTCGAGAAGTTGTAGGTTTGATGTTCTTAGTTCAGGAGTAGCCGCTACTTCGGCTTCATTGAGCCAACTCTGGCATTTCGCAACTTCAGCTTCAAATTCATTTCTGCCTTGTAGTAGTTTGTTTAATGCTGCAATTTTATCATCAATGTCTACTTTGGCAAATGTGTATGATTTATTTAGATCCTCCAAAATGGCTTGCAATTTTGTACGATCTTCAGGTGAACAGTCCTTAGACACAGTGTTACCTTGACGCATAACTTCTGTCAAAGTATCATTATGGAAATCAGACAACTCGGATTGGTGTTTTTTGTGGACAGTCACATCTTTTTCTACTTTAGCAGCCTCCAATGGAACTGGTCCTCCGAGTTTCTTAATTTCAGCCAGTTTTGATTTAAGCCAGTTCCTTGCCTTTTCTATATCATTTTCAAGTTTCTTTCTATCTTCTGTAGACGTCCCAAGTCTTTCAATTTCTTGTTTGATTAGTGTAACAAGTTGTTTTTGTTTTGACGAGAGTTCAGATAGTTCTGATTCTAATTGCATTTGTTCCGTAGGTTCTAATTCTCCTTGTATGTTACTTACCTTTTTCTCCAAAGAATCAATGACAGTTTTCTTACCGTCTGTCTCTTTAAGAAGATTAGCTACCTTCTTTTGTCTCTCCTTGACTGATTTACTCTCATAGCCTAGTGGTTCTGGGTGTAATAAATTATCAATTTCTTTTTGTAACCACTCATTTTGAGCAGCAACCTCACTTTTCGTTCCGTCGATAGCTTTGTATGTAATTTCAAGCATTTGAAGTTTGCGTTGAATTCGTTTCGCGATATCATTGTACCTCCTCTCAACAGATTTCATCTAAAAAACAAAAATGAGTCAATAACGTCCTTTTTTCTTATATAACAATGTATTACCATAAAATGAAAGAAATTGAAACTTACTTGTTCTTCCACTTGCTGAGATTCTAAGTTACTGACAATGTTGATAACTTGCGATCCTACTGCTTTGATGTTATCAACCTTCTCTTTACCAGCTTGTCCAAATTCAGAAGATAGTTCTCTCAGTGCGCTGAGCTTTTGCGGGCATGGTAGACCAGATCCCTTATCAGCCAAACACATTTTCTTTAGAACGGAATCGAATAAATCGTGTATCTCTTGGCATTTCTGACGGAAATCGTCAATAATGGCCTGGTTGCTTTTCTCGCGTTCAATAGCTTGGACAATTGCTTGTTCTAAATTATCAAGATCCTCTTCTAGGTTGATCTCCTCTTCGAGACCTGAAAGTGGGATTAATCAGTAAGCCTTTGCTTATTGTGATTGGCATTAAAATGAGGCGCCAACACTAAATTTACCATCGTAAATCTAAATCAAACATTTAAACGTAAGTGCTAAAACTTAATATAATATACACGTATTTATAAAATTATGGCTATATACATAAAATAAACGATTCGTCGCTACTCAACAAGTTTATTGTTTATTCTCTCAAAAATCTCAGCAGAAAATAGCGTATCGAAAGCAATTTGTTTTCCTCCTTAAAATATAAAGCTAATATTATCATACAAATAGCTATTTTGATAACTACCAAATTGGATATTATAATATGTACCTAACTATAAACAAGTAAAACATTTATATACTATAAAAACTGGGATTACTTGTCTTTTGTTCGGAATAATGGCATAAGATTAAATTAACTACACATATTAAATATGTTTTCTTCTTAGTATAAATATAATTGCAAAGACAGGTAGATTTTTAAAAACAAATATACCAATTCACTTATTAAATCCAAGAGCTTTAAATTGTACGACTCACCTTCAGTTGGTATCTCTGTTAATAGCCTGTTTCTCTTTTCACCAAGAGATACCAGTGCATCGCTCATTGCAGCCATGTCTTGTTTGGCAGCTTCCGGCCGCAGCTTCGATGGATTAGCAAGCCAGTCGCGTGCCAGAGCGTTGTGGACATTTATCCATTCTTGAATCTCTAAAACCTGCTTCATCGCTTCTTCCATTCCGTGGACAGCATCGCCAAGGGTTTCAAGATGGCTTTGCACCTAAATTTTAAGAATATGATAAGTCTTCTGGGAACCACCCGTAAAGTACTTTAACTAATTGCTTAGTACGTTTATTTGGGCCTAGTACTTGTAAGTGTAAATTTGAGACTAGATATACTTATGACGTAGGTGGAAAGTTGTGAGATTGAAGACTTATTTTAAAGACAAGGAAAAAGAAACTATTCGATGAATAGGTGACATACTTAACCTTAAAAAGTAACAGTAAGAGTCTATAGAATGCCAAACGAGAAACCGACAAAGTATGAAATACATCTCCGATTCGTTTCGAATATCAATAGAATTCGTATGAAATGTTATAAATGACGTGCATACCTCAATACAACAGTTCGTACAAATCTGGTCGTTACACCGCTAGGCCAATTCCACAACGAATATAGTCGTAAAAATCAGGACTTGCATTAACCATTTATATTTTATCTCATTCTCTCGCAGGCTAAATCCTATAGATGTATGTGTTTGTCTCAATCACATGACACTTTGAGGTCCCGCTAAAAACTCTCAACTGGTATTCGAAACGAATCGGAAATGTATTTCATACTTTGCAGTTTTCTCATTTGGCATTCTATAGAATTCCTAGGCAATGTATGAAATATGAATCATTTAATTCATTGTTTGCTAGCTTCAGGCATTCTATGAAATACCAGGATTCTATACATTGCCTATAACATATAAACTAAATAAGTTAATAACTTAAAGCAGATAAATTATTTTATTAAGCGTGCAAACCCTCACCTTCTGTTCGAGATTGTTCACTTTTTCAATGAATTCTGGCGTCTCTAAGCTCTTTAGTATGACGTGTACACGCGGAGTTGCGTCTAAATCGCTCACATGTGTCTACAAAAAACCATGCATGACAACAACACACGAAAATCAACACAAACTGTGCAAGTTAGTAAGTACTTAAGTATATTATTATGTATATCTTTTTAATCTTAGCATAATATTATATCCATCTATTTTGTTAAAAGTGACAAAATACTGCAGAAAACTAATTATTTGTAAAAATATTAATAATTTAAAAGCTATTTATAAAACGATTAAGTTATTTAAAAATACTCATTAGGTATAATAACAAATTGCCTTTCTTGATAAATTACCGATTTATTCGAATTAAATAAATTTTATTTTTAAGGACCTCAATATTTTATAAAAGCTAATTTCATCAATACCAGTTATGACTTCACTTACATTTATTGGAAGCCACAATATGTGATTAGATCATTAAAATTAAACATAATTGTAATGATAATTGTTTCCAATTAGGAGCACTAATAAAAATACTCAGTTAAATTGCCACAAATTGTATTTAGTCTGGTTTTGTGTTATTTTGACGTGCTTCCACATATATTGCATATGAATCACACTGCAAATTGCTGTGCAAACTGACAAATATTAAACAAATAAACACTCACTGTAAATGAGTCAAGATTAGTCTTTTATGCATAGGAAATGTTTTAAGCATTAATTCATCCAAGTTGAACCACGTTACTGGAATAAATTAAACCGCATGACTCGAGTCAAAGGTCAGGGATGCGCGAATAAAATTAATACGTGTATACCTCAGACCAACTAAGGTGTATACGTATAAAATGATCACCTTATCAGAAAAATGTACGGTAAGACAGCGTAAAAGTTCAAAAATAAGATAAGAGTTTATTTTTAAAAATAATCATGACTCAATCATAAAACCAGGTGCACAAAATCGACATAGCCAACGTTGAAGCCTTTATAACAATGTACTTATAAAAGTATTATTATTATATACCTATTCCTTCTAACTACGCTCTATCTACAGGTACTTGAAAATACTATATGCTTTAAAGAAATCTTACTTCCCATGATTAGAGTTTCGTTGGTTCTGTACATTTTGTTGACCTGGGCCGAGATTAGCGTTGTATTTTTTATTTGTTGTTGAAAATCATTCATTACATTACACTGCTTCTGTGACTTAAATAATAAGTTTATAGCATATGCATTAACTATTTATTAGGTGTAAACCGTTCAGAAGTAAATTTACAATGACTTTTTAATTAAACCTCATTTTATTGGCTTCTAAAATCGTTTTTAAAGTCGAGTTTTATCAGTTTTTCATAGAATTCGTTTAAAACTACCGAGTATTTAAAAAGTTGTATAATATAGGAAACACGTTTAATCTTTATACATAAAAATGGATGTTGGTATACAGGTCACCGGACGTATACTATTATATTTTCTTTTTTATCCTTGCCTTGTCACTTTCTTATTCCCGACACTTATTTAGATTGTAGGTAACATAAATATAAATGGATATTCTCTGTTTTGAATTATAGAGTACAATTCTGTCTATGTCTGACAAAACTGTTATTTGTAGTCTTGTGAAAAGTCATTAATAATTTTCAATTGCATTCTTCGTTTAAGATTTCTCTCTAATTAGAATTATAGTATGTTATATTTTCGGATATATGGACTATGAACGAATTAATAGAGATAAAATATTTGATATTTTACTGTTGTATCATTTCTGAATGATTTACACCCATTTCATTCGAAATTAATTAATTAAGTAAATTAAAAAAGCATTCTTACATACACATTAAAAAGAGATTAGCAAATCTGAGGCGAGCACTTTCGATGATGCTGTGATTACCTGATCGATGAGGTCTTCAAGGCGGGCCCTGACGTGCAGCTCTCGTGGTGGTATAGGCAGCGGTGCTGTGTCCGCTGGTGATGAAGGTCGGGAAACAGATGCGGCTGCGGCCGAGCATGCAGCCACTGCGGCTGACAGGCGTCCTTTCTCTGTTTGCAAGCGGTTGTGAAGACCCTGACGAGGAATTCAATGTTAATATAACATCAAACATGGCCATTCTTTCGAAACTTACACACTGATCGTAAAATGGGGTAGGTATAGGAAACGAAAATTTTGAACTTGACGGTGGTAGTTGTCAAGCGATTCAAATCTTTAGATCTTTAGATATCAGTGGTTTGTTAGATTGCTGGATGGTATCGGTATCTTTCGGTTGGCGTCGTTGTTTGTCGATTTAACTGTGCTTACAATCAGGTACGGTGCCGTCATTTTACCGTGCTGAGATTGGAAAAAAAAAGATAATAACGATTCAAATAGAATAATCAGTAGGAACACTCACCCTGGCTTTATCCAGCAACTCCCGGCCGTGAGAGAGTCCATCAACTGGAACATCAAGCTCAGTTATTGCCGGTTCACATTCATCCAGATTGTTCAAAATACTCTCAAGCGTGTCTTCGTATTCCTTAAATTTCGCAAGACCCTCCCTTAAACGCCTCTCAATTTGCAGCGCAGTGGCCAAGAGAGATTTGTGGCTGTCATTAACATTCTTCAACTGCTTTCCAACTGTGTCTCGGATCGAAGGAGTCGTTGCTTCGTAACGCTCAATTTGAGCACGACCTTTACCTTCTAACTCGTCTAGAGTAGACCTGTATTTTTGGATATCGTCAAGAAGAATAGCGTGCTGGGCCAACTGTTCTTCTGTTTGTTCTCTATTAGCAATGTACAAAGAATTGTGAGCCATTAGTTGGAAGGAAATCTGTAAGAGCCATTTTTCAGTATCTTGTAGTGACTGATGATATTGGTTGTAGTCTTTAATTTCATTCTCAAGTTCAGCTTTCTTAGCTGTGCACTTCGCTCTCAATGCTTTGCACTTCTTTTCGATTTCTGTTATAGCATCTTTGACGGCTGGTTTCTTAGCCCAGCTACTTAGTTCAGCGGCTTCGCTCTTAAGTCTGTCTAACTCAGGTTTCTTATTATCAATTTCTTCTTCAATGTGCTTGTATTTTTCAAGAAGAGTTTTCATTTCACCTAGTTCTCCGCCAGTAGGGGGTACTTTATCGAGGTTCTGTTCGGTATCTTTGATCCATAGATTCATCTTCTCCTTGCTGTCTTCAAAATCTTCCCATTTGCCAATAGCCGCTTTGAGCTGTGCCGTAATCGAGTTGAGGTCGATCTTCAACTGATCCCAACTCTCTTGTAATATTTTAACATCATTACGTAAACTGTCTTGTTCTTCAGGAGGTGTATTGTTTAGAGCTTTCTTAAATGCTTCTTGAAGAACTACAAGGAGGTGATGTCCTTCAGTCATTCTATTGTTAACAAGTTTAATAGTTTCCAATTTATCTTTTGTGGTCTCAATATCACCAACTCCGATAGAATCTTGTACTGTGCCGTGTGCTGTCTCTAGCCAGTTCTGTAAATCTTCCTTAGCTTTGATGAATTCGGTGTGATCTGATAAGTTCTTCTCACCGTTAGAAACAAGACCTTGAATTTTGGTAAGTAAAGTTGTATACTCTGTTTGAAGATTGACAGTTTTATCACGTACCCAGGCACATGCGCTTTGTTCCATCAGATTTTCACATCTGTCATTAAGTTCTTCTAAAATGTGTTTGTGACCCAATGCCTCGGCAAGTAATTCCTGGATAAATGAAAAAGATATCTATACCAACACTAACAAAGCATTAATAAAAAATACAGTCTTCCTTTATTAAAATCACAAGTACTTTTGAGAATCACTTAAATAATAAAGATATATTGCATCATTAGAATTTAATTTGATACGTGTCAGAGTAAAAACAAATAGGTTATTGATTAGCAAATTAACACAAATACTTACCCGACATTTATCGAGATGCTCAGGTGTAATTTTGTCAACTTTGTCTACAGTCTTCAATTTAGCATCGAACTCTTTAACCCACTTGCTCATCTTCTCTGAAGTATCTAAATAGTCCGACCAGGCAGACAAACATTTCTCTAGTAATTTCTTTGTATCCTTGCAAACCTGTTGCAGATTCTCCCATTCGATCTTCAGTTGTTTAATTTCCTGGTTAATGTTGTCTTTTCCTTCGTTGCCGGTGGTTTGTAACACTGCATCACTTAACTTAATCGCTTTTTGAAGTAAGGCTTGACCTTTGGGTAGAGATTCAGTTATTTTGTTGACTTTCTTAAGTTTCTTTTGCACAGACTCCTTTTCGCCGTGAGAATCCGAACATTGTTGGATTTCAATCTTGCAATTACGAATCCAATCGTAGAAATTGTCGTATGATTCTTTGTATTGAATATGGGAGTTGACATAATCTTCCAATTTCTATGGTGATAAAACATATAATTATTACGGAATATTTTTAAGTTGATCTTAAACAGACAAGATTGTTTATTATACATCAAACTTGAAAAGGAATAAAATTAATTTAACGAACTTTAAGATAAGTTCATTACAATTATTAAATAAGGTACTTCCTTCTGAAGTTTTCTCATTAACTAAGACTGTAAATATTACATAATATTTAGGACATTGAAATGTTTACGTACATTTTTATCGCAAATATAATGTGATAAAATTGAAACTTATAACAAAGGCATATTAATAAATGCAATCTTAAAAAAAATTGATTGTTCTACTTACAGCTATCATTGTGTTGACAGTTTTCTTGATGTCATCATAGCGTTTAAGCGTATCTTCGATATCCTTAGACTTCAATGAATTATCTTCGTGAAGTTTCTCATTCAACTTTTTAACTAGATCACTGTGCGAATCAAAGTCCCTGCTGAAAGTTTTAAATTTCTCCAGCTTTGCCTTCTTTTCAGACAAGTCGTTAAGCAATGAATCATCTGACTGTATTTTCTGGTCAATATCATTTAGCCATTCAACCAGGAGTTTATGAATCTGCAAGAAAAATAAAACATTTTGGAACAAAACGTATTTCAGTGAGAAGTATTTTTTTCTGAAACTTTACTTTTTGAAGTGGTTTATGTAATAAAGATTTAAAATTTAAAGGGAAATTGGAAATTAACACTAATATATAATACATTGTGGACTATATGATAAATGCGTAGGAACACACTATCTTTTTATTATTTATAGTATTAAACAAATAAGGTTTAAAATTTACGACATGATATACCTTGGATATATCATCAAATTGCGATGCTCTTTGCGTCAATTTATTACGCACTTCCTGCAAATCTGTGATTAATTTATCGAATTCCTGTTTCAAGTTATCTGTATCTTCCTGAATCTTCGCTGCTCCTGCCTGTTCTGTATTCATCATTACCTTCTCTTTTAGTTCTAGAAGATATCTTAGCTTATTTTGTCCTTGTTCTAGTGACTGGCGCAGTTGTTTCACCGTGTTGAGTTTGGTGTTCACTTCTTGCAGTGTATTTGGTATTTCAGCGCATTGGTTGAGTTTTTCCCGAGTCCTATCCAACCAGTCTTGACATTCGCCATATAAGGCATTGTGTTGTTGATGTTCCTGTTTGATAATTTCAAAACATGTAAATTTAATGGCAAGCGGATGACAAATAAATTATCTTTGTGTATCATGTAGCATCTGTGAAGAGGAACCTTTTCTTCATCAGAACAGAGAGCGTGAAATATGCCCGTTACGTTGTTTAAAGCGTAAACGATTAAACTTAAATAATCTAAAAATAAATATTATGTTGGTTTTTCTCTAATACCTTGAGTTATATTTTGCTACTAACCTGATAATGGAGTTCAAGCCTCTTCATGACTTCCTTAGCCAGCGATAGCAAAGCGTTGTACTTAGTGGTAAGCTGTGTAATACCGTTGGATATTCTCGTATCTGCGCACGTTTCTAATAGCATCTGGGCGCGAACGTTCAATTTGTCTAGTTCTGCTTGCCAATCGAACAAGGTTTGTAGATGTCCCTGCAATAAGAATGCTTTGAAGTGGATTTTTTTTGGGTGAGAATAGAGTAAAATTCCAATATCGAAATTTACTGTAACGTTATATGCAACATTTTTTAAAGAACTATTCTATAAGCCCAGAGAGTTAGACGAATATGATTGGATAACACAAGATAATAATTCACGTGGTGATCAATGGCTATGCGTGGGCTAAGGCGCGCGTTATTATTATTATTTGTTGAATGAATGGTCTTTCCATTGTTGAATTTAACATTTTGGTTTCGGTGAGTTTAGTTGAGTGAGTGAGAGAAAGTGAGTTGAGGATATCACACACAAGATTGAAGAAACATCGTTTACAGAAGTTTCACTTCTGTCATATCTGTTAAGTAGCACACATTCTTTTTTTTTTGCTAGGTTTGGATCACAATTTCTAGTAATATTAAAGAAGAATGTCGCAGAAAATGGTTTCAAAGTGTTTGTCAATACAATTTCTACTAAAAGACCAAGCGATCAGATTTGTATATGGTTGCATAACAATACTACATAAAAAACGGTGAAAATAAGCGATACTCACTTGGAATTCTTCTAGAACAACTTTCTTCTGTTCCAAATTATTCTGCAATTTGTTGAACGATTGAACTAACTTCTCAGTCTTAGACAACCAATCTAGGGCTTCCTTATATTGCTCTTCGTATTCTGTCCACTTTACAATACCTCCTTCTATGATAGCTTTGGTGCTGTTTAGCTGTTCACTACAATTCAACATATTTTATTATATCACAAACCCTATAAAGTTGTTTATTAAGCTATTTGAGTTTAATATATAAATTACTTTTTGTATTGTCCTTATACCTTTAAGAAAAACTGTGAATAATTATTCAAATAGTTATTGAACCATTTTAAAGTTCCTGTTGAGAATTTTTATACTATGAGAATTTACAGAAAAAAAAATTATTTAAGCCTTAAGTCCATTTTAATTTTTATATGTATAAACCAAAAATTACTGCTAATTTTTCATGCTTAACACATATGAGTTAGATTTAAAAAAAACTTACACATATGTATCGTACTCTTCTTGCATAAGAGCTACTTCTTCTTCGATGTCTTCTCTATCTTCATCATCAGCTAAGCCACAGGCAATCTCACCCTGTTCGAGGGCTTTTTGCAATTTCACCTGACCCTCTGGGAGTTCGCTTTCTAAAACCTTTAGTTGAGAAATTTTACTGCTTAATGACTCTTTATCACCGGTTGCGTCGGAGCACTTTCCTAGCCTCTCCTTAGCAGCTCTTATCCATTGGACGAAGTCTGATCCAGCATCAATAAACGCCTGGTGTTGTTCGACTGTTTCTTTTTGCTTCTCGTACAAATCTTTGGCTTGTTTCGTTAGAGTTTCATATTTGCTGGTTATCTCAGACGCTGGAGCCTGTTGCATTAATTCTGAAGCCTTAGAAGTTACAGACTGAATCATGGGCTCAAACGAAACGATATCTTGTACAATATTGTTTGTTTGACGGAGTGTCGCTTTTCTCTCTCCTAAACTGAGGCCTGTTGTAAGTCCGGCTAGGCGGTCTTGGCCCTTCTTTGATTTAGCGACTTTTTGTTCACATACTTCTTGCAGTTTGGCTTCTCTATCAGAAATCCATTGTTGAAGTTGCGAATAACTGGAACTGTAATCAGCCCATTGGAGAAGCGAAGTTTCAAGATGGACTTTGGCTGTCGTCATCTTTTTAACTAGACGGTCCCATTCATTTTGAAGTTCTTTTAATTCTGTATTAATCTTATCCTTGCCATCAGATCTGGTATTTCTGAGAACTTTTTCTCCGCTATTAATGGTAGCGTGTACTAGATTCTGTCCTTCTTCTCTTCGTTTGAGCAAGTCTTCGATTTGATCAAGGCGTTTCTGTAGAGCTTCTTTACTGCTGTTACTTCCCGTGTCACTTCCACTTCTTGTGATTTCCCAAGCATCATCAATCCATTTCTTTGTTTTAGCATAACTGTCATCGTAGTTCTGATGTTGTTCGTAATTCGTTTCGACTTTCTTGAGGACATCGTTCGCCATGTTAACAAGTACTTGATATCTGGAGTTCAAGTGTCTTAATTGATTATTAACATAAGTGTCTAAATGTGATGCTAACAGACCAGCAGCTGATGCATTGAAACCGTCAATGTCTTCTTTACCTTTATTTAATTGATCAACTATTTCTTTTACATCATTCACTTGACCACCCTTCTCTTTAGCGGTTCCAAGAAGAGCCAATTTATGATTTTTAATGAGTATTTCTTTTTGTGCTAACCAATCCGAAAGTCGTTCATACTCGTCTTTGTATTCACGCCATTGGTTGACAGTATCTTCAAGTTGACTCTTTTGTTGTTTTATCTCATTGAAGAGATCTTCAAAGCTTTCTTTCAATGCCCTCATTTCATTTTTAATAACAGTCTGTCCCTCAGATGATGTACTAGCTAATACTACTTCTCCTGTATGTTGGAGATGTTCAAGTAATAATTCTCCTTGGGCTTGCTTGTTTATCAGAGCATCAAGAGGTGCGACTGAATTTTCAATGGCCAACTTATCGCTTAGAGGTTTCGATTTTAAAGATGGAACTTTTTCTCTTGCACGGCTTAGCCATTGTATCAATTCATCATGGGCTTCCTTATATAATCTGTGATCCTTATATTGTTCTTCGCGATCAGCTAATAATTTTTTCACTTTATCGTAAAGGTTGTCGAATTTATTCAGTGTTTCCTGAGCTCTTGAAGCAACTTGGTTTTGTTGACCGCTGGCAACCATTTCAGCAGCTTTAGCCTTAAGAGTATCAACTTCAAGACGATCGCAACGCGCTTTTTCTTCTACTTCCTTAAGTTTTTCAAGTTGCTGTCTCTTGTCTGACATTGAAGACTCAAATGGTGTAAGTTCAGCCAGCATGTTTTCGAGCCAAGTATTGCTTTTTTCTATTAACTGTATCTGTTCCAGGAATCCAGCCCATTTGGTGACTGAATCGTCTAAGATATTCTTTGTTTCGATCATTCTTGATAGTAAAGCAGACCATTGCTCTTGCAGGGCTACCAAGGAATTGTTTATTGCGTCATGTCCGGCTGGTGCAGTATTAGCCAGAACATTCTGAGCCAATTCAACTAACGACTGTACTTTAGTAAATCCTTCATCTTTGGTCAGTAAAAGATTTTGAATAAGAACTAATTTCGTTTCTAAATCATCTTGTGAGCAAGAACTCAAATCTGCACAGAAGTCTAGTTTGTCTCTCAATTCTTCAATCCATTGTGAGCATTCTGAGACGTTACTTGCAAATTCTTGATGAGTTTTGACGTATTGTTGCCATCGGTTGGTTAAATCTTTAACTTTCTGTGACAAACTTTGATATTTCACAGATAAATCAGAAATTTGGGATCCACGTGGACCTAACACTCCGGTGTAGAGGTTTTGTGCTTTTTCAGTTATATTATCAATTTCGAGTTCTTTTGCTCTTACCTCACCTTGTAACTCTTGGAACTTATTAAACTGGTCTTGTTTTTCTGGCAACGTTGCCTTTAGGTCAACAGCATGGATTTGAGTGTCTGTATTCCGAATCCAACCCAAGCATTGGTCTTTCATATTTTCATATTCATTCCATTGTTGTATCTTAGTTTCCAGTAATTCGATAGTTTTATTGATAAATGACACCAAACCTTCCCACTCTTGATGTGAGGCATCAATTTGGTTCCTGATATTAGCTTGGCCATTACTTATTGTTCCTGGCAATACTTTTTCACCCAAAATACGGATCTTATCAATACGATTTTTCTCTTCTGGCAAATTAACCTGCAATGATTTTAATTTCTCGCAGTTACTACTTAAGGCAACACGTTCCAAGTTTACATCACCCCAGAGTTGTGCGGTATTATGAGTGGCCTCGATCCATTCTTCTAGTTCTTTTACTGCCTTAGTGTACTGTTGGTGATTGTTTACAATAGCTTCATATTGTTCTACAAAAGACTTGGCTCTATTTAAAACACTCTCATGCCGTTGTTTCAACTGATTTATTTCTTTAGAAATATCCTTGTTAACATCGGGAAGACTCTGTGCACGTGTTTCTAAATCAAATATGTCTTGTTGATGAGTGATGGAATCTTGCAAGAATGCTCTGTATAGGTTTAATTGGTTTCGTTTTTCATCTAAAGTTGCCTTCAATTCGATTTCCTTAGGTAGATTCTTCTCAGCGGCTGTCAGCCACTGCTGAACGGTCTTAAGGTTATCTTCAAATGAAGACCACTTGCTTAGTTCTGAATCTAAGTCCCTTTCAGCCTTAGTAATGTTGTCGTACAAATTGTCAATTGCTTGCTGAATTTCTTGTAATTGTTGCTCTATAATTTCTTTTCCTTCAGGAGAAGTAGACGGATATAGTTTCTCGCCTAATTCAAAAGTATTATTCACAAGAAGTGTAGCATTTCTACGTTGGCTTAGTAGATCATTTAAGCTTTCTCTCTTAGCACTGATTCCTTCAGGGGTGTTGGATAAATTTTGCGCGCACGCATTGAATTTCTGTTGTGCTGTTTTGAGCCAATCTGTACATTGGTTATATTTCCCTTGGTATGCAGTGTGATCGTTAACAGCTTGTTCGCATTTCTTAACAAGCTCTTTAGCTGTCGATTGTACTGATTGGAAACGGGATGTCATTTGTTGTAAGTTCATAGTGATCCTAGTATCATTGCAGTTTTCGATAAGGTCACTAAATTCATCGGTTAACTTGTCAACATCATTCTCTGTCTTCTTCAAGTTAGCCAAGATAGCCTGCAAGCAATTTAAAGTTAATTTATGCTATTAAAGTATTATTGCTTTATCTTATTAGATCTTCACTATCAAAAGAATTTGTAAGCAATCGATATAAATTAATACACGCTTATTTAAAGTTGGGATTATATTTTAACTGAGCTACGACAACTACTATTAGTACCGTCATTTAAGTGTTAGGGATATTTTAATAGGTGTATCAAAGCCACAGAAGTACCAATCACCGTTGCCTCTAAATTAGTATAAATATATAATAATAGACGAATTCCATATATTATAAATAAGTAAATAATAAAACCGTAATATTTGTTCTTTAGTTAGAATTTTGTAAATATTACTTTTGTGAAATTAGAATATCTACTGAAAATTAGGTCCTACAGTGCTGACTATCAAGACACTTTCTTTCTTAAATCTTACTTGATCCAACGCTTCGCCCATAGTAATCACCGCGCTCAAATCATTTTCGTGATTATCAATCGCTTTACATAAATCCTGTTCAAAATGTTCTATGTTTATAAAGTGGTAAAAAATCTGCGTTTATATTAATTAATGACATAATGATACTTACCTGATATTTATTTAGCTGGTCCACTTTCTCTTCAAGGGTTGCCTTATGAGTGTACGTCTTTAGACTCATTTCAGTGTCACTTAACCAGTGTTGCAAACGTTCGTTGGCACTGTCAAATTCGATCCATTGCTGTATTTTGTCTTCAATGCCACGTTTAACATCGTGAACTGTAGCTGTAAACTTTTCAAGATCAGCTCTAAGTAGGCCTAGCTCTCTAGACATACCCTCTTTACCTCTGGGAGACAGTTTAGAAACATTATTCTCAATTAAATCAGACAACATTTTCAATTTGTTGTTACCAGTTGGTATGGCATCCAACAACTCTTGAATTTTAGTCAATTTATTTTGTAAAGCAGCTTTGTTGCCAGTAAAATCTGACAGAAGATGCAAACGGTCCCATAAATGCTTCTGATAATCTTGTAGCGATTTCTGTTGGTCCGCAAATTGTTGATATATTTCAAACGTACTTTCATGTTTATCAATAATGGATGTGAGTCGATTGGTTAATTTATTGTATCTATCCCACACTGATTGTATGATAGATGTCATTTCATCACTTTCATTCTTGCTTGAATACAGAGTAGCTGCTACAATTTTAGCTTTTTCTGTTACAGTCTCGATAACTCTCTTATATGAACCAATTTCTTGGAGCAATGTTTTGTTCTTAAGTAATTTAGATTTAATATCCTGAGCCGAATTAAGTACTACTTTTTCTTCTGCATTCACTATCTTCTCTTTCTCATCTAACCACGATAAAGTTTGCTGTAAAACGTCTTGGTAACTAGACCACTGAAGAGCTTGAGATTCAAACTCTTTCTGTTGTTGTAAAATTGTATCATTGAATTTGTCCCATCTTTCCCTGAGGGCTCGTATTTCAGCGCGAATATTTTCGCGACCGTTGGCAGCTGTTTCTGGTAAAACTTTGTCGCCTGCATTTGTTAATATGCTAATCTTATGCTCGCCGTTGTCTCTTTCGAGAGAGAAAACTTGCAATTTGTTACCTTTATTTTCTATACTTAATTTATCTTCTTTTGTAGCCATCTGAGATAATTGCTCTTCTAAAGGCTTTAACCAAGCGTCAAACTCGTTACGCAGTTGCACATATTTTTTATGATCAGCTACCAATTCTGACCAGTGATTGACAATTTCTTTAGAAATTAAGTGTAATTGTTGATAGCGACTGCTAACTTGTGTTACTAGTGGTTTAAGACGTTCAACACCACTAAGCTGAATAAGGCTATGAGATTCATCAACAAAAGCATCGAGTTCTTTTTCTTTAGCATTAATATTATTACGGAGGTCCACATATCTTTTAAGTTGTATTTCTTTTTCTTTAAGCGCGGAGCACAAGCTTTGGTCACGGCATTTGGATTCCATATCTTTTAACCATTCTGTGATAGATTCAATAGATGAGTCAAATTTATCCCAAATCTCTAATGTATGTTTTAATTTCTGTTCGGAAGTTCCAATGCTATCGACTGCATTTCGTAACTGCTTGTGCAAATTATCAATTTCAGCTTTGATAGCAGTGTTACCAGCTTCTGATGTACTTTTGCTAACTGTCGAGAAGGTAGCCCTAATTTTATCTAGTTTACTAGAACCGATCTTTTCAATATCTTTTAAGGCAACTGCGGATTGTAATTTTCTAATTATCTCAGGCTTTTCACCAGTAGCATTTTCAATATCAAGAAGTTTCTCAGATTGTGATCCAAGCCATTCCTTATATTGTTGGATAAGACGAACAAGCTCTTCGTGGCGTTTTACACAGTCTTCTAAATTATCTTGTAAATTTTGTGATTTGGTAACAATATTTTGGAATAATTGTTTAATAGATTGCAAATAAACGTTCAATGAGGCATCATGAGTCTGGTCTACTAATTGCTGGGCTTTATCACAAACAGACTCGACTAATTGTTGATGCGTCATTATTTCTTGATGCATTATTTTATGATTTTGTAACTGCGCCTTTTTCTCTTCCAGTGACGCTTTAAGTTCCGTATGTCTCTGCATAGCTCGTTCAACATCTTTAAGCCATTTTGTTAATTGTTCTTGAGCAAGTGAAAAGTCTGAGAACTGTAGTAAACATTGGTCTAACTTATTAACAGTTTCCTGGAAACTATCACCGAAACTGTCCCACAAGGTTCTTATCTTACGAATTTTCTGGCGTATAACTTCTCTTCCATCAGGACTAGTGTGTGTGTAAAGCTTTTCACCCAAGCTTAAAAATTCTTCAAATGTTGGAGTTTTCTTATTTCTTGTTTCATATAGTTCTTTTGCTTTATTTTGTTTTTCTTGCAGAACAGCATAGTCACCAACAATTTCGTTTAAGTCTTGAAGCTCTCCTAGCATACCACTAAGCCAATTTTCCATATTTATATACTCATTTTCAAAAGTTTGGTGCTCCGATACGAAAACTTCATACTTCGAAATAATTTCATTAACAAGATTATTCAAGGTATGATATCTTGTTGCTAATTTAGATGTTTTACTAGTGATTTCAGATTCATTCGCTACGTTTTGTTTAGTATCAGTCAAGGCTGCAAAGTCTAAGCTCTTAGTATCAAGTTCACTTTGAATCTCTTTCACTTTTTGCAAATGGGCCACTTTAGCTTCTAAATTATTCTTAAGACTTTGATCTCTGAGCTGATTTTCTTTTACTTTCAACCATTCTTCCAGTTCATCTAAGGCTTTCTGGCTCTCTGTCCATTGTTTTAAAGTTTCTTTTAATGTTTGGTCTTGTTCTTTACACTGAGTTGTAAACTGATTCCACGTTGACTTTAATTGTTCATATTCGTTAATAAGGATCGGATGGCCATTAACATTTGTAGTTTCTAATACAGTGTCTAATTGTAACTTCAATTCTTTTAGAAGGTTTTCAATATCTTTAGTCTTTAATGTCACCTTCTCAATTACAGCGATTTTAGAGTCAACATCTTCTTTTTGGGATAATACGCCGTAATTGAGCATGCTGTTTTCAGCTACTATATGATTAAGACGGTCGCGTGCTTCTTCAAACATTTGTACGTACTTTTCATGCTTAGAAACATGAGATTCACAAGTTGCAATTCTCTTCTCAAGTTCAGTAGCCGTTTCTCCGTATCTGTCAATTGTCTTACCTAAACTTTTTTCTGCTTCTTCATCGGGCATTAGTTTAATCTTTTCAGATAGCTGTGATAGCATTGACTGGTGTAATTCTACCTCTTGGTGTAGGATTTTGTTGGCATGCAGCTGAGCTTTCTTTTCCGGTAGTGTTGAGCAAAGCTTGAACTCTCCTAACTCTTGTTCCTTATCACTAATCCATTTTTGAACTTGATTGAACGTATCATCAAAGGATGACCTTTTATTAATTGTCGTTTCAATATCTTTGATAACGTTATTTAAAGAATCTACAGAATCCTCAAAATAATCCCTTAATGTTCTTAACTCATTTCTAATGTCCTCACGTCCCTCAGGAATAATACCACTGAAAAGAGCTTCACCGGATTCGATGGCATTGTTTAGTAAACGTTGTCCAACCTCTTTATTTTCATTAAGTTTCTTTACTTGTTGTAAATCATTCGCTGTAGGTTTAGCGTGCTTGCTCATCACTGCCAAATCCTTGATTTTAGAATTAGTATCTTGCAACCAATTTTTGAATTCAGCAATGGATTTATCGTACTTTCCTTTGTTGCTTTTCAAATCCATAAGCCTGTTAAGGTTGCTATCTATAAATCTATCAACAGCTTGATATCTGGAGACTAAGTGATTTATATATTGTAAAACACGAGAATCTGGATTAAGAGCTAAGATATTATCTCCAGCTTGCATAAGTTTCTTTATTTCTTCTTCATAGTTTTTGACTTGTTGGTTTAGACCTGTAATTTCATTAATTTTTCCGTCGACTTCACTCAAATCCAATAAATTTGCTGCCTCAAGCCTGACTTTGTTTTCCTTTTCTTTTAACCATTCAGATACTCTTTCCATTAACGTTTCATATTCTTGCCATGCGTTCATATTTTCTTTGAGTCTGTTCTTAATTTCTTCGTAATTGGATGTAAGAACGTCTAAATTCTTTTGCGCTTTTTCAGTTTGTTGAGCGGCTTCCTGCGCACATGCTGGTTCTGCAACAAGTTTAAGTATATCGCAAGCATCTTTTAATTCCACAACTTTGGCTTTACAATCAACAATCCCGATTTCAACATCTGTTAATGCAGCACTTTTCACTTCGAGATTATATTTGTCGCTTGTGACATCAGGCATACACCATCTAGTTTTGTCATCCAGGATCTTTAAGTTTCTATTAAACATGGCAAGTTTGTCAGTGAACAGTTTTTGTAAAAATGTTAATAAAGTTACTTCTGTTTTATTAGCATGTATGAGTACACTCTCAAATCGCTTTTGCAAAGTACTCAATTCCTTTGGAACTAAAGATTCGTAGAAACCTGGATAATTGTCATTCATTTCCGATACGTTTAGAGACACATTATCGATTTCATCACTTAAGTTTTGTAATTCGGCTTTGCAAGCTTGGCATTTTCTCAAACGGTCTAGAATCTTAGCATTATCGCCTGTCATGTCGTCACATTTTATAATATCGTCACGGATTTTGCTTACGTTGTCAGACAGACGTTTGATGGTTTCTTTTAATTTACTTTCCTTCGAACCTAATGTGGATAAAGCACTTTCTAGGTTATCTGCCAATGATTGCAAAGCTATAAATTCGTTGTCTAGATAATCTGTAATGGAAGAAACCTGTCCAGTAGGAATACTTTTATTCAAGTTAGTTATTTGTTCACATTTAGCTTTAATGCTATTTTTAAGACCTTGGTATATCGGCAGTTCTTCTTTATATTTGTTAAGATGACTTTGTCCAAATCTTATCTCCAAATTATCACTAGCATTTGCCAAATTTTGTCCGGTTTCACTTAACCAATTCACGACATGGTTCTTTGTGTCATCGATCTGTCTCCATACTAATAATTGAGATTCCAAATCTTGTATCCTTTTCGTTACAGCATCATGTATTTTTTCCCATTGTGTTTGTGAATTTGAAAATGCTTCTTCCAAAGGATTAGTATTAAATCCTCCTAATGTTGATGCTTGATTGATAACTGACTGTTTAATCATATCCATTTGATCAAGTAATCCCTTCGATCTCTTTACGATTTCATAAGATTTTTTCGCTTTATCTAACGATTGAGTCGTTTGTACATAATCATTAGGCGCGTCTATACATTCTTTATAAAGTTGGTCAGCACGATTCATTTCCCTTTCAAAGGCAACGGTAAAGTTTTTCAACTCTTGAAGAGTCGAAGACAGAAGTATATATTTATTCTTTGTATCACGAACAGAGTTTACGACTTGGTCCCAACTATTATCAGCGGCAGATATGGCATTTTGTATGGCACCCATATTAGGTTGATCTTCTCTCATCAGATGTAATCCTTCTTCACGGAGTTCTTTTCTTATCGACTGCTTTTCTTTAAGTTCTCCATCAAGTTTATCTAGCTGTTCAGTCATTTCCAGTATAGTTGCTTCAGTTAAAGGAACTGGCTTTTGAGCCATGTCATTTAAAACAGAGTGAACGTTATGTAAAACTTGAGATAAAGCATTATGTTGTAAATTGAATTTGTCCCATCGTGCACCAACTTTTTGAACCAAATCTCTTTTTGAAATTACTTGATTTAACAATGTTTCTGCTTTCATTTCAATTTCTTTCACTAAAGTAGTAGGTGACATAATTCTGCCTGTATTTTGATCAGTCACTTTGACTCTAGAAGGTCCATCTAACAAAGCTACACTACTTTTCCATTCAGGGATCTTCGTTATAACATTTACAAGTTCCTGTCGTAAAACTTCATAGCTTTCAGGAGACAGTTTAGGGCCTTCAATTTGGTATTGTACGTGACCAAGTTGTTGTTTAGTGTCCTCATACCAATTAAGGAGATCAGACCACTTCTGTAAAACACCCTTATTTTGTTGTATATTATTTTCTATAATTTGATAGTGTTGAGCAATATTGGAATAGGTTTCACTCAAAGAACGAGACTCATCTGGATGTGATGCCAAAGTCATATTTTTTATTTCATTGTAAATTTCTGTAAATTCAGGTTCCTTCGCAGCATGTTCCTGCAGTAATACATGCATGGACTGTAGTGTGGGTTCTACTTTTTCTGCACTGATTTGATCGTAACTCTCAGTTTTTCTTCTAAAATCAGTAATCCAATTGTCAAAATTGTGTAATTTAGTCATAAATTCTTGTTTAACAATAATACTATCCGACAGCTCATTAACTTTAGACCTGACTATCTCAGCGAGATCATTAGTACGTTGTTTAATTTCAGATACCTTATTTTTCAACTCACTAGCCCCCTCGGGTTGTATGCTATGGCAAATGTTATCACATGTTTGGGACAAGCTTATTATCTTTGCTTGTTGTTGAGATATCTCATTTCCGAATGACTTGAGTTTGTTTAACTCTCTGTCCAATTTTTCCACTTGAGGAGTATCTAGCGATACATTACGGCTATTTAAAAGTTTCTCTCCATTTTCTATCCACAAACTAAGTTTCTCAGCTTCGCGTTCAAAGTTCTCCCAGTTGGTAACTAGTTTATCTAGTTTATTATTCCACTGGTCGGCCTGATCATGTACTACAGCCCATCGAGAGTGAATAGCGTCAACTTCATCAGGAGCATTGGTTTTTCCAGATAATTGATGGCTGACACTCGACAAAATTTGCAAGTTTGTCAGCTGTTTATCACAGTCCGTAATGAGAGCCTTTGATTGTTGTTGCAACTGTTGAGCTTCGGGGAGAGTAGTTGGCTTAGGAACAGTTCCTAGTTTAATCTCAGCTTCTTCAATCCAAGGTTTGATCTCTGCAACTCCTTTCTGATACTTTTGCCAACTAGCTAGATCATGTTCAACTACTTTAGTTTGATGTTCTGTTGAACGCTGAAGATCAGCCATCATTTTTTCTAATAGCGTAATTTCACCTTTAAGTCTGCTGGCATCTTGAACACGGTGTTCAACCGCTAATTTATTACCTTGATCAGCTACGTGTTTTATTGTCTCTAATTTCTCAGTAATAATTTTTTGCAATCCCAATGATTTTTCGACTCTTTCTTCAGGTGTTATATTTTCAGAACGGATTTCAGATATCAATGCAGGACTTTCTTTCTTTATCCATTCACGTACATGCTCTAGTTTGTGTTCTATTTTGACCCATTCTTCATTGACTTTGTGCAAATGTTCTACTTTGGTTTGAACTTCTTCTTGAACCTTTCCAAGTTTACTTTCAATTGTTTCAATATCTTTTTCAATAACCGGTTTAGGTTTATTAGCAGTAAGAGAACGAAGTTCGGAGTAAGCTTGTTGCAACTGAGGTAACCGTTCATTTTTAGCCTTTTCCAAATCAACACTGAGTATTTTCGTTTCTTGAAGTTCACGACCTATGTTAGAAACGCCTAGTTCTATACCAGGATGGGCGACGTAACTTTCTATTTTATCCAAATCTGACAACAGCTCTTCTTTCTGGTATTCATAATTAGACCATACTTTTTGAGTGTCACGAAGTTTGTGTAAACGATCAGTAGACGATTCGTAGGCAGTATTCCATCCACTTTCAAGAGTCCTTACATCTTCTCTTACGAAAGCTGGAGCGTTAGCATCCTTAATGAGCTCCTTGCCTCGCTGAAGCATCGACATGACTGAAGGTCGATGTCGATCAAGTTTTTGGACAGCAGCTTGTTGTTCCACTACTAATTGTTCGACATGCTGCAATGATTGAGGCTCGAGTTCTGCCATAGCTTGCTCCTTTGCTCTTTCCAGAACACAGATAACTTCGTGTACTTCTCGACGGTAAGTGTAGCATCGCGTGTAAGTCTCAGTCTTAATCATTGTGATTTCGATGGTCGGTATCAGGTTTTTGTATCTCGCTATTAGATGTTCTAATTTGATTTGTTCTTCTTGAGCTTCTGTATCTGAGCAATGGTTGGTTAACATATCCAATGTTTGGACGAGCCACTTCATATCCTCACGTTTCTTATCCGCTTCTCGGCATATATTCTGCAAAGTGTTTAATTATGTAAAACATTAAAAAAATACACCACGATAGTGGAAAACAAGCATGCGGTCCACCTGATGGTAAGCGGTACTGCAATCTATGAGTCTTTAAAAACTTATTCCCTCCCCTTTTGAGAACCCCATACTGCAGTCCACTGGAATAACCTTAACAGGGAGCTCATTCCACACCCGGAGCGTTCGCGTATGAAAACCCCTTTGAAACCAGATGATCCGCGATCATTTAGTGTGAGGATGAACTCCCTGCCGATGGCGAGCGGCATATTTACATCATAGGAGTAATAGAACTTTACCATTAATTCCCGTAACTGCATCCATGAAAGCGTCCAAATAATAAAAATTACGTTATCAATTTAATTACAGAATATTAAAGACTAATATCAACACCATACCATTCAATTTCTATAACATAGTGATTTACTTGATGATTCATAGTGATGATACTTGGTTCATCATAAGAAAACTTGCTTGGCACATGTCAAACGTTTATTTTAAAGATGTAGCATAACTTAAATTGGAAGTTAATTATACGATTATCGATTCTTTTCTGTATCTAAATATAATCGATAATACGATTATGCTTTAAATCAACTGAGGGGTGTGTAAGCTGTGTATCTAAATTAAAGAAGAAAAATAAACTATAAGAACAATTGAGATCGTAATCTGGAACACTTGAGTTATTGAATGCTTGACACCAAACAACAAGATTAATACTACATAGATAGATTAATCGATATTCTTCATTGTGTCTTGCTGCAGTAATATTTAAAGAATTATGTAAATATTGTTTTTATTCGCAATTAAAAATTAACGAAAAATTAAATATATTAAATGTACTACGGCGCTCGTCAATCAATTCGTTTAATTTTCGATTCGTACATTTAATACGATTAATTTGTCTCAATTGCCACAACGCGAGCTATTTGTAAGACGATGGAAACGACGTTTTTTCTTTTGTATCCGTGGGATATGCTTAATGATCTACCTTGATGCTAAATTTCAAGTGTCTCAGTCACCTAGATGTATTCCAGGTTTTTGATGAGTCATTCAGTAAGTGATAAAAATACTTCTTATCAGACCCCAGTAACTCAAGAACTACAATAGGTTTATTCGTGAAATTTTTGGGATTCTAAGTTTTCAAATAAGCTTAATTAAATATACAAAATTTCAAGCGTTTAGGTCGAAAAGCTTTTTGATGCGGTCGAAAGTAGCTCGAAATGGTTCGTGTGAATACACGAACTGGCCGGTGTGTCGGTCTTCTCATTTTCGAACTTGGCTGACACACCGCCGCCGTCGTGTGTCTCGAGCGATATCGATATAGAAGTTGAGTAATGGCTACAATAGTAAGCACACGCACGCTACTACGCAAACTAGTGCATTCCGTTTGTGGTCTCGTCTTAGACAACCTATTGCCGATCTACACGTAAATTAAATCTATGTTTATGGAAGTTTTCCATCAACGGAACCTGGCTAAATAAATTTAATTTTTACCTGGAAGATTGTCTTCTCTCGTTCAAACGCCTCAGCAGAGTCGACCTCGCGTACGATGCTGTCCATAGTTTTGTCTACGTGTTCCATCCACCGCTCCATTTCTCTGTATTTTTCTCTGTAAGCATCCCATTTCGCCGGAATCCTTTGCAGTTGCTGTCTGAAGTGTTCCACTCTGTGGACCTGGTGAGCAAATTAATAATTTTATTAAGAATAGAAATTAATTTTAATATAAAATCATGAACTAGCAACTCGCCTCGGCTTCTCACGGGTAGCAGAGTAATACATATAACTGTATTGGTTTACGCCTGTAAAGCTCTTAGTCGGCATGACTTTCTCCGACATTTTCAACACTTATAGTCATATTTCAGCCAATTTACACAAAATCGTAATTAATTATACACCTAAACCTAAACCCGTATGGAAATCCGTTTGGTAATTTTTGAGTTTATCGCATTCAGACAGACAGACACACACATTTATAATATGTGTAGATATTATATTAAATAATAATTATTAATAATATTTAATTTTATATTAAGTTTTTAAAGCTTAGAAAATGTGAACAACAGAGCATCTTTCGTATACAACTTGAACAAGATCATATTAAAATAAATGCTTTAATCCTATTATTTTTATTTGCCACAGGTAAGGAAGTTGATGCTCGTTTGAGTCAATTAAAAATTTTATAGTAGGCTATTACGCTAAATAACTAGCAAAAGAATACGATGACCCATGATTATTTTGAAACATTTTTTCACTAAAATCATGTAATGTTCATTCCTTTAAAGGAATACAATTACAAACTACAAAAATTCTCTTCTTTTACTCACTCAGAAACAAAATTCCAAAAATAATGAAATACGTTGAATACAACCGTACAAATGCTCATATTCTTATATAGCTATAAGCTACTGACAATTACTTAGGGGAATAACTTCATTAGAAACTCAGTAACGGAGTAATCCAAGTAATCAAAATATGTTATATAGCACACTTGCAATTTTGTTACAAAGAGATAATATATTACTAATGGCATCAATATATATAGGTCCTACCGTATTCTCCCATTCTTGTTCGCACTTTCTAACCGCTTCTTCCAGTGCAGTGTCTCCGGTCTGATGGGTATAGCTGGTGGATATTTTCTTCAGATTTTGGAGACAATGCTCGACTTGCATCACTTTCCCTTGATTGCGGAAGTATTCCTCGTTCCTGATGAGTATGCTGTCTGCGTCATCGCTTTGGTTGTATGCCTGATGTATAAATAGAATAAAGATTACAAAATTTTTGGATTTATTTCACAAAATATACTTTATCCAATTCAATTTTCGTCAAGGCCTCGAAGATTGTTAAATATTTAAAATAGCAAAAATTACATAATTTTCTTATTAGATTGAAGATAGAGATTGAAGTTATCTTTGCAATTATATATGACCATGGGCTACGTGACCTCTGAATTTAGGTGGCCTCACTTCTAGTAACCGTCTGATAATCACGAACACAACTAACCTGTTCTTCGTAGACTATCTCCTTCTCAATATCCTTGATGCAGTGATGGAAGACAGTCTCATCGAGCCTGAACTCAAGCCGCATGAGGTGGGGCGGCGCACGGTCTAGCAGTTCTCTCCACCTACGCTGCAAGTCTTCCACAGTTTGAACTATACGAGGACGATCCTCTTCATTGACGAGCTGTTGAAATTGCATGTATTAATTATTAATTTTGTATTTAAAGTCAATTAAAGAAAACTACTTCTGTGGAGACATCTTGGTCTAGTCTTTGGAATCTGATCCAATGCATGTAATTATTTCATCCACCTAGAACGAAGCCCTATGCGACTGCGGTGACACCCAAACCACGCTATATTTCCTCTTGTGCTCTCCACCTTCGAACACTAAGAAGGTGGGCGAATAATGGACCAAGTCAATATAATGATCTCGTGGCGCAGTGATAGTACGCACTAGTAATGCCAAGAGGTCACGGATTCCACTCCGCCCATGACTGACTTTTGTGTGATGAGCATAATTGTCAATTGTGTCTGGGTGTTAAATATTTATAATGTGGAGTATATCAGCTGTTTAGTTACCATATTACAAGCTTTGCTTAGATTGAAATTAAATGGCCGAGTGTGAAATTGTAATATGTTTATGATATATACAATCATCGACACGACAGAATAGAAGAAATTCCGTCTAGTATAAGAAAATGCCTGAGACAAACCTCAATAAGTTCCCGACCGGAGTGTACTAACTCCGAGACAGCTCTTTCATCGGCGCCCTGGAAGAACCTCTTGTGGAAGTCGACTGCTTGTTTGGTGTCAACCCTATTGTCTGCCAGTAATGCCTCGGCTCTTGAAGCCCATTCTTCGACAGCCCGCTTCTTAGTCTCAAATTCATCCCAGGCGCGTACAAGTCTCTGTAATTCAGCGTCCCGACGTGTTGCCTCCGAGGAAACGTGTGCGAATCTGGCGAATAGTAATTAACAAGATATCAATTAACTCCATTCAATTTTTTTTTGTTTTTGTAAGTCGTCATAAAAACTTAACCTTTTTCTAAAAAACAAAGTAAATCGTAGGTACCTACTCGTTTCATTATCTTTATCATTTTAAAAGAGGTCATACATAAAAACTGTAGTAGACCTAAGTGTTCTTTCATAGAGAAGGTTTTTATGCTATATCTGAACGTGATAGGTGATGCTGTTGTCGAATTACTGAGTACTGGAAAACGCATTACAACATCAGCGGAGCCAGCTAATATAATATAAACAAGGATGACATTACTTGTCTCGTAATATCACGTGACTAAGCCATACGTGATAAAAAGAAACGTAACAAGAAGTTTACACATCCAAACATATATTTTAATTAGATAATAAAATATCTATCAAATATATTAACATGTCAAACGGTAGTCTTTCTATAAAATAATATGCATAAGATAATATTGCCCAAGGCATTAATTATTTGTTTTTTTCCTCAATTTATTTTTATACATGCGAAAATATAATTGCTATTGTGATAAGTATTATTTTATTTTACCTCTTAGATAGATATCGGGTTAAAAGTTCACAATGATATTGTACTTAATTACATACTAAAAAAAAACGTAAAACAAGAGCTGAAGGTATAAAGTGGCAAAGACGCCACTGTCCATTATAAACAGAAAGGCCAAACAAGAAATATTTATTTTAGTGACATTTTATTAAAAAGGGAATATCAGTGACTGATCCCTTAAAATTAAAATATTGTTAAAAGAAATAATATAATTGTAACTATAAGATGTGTGAAATTCCGCCAAAATTTTATTGCAAAACAGCCATGACATTTCAATCTAAGGAAAAAATGCGGTTAATACATACTATATTAATGGCAATCGATTTAAAAATACATTTCTTTATAAATCTTAAAAAAAATCCAAAGGTACATGTAATTAAATAATTATGTTACTTTACTAAGGTACCCTTTAGTGGACCAAATTATCACCGACCAGTAAAGGGCAGTAGCGTTGACATTGCAATATATATCTGTGATCGCCTATCCTCTTAGCGACCTACATTAACTGCATTATCCTCCTAACCTTGGGTGACCTGCGTCCAACACTGGACTGAGACCTATAATAAAGGTAATGCACAATAGCACATAAAAAAATCAAATTATAAATACATCTTAAGATTTATTTGTTCTTTTAAGATTTACTAAAAATGCTTTAGGCAGCATCGCGGAACCACTTTTGATGATTCATCAAACCGACACGAGAGTAGGCGCTACGGTCACACTCACCTAAACATTTTTTTTTTCGTACTGACTATACTGTTAGCCTTAGGGGCCCTGGAGCCTTTACGGCTTTTGCAGCTTTACCCGGGCTTGGGGGCGAGCGCTTAGGGCACTCAGCCACGAAAGCTAAGCAACAACATCCGAGGGTGCCAAAGTGGCCGAACCTCGGCTCGGACTGTTGTGCGTATGCAATTAAGTCGCGTTCTGACTAATTCCCTATCCGTAATTCGATCTAAACTAACTATACATATATACATGTTTCTGCCCCCAGGGAGGAGGGAAGGAACATGTGTATGTGTATTTAGTGGTCTGAAATTTTTGTCTACTCTAACTAGGAAAAAAACAAGGTCCCTTACAGAACCTATGTACCTATGTGTGTTCTGCATGTGTGCACCTAAACATATTATTTATCAGTCCAGTAGGACTGTCCAGTACAGTGTGCAGGAATTTTTTAATATTAGTGATGGCTTTATTTATACCTCACGATGTTTTGCCAGTCTTAAGATAACTTACATAAAATGCTATTACCCTAATGAATGTTGTGGTCTGTTCATATTTTTAATTATCAGTGATTTTTTGCAGTATTCTGGTCTGAAGAGTATGTTTGGCAAGACGCATGAACCAAGAGCTGTTCCGACTATCTATGTATGACTGATCTGATGGCACCTGTTTCACTCAATGATAAGAGAAGTAAAGGAGGGCGGAAAGTGAGAATCTGATAACAGTAACAGAGGCAAGGCTAACAGATTGGTACAAGGTCTAGTACAAGTGCCTCGCCATTCCGCTGTTGGCAACTCCCCGCTTCTTGTTTAACAGGGTGTACCACGTTCCTTTATACTCACTTTAAGTTAGGTTGGAAATATGTCGTAATAACTGCATTAATCCAAAATTAGTAACACTCATGTTTCTATTCTCATAATATAGTTTAAAAAAAATTACCTTTCGTTTAGGTCTCTCATCATTCGAACTTGTTCCGTGACGTCCGCGCTCCTGTCGGTATCAGCAGACTTGACAATGTTCTGGAACACTTTATTCTTGCTTTCCAGCATGGATCGATAGTATGTTGTCCGCGAAAAGAAAGAGCGATGAATCTCGTAGCGTTCTTGTATTACTTCCCTGGTTGTATACAACAAATTATTAAAATATATTTGTGAGCATGACTACGAATGATTTCAATTGTTAACGAGCCGGAGGTAAAGCATATCCTTATTCCACTTAAATATCACGTGGATTCGGACCCTATTATGAGCATGATTTTCTTGTTAATAAGAACAGATTATAGTTGATGTTATATAGTTATTATATTTGGCTTACTTGCCCAGTTAGCCATTAATCTCAAGTTTATAATCAGTCAACAAGCGTCTATCAGTATGTTCTGGAAAATACTCTTCAAAACCTGTCCAATTTCTAGTCTAAGCATCTTACCCTCTTTAAATGCAATGCCACTTATATCAAACGAAATTGTGGTTGCTTTTAGATACCTATAAGAAATAGGTAACGGGCACTGTTAACATAGCATATTTAGTGAAGCTTTGGGTTTTTGATGCATATGGAGTTGTGATATATATAGTTACTTAGTCACTCAGATTTATCATTAAATCAAGTAAATTTCTCATTGTCTTAGAAATTAAGTAGATTTTACAATAGATGATAGGAAGATCCGACAAATTCATGAAATATAAATAACTCACCGCCTGGTTTCTCCAACAGTCTTTAAAGTCTCCTCAGCCCTGTCGAGCCAGGAACTAATCTCCTTCTGGCCGCTCTCGAGCGACTCGTGCTGCACCAACAGCTGTCTATACTGGTGTAGCTTCACGGGTACCGTCGCACGCACTCGTACCAACGATTCCTTCTGCTGTTTCAATTTGCTCATGTTTGATTCGACTTCATCACGTGGCATTTCAGCAATTGCGTTTTGGAAAGTCCTGTAGATTGTTATATTATTTATAAAAAAGTGACCATAATTATGCTCTAATAAGAAATCTAACATGTCCAAACTCTTTGACTAAGAAACATTAAATAAGATAACTGCAAACAAATCAAGATATTCTATTAGCCTTTCTCTCCACGATTTTTCAGCATCAATAATATTTCTTGAAAGTCTCAATTTGTCAATAAGATCACATTTGAGAAATTATTGTGTTCGTTTTTAAGTACGATTATAGTGACTTAAAATTGTCAAAACAGCGTCGTAATAGCAAAATTTTGGGACTGGCTTAGTTTTGCTGAGCCTCAGGTTTGTAGATTATTTCAAATTGGTTAACAACTTTTACACTGTTATGCGTCATATCTCACGATATTATGACAGTCTTACAAGACTCCTGGTTTCATTTTTAATGTATCAACTTGTATAACTGGAGAAGTCTTGTATCTTATGCTGACAGTTACATACACACAGACTTTCTTTACAGATTTTAGATTTATATTACAGATCTTATCCTGATATTTTTATGCTGAATGACGGGTGGTAGGACACAATAGTTGTGCCCCATTAGATCGCGACCACCATATACCAGTGTAACACTGTAACCACTGTAACCAGTGTAACGCTTAAGCGTGCCACTACTACGAGTGTCGTGTATAATCTTAGCGTCTGTACCCGACAGGATTGTAACCACCATGCACATAGTGATAAACTTGTTACAGTTACTTTTTTTCGGTTTGTCACGTTCCGGTATCAGCCAGTGTACTTTTTTATATCGTTATAGGTTTAGCGTTGTGACCACCTGATCTTAAGTGACGATGTGGCCCAAAATTAAAGAGCACGCTAAGGATTAGTGGAAGACTAACTCTCAAGTGCAGCTGTCGGAACACACATATATGTCCTCGGCGACAGATTTTTAACTTGATGGTAGTAGCTAGCCAGGTATTAGAAAAAGCTCTACCACCATGCTGTGGTTTCATCACGATGTTATCCCACACCGAAAGCTCACGCTCATTACAGAGATTTAAACTCACGTCTATCGACGCGATAGCCGTACGCGCTACCACTGAGCCAACATTGCTTTAATCCAGTATATCCAGCTGCTGAGAGGTTAATAGGCTAGCATGAGTTACAATGATCTCTCGATGATGCTGTTATTTTTGGATTGTACTGTACTTACTATCTGTTAAGAAGGCGTCATGCAATTTTTTTCAATGCACAGATTCCTGTTTATCTTTACTATGAAGAATATTTATTATGAAGAATTCTGATTAACTCACCTGCTAATAGTCTTAAACAGTTCCTCATGTTGCTCTATTTCAGAATTGAGCTGTAAAAGCTGGTCAATATAGTTTTGTATGTCAACTGTGTTCGCATGAGGCTGCTTGCTGAGAAGGTTATCTGCAGCCGTCAACCACGTGTCTAGCGTCCGCATACCTGAAGCCAACTCGCGACGGTGTCGCAGAGCATCACCTCCTCTCACATAACTAGAGAGAACAAAACAACTTATAGCACAAGGTAAATTTAATAATCAATAATACAATTGCCTTTTCCAACTTTAAAATTATAAAATCAATTTCACAGTTTTACGTATTTTTTGGACAAGCAAGCGTCGAATTTTAGTACGATACTGCCATATTTAGATTGATCACATTAAGACTACTACGTTGTGTTGACTAACTATCGTTCCCTGAAAATTATGATGTTGTTTTTGGCATTTAGTAGAGAATAAAATTGAAGCTGCACACGCGATCTATGGAAAGAGTTATGCTCGAAGTTTCTTTGAAGGATATAATCAGAAATGATGTAATCAGAGAGAACTAGGGTTTTCGACATAGCTTAAAGGATTAGCTTGCTGAAGTGGCAGTGGACTGGCCACATATATCGATGAACTGATAACCGATGGTTTAGAAGAGTTCTGCGGTGGAGACCGTATTTAGGTAAACAAAGTTTTGGACGCCTTCGTGCAAGATGAAGCGAAGGACCGAACATCGGGTCCAGTGGAGATCATAAGGGACATCAGTGGACAGAAACAGTCTGATGATGATGATGATGCGCATTATGTGACAGTAGTTGTTACTTTGTCGGTGTAATTATTTACAGGCAATAAAAAAGTAAGTGAAATGAATTTATTTTTTTAGGTATCATTGATGGCTAACTTCATCATATTGTTAAAATGCGGGATAAAAAATGAGTTATTTTTCTTTTGATACGCCAAAGTAATATAACTTCTTAAGTAGACACATTCTTTTTTAATAATTATTTTGTTTTGCACAGCTCGTAAACGTTTTAATGTCGCATTTGTCCCTCATCACAAACCTTGTTATTTTTTCCCTCTATCCTGAATGAATTAGTTTTAAATGAAATGAAAATTAAACTCACCGTTCAGCTTCTTCCCAGACACGTTCCCATCTTTCGGTGATTTCTACATATTTTCTCTTAATTTCCGAACTGATTTCCTCCGAGCAAGTAGCTGCTAGGAATCCAGCGGCATCACCAAGCCGTTGATGCTTCTCTTTCCAAACTGTTAAATCGTGGAAGAATTCCAATCTTTCATCTTCTGATACTCTTAACATGTGCTGAGCTTTATCTAACCAAACTGTAAACTCTTCAACCAAAGTGCTCCATCTTTCCCAATGAGCTATCACTTCCTCTAATACACTTCTTGCACATCGTACATCAGAGGCCACTCTTCTCCATGTCTCAGCGACTTCTCTTAAAAAGGCATCGATTTCTTTCGCCTCTGTTCTGTCTACTTGGCACACTCTCTTATATTCTTCTGCTACTTGCTTAATGTCTACGTAAGCTCTATCGAATTCTTGGAAGATTTTATTCTTAGTCACAAAATTGTCATAGTCTTCTAATAAGGCACGGACTTGATCAATGCGGCCATACTTGTTGGTCCACGCGGTAAGTTTAGCTTTTGTCAGTTCTGTAAATGCGACAATACAGCACTTATGCTCTAAATACTTTAATCTGGCTTTCCTCTGAGGTGCTCTTAAACTGACTGCCTCCAAACGATCCCTCATATCTTGCAGTCTCTCGCCTGGTATTCGAGCCGCGTCCGGAGAATGTAACGCTGCTTCGAATCTGGCTACAATATCTGGAAGTCCAGTAAAGAAGGCACTATGTTCCTCTAGTTTTTTACTAATAATTTCAGCTGTTCTCTCGTCCAAGGTCGTCGGTATTTCATCGAAATAAAGAAGGTACTCGGCTCGTGCTAGCCATTCTCCAACTACTCTGAAATCTCCAGGGAGTTCAGAGTCCAGGAACCACAACCATTTTCTATGCAATCTTTCTAATTCAATCCACAACGAGACTAATTCCCGCCAGGATTTGGGAGCTATCGCAACTAGACTTTGTGTATACATAAGTTTTTCGAGTTTCTGGTATATTGGTTCGCGTGCGAGTCTTTCGTTTTCGGCGCGCACATAATCTTCGTAGTTACGCGATAATGTTCGCGTGTCGTATTGCCTTTGAATTGTGGTGACGCGCTCCGTCAGCCACATTCTAAGAGATTCGTATTCTTCTTGCACTGCCGCTACGGCATCAGGTCCTGTCGTCTATAAATAAAAAACATATTATATTTATAATTCTTGATTTTGATTTTCTTTATAAAGAGGTCATTTTTTAATTATACATTTTCAAAAACGAGCTTACTAAACACAATTTAATGTAAGTGAATTTCTAAAGTGGAATTATGTCTAAAATTTAAATGTCGCACATTTTTCAATTCACCTCATATACAAAGTACCGTGAATAAAAATAATTTACCTTAGGTTCAGGGTACTTGTGCAGAAATTGGGCTACATATGTCATTATGGATCGTTCGTCTGGTTTGTCTACATCTACGTCTTCCGCGTCAAGCAATCTGGCGATACCCAGCTCGTTCTCCGCTACGTCGAACGCATGCTCCAGGCGTTGTCTGTTAGTCTTCCTCTTCATTTCTGCTAGATTTATCAGATTGGCCTTGATAGCGTCAATGATAGCGAGGAATGCTACTCCGTCACGCCAAGATGGCCCGAAGTCTGTGACTTGGATGTTTGAGTCCCTGTAATTTTATTTTGTTAAAGAAGTCTTATAAAGTAAAGACTTTATAAGTAATTCAGTTACCTAGATCGCATTAGATGCAGCTGATGAGTAAATGAGATAATGTGACTTTCACAAGAAACTTAATTTTGTTGGGTGGCAGGTCACGACAATTCTGTTCGACTGTTTCGCGACCATCATATACCAGGCGTAATACCCGCCTTATTGCTAAACTTAGGGGTACTGCATTTCGGGATCAGCTCGTGTTTATCCAGAAATTAAGGGAGGTGATAGGAATCTGTACCTGACTGGGTCACGGCCACCATACACATAGTGAAACCTTACAAAGTGACTTTTTTTTTGTTTATTACGTTTCGAGATCAGCCCGTACATATCCAGCTGTCGTGAGGATTACAAGCCGACATGACATTGACGACCAGCAATGGATTGCCGATTTCTAGGAGGTAGCCGTTGTTTTTTTTATTGCAGTCTAATAGTATCAAGCACAGTGCCTTCATTTTGTCGTGCTACTACTCGTATAAAAAGACTAATGTCACCTGTGAAAAGTTTATTTCATGAACCCTCATAAAATTAGTACAGGTTTCTTATAAAATTCACTTTGTCTCACATCACGTCGATAAAACCATCTTATATGATTGTAAGAAATTTACATTTATAAGAATTTTATTACTTATAAATTTATCAGATGTGGCTAAAAGACTTTAGACTTTATCATCCATTAGCTGTGCCCGCGATTACGCTTGCGTGGACTACAGAATACCGTTATTTGCGCGCACGCGTGAATAGTGCTGCCCCAAAAATGCTTATTGTGGGTGATTCTTAGAAGATAGATACATGTTATCATGACTTTTATGTAGGTCTTTTTTAGATCTACAATTATGTAGAACATTAATTTGATATATCTCTTATGGTTTACTCAGCGTCAGCCCAAAAAGCGTCTTTTTTCCAAATTGATTCATCATTATCGTCACTGCTTATTTCATATATTACTTTATGTAACAATATATATCCTATAACCTGAGCAGATAGCTTATGTATTAGTTAAAGGAAAAACCATGTACTCGGATTAGTGGTTTTAGCGTGAAAAGAACATAAACGGACATAGAGTACATAGAGTTTTATAATATGAATAGATGTACAGTAGAATCACAATGTATACACTTTGTTTCCTGCATTTAGTTCTTAAGCTTAAGTATGTTTAATATTTTTTGTTTAGTAAATTGTACTCACTTTGGCAAAGCGTTAGCCACCCATTGTAACAAGGTCTTTCTCGCCCCTTGCTTCCATTTCTCCTCAGCGCGCTGAGTCGGAGTGGCGGCACCCGACTCATGCGACATGGCGGACGCACATCTCGACCCTCCGAGGTATTCCAGGGCTCGGCTGTTCTCCTCAATCTGGTAACAAATTGATTATTTTAGTTTCAATACCACCTGTATATATCCAAACCAACCTGTAAGTAGATCTTGACTTCGTTACCATTTTTTAAACGTTTTCAAAATCAGGAGGAGGTTTTCAATTCTTATTATTCATTATTATTTTTTTATGTACGTTCAGCCATAACTTCTTTGTTTATGAACCGATTCAGATGGTATTTTTTTTCGTTGGAAAGGGAACACCTTAAGAGTAGTCCCATTTAATTTCATTGGCGTTGATCCTTCGACTTCGAAGTTGGAAACTCGAAAGGAACTCCTCAAAATAAATGGTTTTCTTTTTTGTTAAAACTGTCTTGTTAGGCTAATAGTTCATGTTGTATATAGCGTAAATCATTTTAGTCCAAGACATCATATAAATAGTTTCGTATTATTAATTTTTAAATTAATAGTATTTAATATAAAATTAACTAAGGCAATAAAATAAACTTTAATGATGAAGATTCATTAAATACAATGCATACTATATACTAACTACTGTTTAAAGCCGCAACACATACCTACCTTTAATCTCCTATCCTGTAGGTCCAACATACTGATCGAAGCTTGCGCAAACAATATAAGTTCAAGCCAATTAAAATGAGAATATATTGACATTTTCTAATCACTTTTAGTTCCAACAAGATAAGTAACAAATACTATATAAAACTAGTGAATTTTATCCTCATTTTAATCAATATAAGAAGTGCTTCTAACAATAATAAATAATGGATTACCAAAAGAATTCAAAAACATTAAAACGTACTTTACTCATAAACACAGTAAATTAAAAACATATGGCAAAACTACTATCTCAAAATACAGAAAAAAAGTGCAAAATAATCAGATGAATGATATTTTTTGTTTCATTGTTAGACCAAACAACTCTACAGATCTAACCCTATGGCCAAAACCGGAATATTTTTTAAATTTGTTTGAAATGAGTTAACAGTGTTTTCACATAAAACTGTAATCAATTTTCTAAACACCGTATTTCTTAAACATTATTGTTTTCCGTACATTGATTTAATTTAAATAGCAATTTAACTTATAAATTTAGTAAATTACACAAGTAGTAAAAAACTTAGATATATATATTTAACTAGCTTTAATGACAGCAAAAAACTATCCAATTTACATTTGTCCATGAAAATGTTGATTCGAAGCTAATTTGTTAATGTCTAGAGAATAATTTACATTGACAAAAAAATGGTATTGGTATTGGTATGGCTTTGTATACCAAAGTGTGACATATTTATAAAGCATTGTTTTTAAATTGTACTGAATGAAATTAAAACAGAAAGATTATAGAATCGTATAGATCACTTAGCGATCTGGTTAATATAGATATATAGGTACATACATGCTTTCAAATGGAAATACAAAAGAAAAACTAATTTTGTGTTCCTTTAAAGTTTTATTTAAAAGGTTTTATTTACAGTCCCGACATGCGACTTATGGACTGTTTTTAGAAACAGTTTATTACGCCGAGTATAATTTTCAGGAGGTCGAAATTGCCCCATATATATATCGTAACATCGTTGTTTTAAAAGGTCTTTACAACTTTTTCTCTAAAAAAAGAACGTTCACCAGAGCGAAAGAGCTATTGTACATTTGTCTATGTATTGTAAAATATAATTTAGTCTTTCATACTTGTAACATTAAATGAGATATTTTTTAACTCATAGTAGCGTAATAATCACATAATTATGAGGTCGTTTCTGCCTCTTAGAATGAACGTGTTTATGATTAAAGATAAAAGCTCGTTCATACCTGGAAGTATAAGATGATGGTCCATATGAGACCGAGGACGACAGCCGGCCGGCCGTCGACAAGGTCAGCTGCGTTGATGTTCACCAGCTTGATACGCTTCCCGGCGAGGAAGCGGAGTGCAGTATTCGCGTTTGATAAGAAGTGGGGGCGACGGAGAACGCGGCCGCGCTCCATGGGCTATTAAACAGTAAATATCATAGAATATAAAATACTAAACCGGTCACGATACTTTGATGTACGATCAATACGTAAACACGCTTAGCCTCGAAGGACTGGCTCTCAAGTAATCTGCCCGAACCAACTATAGGTGCTTGGCAACAAATTTCCAACTTGAACACTAGCCAGTCGGGCATTAGGAAATGCCCTACCTTTGAAGGCTCAGGCTACAACCATGGCTTCAAATAAATATGTAAGCTGCGGTTGCTTAAAAAAAACTGTGCACCAATTACATAGATTACAGTAACAATATTCATGTAGCATGAGCCGATGTAATAATTATTATAAATTAGCTGGTCCGGCAGACGTTGTTCTGCCATTCCAAATAGATTCCCTGATAAATTTACTGTGACCATAAACAAAACAAAAAAAAAAGAAAAAAAGAATTATGGAATCGTGAGTTTATTGTCTTGAGTTCATGCAAAAATCCGAAAAAAAAACGTTCAGTTTTTACCAAAATTAAAATATGTTCCAGAAAACTTTTCAAAGTTTGCTTTCCCAGCCAAATCGGTCGGGCCGTTCTCAAATGATGCGCTTACTTACAAACGAACAGCATTTCATTTTTATTTATATAGATAGATTAATATATAAAAAACATCGAGAAATATATATCTGTATTTTCCCACTACCCTGTGCTTTTACGATAATGTTTATCAAGTGATCAGGTTTCCTCACGATGTTTCCTTTCACCGAACACCCATCCATTCCGAAGACGTGACGTCCACTGCTAGATAGTCTTGCCACAAAGATCTCCACAATTACCGGCCCTGCGCTGCTCGCAATCAGCGAGTTCTCAAAACCTTCACCGACTCGTCTGACTACCAATAAGAGATTCTACCAAACTGCCCCTTCCGTTGCTCGGTCGTCACTTAAGAACTCTTCAGCCCCAGCTGAAATATATTATAGCAGAAAATTTTACCAATTCAGTTCAAATTAAAATAAGTGTTCCGCGAATTTCGAAAAATTCTTATGTAGCCGCCGAGGATCTTAATACAAATGTAAAATAAAAACCATTTGTTTTATTTAATTACTCAATAACCGTAGGTCAAAGTAGGTGGGTTCCGAAATCAGCTGGTGTACACCCAGTAATCAGGGGTGGTGAGGGATCGTTAACCGACTGGGTCGCGATCACCATACACATGGCGATAAACCCGTCCAAGTGACTTTCTTTTACATTTTGGGATCAGCCAGCTTATATCTAGCTGCCGAGAGGCCATAGATCTCTCACTAATCGCTATTGTTTTTACACTGTACTGTGCTTATTAGTCACAATATAACATTAAACGTTTACAAGCACATATAAATAAAACGTTCATTATACTCACCAATTTCTCACCCGAAAGCACTTCGAGCAGCGCGAGTAACTTCGTTCCATCGCGTAGGTCATAGATAAGGTCATCGATGCGAACTGGCGGTATGCGCTGTAACAATAATAGTTATAATGTTTCTTTTTCTTTTTTTTTTAATAGCATCTCTGTTCATCCTCAGTTCTGCCAACGTCATGTGTATATAATATTTTTCTAATTATTCTTCTAATATTTGAACATAGCTCTAACAAGATGGTGGCGTCCTTGTTAAAGTAGTCCAGGAAGTTTTAGTGGCAAATTAAAATTGTTCCTAGTTATTATTTATAATCCACTTCACTTTTACATAAAATAACCAAAATATACAACGTGAAATGCCGTTAAAATTACGCATAATAGGGTCAAATAACATAAGTTTATTAATTAAAATAAATACCATTACATGATACATCAAGATCCCGCAATAACTCTAACTATATTAGTTATCCAATATGATGATAGCAAGATATAGATATACTAAGAAATAGCAGCTTATCTGTGACTGACTTCGAAAATAACTACAATCCGATTTGAATAGTTAATTAGGTCGATGTAAGCTACAGTAGTAGGCTACTGCATTGAAGAAACAATCGTCCATGTAACGTTTACGCGCGTTTGAAGTAATTTCTTTGACCTAGTAGCATATATTATGATTAAAAGAAATTTTTAATTTAACCTATTTGTAATGCTTGCTGTAAGTATGACTGTATATTACTATTTTATTTTTAATTTAGATCGGCAAATTGAGGGTACTGTCCTTGATGGTCAGCACAGTACAATCCAAACACATCGGCGACAACCGAGAGATCGAAATCCATCGACGGCCGCCGCTGTCATGCCGGCCTGCATAAACATCTCTTCGCGTTACGCTTGAAGGACCCTATGTAATAAGGAGGGAACATATTGGCCGGGAGATAGTTCCACAGTTTCACGGTACGACCAAGATATGACATAGAGAACTTTTTAGTTCATGCCGAGATGTGGGTTACCTTAAAACTGTGATTCCGAAACCCAGCGCGTGTGTTTCTGTTGTGGAAGGGAGAGGAAGGGATTAGATTGAACAGATAGTTTTATTTATATTATTCATTAATAAAACTATATTCTAAAATAACTTATTAGTTTTTTTTGTGTATTATTATGTAATCATAATATCTACGACAAGGTCAAAGAAGTCTTTTAATTAATTTCGATGTATTAAAAATACTTAATATGTTAATAGAATAATGAGTAATAAAAATTATTATTATTATTATTATTATTATTATTGAATTATATGAATCTAAATAGAAACCAGATTTAACTATATATAGATTATACTGAACGTTATTTCCGGTCTATAAAAGATCTAAGTTACTCTCAAGCCACACCTAAACAAGTTTTCCTAAATTAACAGTAAAGATCATTCCTTAATATAATATCTCAAATCTAAATCCAGATCAATTCTGCTTTGAATACCTACGTAGCTTGCTAGCATTGAAATGGGTGGCTGCGTATAACAACATATAAGTCATTAATTTATGTTGTCTATACACAATTCTATGTAACTTTGCTAGTTTATGTGTATTGTCTATCAGTAATGACTTTGGTCGGACACGCTTCTAGTTTTAATTAAAATATTAAAACTATTGGTTAATCTCAAATATAATATATAGGAATAATATAAAAGAAATTGTTTTATAAGTACTGAATAGCTTTTATGGTATATGAAAACTAGAACCAACTAAGAAAAACATAGTGCTCGTAAAAAGTACAATCATGAGATGATGTATGTTTAACATGTGCTAATTAAGCACTTTTATTTGATACTCAACACGACACTACACATTTTTTTAATACAGGACCTTACGTACTCTAGACGGTGCCATATTATTGAATTCAGTCATTCAATCATTCATTGATCTTGTACCATGTACCAGGTAAAGCTGATACTTCCAATAATACTAACTTTTAATATCGATCAAGGCCCCTTGTATTTTCTTCACCGAGGAGCTATAAAAAACGTCGTACGGGGCAGAAGACGGAATAAGGTCCATGGCTTTTGTGCACCAACGAGCAATAAAAAAGGTCCTCCAGAGGGCGGATGACGGTACTAAGACCCTGATATTTACTATTTACTTGAGGGTACTAACTTTTTTACTCAAACATCAACTTTTAGTGGCATATGTACTAAGATTATTGGGCTGCTATCTACCATTCCTGGTGTGGCGTCACATAGCCTATAACCAGTAGTCGATTAATAGCTTCTAATGATACCTCATTTCATCATGATAGAGAGTTTAGAAGATATACGGGAACAGATGAACATATATAGGCTGCTGATATCATAACTCTCATTTTGCCTTCACCGCTTGTCGCTTGCCTTGATCGCTTTCAAAAACTTTATAAATTGTATTGTATAATGTGTATTTTAGATTTAAGATAGTACAAGTATACTCAAGTTGATAAATCCTTTTTTTTTAGAAAACATCGTGTACATGTACACGTTTTATTAATGGTTAGTTTAACAATGCTACAATATTAAAATGATGGTAATAGATATTTAAAAATGAAGTGAGCTAATATTTAAAATAAAAACGAATTGAAAGAAATTTTATATATGCATTTAGTGAAAATTCGATTTGTAAAAATTTCTAAGAAAATAGTTTTTAGTGAAATGAATAAAATTGTAAAACGAAACTTACAGCTTTACATTATCACGAAATGATAGAATGCAAACTGTTTTGTATTTTTGCTTGAGTTATTTATGATGTACTCAAATTGTTTGATGCATATCGAAATAAAGGCTTTATTGCATAATTATGATATGAATAATGTACTAATATTTTACATTTATTTATATTTTACTAAGCCAGCAGAATCTGCCTCCATGGCCTTTTCTATCGGCACTTATATAGGCGATAATTTAGTTACCAAATAAAAAAAAACTAGGCAAAGTTTCAGCTGTCACTCTCAAGCAGTTTTACAGTTTAAAATACATTATATTTAATAATTTATTATAAGGCGTTCATTACATAAAAATCCATTTTCAAATATCAGCAAACTAAATACTTAAAATTAAATAATCCTAAATAAGGTACGTACCTTCGATAAATGTGAATTGATCCAATTGACAAATGTTTTCTTTTGAACTCTTTCCTGTTCATCTGAAACAAATTAAAATAATTATATTAGAAAATTAACACATCGGCCTTGAGTCGTTATGATGATATATTTAGTGGAATCTAAGCATGTCGTATTCAGGTCGACCAGTGGAATGTCCAATGAATGCCTTTGTATTAGGGATGCTCAAACTTAAAATGTCGGCGACATATTTAGCTAGCAAGTGATCGACTACCAACCTACTAGGTAATTACTTCTTTTGGAGTTTTTGGCGGTAACTTAAAGTTTCATATGGTGGTTTTGTTTTAATTCATAAACTTATGTCATTTGGCCCAATGTTATGTAATTTTGGCGGCATTTTACGTGATGTAGTGTGGTTGTTGTGCACAAGTGAAGTGGATTACAATAAATAACTAGGAACATGCATTTTAAGTTGCTACAAAGGCTCCCTGGAAAGTTTTAACAAGGGTGCCGCCATCTTAGAGCGATGTTTAAAGATTACAGAATAGTTCCCTCGCTTTGTTGACAAAATGTAAAATAGTTGACACTGGCCTAATAATGCTAGAAATAGTGCCGAGCCATAATTAATAAAAAGAAGAAGAAGTACTTCTTTTTCTTCTTTTTATAATAGCATCCTGTGTTGATACACAGATTTTCCAATATGAGGGATACCGAAGAAATCACGTACTGTTAATGAAATTTGGGATCAGATGCTCTGAATGATCCATAATACCTCATTTCGGATATGTGGCTTGAATATAATTAGGCGCCCCAAAATTATTAAGATATTTGATATCTTTTGGAAATTCCAGCGATTGAATTGGAAACCTCGACTGGTCGATCACGATCGATTATTTAAGCACCCCTGCTCTATCACGTTAAAGGAGACAAAATTGTAATAAGCGGACAGTTGCCAAATATTCATAGTGTATACCAAATGCATCGCGGCTAAAACTTAACTAGGATTGTTGACTGTAAATTATTAAAATCAGGAAAAATATACCGACTTGTGTATTAAGATATAATAGAGCTCGGACAACTGAAGTAACTAAATGTGTATTTATAGTTTTTGTACATTTTCAGTTATAAATATATTTAGCAATAATACGATTGAGTAGTAGGTTCAATCGAGGATTTTAAAGTTGTATTTTATCCGATTAAAAAAAAAATGAGATGTAACTAAAAATCAACACTATAAAGTTGCTTGTAAAATTTCTTGTTTTATTGTGGTGAAGATTATCACTCAAGGTACTCAAGGTTATTTTTGAAAATGCTGTTTCAGTGCCATCTACAAATAAATCACAAATGTTGAACTCAATTAGTGAAAGTGAAGTTAAACTCAAAAAATGCTCTTTGATGACATGTAGTTCATAAATGTAACGCTAGATGGCAATATAAAATATCTAGATTTTTAAGCCTTTACAGTTTCTAAAATGTGTACTGAATAACAATCCTGTTGTTACTTAATAGTTTACTAGCATTTTACCCGTCCGTGGTGGACGTAAATTAAACTTATTAATAATTTAACTAATGTTTTATAACGCGTCACATAACATCAAGTGTGACTATTTAAGAAGTATATCTTCTAAAGCGCGTACATAGTACAAATAATATTTTTTTTTAGACAGTAATAGTGTAATATTTGCTCTATGTAATTAATCTAAATGATTAATAAAAATAATGTGTGCTTGCACCCGCTCTAATTCACCGATATATTTGAATATTATTATGTTTCTAGTTCATGATTCATGTCATCCATTGAACGCAGCCGATGGATGCCAAGTTCAGTGCACCAATTATTATTATAGCAACTTACGATAGGTAGGTTTCTACAGATAAAGTCTATTTCTGTTCGCTGCTTGACTTCCATTGTTTCTATAATCTATATGGGTATCTACATTTATATTGTATTTTATATTATAAAGAGGTAAAATGGTTTACTAAGTGACAATTTCTGGAACTACCGATCCGTTTCTAAAAATTCTTTCACTAATAGGAGAATATAGGGTAAACTACTAGTGATTAGACACTTAAGTGACTTTTAACAGTAGTAATTAATTTTTGGGATTGTTTTTAAAGGAAAATATGTTAGTTATTAAAATTTTAGTAGTAAATGTTTTATTCTATCATAGTTACCTTTGTTTAATATATACTGTAATGATTTATAAGAAAAAATAACAAAATAAAAAAGAAACCAAAATATACAGTTATGGACAGAAATTCTAATATTGGACACTCAATACTAGTCAATGGACAGATATTCTGATACTGCTTTAAGTATTAAAAAACATATATAAATTGCAAACAATGTTAATGTTACGTAAATAAAAGGCTAAATGAGTAATTTCCAATCATATTTGTTGTAACATTATTATAAATATCTCAGTTATACTCTCAATACTGTCTGTGACTAACAAAATTACTTACTTTAACTTTGCACAACACCGAATTAGTCTTTAATAGGAAAAAATTAAATGTAAAACATAAAAATAAACTTATTTACCTACTTTTATAAAAAAACAAATGAGCATAAACATGTGACACTTACACTTAATTAATTATTTTCTGGCACAACTTAGAATCAGTCTTAGTGTATAGTGTGTAGAGATCTTTCAGTGTAAACTAAAAATCTAAAGAAAATTAATTTTACAAACAACAACAAAAGATAAAAAAAAAACAATAGGACATTCATTTTTCAAAATTACTTTAATATCAAGGTATCGTCTAGTTATTGCACACGTGTCCAATAACTGAATTTGAAGAGATTAGTAAAGATAGTCATTGGACAAGCAAAAATAACCTAAATATAATATCCAAGTTGTTTAAAAATTATGGAATACTATAGATAATACTGTAAATTACCTATCACTAATTAGATAAACACCAAAGATTTGTTCTCTCAACATTGTGACTTACGAACGACGCCGGTTAACTTACGATTTTTTTATTTTTTGCCAAATTTCACTTTACCGCGCCAACGCCGAATGCAACTAAATATTTTCATACTATTACTGTCATCTATCAAAACTATCGTGAATAATTAAGGGTTGGTATTTACTAGAGAACAGAAAAAGCATCATGGATGGTGTTGAAGTTCAGTAATATCCTTATTATTGACTTATAATCACTGAGCTGTCCAATAACTCGTAACGTCCAATCATACCCTACATTATCCTTGAGTGATATAGACTATTTTTTATTTTTCTTAAATTCTATATTGGAACCAACGCGAATGAAGTCGTTGACATTTGTTCAATACATATAAAAATAAATGTTCCTTTGTTTGTTTATCAGCTATGCATCCCTAAGCAATTCATTCGATTGCGATTAACATGAGTAGTTGTGTGCACGCCTGCGGAGGTTTCTGTATTAGTACATGCAGGTTACAACAGATGGCGTGCAAATTGTTTTATTTTCAAGAGACAACGGTAACGAAGTTGTGAGAAATAAAATATGAAGTATTTGCTTGTTCACTTTCGCCTCATCATCATCATTTCAGCCGAAAGACTTCCACTGCTGGACATAGGCCTCTCCCAAAGATGGCCACAACGACCGGTCATGTGCTGCCCGCATCCAGCGGTTTCCCGCAACCTTTTACCAGGTCGTCGGTCCACCTTCTGGCGGGTCTGCCCACGCTGCGTCTTCCGGTACGTGGCCGCCACTCGAGAACTCTTTGACCCCATCGGCCATCTGTTCTACGAGCTACGTGGCCAGCCCACTGCCACTTAAGTGTAGCTATTCTTCAGGCTATGTCGGTGACTTTGGCTCTCCTGCGGATCTCCTAATTTCTGATTCGATCACGCAGAGAAACTCCGAGCATAGCCCTCTCCATTGCCCTTTGAGTGACTTTGAGCTTTCTTATGAGGCCCATAGTTAGCGACCACGTCTCAGCTCCATATGTAATCACTGGCAACACACACTGGTCAAAGACTTTCGTCTTGAGACACTGCGGTATCTTGGACGAGAATATGTTACGTCTTCCCGAACGCTGCCCAGACGAGTTGGATTCGACGATTGACCTCTTTCTCTAAATTAGATCTACTTTCGCCTACGGAGATAGTTTTTATTATCAATAGACGTCAATTCACATATGAGCCTGAGCTTTAAGCGTGTGTTTACGATCTAACCTTGACTTGGTGGAAAAGTACTTTCTACTACTCGCTTGACTTTACTACTTTCGTAGTCAAGCCTCGATAGATTCTACGCTTATAAAACACGCACTTAAAATCCCTGTATCTGTTCGGTCAATCAGATGTAATTTTTTAACGCGACGAGAGCCAATTGTTTTATTACACTTCTATCTATCGCTTGGTTTCTTAACGCTTAGAGGAATGGGGTTCAAGTCAACAAGGGCGGCTGCGCGGTAGCGTACAACAGTCACGCACATCCTTCCGTTTCATTGCCCGAACTCCTTGGGCGGCGAGGTGCAGCACGGCTTATCTACACGCATAGCACGGCCTGGTACAACTCCTCCCTAATTGGTATGCCTTCGTTTTCCGGAGAATAATATTTCTTTCGTAATAAAGACATGTACAATAACTGAATTTTTGTTACAATACATAGCATACTTGAGATTAGCGTCGGTCGTCGTGGATACGAATCTGACAATGAGCCTGAGCTTTCGGTGAAAGAAAACATCGTGATGAAACCATATCAAGTTGGACATCTGTAGCCAAGTCACTATAGGCGTATTCCACAGCAGTTGCACTAGAGCGCCAGTTTAAGGCTCAGTGTATTACCATCTTAATCGTTGCATCATGTGAGATTGTGATAAATGGCTAAACCTATCAAGTAAAATATATATATATATATATATTGTATAAAGTTTGACCACAGTCATCAAAGATCACGATGATTTTTCGATATACTTTAGAAGTGCAGGAGCTAGAAAAAAAGTGATCTACTGTAACCCACTCTCCCCTAATCTTAATTTTATATTTAAGGAATTTTATCACCATGGTATCAGTCCTTATTTCATTTATAAATACACCAACAAGAACAATAAACTAAAATAAAGGTATACCAATTTATCGCTAGATTTAAACATTCGATGTTTCTTTCATTGTTTATTCTTCAAATAGTGAGATTTAGATAATATGTTTGTACTAAGATTGTATAGATAGAATGTTTTCAAATACTCAAATTCTTTCGCCTGTTTATTTATAAACTAAACTTGAAATACTTTCAACTATTTACCCTTTTAAAATGCTCCTTGTTTGTCTGTTGTCGTAATTTATAATGCTGTATTTATGATAAGCGTTGACTGTCGTCTACTAATTGTCGGGGCAACTCGTTATGGGAATGACGTAATCGTCGGCTCGGCGCCATACTCTGACCACATTTATAAGGTCGAATGAATGTAAGTTTTGCTATAATAATAATAATAAAATACGTTTTATACCATTGATTGTACACAAATATTATTGTATGGGATACAGATGGGTAGGAAATCAACGCTGTAGAGACATTCCCATTTGTTCGGAGGATGCAGGATTAAACCACCTATTTCTACTATAAATTACAATTAATCATTTTTTCCTCATAAGTAATTAATATAAATAAATAAAATATCTATATAGAAATATAGTAAACAGGAAAAATACTCTGTAGCGACAATAATTATCCAAAACTAAATTTATTAAATTCCAAATTAAGTTATAAATAATTAACGTATTTTACAATATGCACATGCCATTACTGATAAGGAAAAAACAAGGTTCAGGTAAAGAATTGTTTACCATATTTGTATGGTGACATCATGGTCACTACGTAGTCTGTTATAATCAAGAATTCAATTATTACTATGACAAGATTCAAAAAAAAAATACTGTTTATAGAAGGTCGGCAAGATTACTACAATGTATCATATTGTTGCAAGAAGAAAAAAAAACAAGATTAGATATGCATAATAAATTCAATATATCACAAGAATAATATACTATAGTAAAAAAACGAAGTCGCAAGCAGAAGTTAATATATTAATATAACAGCGAAATTACTTGTATTCTTCTCTGCTTCGTTGTCGGCCTCATTGGGTTGACGATATGGTTTAAATCGCGGGTCAGACATGAATAAAGGATTTGGATGAGTGGTGTACAAGAAGTGAGGCCTATGCTTAGCAGTAGGCGATTATGGGTTGAAAATGATGATGATCACAAGTAATAAATAAAAATCTATTTTATACAATGAAAGTAATTATTGTTACAGCATGGATTCCTCATTCTTTTTATTATTACATTATTAGATTACTTAAAATAGCCCTTTCTTAGCTCCTTATCCTAATATGGCCCAAATGTATGAAGAATTAAATTGGCAGGCATTTTGAGCAATCATACTTAAATAACAGTGATCGTGATTTATAACGTTATCATATGGCAAATTATTTTTCAAGTCATATGAAATATAGCAGTGATGCATGCGTAGTGTACAGTGTACATCATAAAACATATTAGGTAATGGAGCAACAAGTAGTATAATAATATGAAACAAATAATGAATGAACTTTGTTATAGTAATAGAGTAATCTAATAAAAAAACTCGAGTAAACAACAGTGCCTGACCACAAACTCGATGATCTAATACAAGTAACCTTGGCACGTATTATATCTGCGTGCGCGCTCTCAGGTGCCAATGTCATATTTAAATACGGTCCTACTAACTGATCTGTCATATGATTGTGCTAGCGGGTCGCTTTTTATTTATTTTTGAAGTGGCAAAAAATAATTTGGTATTACAAAAGAATAATGTGGACATTCATTAAGCTCATATCCACCCCATATGTTGGAGAAATATGAACGGCGATCATTAAAAAGTCTATCAATACGAACACTTTTTTCCATAGCCTTATGTGCTCAGTATTCGGATATATCCGAGCGAGATCCTTGAAAATAATCTGAAAATATGTGTGTTGTGTAAGGATGCCCTTACATTTTAATTGCACCGTAGGTATATCTTCTTAACGCTGCGTTCAACATTTCGGGTGCATACGCAACTTTAGACCACCGCGGGGTCATATGCTAGAATACTTTCGCAATACGTGTTTTATTCTAATTTTTTCATAAACTTTGATTATCCAAAGGTACGGTAAGGTCGGTAGCAGGGCAAAATATCTCAAATCAAAAGACAGTCTATTACTATTTTTTATTTAATAATATTATGAACGGCAAAATGGGTTTCAGTTGAAATTCAAGTCAAAAAGCATCGGAATCTAAGTAACTATATATATTGAAAAGATACTTAGAATTGAGACAAAAGAATACAATGCTAAAGCCACACAACGTGTTTGAAATTTATAATACAAAACTGTTTCGCAATTTTAAAAATCAATTTTTCTAGTTCCAACTTAACGAATAATACGGTCGCGTTACCCCAACAATAGATTCGAAGAATCATTCGTTCGACTGTAATCGGGGAAGTATGACAGGTCATTATTAATGTAATGGGCCTTGAAAGTTATAAATAAGTAATCGTAAGTGTCGTCCATCATATTCAAAGTAAACTGAAAAGAGTTTTATACAAATAACTTTCTAAGTGTCTAAGTAATAAGTTTAAGTATACATGTTTTGAGGAGCTTCATCGCAAAACATTCTGGGGAAAAATACGTAATAAACAGAAAACACAAATAATATAATTTCAATTTAAATCCTCAAATTATTTTCAACCAAATTGCCAATGCAAAATAACATTTAAAAATGATAATAAAAAAGGTGTGAGAATTCTAAAATCTAAGCCAAACACTTAAGTAAATCGTTGAATAATACATTATTTTAAATGTCATGTTGTTATTTATATAAATAGGGTATCGCCTATACATGTAATAAAAATTTGAAGTGTCTGTTTGTAATGTCAAAATAACAGATTTGTACTACATGCATATGAAAGTATAGGTACACGGTATCTATAAAAAAACCTATTTTAAAGTTTTTGTCTATCTATCTGTATGTTTGTTCCGGGTAATCTCCGAAACGGTTGGACCAATTTTGACGGGACTTTCACTGGCAGATAACTGATGTTATAAGGAAAAAACAATGAGGATTCCGCATAAAAAATAAAAAATCTTTTTAAAAGTCCACGCGAGTGGAGCCGCGGGCACAGCTAGTTTTTTAATAAAGTTTAAGTTTTTAAATAGCTTAAGCCTTTTGGTGCGTTTATTTTTTGACATACTATCAAACTCAAGTGACATAATATTCAAGGTTATTACCAATCCTATATATTAGGAGATGAATATATGATTGTATAGTTTTTTTGTCGTTTATAGGTTTAATGTTATGGCCACAATCTCACCTGGTCTTAAGTGAAGATGTGGCCTAAGCTGGTTGGTAACACGCTAAACCTAGTGGAAGACTGGCTCTCAAATGCAGCTGCCGGAACACACCTATTGGTGCTTGCCGACAAATTTTCAACTTGAGGATGGTAGCTAGCTAGGGTATTAAAAAAATGGAAGGATAATAGTATGGTTTCATCACGATCATTCTTTCACTAAAAGCTCAGGCTCATTGCAGGGATTCGATCTCACATCGATTGACGCGATGTACGTACACGCTATCACTGAGACATCAAAGTCAACATTAGGCCCTAGTGCTAATAAAAAATAGGATATGAAAGTCGTTGGGTAAACTCAATTGACCTTAGTTGGAATACCTTGTATGCCAAAGCGTACTGCTAACCTTGTAGTTAAAGGTTGAAGGTTGTAGCTTCAGATCGAAACAGGAGCATGAACACAGCTGCTAGAGGTCGAAATAGGCGTGACGACGATGCTTTCGCTGTCGAACATTACACGTTTCCTACTACCTTTAAAGGTTTTATTTTATTTTAATGATTTGCTTTTTGGGGTAAATTTTTAGATATAAAATAAAAAATAAACTTATTTAATTTAGGCCCCAAGAAGGCATTTCTGAATTTCAAACACTACTACCGGTTCGGCAAACATCCCAGTCATCGAGAAGAATAGACTAGAAACACGACCCGACTTATCTTAAAAAAAAAAACTACTGTACAAATAATATTTACAGTTAATAATCATATTAATAAATTAATTGATGCTCGGAGAAGGAGTCACTTTCAGAAATCACCATCATTTAGATAATGATCCACCCTATAACATCCTTTGGACAGTAAAACCTGCTTGACATGGTCCTTGAATTCATTGTCTGGCAAAACAGTAATCTGCTTCGAGATCTTATTAACAAACTTATTTAGCTATCTTATTAGCACGTTATAAAAACCCTCTAAATAGTTATATTGATTCATGACCCATGAAATACGATTGCTTTGGGCTAATCTCATTACCTTTGTAGAAGATTATGTGGCCCAATAATCCGTTTAAACGAAACATGTGTTGGTGTCAACATCTCTGACGACTTCGGAATAAATTTGGAGCACTAAACATGTAGTCATTAATTATTATTTGTTTTTATATATTAATCGAATTAGACAACAGCGTAAAGGTTATACACATAAATCATTTTTTATTAAAAACTTACAGATTCAATGTAATAGAATCGTAATTCCGTACTTCAAAGTGGCCCACTTGCGTAATTGCCATAACAACAATTATCTACTGGACAAAAATGTTATTTTTATTTGTTATAACGGCTTGGCTAAGTGACGGCACTTTACCTGATGTGGTAATCGGCGTGCAATTCAAAAATAACGGAGACCATCGAGTGAATTGCAATCCATTGCCGGCTTGTAAACTTCTCGATAGCTGGATATGTACTAATCAAGTGATGATGTGGTCTAAGATGGTAACACGCTAAGCCTAGTGGAAGACTGGTTTTCAAGTGCAGCTGCCGGAACACACCTATTGGTGTTTAGCGACAGATTTTCAACTTGAAGATGGTAGCTAGCATTAGAAAAAGCCCTACAAATCGATCGATGAGATGCTCGCGACGCGATTGTTAATTGATTCCAAAACGCCACAAAGCAGTTTAACATCATGTAAATAGTGGTTGCGAGCCAGTCGAGTACAGACCCCTACAACCCGCTCGATTACTTGATATACACCTACGCGAGGAACACCTAAGCATTTCACTATGACGGCTGTTACACCTGGTGTATGGTAGTCGAGATCCAGTCAGGCAGCGAAACCCTACCACCTCACACTCCGCAGTTCTCCGTGTTAAGACAAAGTCATCACCGCAATCAAATCAATGAGTAGTTCATTTCATTTTATCCGATACATAAAAACTTACGTGATTTCAATTTTAATTTAGGTGACTATTTTTTTTCATATTAGCCGGTGCTCGCGAGTTTGTTTACGTGAAAATGCATTTGATGTTGTTAAACAAAATGGGACTGAATTTCGGAGGATTTTCTTATGATATAGCGGGTGGTGAGATTTCCTCAACTACAAAAGAAGTTTTCAATCAACTTGCAATCTATTCCACAGCTACATTTGAGGAATCCCTTTCTAGGTTTAGCGTGTCAAATGAAATCGGGTAAGAAGGTAATCAAAGTATCGAATTCTAACTCATATCTGAATAAACAAAAACAGCTAAAACGCCTCAAACTGTATTAGCTTTCAAATGTGTTATGCAAAAATAACGAAACTCCATCGGATCATGTCACATACGTATATTTATACAGGTTTTTGCAAAACCAAACCGGTTTCGGACAACTTTATCGCGTTTCTTTTCAAACCCGACCTTCGGATTATTTCTGATCTAATATATACCTCTACATTTTATGTTTGTGTTTGAAAAATATCGTTGTACTAACTAGCTTTCACGTTCGACTATGTCTAAATGAAGAATTTACATACAAAATATCGTTACTCACTTAAAAATAAATAAATTCAAGCGATAAATATTCAAATATTGTTATTTAACAAACGATAGATTTGGTAAAAGTTCTTATTCTAAATTCCTTATCTAATCCCAAATATTATTCATGTATGCATAACATATACATACTTAATAAGTAAAGACCTTGAAAATCACGGACTTAATCACGAGGCAAGTCCACTTCTTATGTATTATTGTAGAATCAAATCATCACAAATTACAATCTACTAAATTTCCAGCACAATTTCTTTACTATAAACAAATTCATATCTCTTTTTATAGTATCACGACAAAGTAATGATACTGTGTCTGATGGTGAGTCAAATTCAACCGAGAGATCGGCAATCTATTAGCATTCACTATCCAGTCGGATACAATGTTCATGTCCCACCACCCACCAGAAATGTATTATTGTTGTATTTTGTAGAGAAACTTTGATGCAATTGTTTTAGTCATCGCGTCGTCTCTTGAGGTTTGTTGTAGTCAAAATGTGTACATTCCTTTTAAAATAATAAATTATATAGCAAATTTCAAACACCAATAATTTTCATTCCTACTATTAATCGTCGATAGCGCAATTGAGTATTGATTAATCGGTAAACAATCGATGTTCATTGAACACTAGCTTTCGACAATTAATTTTCTTATTTGGAGCCCATTATTATCGAACAGTACGTTTAAATATAGCATTTTTTTTTAAATAAGAGCAAATGTATTAAAACATTTGGCGAATATCCGTCATAACAAATGCAAATACTTATCTACTCTAAAATGTACATAACGAGTAAGTCTGACACGTACGCCGCATCGGTCAAAATTTACAATTCAGCATTCAATGCAAAATAAAATTATCATGTGCCGAAACGTAACAAAGCACCTTGACAACGTAGTTTAAAGTTCATTTTCCGTTGACGAGAGTGATGAATGACAAACCACCATGAGGTCACCGAGAGGCACCGATGTGAACATTTAAGTAATGAATTAACATTCAGTGAAATAACCCAAGCACGTTCCGTTGAGGACAATGCATTTGTTGCCGATACAATTAATAGAAACGTCCGTGCCGTTTTCATGTAGAGAAAATGAAATAAAGTTCTACAAAATTGTCCCCTTTATATCCTATAATTGGAAAATGCCTCTATTCCTATTAAAAAAAAATCCGTTTAATCCCTAAAAATGGACTTATGGACGTTCGCAAAACATTTCAGTCATCGAAAAGAACCAGCAAAAAACTTGATTGAGTTTATCTTAAACATTCTTTTATCTGTACAAATAATATTTACAGTTAATAATCATATTAATTAAGTGAATGTACAGAGAGGTATTCATTTCCAAAAATTACTAAGTACCATTCACATAATAACTTTTTAGTTTGACGGTAAAACCTGCATCGCATGGTCCTCGAACTTAATGTTCGTAAAATCGGTAATATGCGTAGTGATCTTATTATAGAACCAAACACTATTACCTAAAATACTTTTATTGGTCTTATTGAGTTAAAAACATGGGATGACCAATTTGTGTTTATTTTTAGTATTAAAACTATGTCGAACGTTTACAGCTTATCTATGTTTTTCGCGAGGAGTACCACGCCAATCCATGACGTATTGACGATTTCAAACGCCAAAAAACTATATTTCGGTATATTTACACAATTTAATAATACCACAGTCTAAGAATTAACAGTCAGCCAATGGGCATGTAGGGACACATTTTATGTACTCGAAAGCGACCCCTCGGGGAAACGCCAGTTGTCTCTACGATAGGTCTGTGACCGCACGCGTGTGTACTTTATGCAATAAATCAAGTTATTATTGCCAATTATTTCTGATTTCAAACTAAGAACCACCACCAGGTTGAGAGTTTAGGTTAAGAGGCACAAAAGTGCTTACAGAGACGTCTAAACACGGTCTAGAGTTAGCAATCGTGAGACGATGAAGAGAAGCTGCCATAAACGCGCTCGGGACACGCCATTACGAGTTGACACATTATATTACTTTATAAAGCAACCAATAGACTAAGTAAAACATACTATAAGACAACTCGTGCGGTATGACGGGTGGCATTTCGCAAGACGTCAAAAGCGATGTCCCACTGTTGATATATTACACTGTGGTAATTCAGAATACTATGGGAACGTATTTTTTTATAATAGCTCGGCACATTGACTGTACTGTACCTGATGGTAAGCACACTACAATCCAAACACAACGACGACCACTAAGAGATCGAAATCCAGTCCCCTGGCGAACTATCCTTTCACTACTAACTGATTGTGTTCCTATATACATTAAAATTAATACTTGTACCTATGCGCAAATCTCGGGAATTTTCTTAGAACATGCCGAGATTGATACTACGGAAATCGGATCGTTATTCTTTAAGTCTTTGTTAATCAGCTAACACGGTTTATAAATTTATAAAAAAAAGTGAGACATTTTTATATACAACTAAGGTGGCCAAAAAAGCGTACGGCCAAGCTGATGGTAAGCGGTTACCGTAGCTTATGGACACATGTGACATCAGAGATATCACTAGCGGCGCTAGTGACTAGTAGGGCGTTGCCGACCTTGAACTCCCCCTTCCCCAAGGAGCACTGGTAAAATAAATAGAAATTTTCTTTGTCCCCTATTTGTTTCTATACCATTTTTTTATAGTTATAGGTTTTGGCGTAGTGACCACAATCTGACCTGATGTTAAGTGACGACGTGGCCCAAGATGATAACCACGCTAAACCTAGTGGAAGACTGGCTCTCATGTGTAGCTAAATACACCTATTGATGCTTGGCGACAAATGTTCAACTTGAAGGTGGCAGCTAGCCAGGCGGGCATTAGAAAATGCCCTACCACCATGCTATGGTTTCCTCACGCCGTTTTCCTTCACCGAAGGCTCAGGCTTATTGCAGGGATTCGAACTCACGTCAATCGACGCGAAGTCGTACAAACTACCACTGAGCCATCATTGTTTCAATCCATTCAATCATTATGCCATTCATGCGACTGCCATAAAAGTTCGGCCGGTTTTAGTGCGCACACTTGATAAGGTGTTTAGTGTAACCACTTTACAATTGATGGCGCGTGAGTCGTTTCAATGCAAAGTCAACGGGAGCCAAGACGCAGGGAAACGATAGTAAATAACATAAGTGAGTAGTATATAAGCAAGCTAAGTTTTATTTATAAACTTCACGGTTCCTCACGAGCTGTTCCTTTTACATACCGCATTCCATTCTTGCTTCGTCTGGCCTTTTAATCCTGGGATGCAAAGCAAGGAAAACTAAACTTAACTAAGATTGGAATAAGGAACATTTTATATCGTATAATAACAATATAATCCTCCTTTTGTAAAAACATAAACCGAGCGCTATTCCGCTCTATAATGGCCGTTTGGTTAACTAATTTAGATACATTACTAAATCTGTTTGGATATTTCTCTCTACTTGGGGCAGCCCAACTTGTAAAATACCTCTACTCTACAGAAGATCGCTACCAAATAACCTTGTGTTGTGTTCCTGCGGTGAGTACGGTTTCCAGAGCTCCTTGGGGGGGATTCAAAGTCGGTAACGCACTAGTGATACCTCTGGTGTTACTAGTGTCCTTAGGTTACGGTAAACACTTCCCATCAGGCGGGCCGTACGCTTGTTTGCCATCTAAGTTATTTAATTACTAAAATTAGAAATATCAAATTTGGAGAGAATATTGATTTCATTTCGTTCGTCGCATCGTTTAAAAAGGGATTTCTCGTAATTCTAACCCCAAGGGGGTGAAAGAAAGAGGCAGAGGTTGCATGGGAAATAATATTTTTATGGTCAAATTTATATTAAACTTCTAATACTCCTTGACATTATTCATAAAAAATGTAATCGGATAATTTCAGTTACGGGTATAATAAAGAATTGTATAAATATACAAAATCGTATTCTGTGAACAAATTAAATTTAGTTTTTACTTGCAACCCTTCCGGCTTTACACGTGTAGCAGAATAATACATATAACTTTATTGGTTTACGCGGCGCACGATGTATAAGCTCCCAGTCGGCACGATTTTTTCCGACATTTTCAACAAGCATAGTAATATTTCAACCAATTTACACAAAACCTGTATGAATTATACACCTAAAATTTATTCATGAATCACTCCGTCCATTGATAAAACCGTATGAGACAATACGTTCGGTAGTTTTTGAGTTTATCGTGTTCAGACATATACAGACAGTCACGGCGGTGGATTTTATTTTATAAAATGTATAGATAATTATTACTTAGTATAGAAATTATTCGAAACATTTATATCCCATAGTTTCGGTTATGGATACAGAGTTCCATAAAACCCCTACTTCTTAGTACCTAAATTGAATAAAGTATATAACAATTTGTTGCTTAAATATAGAAACAGCAAAATTCTGGACAGGGTTTTTACAACGTCCTGAAACTTTTTCTGATTGTAGACTATTAATATTTCAAACCTTTAATGGTACTATTCGGTCTTGTTTTTAGAATACGTAATGAGATGTTTAAAATTTGCAACGATATGGACCATTGAATCGGTAAGGCTGTGACGCAGTCGACCTCAAAAGTGATGGTCAGATGAGATAGCCTTTTTGAATAGGACTACATTCTCAATAGGGGGTCAAGTACGTTTAATGATTGTATACAATTACGACCAAACTTTTCGTTATTTGTAGTTTTAGTTCGTCAGCATTTCAGTAGAGGCGCTGTTAGTTGATTTTCAGAATAAAACATAAGGCGACATCGCAATCGAATACTTTGAAACTCTTATCAGGGAATCTTATATTAAATGAAGATTTAGTTGAGGTTGTTAACACAATAAGGCTAGAAAGGAACTGGCCTTCATGTGTAGACTTTAAACAAAACTTGCATAACACACTTCACTTAGGAAATTTATCCACGGGATTTTCACCATGTGTGACTTGCTATTCCTTATGCATACGCACCTTCATAGATACTGAGACTAACTACTAAGTTAGCTGGGCTAATATACATCTTGAGAAGATGACATGACTGCATCCACTAAAGCTCTGGCTTATTGTAGAATTTTGTCCAAGCTCTACAAACATGAATGTATATACCAGGAGTTAAGAGGGAATATCAACTTCATGTACTAGGAGTTTAAAACTAAATTACCTAGTGTGCTAAAATTCTTAAATACGTTATTGTCTTCATCCCATATCTCATTTAATGTTCTCTCACAGACACTTTTTCGTGGGAAAATATAGAAATACGTAAGTACTTATTGTTGCTTGAGAGACTTTTGTCCAATAATGTGACATTTACGTGCGTTTTTTTGTTACACTTTAAAAAGAAAACAAAAACAGAACTAAAACGTAAGCATAATTCGCAAATGCAAATTGGCAACTTAAGTGCACACCGTTAAATAAGTTCTACTTACGATCAAATAAAAACTTATCAAATGTCATCATGTGAATATAAAAATAAGTTACGAAACCTTCAAAGCCGGTTGTTTGCGCAATGCGCCGGCGCCGCGCACCGGACGACGCAGAGTACCGCCGCGCCGCGGCGCTCTGGTGAGGTCATCCTAACTTCCAAGCAAAAGCAATACGATACGACATACGAGTGAAATGGTGAGTGTAATAAATTAACTTGATACTTGAACTGTTTCTTTGTATATTAAAAACTTTGTATAAATTTTGATCATTCTAAATTATCACTTGGCAAGTAAGAAGCCCCATATCAAAAAAAGTAACAAATTGTTTTGTAAATGAATTGAAGAACTTATATTCCTACAGCTATAATTAAAGAAATTACTATGGAACTTGGCACCCGTTAGATCTTGGCCTTTTTATCGGTCCCTTTTTCACATTTATGTTGTTCTTGGGATAACTATTTACACGAAGCTTAAAATTCCAATATTTAGTGTAAAGGACATAAAAGGGAGAGGAAGAATAACAAGGCCGATTTCATGAAAGAATAATAAAATATATTGTTCATTTTAACTTTAACATGTGAATGTAAATGGGATCCCACGCGCACCCACACGCATCGTGTATAATATTGGATGTATATCCATTAAAATTGTCTGGGATCGGTCCGATTCAAGCTGCGCTCACGGACAGCGCTACAGGCTAAACTCGACCTAATCAAATTTCCAAGTTCAAGATCAGAATACGATGTAAATAGGTAGAATGACAGAGATGGTGAACCAATGGCACGTGACAAATTAATTTAAGTAGGGCATTAAATAGATAATTGAAGTACCTACTGGACGAAGCTATTTATTTTTCCGTTTACGTTTAGGGTTATAGTAACTAAGATCATTGTCAACGACCGTGGCTACCGAGGGGTGGCTATCGATGGTAGCTAGCTGTGAGAACTGCCGATAGAACTTGTTACCGGCGATCACCGTTGTATCTGGACTGTACCACACTTTCCATTAGGTACTGTGGAATGCTTTAACCGAACTAGTATAAAAAAACTACTAATATTATAAATGTGCAAGTTTGTATGTTTGGATGTTTGTTACTAAATCACGCAAAAACGGCTTAAGGGATTTGGATGAAATTCGGCACATAGATAATTCATAAGCTTCTTTTTATCCCGGTAAATTATATATTTCTTATTTCTCTATGAACCTAAATTTGAAGTTCCCGCAAACGATGTCGTGGGAAGAAGCTAGTAAGTATATTTAAATCAATCTTTCTTTATTTGTCACCTATGCGTTTCTAAATCACTTATACGATTGTGATAAATATTTGATGAGATGACGAGCGCACAACCCGCGAAGGTTCCTTTATTAGTACAAACAGTTTACAATAGATGGCGGTAAAGTAGTTTCATTTTCAAGACAATGGGACAGAAGTAGCAGGTAAAAGCTAGTATATTATAACCTAGCTGTGCTCGTGGTTCCGCTCGCTTAGACTATAGAACTATTGTTTATGAAGATTTTTATAAATACAAAGTATCTATGTAGTAAAATATAAAAAAAATCTATCCCGTAGTTTTTGCGTTATGCGCGCATAGCGGCAAACCTGAATTATTTTATTTATATAGAAATACCTAGACTTATTTATCTAACCTGAACCATTTTAAAAACAGCTACCTTATAAATGTTACAATATGGAATACAGATACATAAAATGATATGCAAATCACACAATTTAGTTTACCGTTTGTTCACGATAATAAATTACCATTCAAGACTTAATGTCAAGAAATGCAACCTTATAAATTAATCCTCAGGTATATTATACCTACATACGTACTTACGTTTTGAAACTTTATATGTTCATGAATGTTTAGTTCATGCCTTATCTCTCTATATTGTAAGTGTTACAAGAGAGAAATAAAATATTATGTATTGGTAACTGCCAGCGATTCGTCTCGAGTTGCAAATATGTACAAAATATTGTCTACAAAACATTTAGAAATATGTTACCGTGTGTCTCAAGTGGAAATATAATATAATAGCAAAGTACATTAACATTCCAAGTATGTGAGAGATTCTCACGTAACATCGTCTGTTAAATACATTGCTGTTTTTTATTCTATGTAACTATTGTATATCAGTTTGTTTTATCGTTACCTTATTCACAGTCACTTAAGATCAGGTGATATTGTGGCCACAAAGCTAAACCTATAAGGAAAAATAAACTATGACGGACATATCTCTTTAATATTTTAACCTATAAACTTGATGTTTTACAGTAGCATGAGGCCATAGACCTTAGTATATGACATTAATTTTAACTTTATGTCTCAAGGCGTTTTCAAGTCATGAGACACGGACAGGCAGACGGACAACAAAGTGATCATATAAGGGTTCCGTTTTTTTCCATTATGAGGTACGGAACCAGAATCCACGGAATAGATGGCATTTTTAATGAAAATATTAGCGAGTATTATAATCTTTCAAATGATGTTCTAATCATGAATATTGATTAAGAATTAAGGGAGATAGTTATAATCATATATCTTAAGATATATGATTATAAAATAAAATATCTATAAAATATATTTGAGAAATAAAGTGATAATATTGAATATCCTATATTTACTAGAAAAAAAGTAATAAGTAGTTACCTACCGAATATTTCATGAGACGTTGTGAAAGTTCGTCGTGTTGCGAGTTGAATCGACGTGACATATATAAACTTCTTGTTTATCTCAAACGAGTCTTTATTGAAATGTCCGGGAGAAAATAGATGCTTTTTGCAAGCTTTTGTTTTTCTTGAATAACTTAAAAGTCTCGTATCACTTTGGCAGAAAGCCGTGCTATTGAGTCGAGAGGTCGCGGATTCGATGCCCGACCACAACAGACTTTTGTGACATTTACGTGTCTGGGATATTCAATATACGTGTGTAAGTATATCAGCGGTTTGTTTACCTTAATACAAGCTTAGTTGCTTAGCTTAGTTTGAAGTAAAAAATAGGTCATGTGAGAAATGGTATCCTATATTATTGCAACCTTTTATTTAACACGCTATATTAGTATGTGTATGTAGTAGCATGTCTACGTATATTACTATGGGTTAAATCTTGCAAGAAATTTTGTAACTACGTACTTCCAATTAACCGTTTGAGCTGAAATTTGGAATACTTATGTAATTTCGTTGACAATGCATTAATATGATATTATTGCGCCGTCCTAATAATGATAGACATGAATTAGCCATAGCAACGCCTATACCCTCGTCGTGTTTAACTTTGTTGGATTCGTTTCGACAAGTACTGCTATTCTAGGTAGTGATTAGGCCCAATAAAAACTACGATTATTTATTAAAATAAGCGCCATTAATTCACATTCGATTAAAGACATAAGAATATTTAGGTTTATATTTTGTAAAAGCTCCATAGTTCCACGCAAAAGCGAACTCTATTGAGAAACACAAAGCTTCCCGTTTGAAAAATTTTTTACTTACCAACATTTTTTTTTTGCTTCAAACTGCAAATATTTAATATAAGATTTTGACTATATTGATTACGTGAAATTAAAATAAAACTGTGTTCATTAAAGATCAACAATAAACACAGTTATATGTATAAGTATGTATTTAAAGATGTTACCTTAATCTATACATATTATAAAACTCGACGTCTCTCTGTGTGTCTGTCCATTTATGTACTTATCACGCTAAAACTACTTATCCAATTTACATGTTTTTTATTCATAGCTACTTTATCTGCCCAGATTATGGGATATATTTTGTTAGATAAAATAACTTACGAAATAAGCAGTGACGATAACGGTGAATCAATTCGCAAAAAAGACACTTTTGGGGCGCTTAAATGGCTTACGCTGAGTAAACCATAAGAGATATATCAAATTAATGTAGCACATAATTGTAGATCTTGAAAAGACCTACAAAAATCAGCGATAGTATATGTCTATCTTCTAAGGATCACCCACAATAAGCATTTAATCGTCTTTAAACTAACTGAAGCAGCACGATTCGCGCGTGCGCTTGACTGTCGGAATTCTTTAGTCTACGTGAGCGGAGCCGCGGGCCCGGCTAGTATGTAATAACTAAAACCTTACCATAAGCGTATAGATTACCCTAGTAAAAAATCATAAAAATTGGTCGTGTAGTTTGTAAAACAATTGCGCACTTACAAAAATTACTAGAAGTAGAAAAAGAAAAATACATTTTTCAAGTCAAAAAATTTCATGCATCAACAAGCATTACTTCATAAATATTATTTGATTTAAAAAAAAAAAACTACGAATCGAAATATAATAATTACTGCAGTAAATGAAGCTGCACTATTTCGGTCGAGTCAATTAGACGTATGCATCTTTGTTGGTTTTACCATTTAATAACATTTAGAAATTAAGGTCGCTCGTATGGAGATCGTAGTTTGCATGAAGTAGGACAAACAAACTTTTAAGACTTATTAAGTTAAAGTACGTAAATAACTAATTACCCTTCAAAATGAATGCCTTTGGAAAAGTCTTAACGAATAAATTAATTATATAATTGACACTTTATAGCACTTTTTGGTACGTACACAGACGAGCTTAATACCATAGGCTTTTTCTTCTTTCCACTAACCAGCGGTACTGTGGGTTAGTGCGTTTATAAAGGTCGAGATATTGTTTTTTTTTTGTTTGTTTGACCACGTTAATCTCTGAAACTACTATCTAAATAAATAAAATTTAAGTGCCTGTTTGTAATGTCAAAATAACAGATTTTTGTCTGTCTGTTTGTTCCGGCCTATCTCGGAAACGGTTGAACAGATTTTGACCGGATTTTCACTGGAAGAAAGTTGATTTTATAAGAAAAAACTTAGGATACTTTTATTGTAAAAAATAATTAGGGTTCCACAGAAATGAAATAATAAGCATTTTAACTTTAAAATAACCGGCGGGCGACCGTCACCACAATACCGACAACATTCTGTAGTCCTCGCGAACGGAGCCGCGGGCACAGCTAGTAATTCACACTACGCTCTAAGGAGCGGAGGAGTAATTATGAAAGTCAAGCTATCTGACAAGTTGTATGAAAGTACGAGAAGCAAGGATAAAGAGTAATTTTTTTTTCGGTCGTCAAAATAATCATATATACTGTTAGCCGTAAGGGCCCTGAAGCCTCAGACGTCTTTTACAGCTTTACCCGGGCTTAGGGGCGAGCGCTTAAGGCACTCAGCCGCGAAACGATAATCCACACGGGTGCCTTAGCGGCGCTGCGCGCTAGAGAATTGATCGAATACATTTGACACGGCTCTAACCGTAACATGCTTACAGTTAATTATAAAATAAAGATTCATAAATAGTGTACTATATTACTGTTCCTAGTAGTAATCCTGTTGGCTACTAAAATAAGACAATTTATGAACTATATATTATAATAAATATTAACGTGAGCCCATACGCACTTACGGTTGCTTTTAAGCGATTATCATCAGAAAGTTTTTTTGATGCTCGAATTATACGCAAGTACGGCCATTTGCGGTTTTAACCCCTTACTTCTTTCTGTATGATGTTGTTACCATTGCGGTTATAAGAAATCGCAACTGCTATACATTAGATATGCTCTTGGCTAACATACAAAATTTATATTTCTTTGAGATTTCTAAAATTTTAACTAAAATATGTAATTTTAATGTCTGCGTAATATAATACTATAATGTCTTACTCAGTAACTTGATTCGTATTTATTTAGGAAACAAAATAGCTATTATTTCATAAACGAAGTGTTCGGTCCAGTCAGCAATTATTATAAACACAAAAGCCACTTGATACTTGAATTTAGTATTTGTTTTAGGTTCTACAATAAACTTCCTAAGTACCTTACCGATTTGCCGGACAATAAGTTCAAGAGTCATGTTAAGGAAGTTTTATTGTCGAAAGGGATATGGTAGATCATTACGTGAATCATAATCATGTCTGGAAGTGACTCTCGCTCTGTACATCCATACAAAATTGTAATGAATTATAAACAGTATTTATATACTTTAATAAAAAATATAAAAACTAAAAAATATTTATAAAACCGATCGATTTTTGGAGTTTTCTATCCTTAAGAAGCGATATAAGGGCGCACGGTATGAAAAAATATGAGGAGTGAAATTGAAAGTGCAACATAACGCAGACAATTTTTAACCTTGCTAGTATTCAAACACGGTTGAGATTTATTCAACCCTTTTTGTTTTATGCGAAAACCGCCAGACGCGAATCGGCCGTTGACATGAATAGGAACACTGCGAAGGGACAATTTAAATTTTTAAATTAATTCTATGTATATCGAAAGAGATGGTTTTATTCACTCTTCATGCCAATTGTATATATTATAAATTCCAAGAGAGTTCTTGAGAAGTAAACTTCAATCGGGCGTCGGAGCTGACACACATACTTTTTTTAAATCGTACCATGGCATAGTGACCTCTCTTTATCTGATAGTAATACGGTGCAATCCGACAACATCGGCGACCACTGAGGGATCTTGACGGATCTACAATTCATCGTCAGTCGTCGCAGACATGCTAGCCTGCTCAAAGGTCTATTCACGTATGTTTGAAGGACTCCATGTTGTAGGAAGGAGGGAACACATTGGCCGGGAGACAGTTCCACAGTTTCATAGTACGGCAAAGGCATGACGTTGAGAACTTTTGGAACATTTTTTTATGACTTGAATGTTTTCCTTGTCAGTGATAGTATTTTTACATTTATAAATGCCTTCTTGGGGCCTACATTGAATAATTTACTTTCATAATAATCCTAAAAGATGACATGTCAACAACAGCGATTATGTATATCCAATAAAATAACTTAATGCTAGGCAAAAGGAAAAATACGGACATAGCATTTAATTTATGTATAGCTAAAAACAATATATTAATTTATTTTGTTTTTAAACGAAAACACAATTTTACATCTCCTACAATTCAATTAATTTTTTGTAGCAACCAAGAAGTAATTGTTTTAATATATTTTATTAATGGCCGTTTAGTTAGACCGCTGATGTATGCGTGTTTTTATGTAAAACTAACCTCGTGTGTCTGATCATTAATAAATGATTGTAATTAATTTCAATATATGAATAAAAAAGAGCGACTTCATATCTTTAATTATCTCACATCTTAATAAACATCAATATCTTTTGGCCTTCGTGAATTCTTACTTTGAATTGTTAATGTTTGTTAAATTTGTCATTCGTGATATACTCTGAAATCAAGACTGTTGGTACTCCTTTTATAATTATAAAGATTTGTCAATATATCCTAGGTATTATAGTTATTGGTATAGTATATTATTAGTATATTGGTCAAACAAAACATAACTTTTTACTTATACCTGTTTAATAATATCTGTATCACGAGCTATATTTAGTGCTGTTTAGTGCTATTTAGTGCTCAGAAGGAACGACCTATTATGAACTGCAGTAAACGCTTAACATTAGGAAAACCACTTTCACTTTTCCACTTTGCCTACTTTATACTATAAAGAAATAGCTTCTACCACTCGGGGCATGTGACAAAATTGAAATATCAATTAATATTGTTTCAATCCTTGTGCATTTCACATAAAATACAAAACACACCAAAAATTAATTTGGCAATCAACGCACGGTTACTAGTCCACGTTAATTAATTTCTTGTCCTTTTCTATCACGCTCATCTTTCTTAATTTTTTGCTTTATCTGACCAAGTAACTTATATAATCCACTACAAATTCTCCTTGGAATTTTACTCTTACCGCGTCCAAAAAAAATAAACTTGCAACTTTACAGAAAGAAGTTTATATCCAGCTGTGATTCAGTAATTTTCGTCGTACTATTTGCAGGAGCTATGACGAGTCCTGGTCTTTTGTTTTGTTATTCTTGGACTGTCTATATATTTACGTTTTAAGCAGAGTGATTCATACAGCCGAGTTCGTAATTGTGCAATTGATTTTTTTGTAATTTCAACCGATGAGTTTCACAGAAAAGCTGTTAGTAGCCTAAAAATGTCATATCTAAAGGTCCTCGGTCTTGAACTCGCCTGATAGTAGGCTGATGAGCTGTTAAGTGATGACATCATTGCAACACCGAACATAACTGGATAATGAGATGTAAATAATTATAAACACTATTGTCTTTAATGTAAGTATAGGCGATGCAATGTTAAGATAACAAAATATACACAAAATTATAAATGACAGCTAGTGACTTTATTACTCTAGTGCAAAATAAAATAATGAAGTGTTTTTTTGTTTTTAAATGACTTACTGGATTTGACTTTGATTATTTAACAAATGATCAAAATGTGTTATAGTTTTTTTTTAATTTTCTGACTTAACGTTGACGTTTTAAATGCTCAACAATTCATCGGCTGCCACCATAGAAAACAAAGGTACAGAAAGACGGTTCTACCAGGATCTGGTCAACCTTGAATTTGGTTGCCTATGCTCGAGTGTATCAGCAGGGCTTGCCATAATCCGTGGAATCATATATGGCAGATTTCTGCCATTTGGGCCTAATTGCTTTTCTAATTTGAGCTCGGCCAGATTAGGTAATAGGTAGAAGAAACGTGTTTTATGTGTATATATAATTATATATAAATATATTTTAATTCGCATATTAATAAACTTATATATATAAAAAACACATATTAAGAAAAAGGGCTTTGCTCACCGATGAGTAATCTATTGTATTTGATGTTATCCATTATTAACTCTCCGTTCAACGAGCGAAGTCAAAACTAACTTGTTTCAAATTTAGCCTGTTCGTTTATTAGGTACGTGAAGAATTAACAGAGGAACATCGAAACATCGTGAGGAAACCATAGCATGGTGGTAGGGCTTTTTCTGATGCCCGCCTGGCTAGCTACCACCATCAAGTTGAAAATCTGTCACCAAGCATCACTAGGAGTGTTCCGGCAGCTGCATTTGAGAGTCAGTCTTCCACTAGGTTTAGCGTGTTATTATCTAGAGCTACATCTCACTTAACATTAGGTGAGATTGTAGTCACTACGCCTAACCTATAACCATAAAAAAAGATTTGTTGTATAATATAGCTTCAATTCTATAGGTACTAAGTTACCAAATATAACGGACTCATCTCGTACGTGATTCATAGACGTATATTATCTTCGTCACAGGCTTAATCACTGTGAAGAATGGAATAAATAGAGCTACAAGTGTCCGCGCAACAAATCAATAAAAGCGTTTAAGACAGCTTTGTTCGCTCACTTTCAAAGTGGCTTTTAATGACAAAAAATTAGCTTAAAATCTATAGCTTAAAATCAGCTGTCCCATAATATAAAATATAAAAAAATATTAATCCATCGGTATGGAGCCCTTGAACCAAGCAGCCGTTCGCGCGATACAGTGACTCTTCATTCACTAGCTATCACAGACACACATGACACTGCATTATACACACTGCATAGGTACATAGGTTCTGTAAGGGACTTTTTTTTTCCTTTTTTTTGCCTTAGTTAGACAAAAAATTTCAGATCACTAAATAACACATGTTCCTTCCCTCCTCCCAGGGGTAAGAAACATGTATATATGTATAGTTAGTTCGAATGATACGGAATTAGCCAAATCGCAACTTCTTTGCTTACGCGCAACAATCTGAGCCAAGGTTGCAAAGCTTTCGTGGCTGAGTGCCTTAAGCGCTCGCCCCCAAGCCCGGTGAAGCTGTAAAAGCCGTAAAGGCTCGAGAGCCCCTAAGGCTAACAGTGAAGTCAGTTCAAAAAAAAGCAAGTGGGGCAGCGGTGTTTGCGCGCACATCGTAAAATCATTCTCATCGCTTTTTAATAACGCGCCTAAAGAAGTAAACCTTCAAAAATGAACAACCAATAATAAAATAACACATAAGCTTTAATGTTAACTAATTAACGCTATCATTTAATTGTAGTAGTTATCGGCGTTAAGCAATTAAGCATACATAAATGAACACAAACTGTTTCTTCGGCAGGAATCAAAATAAGACATTTGTAAATATCTATATCACTGGAGCATTTTTGTTTATATTATTACCGAGATAAAAATAATTACTTACGAAAGATATTTAAGTAAATCTGAATTTCTTTATAATTTTAAATTTACAGTCCTATAGGTTCGTCTAAGGATTGGTTAATATAGCTAGATTACAAATCGTCATATTACTCTCTCAAAGTAAAATCTCAAATATGTATTCGCTGAATCGCTTCGCAGAATGTATTTTTTAAATTAAATATAATACATAGCATACATAATTATTAATTTGCAAACAATGAAAATACTAAGTGACAGCAGCTGTCGAGAAGCACGCTGTCCAGCATGAGCAATGTTTATCATTGCGTCCACGTGCGTGTGACTTTCAACAGCAGGATAATTAGCCCATAAGGATCCATTTTGACAAACAAGTTATTTTACGAGACGAGCGGAGACAATGGGTTATAAAAAAATCAACAACACACATTATCTCTTCGAGGATGTAATGAGAAATAATTAACTTCACATGTCCATTGTTGTTGTGATTAAGATAACGGAAAACATAATAATATTATAAATCATTATCATTATATATTTCGCTCGTGATATATGTATCATGGACAGAGTTCATGATTTCATGTCTAAATAAAATCTCTTCGTATCTAGCAACTTCTGTTTAAGTTTTAAAACATTGTTTAAAATAACATAGCCACAGCTATTCGGTAACCTCCATATTGGCTTGAAAAAAATAATTTGTCGTATTATCTTTGCCGTACTGTGTAGATGTGGAACTGTTTTCCGGCCAGTGTGTTCCTTCCTTCCTACAACATGGAGTCCTTAAAACATAACGTCTAGAGACAAATGAGCAGGCGATCAGGTGATCAGGATATCAGTGATGGATTCTAGATCCCACGATAGTCGCCGATGTTATTGGATTGCAATGTACTTCCCATCAGATACAGAGTAGTCAAACAGCCGTGCTTCGATTAAAAAAAAACTACATGTCATAAAATCTTTATATATGTATTTTTCGAAATGACTATACTGTTAGAGAGCCATTAGAGGCTTTGACAGCTTCACCGGGCTTGGAGGCGAGCGTGGAAGGCACTCAGCCGTGAAAGCGAGGCAACAATCTCAAAGATGCCAAATTTGCCAAACCTCGGCTTGGTATGTTGCCGTACAAGCAAATAAGTCAGGATCTGTCTACAATCTACTTAATAAATCTTTATATTAATGAAATAAATTGTATGACATCATACAAATTACAATAAACACTGTATATGACGCCATTTCATATTCTCGCGACCACTTAGCATAGTTTTATAACCGTGTTTCTAGGAAATATTATCATTTATCATTATAGGTAGATGTATAAATGTAAGTATATAAAATACATTTATTATTTTTCTATTTAATCGGTAATATAAACAGAATTTTATGATAGGTATGTACAGTAAAGTCTAATCCAAAGACATCACCGCCGATAGACAAAATTCCATTGATAATCATTGTTGTCATACCATTCTGTATATACCAAAAAATGCAACGAATACAGCGAAAATTCATGTTAAGGCTCGATTGACGAACGCGTGAAAAAACACTGTAGTGCAACAAAATTCTAATCGTTTATCTGTTTAAACGGAGGCGCTTGTGTAACGCGAACGCTTTATTACCGCAAAATTTTTATTTGTAACACTGAACGCTGGTTATTAAATCATATATGTCTTCTTTAAATCTATATTGTTCCCGGGGAGCATTTTAAATATGCCAGTGTTGCGTTTAGTCAATCATGAGCTGTCGACAAGATCGCAAGTCTTCCCGCGAACTTTCTGTTGTGAAGTAAATCGATCAGATTGTATACGACTGGATCGCAACAATCATACACTAGATATAACACCCCCCACCACATTGGCACGCTTAAGCGTGTCGCGTACCAGGATCAGTCGGTGTATATCCAAAGCGAGGTAGTACCGTATCTTAACCTGACTGGGTCGCAATCACCATTTATATGATGAGAAATCCATCACAGTAGCTTTTTGAATTGAAACTTCTTATGCGACTTCCAAGCGTTAAACGTTTAACGCACATTATCGGTCTCTCCTATTTGTGTGAGCCAGAACGAGAGAGCAATATATTATCGGTCTCTCCTCTTTGTGTGAGCCAGAGCGAGAGAGTAAATGTCGGTGTGTATGTATATTGCACACTGTTTAAATAAAATAGAAAATGTCTTTTAAAATGAAGTTTCACTTCTATAGTGTGTGAATCGCACACACACCTTTTTTTTGGTTCGTCGCGTTTCGGAATCAGCCAGTGTAATCCAGCTAACGATAGGCTTGCAGGCTGGCATGACTCGGTGCTCGTTTTTTTTTTTGTACTGTACTGCGCTGTGTTGGGTGTACCATTAGGCAAATTATCGTCACTTTACTGTCCTATAAAAAATTAGAAATCTGCGCGAAATTAACTCTCTGATTATGAACTTCAACGTTTAATTATTCGATTTAGATCCATAATTATACACTTACAATGCTAATTATAACTGTGTCCAGCACAATAACTTCAAAAAATAATAAGGAGTTGATAATAGATATTGTTTATCTAAACCAACCTCTAATATTATATTGTAGCAGATTTAAAGTGCTAACGCCTGAATAATAACGCGCGTCGAAAAAACGCCCGTGCGCACAGAGCCTTACAGTCATTATGAAAGGGTTTTAGTAGATTAATGTATGCGAACAGAGCTTTATAGTCATTATGAAAGGGTTTTAGTTTTTTTAATACTTTCACCACGAGCGCCTGTAGTGGAAATGCGGTGGAACCAAAATTGAAGGTTTCTAAGACTAACTGACTGTTTCTAAAAACAAAAATACTAAATCACTAAAATTGCAATAAATTTCTAGTTTAAATTATCCTCTGAGATACTAAGCTGGAACAAGATTTAAAAACTGATAAAAAAACAAACACGTGATACCTATCAGATATATTTAAAGTTGTTAAAAATTCTTAAATCTACATATAATTATATAATATGTTCACATTGGTAACCAATTATCTAAAATATAAAAGTAGAATTATCTCCACACATTATTAATCTTAAAGAAATAAAACATTGTATGAACTTTCGATAATTTTTTCAATAACAACACCGACAATATGTTAGTGGAAATTCTTTCTTAAATCATAAAAGGTAAAGATTAAATTCCATTGGTATGAGTGTACGCAAATCATCACTATCTTATCGACTGTGTGTTCTCCAAATATTTGCGATACGATAAACGGTGCACTTGTCGCCTAATTGCTACATTTATATTTAGTATCTTGTTTTTTTTTTAATTATAATACAGTATTAAAACGCGCCGTATCTTTAAACTTTATCCGGCGTACAAGGTAACAGTGGCGGGGTCACATTTTTTTGTCGTCAGATGTTTTTTCCAAGAGTTTTATATACATATGTTATACCTAATAAAGAAATTTGTACCTATTATCTTTATAATTATGAATACTAATGTATTTCATTAATATTCCTCATACACTGTTGTACTCTTTTTCTTAATTATTCTTAAATATTAAAAATTATTACTGTCATTGTCAAGTGGACGTATTATAGAATGAATATCTTCTAGCAACTTCAGTTTTATCAAAATGGTGTCCTTCTTGTTAGAGCTATACAGAAAGATTTTGTGACCTCTCAGAATTCGTATTCCTTGTTATCATTTTTAATGTGCATAATAATCAGACGCAAAATGTCACCAATCTTACACAATATGTGGTCAAATAACGTCCATGAATAAAAATCACTACATGACAAAGCAGGATCCCGACTTAAAACTTTTTTTTATATATTGTCAATGCGCGATCAACGCTTCTGCCACTGTCTTGTTGCTAAAAAACTATTACATAGGTAATTATGATGGAATAAAAAAAAAACGAACCAACACATATATACTGTATACCTTATTGGCTTATTTGTAAGCGTGATGTAGTAAAACTTCCTTTCTAACTGTCTGAAGAATCCAGAAATAGTTGAGCACCATTTTAACTTGTAAACGGCTTTCACTAACTTCAATTCATATAAGGTATACACCACATTGATTAATCGACTACTAAAAAATGAGCCGTCGCACCAGTTCCAGGCAATTTTCACTTTTCCACTGTAGGTATTTTTATAATGTTTTATACAAACTACTGCACAGCTAGTTCAATATTATACTAGCTGTGCCTGCGGCTCCGCTCGCGTGGACTTCTAGAAAGGCTTATTATTTTATTTCCGCGGAACACTAATTAATTTTCTAAAATAAAAGTAGCCTAAGTGACTCCTTATAACATCAGCTATCTGCCAGTGAAAATGTTGTCAAAATCGGTCCAACTATTTCGGAGATTACCCGGAACAATCAGACAGACAGACAGACAAAAATATAAATATGGGTTTTTTGTTATTGTTATCGTGTATAAACATACATAAGAAGGTAGTAAAAACCCGTTATTTTGACATTACAAACAGACACTTCAATTTTATTATATGTATATACTTAAATCAATTGATAAACATCGTACCACCCAAATAGTCATTGCCTAATCATGTCAATATAAAAAACTTTCATATTACATATATTTTTATAAAAACTATGTACCTAACTCATTTCACGTTGTTAAAATAACACTCTTATAACAAAGTTTCGCTAATATACTATGGATCATAATCATGACCTTTTTCAATTTAAATCATAATTAGGCTTAGCCTACAATTTATTGTTCTTGGTAGATTGCATCACAAACCATCAAATTTGGATGGTAAATAATTTTTAGTGTTGTATTATTAGAAAATCTAATTGTGTAGTGATGTAAAGATAATGATTTGCCAGACAAGAAAAATTGTATAACGTAACTACTTATGCTTTTATTGTTTTAAAAAATGACTAAATAATAGCATGAATTGTTATTTGAAGCAAGTAAAACTCCGGATACATACTAGTAAACGCACATAAACAATTATTATTATTGTTAAATCACGACATTTTACCCAAATTCATACTCAATGATGTCATTCAAAGAACGGCCATTTTGGATTTAAACGATTTTCAGCCGTTGCCCGATATAACTTATAAATACAATATAAACACTTTGTTTATACCCAGACGAACGTCAAGGTCATCATGTTTTATGACATTTACCTATATTGAAGAACGCAATTTAATATGTAAAATCATTATCCGGTAATTCGATATACTATTTAGCTCTGGAACTCGAAACTGCGCATTTAACGCATCGACCACCGATTTCAAATTCGATTGGCAATATTATGAAGTTCCAATTATTCCATATTTAATTTGAACTTTATAAAACACTGTACAAACACAGAGTTAGTTTTTTTTATTTATCCTACCACAAATAATAACATGAGGTTTATAAACATTTCAAAGTTGTTGTCAGTTAAAACACTTTATAATCTTTATCAATATTAAAGATTCTTTGTTTGTGTGAACACAATAATCTCTGGAACTACAAGTCAAATTTGAAAAACTTCACGCTACTTCCTAACGACCCTAAAGTAGTTCTGAAAGTCAAGCAATTTTTTTTTTGAAATTATTATACTGTTGGCCAGGAGGCCTTTACAGCTTCACCAGGCTTGTGGGCGAGCGCTGAAGGCACTCAACCAAGGAAAAAGGGTCACAACCGCAAGGGTGCCAAAGTTAGTGCCGGCTTGGGCTGTTGCCATATATGCAACCATCGCGAGCTAACTAATTCCCTATCCGAATTCAATCTAACTAACTATACATATATGCATGTCTCTTGCCTTCTGGGAGGAAGGAAGTAACACGCATACATGTATTTAGTTATCTGTCAATTTGGTCTAAGTCTAACTAGCCAAAAAAGGTCCCTTATAGAATCTATGTATCTGAGTGAAGTGCAGTGTAATGAGTATATGTTGGTAGCTAGTGAATGCAGTGTCACTGTATCGCACGAGCAGCAGGCTAAAGGGCTCCATACCGGAGGATCGGACCTAACGTCAAGCAATAACGATAAGATACGCAAGTAAGAATAGTGAGAACAACGATAGGTTTTACGAGTGCTTTGGCAAAGGAGCGACGCAGTAGAGAGCTGATAGAATAAATTTAGCACAAGTAAAATGGTGGAGCACAGCACAATATTTTTATCTATGTCAATTTTAATACTTTTGTCAGCCATGTTCATTGATGTTTTTGTTGAGTTCAACTGACACAAGCACCTCAATCAAAACTGACAATTAAACGTGCGGTGTACCTACCTAAATTAAAGCACAGCTAATAACCATTTAAATTAAACAAACTCGTAATATAAAAATAGAAAATAATATTTATTGTTGTAATCATGTGTGACACGTTTTGTTTATTGACTGTTTTTCGTTACGAATTAATATTTGCACAGTTATATTTTTTATGCGGCTAATGTTTTTGTCAGTTGTTAAGAAAAAAAAAATCTTAATTTATCAATGGCATATCTGGATCTACAATTTTCCCGTACCGGGGGAAAAACTTGACATTGACACCCCTTTCCTTTAGCGTTTGAGATTTCAAGATGCGTCAGGAATTTTCCTAGGAGAGACATCGCACAACGCGACGCCACGACGCGACACTCAGTGGATGCTAGGCTTTTTACTTAAATAAGTTTTTTTTTTCCAATAATGTAATTTATTACCCTTGGCCTATCAATAATGTTTTATCATAGAGTTAAAACACTCTCTATGTGTTTTATGTTGAGGCGGATTCCTGGGTACTCGTTCATGAGCTTTCAAAGGTAAATGTATTCACTGTGTACAGGTTCATGCTTAATTCGTAAACTTGTTATTTTTCCTTACATTTCATAACTTGGTGGCATCTTATGTATTTTAAGTACATAACTTTAGTTCTGTTGAAATAATACTTGAACATGATATTTTACTTGAGTTGACTATGATGGCTCAGTAACATCGTGTCGATCGACGTGATTTCGAATCCCTGCCTTGAGCCTGAGCTTTCGGTGAAGGAAAACATTGTAATGAAACCATAGCATGGTGGTAGGTATTTTTCTAATGCCCGTCTGGCTAGCTACCACCTTCAAGGTCAATCTGTCGCCAAGCAGCAATAGGTGTGTTGCGGCAGCTTCATTTGTGAGCCAATTCTACCACTAAGCTTAGCATGTTATCAGCGTGGGCCACATCGTCACTTAACATATGGTGAGATTGTAGCCAAATACTAAACTTGTAAAGAATAAAAAAGCTAAAGAATTTCTTAGAAATTTTCAATAACTAACCATTTTTATTATAGGTAACATGACTTTGAATAAAGTTACAAAATGGCTAGGACAGTGAAAACGTTAATGGCAATGTCGTACTTAAAACATATTATTATTTTGATAGAAATAAATCATTGACACTGGCAAATGATTCATCTACGCAAATTGAGTAGAGAAAAACGGCAGTTCAGCCGTTTTAAATTGTCTCAGTTAATTTATTTTGAAACTTCCTCATCCTTTATTTAAACTCCGCTCTATTATAAGCGCGTTGATATTCCCTTCCGAAACGGGAGATCACAGTTTGAAACAAACATAGAAATAACGTTTCCGGGTGAAAAGTGTTGAGTTACGACGAGTTAGTTTTCGACTTTGATTAATGCTTTTCGACATATCATGCCAAGTTCCAGCTTAATTTATAAATAACTTACCGCGAATTTCAGCGATATGAGAATCATATTCCGATTTGCTCCTCAGGTAATCCTTTCGTGGCGCAGTTTGCAGCGTCTGCTGCTTGTATTCCGAATACCATTCGTGTTGCGGCGAGTCCGGTCTCTCTTCAGAACGTGTCTCGGTGACGGTGCGTTTGACTGTAACCCGTTCGAATTTCACGAACCGAACACCGGCGGCAAGATCGCCCTCTTCGATCTGCCGTTCGTGTTTTTCGATCTCCTCGACGGGTTCGACATGTCTCAGCTTCAAGTTAGGGAATGCGGTCTCGTAAGACTTCGTCGGTGATTCCGCTTCTCGTGTGTGTTTCAATTTGACTTCTATCTTCGGGGACTCGGGTTGTCGCTTGCGCTGCTCGATCCTACGTTCTATTTCGTCGACGTCCATAGACGCGTCGACTGTGTCGTTTGACGATTGTCCTGTCCATACTTTTTCAAAGAAGTGGACACGGTCGCGGAGTCCGCCTGGCGACGGGGAGTCGCGGCCGTCTGACATAGCGGCATGACCTCTCAACGCGGAGGTTCGCTCGATACTGACGGACTTAACGGATACGGGTATAGGAGCCGGTGGTTCTATGAAGTGCGGTGCATGCGCTGTGCTGACTAGCGCACACGTGCATACATACGCAGAGTGCAGACTCACAGACCTAAACGAGACGATCCACTGCCGCGTTACGCCGCCCGCGAAGCCGGCCGGCAAGTCGCGCTAAGCTTCGAGGGTGCTCAACACTAGGGGTTTTTCTATTTTCGTGTCAGTTTAGTTTATATTTGGAACTACTACTCGTAGTAGGTAAGTATTATACCTAACTACTACTTATTAAAGTTGCCTGCGATACTAAATAGAGTATCGATTAGAGTACGGATTATATCGAAATAATTTATAGTGTACAGTATTATAGAAATGTTTTTGCCTACTGGGACCCTCCTAACCGATACATATGTACAACATCATTACGGTATTGACCGACACTTTAACATAAATATACTTAGACAGCTTACATATTATGTCCCCAACTAGGTTTAACGTATCACCATCTTGGATTAAAACGTCATTTAATATGAGGTGAAATTGTGACCATAACACTAAATCTATTGAGAAAAAATATGTCATAGAAGACTTCAATCTGCCATTGATACACTATTTACCTTTTAAATAAGTAGGTACGACTCATCAAAAATCATAATGACTTAATAATTTACCAAAAATGTTATCTAGTCTAAATACACAAGCACGTAATTTTGTTCGATAAGAATCGTTGTCAAATCTTTCCTGTACCTATCAACACCTACATAAATAGCAAACCGTTATATAAATTTTATGTATGTTTTAACACAAATAATTACATATTAGTAGTCTAATAATAATTATAGATTATCAAAGCGTATCTGTTCCAGGTAAATACTAAATAAACTGTATTATCAGTGTTGCTACTGCAATATCAATGTAAACGCAATCAGTACTGATAACGACGAGTCATGTATTCTGCAATTCATACGATGTTACGTTGAAACAATAGTAGCAATGATAGCTTAATGGTAACGTGTATGGACACCGTGTCGATCGACGTGAATTCAAATTCCTGTCTGAGCCTGAGCTTTTTCGGTGAAGGTGAAGGTGATTGTGATGAAAGCGTAGCATGGTGGCAGGGTACTTTCTAATGCTCGCCAGGCTAGCTACCACCCTTAAGTTGAAAATCTGCCGCCAGGCACCTATAGGTGTGTTCCAGCAGCTGCACTTGAGAGCCAGTCCTAATTCCGTGTAGTTTTATGTCCGAACTTAACTCAAAAACGGCTTGACCGATTCTTATGAAATTTTAGTCAATTGATAGGTTATAGAATTTTTCAATAATAATTTTACAAATTGTAAAATGAAAAACCTTTCTTAATAAAATGACATGATTGAAGATGATATGATTGACGTTGTCAATAATATGAGTTAAAATTACGGGATAAAAATGACGACTGCGTATCAAACGCGTGCGAAACAGCGGGCGTCCGCTAGTTTATTTATACTGTCCCTGCGAGATGGCTAAAATCGCCTTGTGAAGAACGTATAACCTAGGTGAAAAAATCTAAGCGAAAACTTTACACCGATCATGAAACAACTTGGGAATGGGCAAGAATTCTTTTTTTAAGGCCGTTGTTAAAAATTTTCTTTCGGCCAATAAATTCATGTTAGTTCGTAGTTTGCCTGGTGCGACTGTAGCTTTACTAATGAATCCCTAGGGTAAAGTAAGCAAAGAATAACCCATGTGCATCCACAGTTATAAGGAATTCTAGATCCTTTCTCATTTAGTGATGCTAGGGTAACAAAACTCTCACGTCTCTTCACACTACGTAGCATTTCACCCCAACAGTCCGACAGGACCTCCTCAATTAACTTCACGTTCTGTTTACCAATTGTATTTATTAAGTCAGCTGATGGCGTGTGTACATCTCACATTTCTTTCTATCCCACAGCGTTCCCAGTTAAACCGTCTCTGTCTGTTCGCGTCAAAGGGCCAAGGCCCCATTGCCCTTGACTAACTCCCAATATGAGCCACTCAACGGACTGTGACCTACATTATGAGTTTTCCATTGGAAAGTTAGTTTTTGTAAATCTGATGATATAAATTAGAATTATTCCTTCTTTTAATATATACAACTATGGTGGCAAAGAGGTATTACTAACGCGATCCCAATCTTTACCCTTCCTTCCCCAAGGAACTTTGGAAAACCTACTCGTCGCAGCAACAAAACACAAGGTTATTTGTCTGTGATATTCTGTACGATTGAGGTACGAGTATTTCAGCAGTGAGACTGTCCTATGTAGAGAGAAATTTCCAAAGAGATTTCTCTGTACCCTACCTTACTTTTTAAAGCCCCTTCTTCAAGGATCTCCGGAAACCCTAATTACCGTAGGAACACAATACAAGATTGTTTGACTGCGATCTTCTTTAGGATGGAGATATTTCACTAGTAGGGGAGCCCCAAGTAGAGACAAATTTATATCCTGATGCAAACAAATTATTGTCGATAACCGAACTGCTTAGTCAGGTACTTTAACCTGTTAAATTATACTATTACTTTATAAAGCTAATTTCCATGTAGGTGACTATTTAATATAAGTGGTTTCTAATACAAAATATAAGATTTCCGTACCTAAAATAAAAATGGATAGGAACAGCATGATTCGCGCATACGTTCGACCGGCGGCATTCTATAGACCACGCGAGCAAAGCCACGGGCACAGCTAGTTTAGTTACAAAACAGAGAATATAAAACTATCAGCATAATAAGAGGATATTTCTACGAATAAATTGTTTAACCGTTCAATTTTATAAAACCTTATTTCAATGTCAAAATTATTTCGAATAACATTTTAAATATTTTGAAATCTATAATACATATTATAAAAAGAAAGTCCCTGGCGCGTCTCTCTGTCTAAACGCGATAAACTTAAAAACTACCGAAGGGATTTTCATATGGTTTTCATTTATGGACGGAATGATTCATGAGGAAGCTTTAAGTGTATAATTTATTAACGTTTTCTGTAAATTGACTGAAATATGACAATGATTGTTGAAAATATCGGAAAAATATTCCGACTGGGAGCTTTACTGGCGGGTACCGCGTTAACCAATACAATTATATATATTATACTGTTACCCATGCAAAGCCAGTGCTGTTTGCCTATATATACATAAAACACAATGTTGCTGTATTATTTAAGATCCGATTACTCTATATTTTCCGTAATAAATATTGTTTTCTTTAAAGTTTAACCCGAGTTACACGAATACGACTCACACGGTTATCATTTGGCCCCAGCTATCGCATAAGTTCGTGGTATTATTGTACCTCTAGATATTATAAATCGATGAAAAAATGAAATGTAATATAATTGCACGAATCATGTACTCGTATATTATCTAAATGACTAGGACAGTATATTATTAGCTTAAAATTTTTCCTTTTATATTTGAAGTTCGATATATTGTGGGGAACGACCGCAATATTTTTCCCTAAACTTTGTGGATAATTTAACAAGTCGCAGTAGTAAAACGCCGAATAACGATGCTCTAGATAGATTAGGCGGTTATATCTAACAAACTTAACTTTTTAAGTCAGTCTTCTATAGACAATTGTTACAACATTATTAATTAACTGGTGCCCGCGGTTTCGTTCACATGCAAATGCTGTAGATGTTTCACGGGAACTACCTGTGCATTTTATTTGAATTAATTATTCTAAAAATTATGACAATATTATATTTTAATAAAACCATACAAGGTACTTAATTTAAAAATTATTATTCACTAGCGGCCAGCCTTCGCTCGGGTATTTAACAAAAATTTCAAAAATTATAAATTTTAACACAGGGTGTGCGTCGGAGGTTACTTAGAAAGAGTACATTATAGATAAAGTTTTTAAATTATTATTTTTTTATATTTATTTATTTTATTTTTAAAAATATCATATCCACAAAACTACTACAGTATATTTATTTATATTGTATATTTTAACATAAAAAGTAGATATTGTGACATAGCTGTAATAGTTAGACATATGGACTTTTTTGTAGATATTGATGTCCTTTATAAAATTGTAGTACATCACTTTGTTCTATTGTCAATAATTTCCGCAGCGTACGCGATATAACGATTTTTTGTTTTTTTTTTTTCACACGTCAGGTTACATTATCGAAGTATTCATACGGATCCCTAACTTTTTTTAAATATTCTATCGCCTATGTTCATCAGGAAGAATTTTTCAAATCGGTCCAGTAGTTTCAGAGCGTATTCAATGCAAACAAACAATCAAATCTTTTCTTTTTATAGTATTAGTTTAGATTAATCACAAGTTTTATAAAATACACACAAGCTCTAAATGGTCTCCCAAAGTCCCAATAGAGGTACGAAGGAGACTGTGTAGAACGGGCAGTAGAGGCTGGACAAATTAAGACAAGTATTTATGTTACACTAGATATGCGACAGGTTCTGCTCGCGTGGACTACACCTGCTCCCGCTCCCACCGCCACCCACAGCACGGCGGTCGCCCGCCAGTTAACTATTTTCAAAACCAAAATGCTTATTGTGGGTGATCCTTATGAGATAGACATATAATTTTGCGGATATTTTTGTAGGTCTTGTTAAGATCTACAACTATGTAGAACATTAATTTGATATATCTCTTATGGTTTACTCAGCGTAAGCCATTTAAGCATCGGAAATGCGTCTTTTTTCCCGAATTAATTCACCATTATCGTCCCTGCTTATTTCGTACGTTACTTTATGTGACAAAATATATCCTATAACATCATCAGATAATATAGCTATGAATTAAAAAAACATGCAAATCTAGAAATAAACTACCAAGGCCCATTTAGAAATCATTAAACCGACTTCGAACTAAAGTGGCCCGCTGCAAGTATAGTTAAATGGGGCTTTAATCAACAAAATAAAGCCCTATGCGGATGCGGTGATAATAGAAAATTAAAATAATTCAACACTTGGTTCGGTTCTATGACTAAGCAGAAGTGCCGCGAACGAAACACATAGGTAACCCTGGCCGTCCGATAAAAATATTGTCTATATTGATGAAGTATTAAAAATGATCAATCAGCAATTTTTTTTCCTTATACGCGGGAAAAATCGCGGGGCACTGCTAGATATTATGTGTTACTGTTGAATATAGAATCGGGTTACAAGTAAAAAGCGTTGATTTTTTAATTCTATTTATTAAATTTTACAGTATATTGTTACTGTTTATTACAATTTAAAATACGTATCCCGTTTTTGATAATATACATAACATTATACACATGGCTTTTGTCTGCAGTAAACCCGTTGTATTGAAAATGAAAAGACTTGCACGCCATTTGTTGTTAACTGGTTGTACTAATTCATAAACCTTTATATGTGTGTGCACAACAACTCACCAAAATTTCATCGCCATCGGATCAATTGTTTAGAAACGCATAGTGTACAAATATTATTATTATATATAAAAGAACATGACGTCATAATATGTTTTTATCTTCTTTTCTTTCAAATCGCGCTGTTTTACGGTAGTGAAAACTTTTCCCACAGCGACTCGAGACTTTCCGCTACAGTACATGTTCGAGATATTTGCGACCAGCAAACGCCAATAAATTGGTGCTGCCGCCTTATTCTTGGCGCGTTCGAGTTCCGAATCGAATCAAATAAGTTTCGGTGAGATTTGACACTTTTGAAATTAACATTAGTGCACGATCGTGCTGCGGCTCGAATCGGAACTAACTTCGATCGATTTTCAATCTAGCATCTAGCAACACTGAAAGCGAATTAGAAACGAAATCAAATTCGAATCAGTTTCAAGAGTAACCTCCCTGGGCCCTTAAAAAATAACCTATTCGCGAGTCATGGCTACCTCAAGTGAAAACTGTAAGACACAGCACACTTTTGTAAACTAAAACAGCTTACCTCAAGCCTCACCGAGGCGGTTTCCAGGCCGCGATTCCCATAAACTAAATAAAGTGGTGTAGGCATAGTGAATTTTGTGTGTAAAGTGGATGTGTAAGGTCTAACAAGGAGGACTGGATTTACGTCACCACTCTCCAATCTAGTCTGGACCGGCACACTTCCTCACTTTTTCAGAACGTTAACAATAGTACAACAGTATTGAAATCTAATTTTTCACAAAAATACCAAATTTATCTACAATCAATCAACGTGATCCAAAATCCTCAAAGCACTCCAAATTAGATACGAACCACGCATCACAGTAACATTCATAAGACTAAGACAAAACTATATCAAGCGAACGCGGGTGGTATGAATTTTTATTCCTACCTAAATCTAATGAGCAAAGTAAATAACATGAACAAAATATGTAAGATAAAGCGGATGACTTCGCCTGTTTAGATTTAATATTTTAATTTCCAATAGTAAAGTTCACACGGCTCGTTCGCGCCACTACATCTATATTCATAGGTCCGAACCGAGTATCGACTTATTTTAATTGTATATTATCTCCCAAACTTTTCATCCAAATAACATGCTATAAAGTGTGTTGATGATGAAGTAACTTTCGTTCGTAAGGATTAATATGGCATGCATTTTTAATAATGCTCACAAATCAATTTTCAATTTTCAATAAAAAAAATCACAAAGTGCCTTATTGTGGCTTATGTATAAGAGATAGGCATATGGTATCGCAGACTTTTTTTCATGTACTAATTACGCTCTCTGTTCACATCTCTAGTACACATGACAGTTTATAGTGATACAAAATTTTAACAAAGGTTTTTTGGTGGATCTTTGTATGTTATATGGTGGTTGTAATTGTAATTCTTGAATTTTTTACTCAATATTATGTAATAGAAAGCGGTTAATGTATATAAGTAAAGGTATTAATAATATACCTATTTACTAAAAACATACATTTCGAGTTGCTACAAAAACTGTCTGGATATTTCTAACAAAGCTAAGGAGCCACCATGCTGTTAGAATGATGTAAATTTTTTTTTAAATTGTACAAAGTCGGGCTTAAAAGGCGTGTATCCAATAGTCTTAACAAAAAAGACATACTCATAAAAATGTCAAAAAATGTAATGTCAAATTATGTATGGATTGTTGATCTGCGCTAGGAGTAATAGGGTTCTGAGTTCATTTTCAGTATTGGTGCATTTGACTTCCTACAAAAAATACAATCGCCCTTGTTTATAAACAACTTTATAATTATTTGGCTAAAAGACTCTGACTTTTGTGTTAGTACATTTGTACAAACTTGGTTCATCTTTGTGAAAGAGAAACGTCATAACGGGCCTATTTATTTCGTGACGACTAAAATATATACTAATTACTAACAGAATCCGATAAATGTAATAAAATGCTACCATTATAAATAACCAGTACTACTATAATTATCGAAGTGTACATTTTTATAAAGTTGAAGTTATAGACTATTGATTCCATTCTTTACTTTTAATTTTGTTATGAAAGATTTTTTTGTTATGCAATATTTGTGTAAATCGTGATACCTACCCAGAGATAGCGAGGATTATGCCATAGTAATTACACACCGTATAACGTCTTCGACCATTTGTACTTTGTTCCTAAGTACAGCCCTTGTTCACAAAAAAAAAATATAACTATGTATTGTTTATCTGTATATAGTCTATAATCATACCAAATATTAAATGCGAATGTAACTTAAGATCATTATAGATTAATCTTAGAAATTGTTAAAATCTGATGAAAATCTATATTTATATAATATAGGTCAAAAGATTGTTTTTTTTTTTTGTTTATTGGGTTGTGCTCCCAGTCTCCAGTCAGATAAAATAAATTTTTTGCATTGTATATAATATTTATTAGAGAAAGTGACAAGCTATATAACCTTACACTCAAGTGTAAGAAGCGGAGCAGTAACCATGAACATCAAACAATTTGGCAAGCTTTATACAAGTACTGAAAGTGAATACAATGATATGATAATTGGGTGTATTGGTTGCAATGTGGTGGAGAGCTGGTCGAATACATTTCACATGAGTGAAACTGTGGGGCACAGCTAATTCAATATATGTTTTATAACTTTTATTTATTGTAACCAAACTTTAGTCCTCTAATTCTAAACAATTACGTCTACCAAATAGACGCTCTAACATTTCTTCACAGTCTAAAATAATAACAGATACTTATCCACTGTATTTTATAAACTACTTATATTTGTAACATTTTATTTTCCATGTATATTTTAGACATTAATTCATCTTATTATTCTGCAAATCAAAATCAAACTACCATTTATAAGGTTTAATAAAATAGAACTAACTCTTGAACTGCTGTAGCACTGGTCCATAACCTATAGTGATCAGTGATCAATTAATTTTCCAAATGAGAGTTATCAGAAGACTATTAAAAATTATTAACACAATTTGTTTTAATAAAATGATTAAGACTGAAAATAGTTTCTTTTCAGAATGGCTTCACGGCGCAAGTCATCCTTGGGTCAAAGGACGAGAAACGCAAGGTTATTAAAATTAAAAAGGAAAAATGAAACCCTTAATGAAAAAAATCTTAGACTTGCAAAAGCTAGAGCAAGATCTGCAGCTAAAATACAGGCAGAAACACCTGAGATGCGTTTAGCAAGGCTTAAAGAGATCAGAGAGAGAATGGCAAAAAAAAGACAGAGTGAGATCTATAAAGAGCGTGCTGCATGTCGGGAAAGAAATATGAAATTGCAGGCAGCTCGAAGAGAGCTCGCTGATGAACGTGCTAAGAATAGGAGATACCAAAAGCTTAAATTTGATAGAGATTTCTTTAATCAGTCAGTTAAAGAACTGCTAGTCTATCATAAAACAATAAGAAATACTGTAATAGCAGAATCTACAAACTTATGTAATGATGAAACATTAATGAGTAATGCCCAATCAGCTTCCAAATCAGATGAGCCAGTAGAAGAAGAATCATTGTCCTGATGCTGTCATTACCAAATGGGAATGAAGAAAACTGATTCTTCAAGAAAACTAATTTCAGAGACATGAAGGAGCAGTACATGTTTGAATAAGAAAATAATATTATTATAACATAATAATCAACTACCACCTGATTTCTATCAAAGGATTTATGTAATGAATGGCTAGAAATAAAATAAAAAATAACATTTGTGCTATCTATTTATATGCCTGCTACTTCGTCCGCAATTTAAGGTATGAGAAATATTTGGGGTACTGAATTCAACATCAAGCCGTCTTTCGTGCTTTATGAATGTCTTTATGATTGCTGAGACACAGCATCATGGTACTTGCTGTTAGCAGTCAGCTTATCACATTCTGCGATTGTGTCTGACTTCCAAGATACAGCATGTACACTTAAAGTAAGTAGTCAGCTGCGCCTTACGCTCTAACTAGTTTGGATCAATCAATATTTTGCCTTACATCTTTGCTGTGCATTTAACCTAATACTTCCCTAAGGTTCAGGGCTCCTAAATTTTTCATAGTATCTTGTTCAGCAGTATGTCTCACCTCACGGTATTCCCCAGTTTCCTGTGAACGAACGGCTCACTCCTTTTTAGAATAATAATTTTAGATTAATTTCGTATTATTTCATTTAATCACATTGTACATTGAGATCGGTGAGTGTTGGGAACTCTGAAACTATAAGTGATAGAGAATTATGTTCTAAAGAACCATGACGACGATTTCAAAGATATGAGAAACTGATTTTATAGATAAAAAAACTTATGACATGAGTGGGGAATCAATCCTTGTCATTAAATAAAAAACAAATGTGATTTTATGAAAATTAGTAGTTGTAAGGAATAAATATTGCTATGTAATGATTGACTTATGTAACCTTGTGTATATTTTGTTTTGAAACATTCACAATAACAGCAATTTTCTTGGATATAAACAGTAGTAATCATAATGATGTTGTTATTGCGATTGGAAGTTTGTGTGTTAAAATGGTCTCTATGTCTGCTTTTAGGCCTTTATAGGTCTGTGTGGCATTTTCGAGTTAAATTCGGACATACCTACAACCCAGTGAATACGTTACTTTGACGTCCCACACTAGGCATAAGTGGGTCTCAGCGTTTTTATGTATACATCATATAAAACTGATATTATTAGTGATCTCAAAGGTCTCTGTTATATTAATATAACATCATACTAAGGTAACATACCATTTTAATGTGATGTAATGTAATATGAATATCATACTGTTATGTAAAGTCTAGAGTAATTATTTTTTCGTACAACTGACATAACGATACCATCATACATTCACATAACTAACAAGTCACATTAAAAGCAGATTTTTTCATTGAAAATACAAATTACAATATATTACGTATGTTTGATATAACAGTAAATCGGTATCGTTACATAACTGGGAAGGCAGTTTTTTACGTACAGTTGATATAAACTCAAATATTTCTAATAATAATTTGTTTTTATGAATAAATTATTACCTGTTATAAGTAGTCCGAGTGTTAATTTAGTCACCTTCCGAAGTACCTTCAGTATTAACTGGGAAGTACTTTTACTATAGAATGATTAATGAGAGTATTGAGCCACGCTAGTGTGAATTTTGTTAATAATTAATTTAGCAATTCAGTATCTTACTAGAGCAGTTTAGCAGTTGATGTCAGAGTTGTCATATCCCACACCATTTTTATATTAAATGGATGCCAAATTTACGTCACAGTTACTACAACATATTAGGTACATAAAAGTATGGAATAAGGAGTCAAATATAACTCATGACTGTTGATGTTGATGATATTGCTCGATGTCAATCAGATACCAACCACAGTGACATAAAATATAATTATGTTGACTGGGTATGAATATTCGCAGCGATCTTAACTCCAGGAATTACATCGGGAATGTCATATCCGCCACATCCCGGAGGCTCAAATCCTGAACAGCTTGCGACGGTTTTTCACGCCCGAACAGCTGTAGGTATCTGCTTTACAAGGCACAAGTTCGGCCTTGTATGCTACAGTGTTCGCACCTTTGGGATGGGTCCACAAATAACCTCCCCGAAGGTTGCAGAGACGGGCTGTCCGCATTGATGCAAATGTTACCAAGTTCATCGAGCCGCTTTAGCTGCGCAGGGACATCGCATCGCTGAGCGTGTTCTACCGTCTGTATCATGGCGAGTGTTCTGAAGAGATATTCAATCTAATTCCCACTTCTCCCCTTCTTAACAGACACACACTGGCTGGGCTCCACTGCTTTACGATAACCTCCATTTCTACATGTACAATTAAGTTTTTCGTCTTATATTTGCCATACTGTGAAGCTGTGGAAGTATCTCCCGGCCAGTGTGATCCCTCCTTCCTAAAACATTTAGTACCACAAACATAACGTGAAGAGATAGTTGAGCAGGCCGGTAACTCAGCGCCCACTGAATCCCAAGGTATTCACAGATGTTATTGGAATACACTGTGCTCACCATCTGGTACAATGTAGTCACATTGACGTACAACAATAAAAAAAACTTTAAACTTTTTAAAGCAAATCATGCAGTGAGTTCTCTATATATTTTTAAAATAAAAATAAACTTATTTTTATTAATGTAAAAAGGAAGTTTTCCTTCCTACATTCACAAGCCGATGTATGGTCAATAGACATCATATACAGAGTTGTGTACCAACCGTACCTACACCTACTCAAACTTCACGGAGTCGTAAGACAATGTAATTAATTCGACGTAGACGTAAATAGAAAGGAATGAATTGATCGAATCTAGGTAACAACCTATATGTTTGGTAATATCTCGGTAGATTAATATCTTAGATTCAGAATGAATAACAAGCTTTTGTTTCATATTGCGTAGGCGTACTTTCACACCGAACTTTCTTTAATACACGGGCACATTGATAGAAGTCCCGTTTTGTAGCGATGGTGATTTTGTAGTAGTGCGTTTGGCCATCACTTCAGACCGAAAAAATACATACCATCATAATTTCTAAGTATGCTATAATTATTATCGAAATATATTACCCAATAAATTATCTATCACTATCACCTTTGAATTGAAAATCTGTCGCTAAGAGCCTGTCAGCGTACTGCAAGTTGAACTTTCTAGCGTCTCGATTCAGCAGCTCGTCAATAATCTTAACTTTCTATGCTGATGAATTTCATATTTTTAATGCTATCCATTTTAATAAATCAGTGCATAGTTCTCTCTGTACACGTATTTCTTCCAAATTTCGTAATATAGGTATATATATATATATATATATACATATGTTGTAACAGACCCTGATCACAAATATGACACTAATTATTTTTTGTTTGTCTGTGTGGGTTTCAAAACGGTTGACCGATTTTTACGAATTAATGTATATTTGTGGCATTTTGCATGATATAGTTTGGTTATTGTGCAAACGTGAAATTAATTATAAATATAAACTGGAAACATGCGTTTTGAGATGTCACAAAAACTCCGTTGATAGCTTTAACAAGGAAGCCACCATCTTGTTGGACTTTGTATATTAGAAAATACTACGAAAGATTAAAACATTGACACTGGCAAATGCTTTTTGCGGCGCCAAATCAAGAAGAAGATGACATCCTAACATAAAAATAAACTCAAAAAATAAAACGTATATTGAATAGACGGCGATATTATATCTACATATAGCGGATAATCCATTGACACGATGACGATCCTATAGCGTAGCAAACTTCACCAAGCATGTAAAAAAATCACGATAATGTCGACAAGTCTGATCGAGTTAGTTAGTTAGATTCTTGCCGGTTTTTCTCGATGACAAATCAAAATAAAAATCAATAATTCCTTGTTCCAAATTAGACCCCTAAAAGGCACTTCTTTATATCAAATCAATACCACCGCTTCGGAAAACTCCCAGTCATAGAGAAAAGTCAGCAGGAAACTCGAGTCTCTACGTGGTACATAATAATTCAATGAGACTTTTTTTTTGTGGATGTCAGAGAGGGAGTAACTTCCAAACACCACTATCAGTCTCGTAACGATCTACCCTATAACCCTTTCGATAACAAAATCGATAATGTGCTTAGGAAGTTTAAAGTCAAAAAGTTGGAACAGGTACATTTTCCGAACAACTATATACTACCACCAAATACTACCATATTTGTGACATTCTGAGGGCCTATAAGTGTATCAATTTGATTTCAAATGCAGTTATTTAGCAAAACCTGAGCAAAAATAAGCTACCGTCCTTGTGTATGGTATACAGATGTATACGGTTCGTGATATCATATTTTGCTTAACATAAACTAGATGACAATATAATAAGGACCAGACAATAGGCTGGCCGGTCGTGTCCGGTGACTTGGTCGTTGCCTGTTGGTGCTTAGTCTATGGACTGGACCGGACAGACCGGATTCCCGTGCCTATACTCCCACACGCCGGCATCTCGCAGATAACATCTACTATTTGTTATATGGAATGCATAAAGCACTGATTAATAAACGATATTATCTTCATAAATAGCGGTGCCTCGCGGCTCCGCACACGTTCATTACGCAGTACTTAATTTCGTCATTTTATTTGTATTCATATTAATGACAATTCTTATAACCCATTAATTATTGTAGGCATAACTTTTACTTTCCGTCTATAAAATTTTATCAAAATCGGTTGAGAATTAATACAAATTATTCTTTTTTTCGGTTTCTGAAATATATTTTCTCACTCCATTTGAAAATTCTATCGCCAAGGTATGTTCCAGCAGCTTCACTTGAGAAGCATTCCCTCTAGGTTTACCGTACTGTCCCCAGAAGGTCACTTACCATCAGGTGAGTTTGTGATCAAACACTAAGCCTATAGAATCTTAAAAAAATACTATAGATAAAATAGATTAACTTGTGAGTCAAATTTACATCATCGTCTTCTCAGCCGAAAGACGTCCACTGTTAGTCATAGCCTCCTCCAGTATTCCGGTCCTGTGCTGTTTGCATCCAGCGGGTTCTCGCAACTTTTACCAGGTCGTCAGTCAAACTGGTGGCGGGTCTGCACACACGGTGTCTTCCGATACGTGGCCGCCACTCGACAACTCTTGGGCGCCATCGGCCATTCGTCCCACAAGCAATGTGTCCCACCCACTGCCACTTAAGTCTAGCAATTCTTAGATTAACTAATATAATATATTAATTAATCTAATATGAATTATGGGCTAAAGTTAGATGTAATACCAAACCTGATAAAGTAAACCTTTGTATTAAAAAAATACAGTTTCTCTGCCGCGGCCACAAACAACGCAGTTTATGTTCAGACGTAACATTATACATTCCCGTAGAGTTAGTTATTTAGGCGCTAAAGTAATCCTTTACTTTGATTCTATGGGAAAAGGTTCATAATTGCATACAGTTCAGCATGTAAATGAGAGTTCTTCGACCTCAATGTATACTGCAGTTAAGTACTGAGGCAGTTCTGCAGATTTTCCTAATATTTGCATAAAACGAGGTAGTTGAATATAAAGTTTGCGGTAATATTAACAAAAAATTTTTTTTACAATATCGACGTAAACTACAATTTAATGAATGTTACCTACAATCATACAATATGGCAGGTAAAAGGCTAAATTAAAAACCACTGAAATTTAATTAAAGCCGGTGTTTTTTTTTATTGCATTATTTTCGAAAATACTGTATTTGATGTAAATTTCATTGTTCCTCTTTTTCCATACAGGTACTTGCGTTATTTCATGCTGTACTTAGTAACCGAGGAGTTATTTTATGAGACATTTTTTATTCGTCATAGTTTATTGTTGGGCCACAAACTTACCTGATTTTCAATGACGATGTGGCCCAAGATTTGAACTCGTTAAGCCTAGTATACTGGCTCTCAAGTGTAGCTGCCGGAACACACCTATTATAAGTGCGAATGGCGACAGATATTTAACTTGAGGGTAGCGGTAGCTAGCCAGGGGGGAATTAGAAAATGCCCTACCACCATGCTATGGTTTCATCACCATATTTTCCCTCACCGGAAGCTCATGCTAGCGCATGCTTATGGAGGGATTTGAACTCGTATCGATCGACGCGGTGTCCATGCACGCTACCACTGAGCTATTATTGCTCCAAATAGTTTGGGTTATGCACACAAGAGAAGTAAATCTTTACCTTATATAGATCAAGAGAATTATTCTTTTGGTCTGAGATCTTTACATATATCTCTGTCTACCTGTATGTTCGCGTGCTTATAATACGAGAACAATTTAAGTGATTTTTTTGTATCTATAGATTAGTTATCTGGATAGGTTTTAGTAACATAAGTAAAAAAGACGTAACGAAAATAGTAAAATAATTTTAGAAAAGATTACTACCAGCACTTTTTTTATCAAAATGCTGCATCATCCATCTTATACATATAATAAAATTGAAGTGTCTGTTTGTAATGTCAAAAGAACTGTTTTTTAATAAATGCATATGAAAGTACGCTACATATGACAAAAACCAATATTTGAAATTTTTGCTGCCTGTCTGTCTGTTTGTTCCTGCTAATCTCCGAAAATGTTGGACCGATTTTGATGGGACTTTGACTAGCAGATAGCTGATATTGTAATGAGTAACTAAAACTAATTTTATTTTAGAAAAATAATTAGTGTTCCGCACAAAAAAAAAAAAAATGTTTTTAGTAGTCCACACCAGCGGAACCGCGGGCTTAGCTAGTTCAATATATTTCTATAGTCGATACAATGTTTCACAGCTATGCTTGGATCCGATACGTGACGCTGTAATTTCTATACTTAGAGACCAAAACGAAAACAATAATTACAAAATCAGAACCCGATTATAAGTCGCGTTTTTGTCGAGTTATTTATTGAATACCAGAAAGAACAGAATAATGACTACCAGGCCAGCTAGTGAAACGATATACCATTCCACTCTCTTAAAAGTTTAAAAAATATATATAATGCACTAGCTGTGTCCGCGGGTCCGCTCGTGTAGACTACAGACTGCCGTCTGTCGAGCGCACACGCAAATCGTGCTGCCCCGCTCAAAAGACAGAAGACAAAAATTTGGATGCGATGGTTCCTTTACACTGTAGGTGAGCACTAATGGAGGATTTTTGGAAAATCAACTCCTAAGGTAAAATAGGAATGAAATTTTGTATATAAATCCGTCATTTTCTAAGATAGATCTATGAAAATTGTTATTTAGGATTCAATAAGTAAAAAATAAACTATGACGCGAGCGACGTTGCGGGAAAAGCGCTTGACGACTATATAACTTTACGCTATGGTCCTAAGAAGCGAAGCAGTAACTATGAACATCAAGCATACTGGCAAGCTTTATGCAATTACGGGAATTAAAAATAAATATATGCTACACTGACTTGTTGGCGGCGGTGCGATGTAGTTTTGGTATAATAAATTTAACACAGGTGAAACCGTGGGCCACGGCTAGTATATAGATATAAAGTACAACGTTATAACGCGAACCGGTAACACCCACATAAATACAAGCCGGTATATGTGCGAAATAAGAAGACATGGATAGACGCAGAGCCGCGAGACCGGTTCCACGGGATCGGCTAGAAATCCGAGCATCCATTGTACGCGACCGGAATTGTCTAGGTCATTCATGTATCAACCTAATGTACTTAATAACTGGCTTGCTGACGCCTGACTTTATTTATAAACGTTTTTAAAACTCTCACCGTTTCTTATACACGTGAATCTGCTAGCTCATAATTTGTAATTATTTCTAATCTCTTTCTGTGTCGTTTAATTATTTTTTTTACTACATATTGTTAATAAAATGTATTTAACTATAGTCCAATCGTGAAAAATAATATGGATATATCGACGTTTGAATCCTGGGGTTAACTTGAGATTGCTGTAAATGAAATCATCGTGACTAAACCAAGCTGCCATAAGCTATGGATTAAACCTAACGGTGCTTTATGGATCACTGGATTGCAGTTGGGAAGCTCTTTCTACCCGCTTACGATTTCTATATTTAAATTTGACTTTTTGACGAGTAAGGGCCGACATTGTATTCAGTTTTCTTGATTATTAACTTTAACATCTTATATATTCACAATAAATATTCCACATTAACATTTTGTATATGCAATCGATAAATCTTGTCGAGAGCTGTCGATTGAAACTAAAACGAACGTCGTAGCTTCTCCGATTCATAATGTACACAAAGTCGGTCCCCGTACACGATGCATTGCAGTCCTCACTATACTAAATAATTTTTTTGATGTAGGTAATAGATATGTAGTTGAAATACCAAACTGTTATCATCAGTTTCTGCACTGTCTCCCAATAAGGAAGCAAATTTAATGATACAACATTAAAAAAGTAAATATATATATGGGACTGTCACACATTCAAGCGCTGAAAATACAAATGTAATTAAAATATATTATGTTTTTAGCCTCGTACTCCATATTGTACCTATCCAATTTAGTAAACATATTTTGATCTGGTTTGGAGGTTTAATTAAAATTTCTCAAAATATCTTAAGTGGACTTCTGTGGCTGATTTGAAACCAGGATTGGATACCTTATTTTAGAGTTAACGACATACATTATGTTACAAGTACAATGGTAATCGAAGACGAGCACAGACTAAACAAAGTCGACAAATATGTTCAAAGTACTTTATTACAAAAATATACTTATATAATATACTTATTATGTTGAATCTGAATTAAATTCAATAATATGAATTTAACTTTGACAAAGTATTTAAAATATTTATAGAACGGTGTAGGTACTATAATTATCGTTTTGAGAGTCAACTAAATTGTTCCACGAAACGATTACAGAAAAGGCATTTCCTTTCGCGAGCTTTATGCGTGATCCGTCGACGCGGTCTCGATCACGTACCTCGTGAAAACGAACATATATTATATTATGCTTATTTTATACATACTTCTTACGTAGAATTTATTTTAAACCTAGGGCTAGCGACTTTGTTAAATTTAGTACTACAGAACGGTGACAGCGATAGATTTTTTTTATAGTTGCTCGGCAAGTTGTTGTCAAGAAACAACGGCAACCATTGATGACAAATTCCATCGGCAATTGTCACCGTCATGTCGGCTTGCAGAAATGCCTTTTCACACATCATTTGAAGGATCCGATATCATAGGAGGGAGGAAGCACGCTGGCTGGGAGACGAATCCACATCTTCACAGTACGGCAAGCAAAAGAATTTGTAAACATCTTTGTTCTCGCCGGGATTGATGCTACTGTGTAGCTGTGGCTTCGAATACCAGCCCGCGTGGTGCTGTAGAGGAAGAACGATGATATGATACAGTCAAAAAATCTTCAGAGTACTCACAAATACACACATACTCAAGATACATACAGTGAGACAACGTCCCTTCGCAACTGAAGCGATTCTAAGTGGCGTCTATATCAAACACAATATGAATAGCTCGTCGCTGTAATCTGTCCAGGGGATCGAGCCTATCGAAGAGATATTGGGCGAAACCGTCCCATAGATGCGAACAATATTCCATGCGCGCTCAAGCTTGAATCTAATACCTACAGAAGGTACACATTGAAACATCTCAGAATAATCGAACTATATAATCGCTTTTGTTAAACTAGCTTAGTAGGTGCTACTGCACGACCAACATCGAAACCTATAGAGTTTGAGCTTTCAGTGAAGAAAAACATCATGACTGGACATAGGTAGGACATTTTCTAATACTTGTCTGGCTAGATACTAGACTCAAATTGAAAATCTGTAATCAAGCGTCGATATACGGTAGTGGAGAATTCGAAAACCCGCACTTGAAATCTGGACTTGCTTTTCTAAGCTTAGCATACCTATAACAACAGATGAGCCTGTGGTTACATCTATATCTTCAACACATATTATAAAACTCGAGGTCTCTCTGTCTGTCTGTACGTTTAAGTTCTTTTCACGCAGAAACCACTTATCCGATTTACATTTTTTTTTGTTTTAATTCATAGCTATGTTATCTGGCCAGGTTATAGGATATAATTCATAAAATAAAGTGACACAAGAAATAAGCAGAGACGATAATGGTGAATCAATTCGGAACAGAAACGGTTTTGGTGCACTTAAATAGCATACGCTGAGGAAGCTATAAGAGATATGTCAAATTAATATTCTACATAATTGTAGAAATTAAAAAGACCTACAAAAAGTCACCGATAGCATATGTCTAACTTCTAAGGATCACACGCAATAAGCATTGTTGTCTTTAAAATAAACGGCGGGCGACCGCCGTAAGCTGAAGGGGCAATAATCTGCAGTCGAGGCGAGTGGAGTCGCGGGCACAGAAAGTATACATATAATTCGATAAAAAAAATTGACCGTGACCCTAGTTGTCACCATTTTTCACACATCGTTATTTTAAAATCAAGTATTCCACGCCAGCCCTAACGGAATTGAGCGCAGTCTATTTTTAAGCAAAATACAAGACGTAAAGTGGTAATGTACCTAAAAATGTATACCATTGAAACGTCTAGACGCTTAGTCTAGAATGTTAGCAAAATAAGTGATTGACTGAATTCCATAATAAAAATAAATAATAAGGTAATAAGTACGTCACGACAACAGATATTAGGTATATCTGTAGATATATCCTATAAAAATAAAAAAGGTGATATAAAAATCACAGTTTATAAAGTTAATAAATGTATAACTATAATCAATTACTATTTATAACAATAGGGTATATATATATATATCCTTATAACGTCAGCTATCGGCCAGTGAATGTCCCGTCAAAATCGGTACAATCATTTCGGAGGTTACCCGGAACAGACAGACAAAAAAATATTAAATGGGTTTTTTGATATAGGTACTGTGTATACCTTCATATGCATTTAGTAAAACCCTGTTATTTTGACATTACAAGCAGACACTTCAATTTTATTATATATATAGATAGATAGATCAATATGATACATATCTATTGGAAAATGAGTGATTAACGCCTGATATTATAAATTAGCAATAGCCGTTAAATGCCCCTTTGCATATGAAGAAAATCTTTTGCTAGTTTGGTGGTACTTTGATTAGCGCATTTAAACACTCCAGCTCTGTAATATACAGTATAAAAATATAATAGTATAAAATTTAGGATTAAATAGAACTTGCCACATTAGGAAGTAACTTTCCCTTTTATATGGTGATGCCAACGATTTCACTATGACATTTTAAGTTACCTGAAAACAAAAAAATATATATTTTTTTATTAAATAATGCCGGAACGGTTACAGGGATTGTGAGTTGTGACCACCGCACAAATAATAAAAAACCTGTCAAATTCAATGACTTCGTCATGACGCCTTACAGGTTATAAATACTACCTAATTTTCGGCGTAATATTCACGGACTGATGGTATACATGCTGTTAACTGCTATCAAAATTATAAACTAAATCCGCGAACTATCGCGGCTGTCCCCGTGCCCCGCGCCCCACGCGCCCTACGCGACCCATGCGCCCTACGCGACACACCCCTCCTCAGAGGACACGTCCCGCCGTAGGACAGACAAAGCCCCTGCTCACGCCAGAGGCTTTCCCCAGCCTCCCGGGCGCCTCCAGCGCCCCGGTGGCAGCCGCCCCCGCGCCCCGCGCACCCCCTCCGGCCATGCGAGCCCCTCAAGCAGCATGGGTCTCCACTCCCCGCCCTCAGCCTCCTAAGGCTCAGGCCCCCCCGCCCGTCAACACGCGCCGCGGCGTTGACTACATGGTCATGCTCTTCCGCGAGCATGACCCTCAGGAAGTACTGGCGTACGAACAGTGCGTCGCTGAGTACGGCCCCGGCGAATCCATCAGGCGTTTCCCCCTAATGACAGCGACTCTAATGCGCCTGGCCCGTGCCGGGAAATAGATATCGGTTATCAATGGCACGCATTAAGCCTAGAAGCCTCAACATATCTTTTTTTAACGCGCGAAACCTCTTTCCACAACGGGACTTAGTATCCACCTTTCTTAGGGAACGGGAGATAGACGTGTTTCTAGTACAAGAAACACTTCTAAAACCCAGTAGGCGCGACCCTAAGATAGCGAATTATAACATAGTTAGAAATGACCGTGCCACCCGAGGAGGCGGCACGCTCATCTACTACAAGCGTTCCCTCTATTGCATGCCAATAGACCCTCCCGCACTTACCAATATGGAAGTGTCCGTCTGTAGAATAGGCATGACTGGCCATCCGTCAATCACGCTTGTCTCTGCATATCTCTCCCCGAATAAAAGACTCCTTCAGTCCGATCTGGAGGCGCTTTTTTCACTCGATCAATCAGTCATAATAGCAGGCGACCTCAATAGCGGTCACACCCTTTTCAACAACCCGCGCAACACCCGTAACGGGGTTATACTAGAACTACTATGCGACGTGCTCGGCTTTGACGTCATAGCACCGCTAGAGCACACGCACTTTCAAGACAACTGTCAACCGACAGTACTTGACATAGCCCTCCTCAAAGGTGTCTCACTTCGGTTACGACTTATAGAAGTCGTACACGAACTAGACTCCGACCACCGCCCGGTTATCTTACAACTCGGGCAACCGTTCGACCCCAGTCCGCCAAAAGTCAAAATAGTTGACTACGCGATCTTAAATCGCTACTTATCCGACAACGCGACCCCGTCCAGCCTAGCTAGGATCCCCGACGTATTGGAGTCAACTGCAGACGCCGATTTAGCCATCGATTCCCTGGTCGACTACCTCCAAACCGGTGTAAGGGAGGCCTCGAGAGAGGTGCAAGCGGCGAACGAACGCCGTTTTATACTCCCCCCCGGCTTACGAGCGTTAATCACGGAAAAGAACGCCGCGACACGTGCACATGACTCTTATCCGACGAGGGATAACACCCGTAGGTTACGACAACTTCAGAGAGAGGTTAGAACTCGCATCGGAGAGTACAGAGGTCACCGGTGGGATAACCTCTTAGAGGGTCTCAAGCCGTCCCATCTGGCTTACTGGAACCTCGCCCGCTCTCTGAAGTTAGAAGCTTCCGCCCAGATGCCGCCCCTCGAAAGGGGCCCCGATCTCCCACTCGCGTTCGATAGCGACGATAAGGCAGAATGCCTTGCCGCAAGCTTGGAGAGCCAGTGCTCCCCAAACTGCGACAACGTAGACACTGCCCACATCGAAACTATCGAGACCGCCGTTCAGGAACTCACGCTGATTCCCCCCGCGGAAACGTTAACCCCGGTCACGCCAGATGAGGTCTGTTCTATCATTGAAGGCCTTAAGTCTAGGAAATCTCCCGGTCCTGATGGTATCAGGAATGAAGTACTCAAACTTCTTCCTGATCACCTCATAGCTCTTTTGGTCTGCATCTTCAATGCAGCCATAGCCCACTGCTATTTTCCAGCCGTCTGGAAAAAAGCTATAGTTATAGGTATTCGCAAGCCCGGCAAAAAAGCTTCGCTTCCCGATAGCTATCGCCCGATCAGTCTCCTAAACACTCTAGGGAAACTCTATGAGCGGATCCTTCTGAACCGTCTCAAGGTCGTTATAGACGACAAGAATTTATACCCGCCCGAACAATTCGGTTTTCGCGCCCGTCACTCGTGTACACATCAAGTGCACCGCCTCACGGAGCACATCACGAGTAACTTCGCCAAGAGCAATATCGCTCCCGTCCGCACGCTTGCGGTCTTTTTCGACGTAGCCAAGGCCTTCGATAAGGTCTGGCACGCCGGACTGGTCCACAAGCTTCACCATTTAGAAGTCCCGGATAGGTTAGTTCACCTAGTTCATGATTTTCTACGCGACCGCACCTTTCACTACCGAGTGGAAGGAGTACTATCTACCGCCCACCCTATACGCTCAGGCGTCCCGCAAGGTTCCATTCTGGCGCCTTGCCTTTTCAATCTGTACGTCAGCGACCTCCCGAAGAGCCCCCGGGGTCGAGGTAGGGCTCTACGCTGACGACACAGTCATATACGCGTCAAACAGACACAGAAAAAATCTCGCCTGCGCAGTCCAACGTGCCGTAACCACTCTCGGGGAGTGGTTTCGAACGTGGCGAATAGCTATTAATCCGGTAAAGAGCGCCGCGATTATGTTCGAACCGCATACATGTAAACTACCACGCACGGTAGGACCTCTAACATTATTCGGTAGAAATATCCCTTGGGCCACCAAGACAAAATATCTGGGTGTCACCCTCGACTCGAAGCTTAACTTCAACGCACACGTTACTATAGTCCGGAATAGGGCCGTCTGGATCCTTTCCCGCTTGCGACCCCTGCTCAGTTCGGTAAGCAAAATGTCCTTAAGACATAAGCTTACACTATACAAGATGTGCGTCCGTCCGATCTTGACATATAGCTGCGCAGCGTTCGCACATATGTCCAAACATAACTTTGTCCGGATGCAAAGAGTCCAAAATCGGTTTCTCCGTCGCCTGCTTGACCCTCCAGCCTTCGTTAGGAACATGGACCTCCACAGGGACATGAGGCTTCCCTCGATAGAAGCCTATGTGAAATATCTCACCAGGAGATACTTCGATAGCGCTTCGAATCACCCCAACCCGCTCGTAAAATCCACCGTGAACTACGTCCCAGACAACTCGATCCCCGTTGCCAAACATTATAAACGCCGTCCGCGAAATCTCTTTGTCGATCCCGACGACGACATCGAGAAAGCTAATAATTACTACGCGTCCGCTCCTGCAACATATGCGTGCTCGCGCCCACGCCCGCGAAACCACCGTTCCCTCCGCAGGGGACGTACGGTTAACTTCGCTCCCGCACACCCGCCACGACCGCCCTCCTCTGCGGCAACTCAAGCCTAGGTCCGATCCATCGGCATGGAGCCCTTGAGCCAAGCAGCCGCTCGCGCGATACAAGTGACTGCACAATCACTAGCTTTCACAGCCATACATGACACTGCATTATACACACATGCACAACACACATAGGTACATAGGTTCTGTAAGGGACCTTTTTTTTCTTTTTTTGCCTAGTTAGAATAGACAAAAATTTCAGACCACTAAATACACATACACATGTTCCTTCCCTCCTCCCAGGGGGCAGAAACATGAATATATGTATAGTTAGTTTAGATCGAATTACGGATAGGGAATTAGTCAGATCGTGACTTAATTGCATACGCGCAACAGTCCGTGCCCTAAGCGCTCGCCCCCAAGCCCGGTAAAGCTGTAAAAGCCGTAAAGGCTCCAGGGCCCCTCAGGCTAACAGTGTATTCAGATCGAAAAAAAAAAAAAAAAAAAAAAAAAAAAAACTAAATTTACTTTTTAGTACGTGACAAAAAAAAAACAAATTTTTTATTTCGTTTGCCCACACTATGATGAAGTTAGCCAATAATGATAATAATTTAAATTAATTTTACTGACTTTAATTTTAACCCCCCCCCCACGCAAACAGAGGGCTATATATATTATAGCTTATATAGCTTAGCGGGTTATATAAATTTAACATGTGATCTGAATATTTTATCTATCTGTGGCATTGTAGTTCCCTAACGGCTAAACCGATTTTGATTGAGTTTTATTTAGTTTAAAAGTAACTAGATATGATTCAAGAATATCGCTTCAGCCGTTTTTAGATTATCAGCTCTTTTCTAGTTGATTAATGGATGTGAATATGTTCCACAGGTCTGATCGAGTCGATCAGACTAGCAATCCATCAGTTTATAGTGAAATAAAATAAACATTAAACTCAGAGGCGGACTAGCAGTCTTGGCCGCCCTAGGCCATGTACTTATAGTACCAGCCACTCGTTTCTCAGCTCATGGTTTTTACTGTGACGTAGGTATATATAATATGAATTTACTTAAATAAAACATTTCTAATATGATGGTAATAAAAAGTACCTATAGTTTTACGATGTCAACATTGTAATTCAAACCGGATTTTTTCCGTGTCTGGAGTCTTAACACTATATTATGCTTTAGTGTACTATTATTTAATGTCGACACATGTTCGCATTAAGTAGTATATTTTTGTCATGATTAACCGCCTTTAATATCTGGTATGCCTGCGCCTGCGCCTAGTTGGCCTAAGGGAAATCCGCCACTGATTAAACTTATTTGTTTTTATGAAGGGTTTTACAAACATTTTAACATAACGTAAAACAAAATTAGAAACCTTGATTTTGCATCAAATTTCGGTAATAAGTACTTCCGTTTTGCGACTGCACTTCGAACAGTGGCTTCTAATTTATATGTACAGTTAAGTATCAATTACGCCTTTCCAGAAGTATTTATTTTAATGTTCATACACTTCATATATATGTTCTTCATTTTTACGTAATGTATCTAAACCTTCTATTACTTCACTCGCGCGCTCTAAACGTTACGTCTCTTATATTCTTTGGTCTGAATTATAACGAAGCATGACATCGATTTGCAAAAATACGGACATTACATTACAAAATATTTTTGAATAAACAAATATTTTGTAAGAACTTTTTTATTTCTCAGCATTAGTGATGAAAAGTAGAATCTTCCATTCGGGCATAATTTATCAGTTACTAAACTATTATAAGTTTTCAGGTGATTTTAAATGAACTCAAAATATACATTACGCGTTATTACTTGTTCACTATAACTAAATTACATTATGTAATAATGTCACCTGCACCAAACTCACAAAACACTGGTCAAAAAGACAAAAATACCACTTATACATTAAATTAAAATTGTCAAAGCGTCGCTCTGTCAAACGGTCATTGACCTACCACTAGCACTTGTTAAAATAATTTTTTTATGGGAAATTTCAAGATGACGGCCGAACGGGGTCGAGTTGACGAGTGATGGACAGTATGGCAGCTCTGACCCGTCCATGGGCACGAGGAAACAGCAGCCAGAACTAATTTTACAAGATCACAAGATAAATGGTCGACGACCTCGTGAACAGTTTCGGATTCGGTACCTATAGCAAACATTTTTCAGATCACTCCAGGGCCGGATTTAAAGGTCCTCGAAGGCCTAACGAAGATTTAGTTTTCTCAAATAATTTTAAATATGAATCATGAATATTATATGTTATAAGAAATTTACTTCGAGAATTTAAACCTTTTTTGTTTGTGAGCGCGGGTATTTTTTCCTTTATAAGATAATTAAAAACTCGTCTAGAGGATTCGAGGCTTTTTCCTTCCCCTAAATTCGGCCTAATATTCACTGAAGCAGTATCATATAGATGAACGTATGTGTATTTGAATCATTAAATCAGATTGAGTTTTCCGGTAAATAATACAGCCATAGCATGGTTACAATATATTGTCTTTTTTACACTTTATAACTTATAAAGTTTGATCACAATCTCACCTGATGTTAAGTGACGATGTGGTCTAAGATGGAATCATGCCAATCCTATACATATAATAAGGTAGACTGGCTTTCAAGTTAGTCTAATATTCCGAAACACGTATTGATGAGTAAACGCGCTACCATCTACGACGACATCACCAAATATAAAGTTATGATCAAAAATCTAATCTATGTAACACGATAAACACAGACTAAGATATTTTGTCGAATCTTTGAGAATTATGAATCTGTAGAAACATGTATTAAAATAGACAATATATAATGAAAAATTGAAGAATTGGCGGCTCTACAAACACGAACATAATTAAACGTTTTGGCCTGGTTGCACAGGCCGTCCTCACGAGCCGACAGAAGAATTGCGGTGATTTGGTTAGCGAGGGCAGTTTCTAGTATCTACCTTCATCTGGTCATTATCACTAGTGATGTTCCTGCACACAACACTCACTGTATCGGGTGCGAAAAAAAAAGTATGACGCATTTTAGACCCGCATTATACATATTACAATGTATAGAAAACGGAAGAGCTTAAAAAGTAAAACGTCTCGTATTTGGAAAGTATGTAGGGACTTACCCAGTTTTTGACTGTTAGACAATGCTTCTAGTATTACTTAAAATTAATTCCCTGGATATCTAAGTTAAGAATGTGACCTGCTTATACATATAAAAAAATATTTTATATCAAGAACGAACTATCTATGCTTAGTTACACGTATTAAAATCAACGTTATCAGGCGTTTGTAAAAAAATCTTGGCACGTCAAAAAAGTACTAGCCATAGATTAGCTAGACTGAACATGTGATTGTCTATTTTTAATGATGAGTTAAGACATAAAAGAAAACCGTCACTCCGCCCGTCCAATAATGAAAAATAGAGAAAAAAAACACGGTAACATGGTGCAGTGATGTAAGAATATCCTTTCTGCTAACTGTACAGAATACACTGTTGTGCTAACAGTACTTATGCCTTAGAGAGAAGGATATGGCGTGCAATGAAAGAGACTTATCATACTCAACTTTGGTTTGAAAATGGCTGAAGAAGAAGCATCTACGTAAGAAAATAGGGTCCCGAGAGACAATAGACGTAATAATGATATACTAACTTTAAAAATAGCCGTTTAATATACCCACGCAAGCGACCGCGTCCGTTACTATTCTTCATCGATGACGATATTTATAGAAAATCTTCGTGTTTATTTAAAAATGTACACGTTACGAAATATTCGTGTGCACCGTCTAAATCGTCTGATTTCGTGTGATACAACAGTTTCCCTAAATTACGTGATGCTTTAATATTAAAACACAAGCATGTGCTTTTTGCATGATATACTCGTAAAAGATGAAAAACCGTACATAAAATAGACTTCTCCGTGTTACGTTCAGCGGAATTAATGTAGTTACTTGTTTAGCAAATAAGAAAAAAAAAATCATGCGGTACACACAAGTAATGGGCAGTTAACGTTAGACTTATTCACATCGTATGGAGAATTTTTAATATTTCAATCGTCTTAAAATTTTGAAATTTGTTGAAGATTAAAGTCATTTTCGGGTAGCACAATTCCGTTAGAACTGTGATTTTGGATTTTCAGTTCTATGGAATAGAATTATCGGCCTGGTCACACAAAAAGTAGGACAAATTATTGTATTTATCTACCTACCTAATTACTTTAACTGTAATAGTATTTGTAAGTACACATGACAATGATCATCATCGATAAATACTCAAACATTTTTTTTATTGATTATAGTTCACCGTTTGCCCACAACCTTATAAATTTTCATAGAAATCCCTAACTTTTTATTCTATCGCCTATCTTCACCAGGTGTAATAAAGGATTCCAATGGTGTAAGAATTTTTCAAATCGGTCCACAAGTTTCAGAGCCTATTCAATGCAAACAAACAATCAAATCTTTCCTCTTTATAATATTAGTTTAGACACATGAACCACAACCACTCTCCAATTTGAAAAATCCAGGTTTTTTTTTATTCTTTACCTAAATTAAATTAAGGGATTAAATTTGTGTTATATGATTGTATAGGTAGGTAGTCTAAGAAACCTTGATTTTTTAATTATTTTTTTTTAAATCTGTATTTATTATTATTATTTTGTCTATTTGGTAACGGTTGTTATGTTAGCCTTTGCTTTGGTAGGCGTTGTCATGGTAACCGTTGCCATTTTAATAATACAAGTGGATGATTATTTTTTTTGGTAAATTGTGTTTTTTAGAAATTTTATTTAAATACGAATTATATACTAATGAAACGATGAAATATGAATAATATTTTTCGATCTTACCAACAGAATAATAAAAAAATATGAACTGGTCAGTTGATTATTGAAAACACGAATAAAACAACATTTTCCGAAAAATAAATCCTAGCTAGATCGATTTATCGCTCCCGAAACTCCCTGTATACTAAATTTCGTGAAAATCATTGGAGCCGTTTCCGAGATTCGTATTATATATCTATATACAAGAATTACTCGTTTAAAGATATAAGTTACTAAAGTCCGTCTTTTTAATTCTGCGTAGTTTTTATGTCCGGATTTAACTCACAAAAGGGCTTGACCGATTCGTATGAAATTTTGTACACGCAAAGCTTATGTGATCCGTCAATTGATAGGCTATAATAATTTCCAATAATACTTTTAGAAATTGTATAAAATATTTTTAATTAATTCCTAACCGATTTTCATGAACTTTTGTACATGGGAAGTATATGTCATTTCTCAACTGATGGGCTATATGAATTGTCAATAATATGATTAAAAATAAAATTACGGGATAAAAATAACTACTGCGTATAAAACGTGTGCGAAGCCGCGGGCGCCCGCTAGTTGTTCTATAAAGTTGCAACATCTCTGAAGTCATAATATATTTCAGTTAAATATACGCAACACATTGCATTTTTCATATAAAGTAACACAGTTTCTTGGTATCCCCTCATTCATTCACGCAGCGGAATCACAAGTAGGCCAGCAGCTACACAAATAGAGCGAATACGTGATCAAAATATACGTTGGAGTCTAGTTTCTTAATATTTAACGTTTTGATGCTTGCTGATTTGATTATCACCATTTTCGATAATACAAGTAACTATGCAAGTTACAGACAGGTAGCCTAAGATTTTAGAACTTGGTGTATCTTAGATTAAACTTGATTTGTAATTAATTTAGTTCATTGATACTGTATTACGTCACTAAGCTGGTTAAAACAATAATAAGCCGACTACGAAGATGATTGCAATCGTGCACAAAGTAGCAAGTTTTGGAACAAAGTTCCTTATGGGGCTTAGCGGAGGAGTATCCTAGCTGGCAAAAAACGTCCGTAACGTTAAAAAAAGCGTAAAATTTTTATGTAGTATCTATGTATGATGGCTATAGAGTGTCTAATGTATAGTCTAGAACATAATTAGGCTTAATTATTATTATTCATTTAATTGCTGTTTCTTTGTATATATTTTTTTTTTTTATAAATCATTGTAAATAAAATTAAGGTGTTAAGATAATTTTGTAGTGTTTTTATTTTTATTTTTATCGATTAAATTACCATTATAAAAAAGTTCACCCGAATAATTATTTTCTTTATACCTAGAATAGAACTTGAAATTAATATTTTATAATAAAGAACTTCGTTCCTATCTGGTGTACCACGACAACACACGGTTTTTTTGTAAGTATTTTATACGTGCAAACTTGTCAAGGATGTTGCTACGTGTTTAACCGTCTTTAAATCTTAAATTTGGGAATACTAACTCCGGCGACGTGCTACACTAATCTGTCTCCAGTTAGTATATCCATATCAGATTCATATATCCCACCCTGAGAATTACACTTTAGAAAGGAATCGTTAAGTATTTTTTGATAATTGTTAGACATGAAAAATAGAGAACTTGCTCAAAATAGGTAGGTAAGTGTTTCGTATTCTGAACGAAGAAGACTAAAAAAGAGTCATCCATCCTTAGGATGGATTACCGACAGATACTTTGATTGTTCCCAGAACGTATTTTTTTCTCTAATAGTATATACAATAGTAATAGTATAATATTCTCCCATTTATAATATATTAATAATATTAGATTCGAAAGTGAAAGTGTAATAAACTTTATTGATAAATTATGTTGCAGGTGTGATTCATGAAGATTATTGGAAAAATTAAACAATAATAATTTACCCGCGCATTTGCTAACACATGTCTGCACAGATTGGCATCGCTTATAACAAAATATATGTACATATTTTGCACCTGCGTGATTAAAAATGTAAATAAAATTAGTGACAATGTAAATAAAAGTTTAATATCTCATTAAAGATCGAAAAGTACCCTTGGACAAAAACCATTTCATGTTTTAACGATATTATATACTTTTAAACTTATTTTTTAATCCTTCATTACATACGAATCTTTAAATATCGGTGATTATTTTTAATATGATATAAATTTATCTTATTAATGTTTTTGAAACAGAATAAAGGAATATATAATCATATATAAATGAACATATCCTAACTATATAGTCTCAATTGTGATAAAACTTAAAAGGTAAAATTGTGTCCGAAGTGTACTCCTATTATATATCTTATAAAATAATTCTTCACATTTCCATAATAATTATTACACTAATGAAATATTTATATTATTTTCTTAAATATATATTCATTAATACGTGAAATTAATGAATATAAAAATGTACCGATAATTAAAAACATCCCGTTATCGAACGAGATGTTACAGATGTCATAGTTACCTACCAATGCAATAAAAATTGGTTAATGCTTACGACCCATACAACTATATGAGTTGCTGTTCGTAAAATTATCACAATAACAAGAAAACTACATAATAAGATTAACTATAAATTCAATAACGCAATTTTACTAAATTCACGCACAATCATTAGTGTTGCCAGAAAACAAATAAATTCATTCTATTGTCAATAAATTTAGAATAATCGTAAATAATAATAAAAATTGTATAATAATATTTTTCAAATCTGACTGATGTTCAAGAGATGAGCGCGTTCAAATAAGCAACCATAAAAATAATCTTTTGAGCTAAGAAATATTAGTATAGATATGCCACACCGCGATTTTCTATGTGTTAATTTTCGAAAGTACTCTACGGTGTATATTCCAATATTCTTCAACATCTAGATTGTGTCTCTAAGGGATTATTTCATCAATATATTCGCCAAGGAAATAGTAAAGACTAGTAAAATGTATAAAAAAAATATTAACCAGCCGCAATGGAAATTGGGTTGACTTTTGGCACTAAATACCAAATACTTATTTCAGGATATGATGCAACTATGACAATACTATTGTATTACTAGATAATATTAGGTTATTGCCTAGACAATATATGTTATGTCTCAGGCATTTATTCTTTTTTCTTCCATTTTTGGCCGTACTAGGTATTAACGTGAACTTTCTATATTCTTAGCATAATTTAGAAGTGGTATAAAAGGTCGGTACGGTTACTATGGTTACATCACGATTATTTCCTTCACCGAAATTGAATAATGATTTACCAAAACGGAGTTATCGTTGTTTGAAAATTGTTCCTTTTCCAAGTCTTAAATTTTATTTTGGTCAGCAATTTCTGACTAAAAATACAATTGTCTATGGCAACCTACCATATGGTTGTTAATTTTTTAACACAAAATAACCAGTACTATTGTAACCAAACAGTTAATTATCTAACTATAGATATAATATGATCTATAGAGAACTAATATTAAACACTTAGATACATATACCACACCTACCTACGTAAGGTTTAAGGTTTTCAAAAAAAGTATATTATTTACCGATTATTAATCACGTAGAAACTTGGATACATAGTCCATGGAAAATGTAAGGTGGATATTTATTTGAGTTTATTCAGAATACTAGCTGAGCTTCACGGTTTCACTCCTGTTAAGTTTATTCGACCGACTCTCCAACGCGCCGCGCCGGCGCCAATGCACCCGTGTAGCCGTATCGTTGTTTTCAACCCGTACTTGACGTTCATGATTACTGTTTCGCTCCTTAGAGTGGTATCTTGAAGTTATATTGCCTATAACCTTTATAAATATATAAGCTATAAAATCTGACTGGTAGTTTCAGAGATTAGCACGTTCATACAATCAAACAAAAAAAAAACAATTACTTGAGCGTTATAATCTTAGTACAAATTAGTAGTTGATCTTAAATAAAAGTTAAAATATATCTTATCCTATGGGGGATGGTCAGCGTTTTCTTAATTCATCTAATACAGGGAGGAAGGGGTTTAAAATCACTGAAAGATTACTTGATCTCTTATAATCGTATTAATTACACAAAATTCCATCATAATGATAATATAAAAGTAAAACTAGGTAGATTAATGCCTTGGCGACTAATCCAGAGATGTGGCACAGCGATTAGCTATAAAACTAAAGATTGCAATAATAGAAATGAACATCGCATCGTGCAACGACCTCGAATGTTCCTATGCGATGTTTCTCGCAACCGAGCGCGAGCGCCGGCTGACGTCAGCAAGTATACCTCGGGGGCGGATGACGTTAGAGCTAGACTGGGATCAGCTGGAACACACGCCGCGACAGATTTATACTACACCAGCTACTGTCGGTTGCTTCACTCGTAATTTCAACGATGTTTTAAGTCTCGGTAGCAAAAATTATTCACACTAATGGAATGTCCATCTTATGTCTACCGATTTATTTGTCGGCGTATATTAATGACTTTATAGGAATTTGCGTACACTTACTAATTTCAATTTAATCGGTAACACTATCGTCTAACGGTGAAGGTAAACAATGTACAAATACCGTATTCAAAACAAATAAGAATTATATTTGAAAGTCAATAGAATTTCACTATTTTTTTAAATGCAATTCGTAATGAATGGACATTTGAGCGCCATTCAACCAAAATACAGTAAAACAAAACTAAATACCTACGTGTAAATAATACGGTTCCAATAACGCTTTCACCAAATTTCCGTATCGTATGACTTGTATGTAACAAAGTGTTATTTGAGTGTAATACTAGACTTTGTAAGTGAGTTTGTCTGCTAAAATAAATATTGTGAATACGGAGGTAATACTTAACTTCGGTTTTCAGCTGTAGTTACGTTAAATTTGTCATTTAGTGTTCACATTTTTAAGATAAGCTCCTGACAGTTAAAAATCTCGTCTAAAATACATATTAGTGTTGCAGCCGTCACTTACATACATATGTGACCTGATTATTTGCGGGTATACGAGGGTTTGGGTGTAAGCCATGAATGATTTCGAATAAAAGTAAATTAAAAAAAAAATATTTTCATGGAAGCCCGACGAATGTGGGAACCTGTTTTAAGTGTTACTTTTTTGACTAAATTTTTTTCTTTCTACAAGCGAACTTTCTTTAATGCTTATTTTCATTATATTTTATAGTAAAAATCAGGCAAAAAACGAGTAGAACTCGTGCCCTGAGGGTTGCGTACTGATGATATTACATAACGTCGTACCAACACGCTTCCTTGGAATACGCTGCCAAAACCGTTAAATATTGGAATAATGCAGGCACAATACAAATACGTGGTAAAGAAATCTTATTTAAATCTTTAAATGTGTGTAGACTGGAAAGAGCTAAAAATCGTCCGCTACACCTTATATAACTAACTTTAATATTTAAACCACAATGAATAATTTAACAGGTTTTTATAATTGGTTACTGAGTGCGATTTTTAAACTATTATTATGAAGAGCAGTATTTATTTATTGGTATTTATTGTATAAACCTAGAAATTTGTTGCATTACATTTTTACCCATGATTAGAAATTTATTATTTTCGGATTTATTCCTTAACTTCATTAAAAGACCTCTCTCTTCGTGCCAAATTTCAAGACTGTAGGCCTATGTGAAGTACTCTATAGGTTTTGATAAACGCTAGCAATTTAATTCCGTATCTCTTTAATGCGTATATACCTAGAAATTTACAACAGTATGGGGCTATAAACCTTGGTATACGATATTAATTTCAACTGTATAAGTCGCGCCTTTCGAGTCGACCTTTTCGAGAAAAACGGTCTTTAGTTACAAACACACACACAGACAGACGGACAACAAAGTGATCAAAAGATCCGTTTTTTTTTTAAATTGAGGTCCTGATCCTTAAAAATCAAATTGTAAAAGCATTTTTCTAAAACTATAAAATATCGAAAATGATAATAAAATATTATTAAATTTTTCATGCCACGGTATGTACCGAATCATTTATCCATAGTACTAACATAAAATAAGTTTGATATACACAATTATTAAATTTATTCATGCATTGTATTATAATATGTTTAAACTCTTCATTGCGACAAACATTTGAAAAGGTCTTCATAAGGTACTGAGACAGACAGTGCAGAACATAAAAAGTCACAGAATGGACTCACCGAAAGGCTTACATACGCATTGTAAATTGAAGGTTTATAGGAGGTTCACTTTTTAGCGTCGTATACAAAATAATTGGAATCAATAGTTTCGCGAAGTAAAATAAACAACCCACACAATAAAATAAATTTAGCAAGACCGGAACAATACGTCAGAGGTTAAAAACGTAATCGAATCTGGCACAAGGTATGATGTCACGACCCAGTTCAGTGATGCAATCACCGTGAAGCGATACCACACACATGAGTAAAGAAATCGCAGAGTGCCAACTCCTCAATCTATCTGAAATATTATATCTATTCTTGACGGTTGTCAGTTCACAGGAATGCAAATAAATTGATACTAACCAGCATTTAATTTTAGCTTGCTCCCACATTTTGTTTAATGAGCTCGATTTGCATTGAACAATTTCGTATTTTCGTAATAATCAATTAATTATATTTACATTAAACTTATGATAATCTTGAAAAGTTGATAAATTCGTTAAAAAGATTAAATTTACGATAACAGAAAAAAAAAGTACAGATAGTACGATGATGGTGAAAAAGACTTGCGAGAACTCAAACCGGACGAGTAGCGGGAGGCGACGTAGTATAGAGAGGGAACTGAGAATCTATACTAATATAATAAAACCGCGCACCCGATGTGTTTTATACATGTGCGCTGGCGTATTGGTTAGTGATACGTATATACAATGTTCTATAAAAATATTGCTCCTTAGTACATCTAAAAAAAAGTCAGAAAAAGATACTATATGCCTATCGCTTCGACATAAGCCACAATAGGGTATTTTGATATTTTTTAAATTGAAAATTTAAATGTGATTTATGAGGATTATTATTAGGCATGGCATATTAATCCTTACGAATGAAAGTTACTTAATCATCAAGACAATTTATGTACATTTGCCCTTTAGAGCATGTTATTTAAACGAATCGTTTGGGAGATAATGTAAAATTAAAATAAGTCGACACCCGGCTTGGGCCTATACGAGTATAACTATAGATGTAGTGGTGCGAACGACCTGTGAGAACTTGACGCACACCCCTGGCCGCCCGATAAAAATATTGTCTATACTGAAGTATTATAAATCATCAATCAGCGATTTCTTTTAATTTATACAGGGGTGAAACCGCGAGCACAGCTAGTGTATGAATATACCGCTGTGTAAACTACTTACTGATCATTAGTCATGAAAAAAATTTCCTTTAAGTATTTTTACCAAGCAATATCTTTTTTAAACTATTTTCCATATATAGACTAATATAATCAAACCTACTTATAAATATCCTTTGCGGAGAAAGTGAGAAAGAGACTTTTCTTTGCGGTCTTAACCGTGTTCGCGAGCACATTGTACAACATTGAACGTTGTATACAAAATAGCAGTTTCAATAAGAGGGTTTTTGTAAAAAATGTATTACTTTTTGTTTGTGATCTGTACTACATACTAAAAGGTTACTATAGGGTGGATCATTATGTGAATGATAGTGATTTCTGGAAGTAACTCACACTATGCGCATCCATTACTTTATTAACTGTAAATATATTTGTATAGTAGAAAAAAAAAATAAACCCGATCGTGTTTCTTCCCAGTTCTTCTTGATGCCTAGGGTGGGATATTTTCCGAACCGGTAGTACTTTTTGACATTCATAAGTGCCTTCTTGGGGCCTAAATTGGATAAAGTATTTTTCTTATTTGATTTTGAATATAATAAAGCTGAATAGTTTTTTTGTTTCATTGTTTGTTGCAAAGCGTTAATCTCTGGAAGTAACGGTCGGATTTTTGTATATGATAGCCAGAGTCATAAGGAAGAGTATAGGCTATATAACTTTGCGCTACCACCCTAAGCAGCGGAGCAGTAACGATTAACGTTAGGCAATCTGGCAAGCTGTATGAAAATATGGGAAGTAAGAACATTGATAGGTAACATGACTGCGTTGGCTGCGCGGCGTTGCAGCGCGATAGTTAGTTAGTTAGTTAGAATAAATTTAACACGGGTGAAACCGTGAAGCACAGCTAGTAGTTTTTTAATAAGTAAAAAGAACTACAAAATGAAACCAGGTTAATGCAGATGCAAGATTGGCAGGCACAGTCCGGCGAACCGGACCGCCGCTTGATTGACGTGATGTCCGCGACAACGCAGGCGGCAAGAGTCTACCGCCCATGAAATTATAGTCTTTGGCTAAGAACCAAATGTGATAAAATTCTTAACATACACGAACGACGCTTTTGCAAACGCGAAACAGAATACACTGTACATCGACGTCAAAATGACTTCGAATTCATGTCAGGCGCCAAAATAATTATGTGGAAATTATTCCGTGCCATGGTTATTGCCGTGTCTTCGTAAAACTGATTGTTAACCTTAGTAACAATGAAACTTTGAAGCAATGATGGCTCAGTGGTAGCGTGTATGACTTCGCGTCGATTGGTGTGAGAACGAATCCCTGCAGTGAAAGTGAGCTTTCGGTGAAGGAAAACATCGTGAGGAAAACATAGCATGGTGGTAGGGCTTTTTCTAATGCACGCTTGGCTAGCTACAACCCTCAAGTTGAAAATCTGTCGGCAAGCACCAATAGGTGTGTTCCGGCAGCTGCACTTGAGAGCCAGTCTTCCACTAGGTTTACTGTGTTATCATCTTGGTCCACATCGTTACTTAACATCAGGTGAGATTGTGGCCACTACGACAAACCTACAACGATAAAAAAATATTGTACTATTATCTAGTGTTTATAGTTAAAATGAAAAATATATCCAGCAATTACCCGATATCTAGACATTTCATGATAGATGCAATTAAGAAATACTAATCTCTAATTGTTATACTTAAAACTTTATTCTAAACTAGCTGTGCCTGCGACTTCGCGTGGTATTTCGTGCGTGATAACTGTGACGTTAAGGGTAAACAATAAGAACAGTATAAAATATGTTTTTATTAATTAAAATGAACCACAGCCCATTGGTAACACATGTAATTAAAATTTGATATGATCTTCGGTGAAGTAATCAATCAAATCATATTTTCTTTAGTTTATGAAAACCGCATCATGCCCTAGGGCAGGGGCAGTATGTGGTATTCAAAACGGCGCAATGTGGGCTATGTGGCGAATAGGCTATTTAGCTTCACAATTTCACAGTAAAAATGTGTATTTCCTCTGCATCGTCGTCATCAACACCAACACAAGCTGTATGTGAGACCAAACTCCACATAGCTGGCAGTCCACCCATCCATCAGAGGACTTTAAAATATGTGTCGTTCACGTCATCACAATAGATGCATAGCATAGACAGAGAGTTTATTTTTTCAAAAATGTCAAAATATTTTCTTTCCATGATTCTAAAAGCAACTACTGTCAAATGATTTTATTATAGTCCAAAGATGTTTATTTTCAGCTTCTTTTTTCTAACTTGGCAACCGGTCTTCTTTGTTGAAGACCATTACTGCCATTATCAAGTGTATATCGTTTCCAGTGTTATGAAGATTTGTGTATCCTAACAAAATGGTTGCTCCCTTGTTAGAACTTTCTAGGGAGTCTTTGTGGCATCTCAGAATTCATGATCCATGTTATTATTTCCAATTCACTTCACTTGTGCACAATAACTAAACTGTATTATGCATAACGCCACCTGTATTACACAATATAGGGTTAAATAACACAAATTTATGAATAAAAATAAATACAACTACATGACAGTTTAAGATCTCACCAAAAACTCCCAAATATGTTTTATAATGTGTTTCCGCTTTGTTCGGATACAATCAAATTTTATCGAAGACAACCATATAAATACAGCAGACAACGGCGGCAAGTGATCCAAGTCCGAGTGAAGCTGTAAAAGCCGTTTGAGGCTTCAGGCTTATGGCTAACAGTATAGTCAGTTCGGCCAGTGATATTCTCGCTGAGATCGCTGGACCCTTCACATCGCTACATGGTTTTTTAACCGAAGACTCTTAAAGAGGACACCATACTTAATGGAGGCACAATTTTATAACGGCCCCGGTTACTCGCTTTCCTCTTCTTAAACTGTATGTTGGAAATAAATGAAAATATTTTGTTCAATTGTACATTTCAAAGGCTGGCGTTAATTTACAGCTATGAGTGAAAAATAGGACTAAATGATCCTCGAATTAAAATATTGTAGTTCTCTTAATAGCACTGGTGTAACAAATAAATTTAGCAAGATTGACAAGCTTACTTCATGAAAAATTTAAAATTGGTTTGCCATCTTTCATTAAAAAACGAGCTGGGTTTAACGATATTGATACAACGTCTAACTTGTGATTCACGTCTGTAAGACTATTTTAAATGTTTCAGTAACACATTACTGTGACCAAAATATATGTCTCCAAGAAATAATGATTCAAACGTGATACAAACGATAATCTCGTCGACCTGGCACGAGATGCAAATACAATAATAGTGCAATCTGTTTGTTTACATGCACTCATTGCATGTTGATATTTGGCAAAGATGCCGAAAAATGTAGCGATGATGTAATATCAGCTTGTAAATGTGATGTCAATTATAAACGTGACGATATATAGTTATAAAGTCATCATTAAAATCAGATCTTTTGCTTGTTAGAAAGGTAATTGGGTTTTTAAATATATATATTTTTTTTTGTGATAATTGGAAAGATCATATATAAGTTTTATAACAAACTATTTTTATTATTTCGCAATTTTTCAAATTTTTGAATTCAGTATCAAGAACGCGCCGATCATTCCCGAATAAATCCGAGCGCGTGTGACGTCACAATGTTAATTTCTACTCATTGTAGCACACAGCTGATACAGTGCTTTAACTCTTAGGGTCTGTTGTTTGAGACATAGTCAAAAATAGATTGTTAGTTAAATTAACTATTGTTGGTTGACCGAGGTTAGAGCGTTAACTATCACACAGAGAGAGACTACGTTTTTTAATATCACTTTAACAATAGTCAAAGTTAACAATTGTCAAATATGTTGCCATTGTAAAAGACTGAAATGACCCCTCGGGAAGCTATTGTAAAATAAGCAATTGTTTTTTTCATCGCAACACCGCCGTAGTTGTCAAAGATATCTATTCGGTGACGGCTGTATATAGGGACATGTGTGCGATCTATTGCTCCAACAACACTTTTGCCACATTGAATTTTTTTTACTGTTTCTCTGATTTCTCTTGTTCCTCTAGGCATTGATATAAATTGTTTCAATTTTGTGCATATTGTTTTTGAAACGTTATGGATAATTCGACATGCAGTCGATTTATACAACCCAAATAGGTTCCTGAACATTGCTGAATATTTCCAGTGGCATCGAATGTTAGGGTTAATTGGATTTGCTCTAACGGAGAAACAGCGTTATTTCTACAAAAAAGTATTTAATATAAATATTAGTCGATTGTACAATATATAAACAAGTAATAAACAAACAAGATAATATTAGTAATAAACATTTACCTAGATGTAGGAGATCGAATGTATCTGCCAATTTCACTAACAATCCACGTAACACTTTCCTTTGACCTTCGATAACGAGCAATATATTCAGAATCGTCCCTTATTTCCATTTGCGAAAAATGTGGCCTAATAGTTTTTGGCTTCCGCAATAGTACATATTCTACAATTATTTCGTCGTCGCTTTCAGATGAACTATCATCGTCAAAAATCTTTGAATATTTAAATTAATTTTTATTAGTATTCGAGAAAGATAAAACTTATGCATAAATTGCGAAGCAACGTCTGAATGAAACAATACAGCTACAAGATTAACATTAACTATCCGCCATATTAGTTAACTACACCAGAAGGCAGTAGTTAAAATTATTTGACTATTTTTAAAAAAATAACTACCTGTTAGGGTAACTAGCTATCAAACAACAGACTTTTGTCAAAATTAACAAATAGTCAATTTAACAAGCTGTTTTTAACTATAACTACTGATGAAACAACAGACCCTTTTAATCCATGAAATTCATTTAACGTTATGACGTCACAATCGTGGCGAGTTCGTAGTCAAGTGATTCTTTTTAAAATATTACAATTGAATTGTTTATTATTAATAAAATAAGAAATGTTTTAAGAGTTTTTCCAATTGATTATTATCATACTTATGATGAAGCTTTAAAATGCATAAAAAATAGCTTTTTTTTTAAATACCCAATAATTGTAGAAACATGTTTTTAAGCGATACTATAGTTTTGGTAAATAGAAGTAATTATGAACATAAAATTTACATGACGAGAGTCAGCCATGCTCAAATAAAGATAAACAAAACAAACGGCAGCAATAACAAAATGTATGTCTTCATAATTTCGACAAAGAAGACGTACAGCAAGTTTTTTTTTATCTTACTATTTGTTGTCCGCCCGCTTTGCAGGACAAAAAAAAGTATTTTATGTATTCATATATGACATAATTGTATTCTATGTCAAATTTTATTAGGATCCGTCCAGCCTTTTGAGCACGAGTAGGAAAATATTAAAAACAGAAAATCTTTCACATTTATTATATACTAGCAAACCCAGCCACGCCTTACTGTGGCTCAGAATGGACAAAACTTTATCGGATCACCCGCTGGGCTAATATAAAGATTGTCTAAAATTTTATCAAAACCGTTTTGGAATCCATAGGAAACATACATACAAACATGCATTTTTGTAAATATAGATATTAGATAACTACATAATATATAGATATACAGAAAGACAAAAAGATGACGTAATATTAATGACGAATTTAACTATTTTTAAAAGACTTTCAAAATGTTTAGATGTTCTTAATTAAGCTAGATGCATAGGTATCCATCCAGTGGTTGTTTCAACAATCATAAACCTTTATAGCTTTCTGGAAGGTCGTTGTAATTCGGGCTTTCTGTCGTATATTAAATAACTTTAGTAGAAAGATTATACTGTAATTAAAGGCAAAAAAGGTGACGACATATTAATGATGAATTTCAATATTTTAAAATGATTTTCAAAATTTTTAGATGTTCTTAATTAAGCATAGATGCATACGCATCAAATGTTGTTTCAACAATCATAAAACTTTACAGCTTTCTCGAAGGTCGTTGTAATTCGGGCTTTCTGTCGTGGATATGATTTATTTATGAGCATAGTGGCCTGTATAATATAGATTTATATGTCCCGTTTGAAAGCTTTGATGATGTATGAGGTAATAGCACTTCGCATTTAATAAACTTGATTCTTAATATACCTACACAGATAAACAATGGAATCTGGTTCTGGAAGATGACAAATAGAATTAAAATCAGTGGAAAAAGAATCTACTGACTGTAGCTCTGAGATATAATTTTCTATGAATTATAACCTCATAAAGTAGCTAAAATTGCCGTGCTGTAGGTAACTCGAATAACTAACATCATAAGTAGTCTAATTAGATTTAAAAAAAAGTTACATAAATATTAGTATTGGTACAAGATGGAAAGACATACCATAGAAACAAATTAGGTAGAAAATGGTGACGTTATTGTTAAAAATAAAAGAATGTGCTTGATGTATTCGATACGATATAATTATTAGTATTCAAAGTTATCAAAATCAAGGTCTTAAGGTGTTCATTTTGATTTCAATAAACAAAAAGAAACTATTACATACAGTGATTGCTGAAAACATGAAATATTAAATGAACAGTTTCGATTAAAATACTAACTGTTCGAAAAATTGAATCATATGTAAAATAATGTTCATGATTGCACCACTTTTAATGCATGAATGATGACTCAAAGTTGATTCATGATATCGCTTTGAGACTTTTTATCTTTTTATACGTTCTATTTTTGCCGATGCCTTAAGAATCATAGTGAGAATTTATTTTATTAACATTCCAGTTATCGATAAAATAAGAGATCGTAATTCTAGAAAAACGAGGATTACCTAAATAAGAGATTTTTCATCAAAGATCTTAACCGGTTTTAAATTCTTTAGAATGTGCAAATAATCTAAACTCACCTTGCAATAACTGAATTGTCGCCTGATATTCAGCCAATTTCTCGTCGACATAACCCTCCTGCGACTGTTGGGCGATGATTTCCGCTGTCGAAGGTCCTCTATCCTCTTCATCCTCCTCGTATATCATTTGACGCGGCGGTGGAGGAGGCTCCAACGGTATCCCAGCGTAATCGTACTCGCGGACCGGTTCGTACGGGGAAGAATAACAATACTCGGGACTCTGCCCCAAAATTGGCGACATCGCGTAAGGAGATATCGAGAAATGAGAGCTAGGGGACGGCGAGTGCTGCCTGAGGTTATGAGGTGAGTGTAACGGACGGAACGGTTTTGGGGATGGGTGTACTGGCGGAGGTGTGACAATCGCTGTGGAGTGTCTTGGACCCGAAATTAATGGCGGAGGACTTGGTGCCCATGGCGATGGTGGACGGTAGTTGAGAGGGGAGGATGGGCCCGGGGGACGCGCACGCCCGCGTCCTGGTGGCGGCTGCGACATCTCGCGAATTGATACGAGTCAACCCGGTGTCACGCCACCATTTGTATCGCTGAAACAATGGAAAACAAATTAATATAATCACGTAATATTTTCTTCGTCTTATGTACATACTTATATACTAGTATAAAGAAAATTATATCATCCCTTCAATATCTTTCTCTTTTTTTCATAATTTTACCCCTAATACTGTGTAAAAGGGAGTGGCAAACTTTGCATGGGAAATAATATTTCTTGGTGCAAAGTTATAAGTACACTTAGCGATGCCCTACGGTTCCGCACGAATTTTTAACGTAGTGATTATTTTCCTCCCGTAATTTTATTTGTACTTAATAAATTATTGGCAATGTATATAGCCATCAATTCAGGAATTATATATACTATATCCTACAAAATCTCATCAAAATTGGTTGACAATTGATACAAATGTATTTTTATATAATTATTTTTATTACGATTTCGAAAATAATTATTGACAATTTTTATAGCCCATCAATCATGTGTACAAAATTTCATCAAAATCTGTTGAAAATGAATAAGTAATAAAAAACTACATGTATTCTTGACAATATACATAATTCTTATATCCTATGATTTGACCAATAACATAAGCCATATGAGTTAAATCTGGACATACAAACAAACAGAGAACTGTTTTATGGCTTAATCCTTATCAGTGTTCTTTTTATAGGATGTCTATCGGGAAGTCAAAACAAAAAAATCCGACAGAACTACAGATTTATTAATCTAAATAGATAAATTACATAATAGTAAATTACAATCAAAATACTGTACAAGTCTTATAATCTAAGAAACGAAGCCGCGGGCGAAAAGTTATTACTACAAATGTCAAAGTTAGAAAATAGAAAGATTTAAATGAAATTTGGCATACATAGAGGTCAATGAACATAGGATACTTTATAAACTAACATAGAAAAAATATAATACGCCCAGCGAAGAGGGCCGGCAGCACCTGGTATTAAATTAATATATATATACCTATTTCTCGTTATTCATAATTCAAAAAATTTAATATATTTTATTCAATTTAGGCCCTAAGAAGGCACTCGGAAAACATCCCAGTCGTCGAGACTCGATGGGCAACAAGCTCGATGGGGTTAATAAATAATTTTTTAAATTGTTTTTACAGTACTTTTATTGTTTACAATTATTATCATTTTAATGAATGTACAGAGAGAGAGAGAATCACTTCCAGAAATCACCGTCATTCACGTAATGATCCACCCTATAATATCCTTTCAACGATAAAACTTGCGTAACATGTTCTTGAACTTATTGTACGGCAAATCGGTAATGTGCTTAGGAAGCTTATAGTAGAACCTAACACAATTACCTAGCACATTTATAAAAATATTTATTAGTTTTACTAAGTCTAAAAGATGGTACGACTATTTTATATTTACGTCTAGTATTAATATTGTACCCGCCATTTAAGTTTAAAAGTATCTGAATTTTTTTAACATAGATTAAATTGTCCTATATATATTGAGAGGGCAAAGATAAGATACTAAATTATTGAAACTTGTTCTTCAGTGAATCGCGAGGTCCCATGTCATAAATTTCTCGAACTATCAGTTTCTGTATTACAAATATGGTATAGATCTACCTCGGCTGCTGATCCCCAGAGAAAAATATCGTAAGACAAACTGTGGTAGTAAACGACGTAGACTGAAGACGATTTGCCCTTTTTTTATTTTATCGTTATTGGTTTGGCGTAGTGGCCACAGTCTCATCTGATGTTAAATGACGATGTGTCCCAACATGATAACACGCCACACCTAGTGGAAGACTGGCTCTCAAGCGCAGCTGCCGGAGCACACCTATACGTGCTTGGCGACAGATTTTCAACTTGAGGGTGGTAGCTTGCCAGGCGGGCATTAGAAAAAGTCCTACCATCATGCTATGGTTTCCTCACGATGTTTTCCTTCACCGAAAGTTCAGGCTCATTCAGGATTCGAACTCACGTCAATCGACGCGAAGTCGTACACGCTACCACTGAGCATCATTGTACCTCCGTCGCCGAAACATAACTCATGGGAAATAAACTACCATCTCCACTCGAACCCAGCACGACGCTCACACATCAATCTCACAAAACGAGCAAATTAAAAATTATATTCGTAAATTTTTATATATAGTAAACCTAAATAACATATTTATATTCAGCCTTGATGTCTCGTGCAAGACGGTTGCACTAGTTTGAAAACATTTTAACTGATAAATAAATTATATTGGATATATGCCAAAATAAAAGGCAAAGAAGAAAAATAAAGGTTGTCGTACGTTTACCTGACTTATAAACAAACCGAAGATAATTGAAAGCAACTACATTAACAAGGTATTGCTGTCTACCACAAATATAACTGTCTTAAATCTAAGATAATAAGTAGAATCTAACATTTCATAATCCACAAATACACGCACTTGATACACAACTCAGTACATATATAGAAACGAGCACCACACAGCTTTAGTTCATCATAATTTGCATTTGAAGAAAGGGAAAGTAATAAAGAAACAATTTTAGCAACTTTTCGTATGTAGCTCTTTATAATCAAATTCATACGCTCAGTAACTCGTAGTAAAACCATTACTTTGTCACAAAAATCTCATCTCATCATCATCATCCTATAATAACTCTTGTAATCAGTATTATTTTGCAAAAAATTGCTAGTAAAATCATTCCATAACAAACAATAATAAAATCGTCCCATAATAACCGCTTGTAAAATCATTCCATAATAATAATTCCTGCTAAAATCATCCAATAATATCCATTAGTATCATAAAAATATCCCAATAAATTTACTTCCACCTTGTTCCCAATAATATTCACTAGTAAAATCATCCCCATAAATTTACATCCTCTTTGATGCCAATAATATCCACTAGTAAAATCATCCCAACAAATTTACATCCTCTTTGATGCCAATAATGTCCACTAGTAAAATCATCACAATAAATTTACATCCTCTTTGATGCCAATAGTGTCCACTAGTAAAATCATCCCCATAAATTTACATCCTCTTTGATGCCAATAATGTCCACTAGTAAAATCATCCCAATAAATTTACATCCTCTTTGATGCCAATAATATCCACTAGTAAAATCATCCCAACAAATTTACATCCTCTTTGATGCAAATAATGTCCACTAGTAAAATCATCACAATAAATTTACATCCTCTTTGATGCCAATAATGTCCACTAGTAAAATCATCCCCATAAATTTACATCCTCTTTGATGCCAATAATGTCCACTAGTAAAATCATCCCAATAAATTTACATCCTCTTTGATGCCAATAATGTCCACTAGTAAAATCATCCCCATAAATTTACATCCTCTTTGATGCCAATAATATCCACTAGTAAAATCATCCCAATAAATTTACATCCTCTTTGATGCCAATAATATCCACTAGTAAAATCATACCAATAAATTTACATACCCTTTAAACCTATTTACTTACTACTAGTAATTATACTAGTAAAATCATAATAATAAGAAACCTAACTTATGTAGTATTTCGCATAAGAATGTCGCGTTGCTTTTCAACATATAGGACAGCGTGTGTCCAGTTATTTGAAAGCTTTTGTAGTGGTATGACAGTGGTAGTGGTGTGCCGGTATGACATTGACGACTGATGATGAATTATTTGTTTGTCTATATAAAAAAAACATTTAACACGCTCATGAGCGGTATAAACGAAATATCTAATTGCTCGAAAACAGATTTGTGAAATTCTCAACTGGCGTTAGAACCCGTGACGTAATGTTAACCTAACATTTTAAAACGGTACCGAGGAGGTATGTTGTTGGCAAGCGCGTTCCTTCATCGACGTCATGGTCACTATCCATCAGGTGAGATTTAACTATAAACTTATTCCCAATAAATTATTTAAGATTTAGAACTATCGAATTTTAAACAAACTAAATTTTATAAATGGTGGTTTATAGTTTTTGCTTACCGCAGTAGCAACATGTGTACCCGATGGGATTAATTATCGACCACAGTAGGGAGTTATATATTTTTTTACGCCCCATTTAGGGGATGATAGTTAAGAATTTTATTAAATAGATAGTATAGTATATATTTTATTCCAGGATGGTGGCAAATAAGTACGCGATCTGACTAACGGTAAGCGGTTATCGCTGCCTTTGGACGCTTGCAATACCAGAAGCATCTCATGCGGGTTTTTAACTGTTTAAAAACCTATTGACTCTCGTGTTGAGAACCTCATACTGTAGTAAATAATTTCACCATTTTTTGTAGCAAGCAGTTAGTTATTAGAAATGTCTCCATTTGCTAGGGTAAGGAAAAATGAAGAAGTGAAGAAGTAATAAACGAATTGGCATTATATTTTTTAAAGGAAGGGAACAGCAAATTACAAATATCAGGAAGTATCGTCAGAGTTGACAAAGGTTACAGGATAGTTTAGTTTCATATTCCAACAATTATGATTTGACTACGAAAACAAACATTTACTTATTTACCCGAAACTTATTGTATAAAGTTTCACATGTGATGTTTTGATTTTACGACGTCTAGACAATAACTAGACAGCGGACGTTAATTAACAACAAACATGCGTTCGCTCAAGTTTTGCAAACTAATAAGGAACATTTATATCAATAACTACTTTACCCGGCAATAATACACACCTATACATTGTATTTATAAAACGCATTGCATGAAACATATATACATTTTAGATTTTGGTTTGCAAGTATTCATTTATCCAGTCTTGATCTCTTTAATAGTCATGTCCGTAGTAGAGTGTGTGTATGTGTGTCTGTGATTAATTTAATATTTTTACTCTCAGTTCATAACAATTATGCAGTTTTATTATTTATTATTCAATGCATTTAGCATAGTGAGATATTATAAATTGTTACAGTACCCGTCCTCCCTCCAACAGAGTGTTGGTAAGCTGAGTACTGGATGTTAAAAAAGCTAATGAAGCTTTTTCTTACAATATCAGATAAGTATAAAAAATACGAAGATAAAAACGAAACGAAATTAATTCAAAATCCAAAATGGCCAAACATACTTTTATACTAGAAATAGTCAACGAACTTTAAAGAAAAATAAAATGAGACAAAATGGCCACAAGCCAGGTGCCAGAAGTCAAGCAAAAAATTACACTTGTGGTAATGCAGAGCCCGCCTGGCTAGAGTCCAACCGTGCCAGAATGAAGACCCCTTGCGCAATACCAACTATTAAAAAGGCTAAAACTCTTAAAAACTCTGCCAAGAAATCTATTGGAACTTTAATATATGCTAGATAAGAAACAAATTGCAAAGAATTTGTTAGTTCAACTCAAATAAATGGACCAATTTGTGTTGCAGGTGCATATTAGACAATGTTTTTTCGAATCATCATCATCTCAGCCGAAAGATCTCAGCCCACTGATGGACATAGGCCTCCCCCAAAAATCGCACAACGACCGGTCTTGTGCTGCCCGCATTCAGCGGCTTCCCGCAACCTTTACCAGATTGTCGGAACACCTTGTGGCAGATCTGCCCAGGCTGCATCTTCCGGTAACGTGACTGCCACTCGAGAGCTCTTTGGCTCCATCGGTCATCCGTTCTACGAGCTACCATGCTAGCCCGCCCACTGCCATGGTAGCTAACTATGGGCCTCATAAGAAAGCTCAAGGTCACTCAAAGGGCAATGAAGTGAGTTACGCTCAGAGTTTCTCTGCGTGATGGAATCATAAATGAGGAGATCCACAGGAGAATCAAAGTCACCGACATAGACCGAAGAATAGCTATACATTTTTCAAATAGCAAAGAGAATCTATTTGAATTATTTCAAAAAGAATTTGTTTTGTCAATAGGTTTACAAATAAAAGGCTTTTCGCATGGAGAATGGGTGAAAGTGCTCTCAAAGTAGGTATGGTAACAAAAAACTCGGAACATTATTTTCTTAATTTTATAACCGATACCATGTAGAAAACACAAATGAAGCACTTTCGATTACTATACCGTTGATATACGATATCAGTGGTCAGAAAGTTAATGTTAAAAATTGCTATTTATTCTTAAAAAATATGGTTCCAGTTATTTTTAGTATGAATCTTTGTAACCATTGATCATTGACCTATATTTGTATACTAAAAAAACTATTTAATTAATATAATAAACGAACTAAAATTAAACGTGGAAGTACCAACAGCGTTGTCAAGAAAATTAAATTAAACGTGAGTGTTTGATCACTAAATCATGCTTCATAATATTTACAAATGCGCGTAGGCGTCAAGAGTGGGTAGACATCAAAGCTGAAAAAATAGAATCAATAACTACACCCACTCTAATCGGTTCTGTGGAACGTCCGACCACTTGCTATGTGCGTTATTCTATATATTCGTTCACGAATCGGAAAACAATTGAAAACGAATGTCAAAACATAACCTGGAAGTACTATTGTAGTTACAACCGCAAACGAATTGTAAATTGTTGAAGGTTCGACATTACCCAGATGGTGCCTAATAATTGCTTTATTAGAATCAATAAGGCTATCCTCGGTATAATTTAAACATCTACTAGACAGTATGAAGAATAGCAGATCTAATCTATCGTCTCTAAATATAAACATCGGAACGGTAGACTCAGTGAAATCCTAAGTAGTGTCCATTAGTTTTCTCCCACCACTTTCTTCAAAAATATCCCTTATGCTCACATAGTAAATATCATTTTTCGACAATTTACATGTATTCCATTTAACTTCCTTATTAAAAGATGTTTTATGGATGTCCTTCAATAGTCTGCTAGATTCTTAAGTCCTTTGACAGTTTTATCAACGGATTTTTATTTTTTCTACTATATCTAACATATTCATGTTAATACTTATTGCTAGAGTCCCATTTATTTGTTTTGGCTGATTGTTGTTTTTCGAATTAATTAATTAAATGAAAAACAAAAAAGCATTATAAATATTAAGGATCAGTTAGTAAAAAAAAAATTGCCGGACTTTGTACACCAATAATTCATATCAATTCATATAGTTATTACTTGAAGAGTCTAACGGATAAAGATTATTAAAAAAACAGCTTATATTATTCACGATATAGTTGGTATTCAAATGTAATATGATATAAAAATACAACTTATAAGTAATGAGATGTTTTTTTAGTAAATTTCAAATGAAATAATTTTAACTGTGTATAGACAGTTTGTCACATACGAGTAATTATGTATATATTTTGTATTCAGTTAATCATCGGCAGTCAATTTAATGTTAGTCAATTTAAAGACATGATCACAATTAAACTGCAGATATAGGTAAATACTTAAACTCGTTAAAAGTTTAAAGGGACAAATTCGACGTCAAAAGGGACTAATTAGAAAACTGAAAGAAAAGTTAACAATAGCACAAAATAGCAGGTACAAAAGATCAAGATGACATGAATACAGAATGATCATATCTGATAATCCGATCTACTATAAAATCAAAGATAAACTTCAAATCAAACGAATAAATTACCAGCTCAACATGTCATTGAGATGACTGGATGGGTTTCTCGTTCTATAATCGTCGATTATATCACCAATGTTGCAGAAAGCAAACCAATCTAATATTAGACGGCCTATTGACTTCAGAGATTGGATAAAACTGACATAGTGATCTAGAAAAAATTCCACTTCATACAGTTACGCTATATGAAAAGTAAAATAAGTAACTACATTTTGAAACGGTAATAGCTCATTTATAGCGTTTTCAAACGCTGCGTGCTCAACAGCTCGACTTCAAATCTTATAATGAGCCTGAACTTTCAGTGACTGAAAACATCGTGTTGAAATCATAGCATATCTGTAGTCCTGGCTAGCTACAAACCTCAAATTGAAACCTGTCGTCAAGTATCTGTAGGTGTTTTCCGACAGCTGCAATTGACAGCCAGTCCTTTAAGGTTTCGCGTGTACATCACCACTTAAAATCAGGTGAGATTGTAGCAAGCCTACAATGAATAAAACAGTAAATATACATGACATGGTTACTAATAAATTTAAAATTAGTGATTATTAAATATTCATAAAAATTACTATATTATTAAACTAAAATCTACAACCAAAGGAATCTTTATACTTTTTACGAAACTAATATGAAGTTTATTTAGGCATAAAGATTACGCCATTGCGATATAGTGTCAAAAAAATCGTGGTCTAACGGTTTTGTGATAAAGTATTAAGGCCGCGGGTTCATCTCCAGGGTTCATATGTTTAGGGTTTAGCAAATTAGTGTCCTACCCGCTCCTCAAAATAGAAGCCAGAACTGACTATACTTTTAGCCTTTGGGGCCCTGGAGCCTTTACAGCTTTTACAGCTTTACCGGGCTTGGGAGAAGCCGTTTATTAAAAGGCTGTTGATATGGCGGTAAACTGTAAGACTAGTGGAATAATAATACATTTTATCGATTCTTATATCCGCATGAAGTACCTACTCATTTTATTAATAATATTATTGGCTGATGTTGAGAGGACACATCATGAAGAAGAAACCTTTCAAAATTGTTCTCATGGAGTGAGAAAATGAAGAAAAAGATTTAGATAATACCTCTGGTCTGGCATGGTAATTACAGGTGGAATATCTCCTGGGAAAGAATTCTTTGCCCAGTATTTGGAAATTTACAGACTGCTTTTACACATGCTATATACTAAAATGAAAATTCTAAAGATTTGTTGTGAAAATATCCCAAATATCCCTCCCAAGATAATGTGGCGTATCTAAAATTTATTGAAGAATTTTTAAATAGTCTGTTATTTAGGGTAATGACACTGTTAAATTGGGAAAACTAGTCCAAAGAGTTCATTAGGGTATTCAACCAGAGCAAAGCTGGAGCTTCTACGACACTCAGTGGTAATCCACTATAAGTATTTGAATTAGGTAGAATAGATGTCGCTTGCACATAAGTATGGAAGACATAAGTGCCTAAAATACTGATAAAACTTGAATTAAGGCTGATATATCAAGCAGGTAAGGCATTTTCTAATGCTCGTCTAGCAAGAAACGATAATTGACAAAAGTCTTTCATCAAATACCTATCAAATAAATGAATGAAATTTTTAATTTCTTTGCGAGGACTACGTAAATAAGCCAATTTTAATATCCTATCTACAAAAACATATCCTCATAACTTACGCAACATATTTCTGTATTTTTCTAACGTGATATATAACTGTCCTTGTCTATTCTCACTGCCCTTAATCATGACCAATGTCAAAGGTATAGTTTTGAGAACTGGCGTCCAAGCTTCGATCAGTCTACACGTACCTGGCTCCTTGCCAAATTATAACTGAAACTGTTAGGTGCTCGACTGTCTCAAATGAAAAATTACCGTTTGCAAATGTTTAAGAGCCATGTAGTTGTTGTCTTTGATGATTTATTTGTCGTTATAGAGTTCGGCTGCCATGTTTACAGCCTTTTTTGTTGCTCTTTCATCTCATTAAGCACTTCTTTTGGTATTAAGAACTGCATCGAACAAGGATATTCTTCTTTTGTATTGTGCATAAGGAAGAACAAACTTTCAAAGCCCATCTAGATTAGGCTTGACCACGCTTGATCACGGTTTAGATCTGCTGTTTCGATAACTACGTAGTCTAGAATTTACTCTCTTTCTCTAGTAAAGTCTTTTTCAAGATTTAGATACTTTCATAACTTTAATAATAAAGTACATTAAAGATTAAAGTCATGAACAGTCCAATAACAGTTCTAGATCTAATATTTTATTTAATGATTGAACCATTTGTTATAAAAATATTTTTTTAATATTTCAAATGATCATTGAATCGAAGTAGCCTCGAGTTGGCTAAGTATCTTAGCAGTCTTTTCTACCTAGAACCAACATCGTTTGTAATATTGTATTCCGATCTGAAGAGTGTGGTTGACTACAAACATTGCCATGCGATTCGTTGTACAATAACGTTCCTAAATAACGACTTGTGTGACTACACTCTGATGGTACTAACCTGCATTTCCTTTACAACGTGATTCTATCCACTAAAAAAGAATCTACATATGATAATTTGAATGTCAAAACGTTGATATCATGCGTCAAAGATAATGAATCCATAGTTAGTTGTGTAGCTTATATACAAGTGGACCTAAAAATAAATTCTGACGTAAACAAAGTTAATTGGCCGTAAGATTCGAGTGCAGTGTTTAACTTAAGTTCAAAAGATTCAGTGATGTTGATGTTACCTGTCCACTGTTTACACATAAGGAAGATCTTTAGGAGCCAGTTTTAATTAGATAGCCGTTTTATTTAAGTCAATATTTTTTATAACTTTAATAATTATATCAGAGGAAGTATGAAAACAAGGATAATAGGTTGACGCGGTGTGGGTATGTCATGAAGAGCGATGAACGTCATATATCTAGAAGAACGTTAAGTATAAAGGAGGACGTATATAGGAGTATAGGAGAAGGTATGAAGGAAGAAGAAGAATGAAGGTGTGAAGAATGATAATTGCGTATAAAAGGTGTGAATACTGAGATGTCAGCTGAGAAAAGGGAGTTGAAGAAAAAAACAAGTTGTGCCGTACTTAGGTGAAATAAGGACAAAAAGAAATATCTTTCATGACATTATACTTATTAATTACGCTGAGAATTCGAGGCAGTAATCTATCTTTACAGGGTTCGACTGCAAAGACATGAATGATGTGAATTCAACACGTACTGATATACGATACGTTCCAATTTAGCGTTCAGGGCCTATTAAGCTTAGAAATGGTTGAAGATCAAGAGATTGCATATATTTTAATAAACAGTGATGTATATAAATGTAACATAATTTTCATTTAGATTGTATATTTTTGGTAATAATTACTACGAAAAGAACGTCATGAATTCTGACAACGTTCTCATTGGAAGATCTTCTCGGGATCTAGAAGTTTTATAACATATACATAAAGGTTTCCTTTAAACGATTCTAAAAAATCATCATCATTATAGTTTCAGCCGAAAGACGTCCATTGCTGGATATGAATGCGAAAAAATACATTAATATAATTAAATAATTCTACACTGTTATTTCAATAGTTTAATATCTTGGCATATAGGTACCTTGTATATTTACAATGACATTCAATTGGAATCAAATCAGGATGTGAATTCATCAATTGACGCAATCCACTTCGCAAACTCATTAGATAATATTGTTCTAATTATGTTTCATTGCTATATAAACGTGAAGCGTACATTAGATCAGCTACTGATGCAACTACATGAAAATTCAATGGAAATTTATCGGAAGATAAACGATGTATATTTGTTTTTATTTCATGCTACTAATTACTTGGTGATAAAAATAATTTCAATCAAATTTTTTATAATACGAAGGTGACTAAAAAGCATACGGCCCGCCTGATGGTAAGCGGTTACATTAGCCCATGGACGCTTGTAATACCAGAGCTATCACTAGCGCGGTTTCAACTTCCCTAAGGAGATCTGGAAACCCTACTCACAGCAGAAACACTAAACAAAATTGTTTAGCTGTGGTCTTCTGTCGAAGGCGGTATTTCACCAGTCAGCTGCCCCAAGTAGAGAGAAATCTCCAAAAATATTTATTACGGCTTCAAACATAAGTCAACGTAAACTATGTTTTTCCTATTTTACTAAAGTGGCCTTCATATCTTATTTTAAAGTACACGTGAAATTCTAAAAGTATATCGCAGGATATTGGTAGGCGTATAAGCTTTTTTCCTAATTCTGATTACTAATTCATAAAATTGCTCAAATTTTAATTAAACCAAACAGAAATGCAACCTTTTTATTCCAATATTGAACAAAAATTAGGGAGTGTATTAACAGGTATTTGGTAATTAGCACATCATTTTTTAAGCCATGTAAAGGCAAAAGGTAAGTCAAAATACACGTCATACTAGCGAAGTTTCATAAAGCCACGAAAAGAAATGATGGATAAGATTAAACTACTAGGCGAAACATAGAAAACAAGATCTTAATGCTATAATAGCGTTTTTTATTTCCACGGAGTAAAATGACATTTCATGTGTTGTTACTAGGTTATTGTATTTTTAAAATAGTGATTTAATAGTTTCCTGAATTATGTCATGATAATAGTAAATTATCGGGTATCATGAATAACACAAAATATTTCGATAAATAAATAAAAACCATAAATTCAGTATTTAAAGTTTTGCGATTCAACACTACAAAAAAATGTGGCCACATTATTTTCAAGTTTAAGATTAGTGATTGCCAATTTACTCCGTGGGAATAAAAAAGCGCCGCAATTTAAATTGATAATTAATTAGTTTAGTAATTTTAGAATGTTTCAGTCTTTTATTTCGGGAACTATATGCTTATGGAATATGAAAATCTCGATTTATTACATGGTAAAATAAATATTTTCATATTGAAAAAGGGTGGTAAAAATGACATTCCAGTTTTTTGTATTCACATCTTTTAGCTGGCGACTTCCTTTTTGATATAATTGACAGATTTGTTTATATTCAAGTTCAAGTTAAACAATTTCTCTAACCAGACGATATGAATTCTATTGTTGGACGGTCTTTATTTATTAGTTATATACTTTAATAAAAACATGATTGCTAAATAATATAATTCACTGGAACCAATTTATTTAGAAATAAGTGAATGAGTCGTGTTTATATATTATGTAACTATGTATAGTGATTGCCAATCGCCATCGGTGGCTTAAGGATGACCCACTGAGGGTGTACAGCTTAGAGTCGGGGGTCTCATTTAGTGTCGACGTCCAACGAATATAGTCTGCCATTGGTATTCACTACTAACAACGTGAGTACATTTCTAAAGGTTAATGGATCAAAAGAAACGAAAGATATTTCTTAGGATGAAGAAAAGCGGTTTTCCATTGTTCCTGCCTACCTTAGTGAGTCCATAACTTAATGATAGGGAGTGTATCAAAATTATCTTGAAAATATTATATACTATGCGGCTAGAATAACATGCTTGAGGTTAAAGTAAGTTGACACCAACGCCCAGTTATAGAACTTGATTTTACCAAATTATTGCACGTTGCGGTTTCTAATCTTACTAACAATATCATTCGGTGTACAACATAGTGTTGCCTAATATCTTAGACACTCGAGTGAGCTTAAACGGAGTATCCACTATGTTATTCGCTAATTATTAAATGCGACAAAACTTTTTTTAAATCTACTAAATCTATCTACTCTAATCTACTAATAGCCCATCGAAACGACTCAGTTGTAGCGGCGCCTCTATCGACATGGGTTTGAATTTCACAATCAGTATTTATTTTCGGTGATAGATCTTGATGAAAATACAGTAAAAGATTAGTAGCAAAACTTTAAATATATCCACTTAAGTAATTATCTATCGATTTGTGTCAGCAGTTATTAAGTGCGTATGTTACCATCTTCCGTCACAACGCCACTTACCATTTGATGATCTATTATTCAATCTTGTGCCTATACAGAATCTCTGAACTTTAAAACGTGTATTTGTCAAACTTGACATTGGCAAAATTGCATACATAAGTAGGAGATATTTCAAAAAAAATTAGAACCCCAAGCGCAAAGCGCGGAGCAAGTTATGGGTACAGAAAATAAAACGTTTGACCATATTAATTATACGTTAAGTTAAAGTTAAGAGGGAACTCCAGCTTATAGCTATTTATAACCAAACTTAGAAAGACCGAAATCTAATTGAGACCAATCATAAATAGGCTGCTACTCCTCGGGACCGAGTTGGATCGGCCTCGTGTAAAAGCACGAATACTAGCTGTTGCTTTGCGGCAGAAATATTTATAGCGATGGTTCTGCCATAGTCGAACCTTGCATGGGTTCTACCACTATTTTCATAGAGGTCCTATTGGTACTATAATAAAACATCATCTATCCTGATAATCGTCACACCATAAGAAAAACTGTGGAAAAATAAGACGTTATGATAAAATCATTTTTGTGTACTTATGTACGCACTAGCTGTGCCCGCGGCTCTGCTCGCGTGCACTTCAGAATGTCGTCAGTCGAGCGCACGCGCGATTTGTGCTATCCCCATTCAAACAACTGAAGACAAAATTGATTATTGTGGGTGATCCTTAGAAAATAGATTCAGGCTATTGCTGACTTTTTTGTAGGTATTTTTAAGATTTACAAATATATAGAACATTGATTTGATATATCTCGTATGGTTTCCTCAGTGTAAGCCATTTAAGCGCCCCAAATATGTCTTTTTCCAAAATAGATTCACAATTATCATCACTGCTTGTTTTGTATGTCACTTTTTATTACAAAACCTATCCTATAACCTGGTCAGATAACATAGCTATGAATTAAAATAAAAAATATGTAAATCGGATAAGTTGGTTTTACTTGAAAAGAACATAAACGGACAGACGGAGAGACATCAAGTTTTATAACTTCTTTATTTTTATCGTTACAGGTTTGGCGTAGTGGCCACAATTTCACTTGATGTTAAGTGACGATGTGGCCTAAAATGATAACACGCTAAACCTAGTGGAAGACTGGCTCTCAAGTGCAGCTGCCGGAACACACCTATTGCTTGGCGACAGATTTTTACCTTGAGGGTGGTAGCTAGCCAGGCGGGCATTAAGAAATGCCCTACCACCATGCTATGGTTTCCTCACGCTGTTTTCCTTCCCCGAAAGCTCACGCTCACTGCAGGGATTCGAACTCACGTCAATCAACGTGAAGTCGTACAAGCTACCACTGAGCCATCATTGCTTCGAATTCTAGGTAAGAAGTTCTTACTTCTCTGTCGTAACAAAACAAAAAATAACAGCAATGTTATCCGTCGTGCCAACAATAAATTATAAAGTTAGCCATATATGATAATAATATTGATTCCTTTTTACTGATTTTTTTAATTATTATTTATACAACGCTAAATTATACTACCAATTGAAATTAATTAAGGTACATTATTATCACTGATGGCTAACTTCATCATATCGCGCTTCGGTCCCATGATGCGCGCGCAGCTCTGAACTTTTATGCAAGTTCAAACGCGTCAAAACAATATTATAAATTAAAAAAAGCTATTATACAACAGGAATATTTTGCTATAGTAACTAAAAAGCACAAATAAAGACCCCTCTCTATTCATATACTTTATTTGATAGTAATCGTGTCGTCGCGTGACTGGGGATATATCGCTTAAGTTTATGGGGTGGCGTCCCATTTTCCCTGACGAAAGGAAATTTGAAACATACTTTCATCAATAACTAATATTTTCATGCCGTTATCTGTGTTTTGTTTTGTACATGGATTAAAATCGCTTTGTATAATTGTTTTGTCCTTATATGTGTACCTACAAAGTTTTTATTTTTTTTTATTTTTCGAACTGACTACACTGTTAGCCTGAGGGGCCCTGGAGCCTTTACGGCTTTTACAGCTTTACCGGGCTTGGGGGCGAGCGCTTAGGGCACTCAGCCACGAAAGCTAAGCAACAACATCCGAGGGTGCCAAAGTGGCCGAACCTCGGCTCGGACTGTTGCGCGTATGCAATTAAGTCGCGATCTGACTAATTCCCTATCCGTAATTCGATCTAAACTAACTATACATATATACATGTTTCTGCCCCCTGGGAGGAGGGAAGGAACATGTGTATGTGTATTTAGTGGTCTGAAATTTTTGTCTACTCTAACTAGGCAAAAAAAGAAAAAAAAAGGTCCCTTACAGAAAGAACCTATGTACCTATGTGTGTTGTGCATGTGTGTATAATGCAGTGTCATGTATGGCTGTGAAAGCTAGTGAATGTAGAGTCACTTGTATCGCGCGAGCGGCTGCTTGGCTCAAGGGCTCCATGCCAATGGATCGGACCTAGGCTTGAGTTGCCGCAGAGGTCGTGGCGGGTACCTACAAAGTGATTTTTTTTTGTTCATATTACACAATAAATTACCTACATTCTGACGTATACAAAAATAGTTATTATTATGTGTTATTACTTTGTACTGTTCTATATTAAGCTCTCCTTTTTCTCAGTTATGTGCAATAACTTATGAAATAAAGAAGCACAAACGTTATCTGATGAAAATATAATATTTAACTTTGAAAACCAGTACCATAAATCGACTAATCATATCTTCTATACATATTATAAAGCGCACTGTCAACTCTCTGTCTGTCTGTCCGTTTGTTCTTTTCACATTATAACACGCTTATATTAGCTTCAATTGTAACTAACTAAAAATGTAATTAAATTTTAGAACTCAATTTTAACCTACTTCTAATTGTCGCATCGAAATGAAACTTTTTATGTATATGTAGTTTGTAGGACAACATTATAATTTGGTATCTTGGAGCAGATCTGATGATGGAGCCAAAAGGTGGATACTGAAACACATCAATGGCTACTAGTAACTCCCATGAGTTTGGGCTCAATTGATTTGTTTTGACAGACTTTGAGATGTAATTTATAAGACAAAAAAGTTTTATAATTTTAATGCGTAGTTAAAGCGTGTTTTTAGTTTTTCAAAATGTTTAATTATATAATTATTTATTTGAATTATTAGCTATGTTATCTGGTCAGGTTATATGATATATTTTTTAAATAAAGTAACAAACATATACATATACAAAATAAGAGGTGACGATAATGGTGAATCAATTCGAAAAAAGACGAATTTGGGGCGTTCAAATGGCTTACGCTGAGTAAATCATACGAGATATATCAAATTAATATTATGATAATTGTAGTTCTTAAAAAAACCTACAAAAGAATCAGCGATAGCATATATCTTTCTTCTAAGGATCACCTACAATAAGCATTTTTTTCTTCCGTCTTTTGAGCGGGGGCAACACGATTCGCGCGTGCGCTCAACGAAGGCATTCTGTAGTCCAAGTGAGCAAAACCGCGGGAAAACATATTTTTTTCTTGGCGACGCCATATCTCTGTTAATTCTTCATCAAAATTAATGATTTAATTATAATTTTAAAGCTTATGTTGAAGAAAAATAGTGTTAAATTAATGTTTTCGTTAAAAATTTATAAAAAAATTGTTTTATTAGGAATGCCACCAGTGGATTCTAATGAAAATATATTCAAGACGCCATCTATTAATAATCTGTTTTACTAACATGACAGATCCTACATTGTATATATAATTATAGTTTGTGAAATATTCGTACGAGTCAACTAGTGTTTATTATTTTAATAACTTTTGATTGAATAATAAGCAGACTACCATACAATAAGTATATATTTGTCTTGTTTTAAAAAAAAAGCTTTTTTTATTCATTTTTTGTTTGTAAGAGAAATATTGAAAGATATCTTTATCTTTGCAGCGATGATGGCTCAGCGATAACGTGTACGACTTCGCGTCGATTGACGTGAATTCGAATCCATGCAATGAGCCTGAGCTTTCGGTGAAGGAAAACATCGTGAGGAAACCATAGCATGGTGGTAGGGCTTTTTCTAATGCCATCTGGCTAGCTACCACCCTCAAGTTGAAAATCTGTCGCCAAACACCAATAGGTGTGTTTCGGCAGCTGCACTTTAGAACCAGTCTTCCACTAGGTTTAGCGTGTTATCAGTTTGGGGCACATCGTCACTTAACATCAGGTGAGATTGTGGCCACAACGCCAAAACCTATAACGATAAAAAAGACCCTACTACATAAAATCGCAACCAAATAACCTTTTATCGTATTCCTGCGGTGAGTAGGATTTGCATAGCTCCTTGGGGAAGGGTTCAAGGTCGGTAACGCGCTTGTGATACCTCTGATGTTACTGGCGTCTATAGGCTACGGTAACCGCTTACTTACCACATTTGTTGTATAAAATAAATCAGTTCGGCACCCTTAGTGTGAGCCCGATTCACACTTGGCTGGCTATTTATTATTCGTTGTTTTTTTTAAATCACGTTTTTACGTCTTATTATTTTACTTTTTAATATTTTTATTATTTTTTAGGATATCAACCATAAAAATGGATATTCTGTAAAAAAAATATCCGGCAACTTATAACGATTTAAAAAATAGAGCCCTTTAAAGGAAGAACACGCGACGTTGGCTTAGCAATAGAGTTTTTTTCTGGGTATGGAACGCTAAAATGGGTTCTATAATTTTTTAAGGGAACACTAGCCGATTTTTGCTTTTCATTGCAGAATTTAAAGAGCAAAGAGCCGCAGGACACTAGTTAATGCATACTTGAAAAGAAGATCAGGTGGAATAATAACACTATTTAACACTACTAAGACTTTTCTATTTTTCTTAAACAAGCAGAAACCAGAAAGAACCCAAAATGTCAATTTTTAATAAAGTTTTTTGTTGAATATATTTATTGTTTCACTGCTTCTTATAAACTTTCTTATTAGATAAATAGGTAAGAATAAAGCTTTTGTAGTGAATAACAAACCTTAAATCAAAGTCCATCAGTACAAATAATAAATCAATTATGACCTCAAAAAAATATTTTATAAAATATATGTAATAGACACAGACGTTTCTAGTACAATCAATTCTTCTTTTGCTATATTCCACTAACCTAATTCACAGTATTAACGTAGGCAAACAAAATCGAAGATAAATTATACAGACACAATAATAAACAAATCAAAATAATCTCTCCGCGCAAATGTAAATACAGTGGAAAATATTTTGTTAAAAAGCGATAAGCGTTATTGTTTAACCCGAATTCTATTTCTCAGACGGGAATATTTAGCAAGAAACCTTATAAAGTTAGTGAACAATACTGCAACAGAATGGAACAAGATAGGTCAATCCATAATGTAGTCTAGACTATAAGTCTGTAACCCACAGGGCTACTGCACTGCGTAATCTATATCACGCCAATAATATATTTTAACGAGTCCATTGTTAAATACAAACATTATATTAATAGATTAACGTATTGAGGCAACGCAAACGTAAAACATTGAGGTTAGGAAAAGCACCGGATCTGTGTTAGAAATGTGGAAAAAAAAAGATAATGTAAAAAGTCTCAGTACAGGGGAATGACGGCGAAAATAATTTTGGAACGGCAGGCGGACATATTGTAACTTAATACTCCCGTTTCCAGACCGATAAGCGCGTCGCTCGTGACGGCAACTGCCTATAACAACGGTAGTCGAGCGGATACAACAACCATAACAGAAAAAAAAGAACGAAACTAATTACTATACATACCGGTAACACGGATATTGATGTTCAACAGTATCACAACACTGACACTTCGCAAAAATCCACCGATTCAAAAAAAAAAAAAGTTCTCTTAATTCACTGTTCGTTTCACGGACGCGGTCAAATTTTAACAAATTTGGTTAACAAAAAAAAAGTTAATATAATTTTTTAAATGTCGAATGCCGTTTACGGTGTGACCTTACCGAATGAACGTATCGTTACCGCGCGTACGGTTGCGTCGGTTTGGGAATGTCGGAGCGGCAGTTAGCTATGGACTGAGGCGGGCGGGCGGATTCGGTCGCGTTCGGCTACAATCGGCCACCTTTATATTTAGAATTTGGCTCTCTCCCCGGTTTTATATAGCAGTGAGTACATCGCGTATAAAGCGTAGCCGATGCGGTCGCTCATATATGTGTGTATATATAGAAATTACGACTTTTTATTGAGAGGATTGTAAATTTTGCATACCGTCCGTCCGCGCCTCAGTCGGATACGGGGGATGGCCGATATTTCTAGGCGGGACGTCTTTTGGCAATGTTTGCTAAACGATCACCCACACGGTCGCATAGTTTGCGCGATGTCAATAAATAGTATTCAATAATGTGTTAACACGACAGAATAAATACAAAATATACCCTTTGTACCAACCTCTATGCATATACGTCATTACCAAACATGATGCAGTATAGCAAAAAGGCTAAAAGTCGATAAAAATGATGGGCAAGTGGTAAAGCTCTAACGACATTGATTAAATTTTTTACGACCCTGAGTTATTGTTAAAAGAAATATCGTGTTGAAATGATAATGTGATGGTAAGGCATTTTCTTTACAAATTTAAGATTTTGTACTGATGTGTACACACTGCAATTATGTTCATTTTTTAAGTGATTAGGAATAGATAAACAAGAAAATATATTTAGTTTTCAAATGATTAAAATTAAATAAGCAGGAAAATAACATTTCTATTATTCACTTCACTGTCACACAATCAATTGTTTACATATGATTAAATATATTAACTGATAATGATTGGTAACAAAATCTCCCTAATTGTATATAATAATTGGATTGCTTTATGTTATAAGGAATTATGCGACAAAAAAAAACAGTTATCAATGTAAGTCTATTGTAGGCTGTTCAATATGTATCCAGAGTTGTTTTGTTTGTCAAAAAAACACTCTTAATACCATGTAATAAGGATTAAAGCAAGCGACAAGTCAAAATTTGTAAGAAACTGTGCAATTTCTCGTTACACCAAAACGAACCAAACAACAGTTACTATTTCAAAATACAATTTATAAGTTTTTATATATTTCATAAAGGAACTATACGCCCAAAAATTAATTATTACAACATTATTTCAACTATGTATTTTGAAAACGCAATATCAATCTAACAACCAAAAGTGGTGCTTAGTAAGCTATGTCATATCGCCAATTGTGCTTCTATTCAGAATAGAATGAATAAAAATTAAAATAAAGCTGTGCATAAAAATATTCCTTTCGACATGACCTATCTATCTTTAGTAGATACATATTCATGTTTAATAGTTTGAATATATCTACTTATAATATACTAGTACTAATTAGATAATACTAATAATATAATTAATTTATCTTAGTGTTAATCTAAGTAGGTAGGTGCTGTCACTTTGCCGTGCTAAAAAAAGGAAGATTTGTTATCAAACACCTTTGAAGATTTCTCTCTACTTGAGGCAATCCTACTGGTATATCTCCACCCTACAGAAGATCGCAGCCAAATAACCTTGTGTTGTGTTACTGCGGCCGATTTTAGCCTCGAAGCCAATGCAGGAAAACGCTGTCTAATGGATTGTAGAAGATTTAGGATTTCTGATAATAAAGCAAAAAAACAGCATAATTCAAGAAGTCTATACCGTCTATACCCCGTCTTGCCCAATGGGAAGCCCCATCTTTTCTCTGGGGCGGGGCATATGGGACAAAAGAGAAGTTTTTTATTTAATTATTTTGATAAGAAGAATTATACATTTTTATTTTGTGTCATTCGATTACGAAAGAATAAAGACTGTCTATTATTTGATATAAGTTTATTAGTTATAGTATTAAGTTATAAATAGGAAATTCTATCACAATCTAAGGAGCAAACAGACGGCTAACAGGCAAACCCAGACGACAGGCGCAGGTAGACAACAGGCACGATTGACGAAGCAATCGAATGGAGTGAGTGATGTAAGAAAGTGGCAGGTGCCTAAAGACTTTTAAGAACTGTTCACATCAGGGTAACATATTTTTATTATTTATATTTTCACTACCAATAGATGGATATCTATATCTCCAGGTCCGAGAAAAACCCTTCAATCAGCAATGGAATACAAACAAAAATTGTTATTTATTTCGATCTGACTATACTGTTCGCCATATCTCTCGAAGAACCGATAACCGCTGGGGTAAACGGGTTTTTGAATGGAGACCGCGACTCGGCAAACGTAGTGTAAGACGCCCTCCAGCCAGATGGGATGACGATCTGCGAAAGACTGCAGGCAGATGCTGGATGCGGCAAGCTGAAGACAGGGCGCTATAGCGCTCATTAAGGGAGGCCTGTGTCCAGCAGTGGACTATTATAGGTTGATGATTATGATGATGATGACGATGATACTGTTAGCCATAAGGGCCCTAAAGCCTCAGGCGGCTTTTACAGCTTCTACTATTTTAATTACAAATAAGACATGTATTTTGTTGGAGTGTATTTACAACGCGTAATATTGCATATTGACTACTATAACATATTATTTAAATTAAATTATACGAGTATTTCTTTAAAATTGTTTCAGGTACAATCTTAGGCGTATAAAATAATCTTCCTGGATCATAAACATTATTTACAATATAAAAGCCTATGATAAAAGCTATAATTTGACATTAGCGAAATTGCCTACATAGGCTGAAGTCGTATATAAAAAAAATATAATGTCAAAAACGTCAAAGTCTAAACGGCAAATTGTCTGTGAAGTGTCAATGTCAGATGCATATAAACAAGTGAATTTTTTTTACTAGAATTTTTTATCGAACTTTGTTTTGTTTATCGTAGAATAGAATAATATAAAAATCATTTTTACACCATAAAATGCTCTAATTTATCAAACGTAATATACTGTATATATAATTTAATAACTATTACATTGTGGAAATGTTTAACCCAGACTGGAGCGACTATCAACTAACATCTATTATATCAGAGTGTTGTGGAGGTGCCGCTGTTGTTTATTCTGCCTTATATAAACCTGCAAACACTAATGTCGCCATCAAGAGGTATTTCGTGGATAAAATTAAGGAGAACGCCAGTTTAATACAGGTAAGAACAATCTTTAGTCAATCGATGGAATTATTGTTTTTCTCTTGATCATAATAAAAAATAGCGTTTTAGTTTATTTGTCGATTTCACTAATAGATTAATTTACTGATAAAATACGTCTAGGGCCTAGGGACAGGTCAAAGGACAATAAGAAACAAAATAAAGGTCATCACCTGAAACATTGGTTTTGTTGCCATTGGAGATATCTACTAATCATCAATACTTATTGGAAGGGCTGATTTTTACTAAATTACCTAATGGCGTGAAATTATTTAATGTAGCTCTAAGCCAGATTGTCAATGTTACTGAAAATTACTGGCAATCATGATTTTATTTCATCTTTTAACTGTTTTACAGAGATTGTTATTTTTTTTACCAATTAATAAAATTCACAAACAAAATTTCCATTTCCAGCAAGACATCATGACGAGGAAGGAATTACAACACCCAAATATTCTACCATACCTTGCATCGTTTGTCCATGGCAGTGAGCTTTATGTTGTGTCTCCACTCATGAGCTTTGGTTCCTGCCGTGACATACTGGACCGTTACTTCCCAGAAGGTTTACCGGAGTTGGCATGTGCAATAATACTTAGAGATGTATTGCAAGCTTTGCAATATTTGCACAGGCAGTTATATATTCACAGGTAAGGAGAAATTCAATTAACTTGTGATCCTCAGCTGGATTGAATAAAAAAGACCATGTCAACCAATTTTTTTTTATGGATATTACCATACTTTTTATTAGGGCAGTTCAACAATTTGCGAGAGTCTAATTTATTTAACTATTTATTAATCCATTCCAAGTGCACAGTGATCTATCAAGAATTACCATCTTGCTAATTTGAAAATTCCATTGCAAAATAGATATACATCGGCTGATTGCTAAATGTGACATAATGCTGCTATTCATATTGTTAGGCTTTCACACTCCCACATATGTGATAGTTGGAGGTAGGGTTGCCAACCATACTTTATAATAACATATTCTACTGTATTTTTGATAAATATACTTTATACTTTTGCCTAAAAATAAAATATGCTTAAGCGTAAGTATTATTACTTAACTTATTTCCAATTCTTACTGTGATGTGTAAAACGCAAAACACTCATATGGGCAATTACTGAACTATTTCACGATATTTTTAACTTGTAAGTATAGTAGTATAGATCCAAAGAAAATTCATTTATAATTATAAAGAATTTTCAGACAAAAATACTCTTGAGAAATGTGAAAAATCTTAATTACTTTCTGTTCTTGCTATGTCTACTTTCATTGAGAGAATTTTTGTCAGCAATGATTCTGAAGTGGTGAGAAGAAAAAACATATAATCCAGAAATTTAATAACAAACAAGTTATTTGTTTAAGTCAACATTTCGATTGTAAAACTAGGAATGAAACTTTGAAAGACAACACAAAATGTAAGCACACGCTAATGTTTTATGCGAATAGAAACAAATTGATAAAGTATTTTATTTTTCTTCCATATACTTTTTCATGTTCAATGTCCTTTATAATTGTTTTTATCAAAAAAGTTGGCAACCCTAGTTGGAGGGTAGATATATTTGTATACATCTAATGGAGGTAAATGTCAAACCACAATAACAAAAAAGAAATATATTAAGTGCAATACTTGAATTAATATTTATCCACATAGATTTCATCATCAATAAAATTCGGATTTGCATCAGGCACTCGTCCTCTACTTCTCAACTATAGTCATATTCTTGTTTGTTTTGGATGTATTGGATGTATGAATTATGTAGATGAAGACTGTGTTGCGTCGTGCGCGAGAAAGTGAGACGAGCCGCCATTTTAAGGTCATTTCGTCGCGTCAATAATTTCCATTTTGTACAAATTATGATACGGAGAAGCTACGACGCTTGTTTTAGTATCAACCGACAGGTCTCGTCAAGATTTATCGATTGTGTATGTAAAATGTTAGTCCGGACAAGTTATTGAGAATATATATGGTGTTAAAGTAAAATATTAAGATAACATAATACAATGTCAGCCTATACTCGTCAAAACCCAAATTAAAATAGAGAAATCGTATACATTTGGAAAGGGCTTCTCAACAGCAATCCAGTGATACCCATATAACACCATAATAAGATAGGAGTGAAGCGGTGCCGGGAATGTATTAAAAGGAAAGCGTCCGCGTAATTTTCACGTAAAATACACAACTGTGTCCCCGCAAATAGCCACACCCCGATTTTCAATACAAACTATCAAACCTTACCTGTCATTTTCTAAGTATTATGAATCACAATTAAGGTAAAACCACCAGTAATTGACACTGCACCAATAGTTGACACTCTGACGAAGAAAATTAAATATTTGATACTAAATTGATTTGAAGTCTTGAGTTTGTTAACCGACTTTTATAACTGACTGTACCTATATGTATTTATAACATTAAAAATATATCAGTAATCAGTGATTTTGGCCATCTCGATCTTTGGCTTCCTTTTTTTCTTAATATTTAATTTTCTTCGTCAAAGTGTCAACTATTGGTGCAGTGTCAATTACTGATGGTTTTACCTTATTTTATTATTTTTCATTTTAGCATTTTATTCTAGGAGTGTACGTGCGAGTCATATTTTGATTGGTTCTAACGGTGCTGCCCGCTTGTCCGGGCTGCGCAGTGCGGCCAGCATGCTGGTACGCGGAGTGCGGCAGCGTCGCTTGCACCTGCTCCCGCCGCCGGACCACGACAACTCCAACCTTATGTGGCTCAGCCCTGAGGTGCTCGAACAAGTAAGTATCAATTCCAACATGATATTTTGTTTTTAGTTACTGAATGAACTATACTATGTTTATCATAAGGAAGGTTGCATGAGGTGTTCATAGTATTTGTCGTATAAAAAAATAGTATAGTATAAAAATAAAATAAAATTTTCGACTATCAATTATGATTATTTAAAAAATATATATTATAATGATAAACTTTATAAAAAACATTTTGCACGACAAAATTCTAAATAACTTCCTCCATACAATGATTTTTGAGAATTTTAGTTTTTTCTTTACTATGTGTAGCGATACATTCTGTGGTCTTTAAAGCTAGAGTAGACCAATACAAAAAATCATTAAACCGAATTAATCAAATGTCGTTGTACATTTACTTAATATGTAGTTTTGGTGATTCCTACATTTTTAATGCGGCAACACTTCCACGACGTATATTGAATGTGCTGCCATCTTGTTTTTGACGTCAGTCAATCAGACGTGTGCGAAATCCGTGTATATCATGTATTATTACACAGCTCACTCCCCTTAATTGTTTAAATCATAATCGTAAAACTAACTTACAATATAAGTTATGCCACATCTTTTATACATGTTATTAAACTCAACATCTCTCTATCTGTCTATCTGTCCGTTTATACTCTTATCACGCGAGGCTACTTATAGCTACAGAATATATTTTTGTACATAAAGTAACGTGCAAAATAAGCAGTGACGATACTCAAAACAATTAGGAAAAAAAACACTTTTTGTGCGCTTAAATATCTATCTCTGAGTAAATTATAAGAGATATACATATCGAATTTATGTACTACATATTTGTAGATCTTAAAAAAACCTACAAAAATGATAGCGATAGCATATAGATCTTCTAAATAAGCATTCACAATAAGCATTTTTGTACAAAAAAACTGGCGTGCGATCGCCGTTTGTGGTAGCGGAGGCACAAACGACGGCATTTTGTAGTCCACGCGTGCGGAGCCGCGGGTACAGTTAGTATTACATAATATAGGGCCAAATAAAGTAAGTTTATGAGTTAAAAATACAAACCCCATTATATTTCAGGATCCTGCAAAACACCTTCTATGTAACTCATTTCATATGTAAGGTGATATAGAATGAATACGTTCAAACGTGTTTCATTCATTCACTCACTCATTCAGTTTATTACAATTCGGTTTTGATTATATTTGCGTAGAATCTGAAAGGATACGACGAGCGTTCAGACATATACTCGTTGGGGGTAGTGTGCTGTGAGCTGGGCAACGGCGCGATCCCCTTCGCGGACGTCGGCACTACGCTTATGTTCACGGAGAAGGTGCGCGGCGCTCGGCCTCAGCTACTGGACTGCTCCACCTTCCCGGAACCTTGTCTCGACGACGTGGAGATCAAGAGTAAAGCGTTCTTACTACTTCTTATCATTGATCATGAGTTATAGTCATACAGGTCCCACGTTTAATACGAACTAACTATTATTGATTTTGTAATTTACGATGAGAACATCACGGTAGTATCTAGTAATAAAGCTCCCACAAAGCAGTTATACAGCGTTATATCATAACATTAAAATATTATCTAACAAATATTACATTTTGTTGCAATTTGTTAGTTAAAGTTTCTCCCACGCTAATCCTTACCTCGTTACTAATAATATAAATACGAAAGTGAGTTTATTTGTTACAAATGAAATTTTGGCACACAGACAGCTTATAATCCGGATTAAGAAATAGGATACTTTTTATCCTGGTAAAGGCCCAATTCTGAAGTCCACGCAGACAAAATCGCGGGCACAGCTAGTAAGTTATAATTTCCAATTTTGTTGCAATTTTTTGTACAACTAGCGGCCCGCCCCGGCTTCGCACGGGTAGAAAAATATTTTGAAAACAGATTTTCATACAATCTTTCATCCCCTTTTTTATCACCTTAGGGGTTGAATTCCCAAAAATCCTTAGTGCTCACCTACAGTCTAAATGGAACCCACATACAAATTATCACGGTCCTAGCTCCAGTAGTTTCAGCTGTGCGTTGATCGATCAGTGACTGACGTCAGTGAATCAGTCAGTTTCTCATTTTTTATATATAGACTTTTGCAATATTTTTTGTTAACGTAAATGTTAAATAACAAAATTTGTTACTTTTGTTGCATCTTCAACTGGTCTAGAACATGATAACCTTGGCTATCATCAACCTTGAACCATAATCTGAAATCTGGTCAACTCCTCACCAACCTATAGTAGACGTATCGTGTTTGGACACATTGTAATGGTCTCATTAATAGGTTATTTGTGCCGAAGGGTTTTTAAATTAAATCATCTTGTATAGCATTTAATTATACACAATACAATACAGTATACAATATTATTTAATTACTTTCTGGAAGCACCATTAGGTAGAAAGTGCTGTACCTTCAAGCTTATGCAATGATCGTAGGATTTGTTTCATTCGCCTTCATTCTTTATTTGTAACCGATATCGAAGATATAACACATAGGGGTTGGTTGTAGGTATGTACGACAGGGAGAGCGGGGTGGGGGACACCGCGGACGCGCTGTGCCGAGCTCGCACCCTCTACGCCAACAGGAAACTCTCCGACACCTTCCACGCTCTCTGCGAGTGCGCCTTACATAGGTACTAAACATTGCAATATTATTCGTTAACGTGAACACGTCTTTAAAGCTTCTTTAGTAGGAGGAAAGAAAAAACCTCATTATAATGAAATCGGGTGGTACAGTTTGGTATTGTAGTTACATATTATCATCATTTACATCCAACATTTAATTACACCACTAGATAGTTAAAAGGATAAAAAAATTCGTTACCCACAATGAGAACTGTAACGCATCGTGCGTGGGGAAGGGGAACGCGCTATCGTATAAAGTCGTTTTGTCCCGTCACATAATTTCCATTCAGTATAAATTATGACTCGCGAAGCTTGATTTTGTCTCAATCGACAACTCTTGGCAAGATTTATAGATTATGTATACAAAACGTTAATATGAAGTAGTCATTGTGAGTATATATGGTATTGAAGGTAAAAATTAATATAACTTAATAAAATATCAGCCTATACTCGTCAAAGGTCAAATCAAAATATAGTAGACGTAAGCGGGTTGAAAAGAGCTTCTCAACAACAGCCCATAAACATAAAACAATTATATAATGGAGAGAATGCGCCCGAGCGGACACGTATTTACGTAAATTACACGTTTTTATTATGTTGTACGGATTTCGCCAATAACTTCCGACAAACAAATGGTCGTATGCCAATCGCTATTCACTTTACGATGATCCTCCACAGCGACAGTAGCCACTTATCCAGTTTTATTTTAAAAAAAACAGTAGCAACCATCCACTTAGAAGTACACCGCACACTCACCACTTTGGTTGGTTTCGGTTCACCTGGAAAGATCCAAACAGTCGATTGTTGCTTTGTTTTGGGATTGTAGCTGTAAGTCCATGTTTCCTCATCTGTCACTATGTTCCACACCACATTTGACATTTCTTGATTGAATCTGGTAAGCATGGCATTGCACCAAATGACGCGGTCTATTTTTTGAGCCTCAGTTAAATTGTGAGGGATCCATAGGAAACACCGTCTTTTACACCTAAATGTTTTTGTATGATTGATTATATCTGGTGTTCTACAAACCAGCTATAAACAGTCGACTTGCATGATGCTTCATTGTCGAAGGCGGGCGACACTCTTCTAAGGTGTCAAACTTCGCTTAAAATCGTAGTAAATCATACTACGAAAATTTTTACGAGTTAAATCCATGGTAACGTAGACACGCAATACTTAAAATGGCGCCAAAATGTAAAAACAAGTGACAATTAGATGAAACAAACTGGATTTTAAAGCCAAACAGTTCCATTTTCAAAAATCGTAGTTAGTTTTTAAATATTCTTAATGTAAGTGGCCAGTTCCGGAAACTTTTAGTGCGTATGTATAACAGCCTTAATTTTTGTAGGGACCTTGAGAAACGGCCATCCGCAGGGCAGTTGCTGAACCACCAGTTTTTCAAGCAAATCAGAAAGACGGACTTCTTGCCAGCTCTCATTGGGCGCGTGAAACCGATCAAAGCTAATCCTGGTAAGTGAAATTTCCCAACTTGGTAATAAAGTCGCGACGAGCAATAATACTAAATCACCTGTTTTTTGAGTTATAAGGAGCTGTTGCTCGACTTAGCAGATCGCACTTCTTATAGGTGTGGTCGTTAATTTTATTATTTACTAATTGTCCTCCGTCTGCTTTATTGATTGATAAAAAATAGTATCCTATGTCCACGAAATAATTCAATTCTCTACGAAATTTCACAAAATTCCGTCCAGTGGGTCAAGCCGTAAAAGTGTAATTGATGGACAAACATTCCAATTGAAAAAATACAATTGTGTTTTTTTTGGTATTTTTATACTATTGTTGTTAATTTTTATAGTATGTCAATAGAAGAATCACTTGTACTTGAGAGCTTACCGTGTAGAAAATTAAATTGCAATCGTTCAAACCGTATTTGTCAAAAATCCCATACAAGCGAATGACAGATAGATAAAAAATAGTTATGTCACATTCAGGATCAGTGTCTTATAAAATAGGAAATTATTGAAAAAAAAATTAGGCTTACAGACGGAACTATAAATTTACTAATATAAATCAATAATTAATAAAACTATAATTAATTATAGTTATAGACAGTGTCTCATTTATTTCATTAAAGAGAATTATTACATACTTTGCGTAGGCATTCTATAATAATGCCCACGATACTCGGTTAGGTTAGGCTGGACTTGCGAACAAGTACTAGGGAGCCGGCGAGCGCCACGGTCTCGTACTTTGCCCGTTCCTCATTTGGTATTCCATAGAAAGCCTAGGAAATGTTATAAATGGCGTGCATACCTCAAAATACAAAAGTTATTCTAAAATCTCTCACGTGATATTCGAAAATGAGCAGGGATGTATTTCATACTTTGCCAGTGTCTCATTAGGAATTCTATAGAATGCCGGGATTCTATACATTACCTATAACATATACATTCGAATCTTATAATGTATGTGTAATAACATAATTATCTGATAATGTTAATTGTGTCCCACAATCTTTGCGTTCCGCCTATTTTTTATCCAATGCTCTGTTTCAAATGTTTTCAATTAGTTTATTGTCTCAATTCGTCAAATTATTTGCCATGGCTTATTCAGGTGACTGCATGATTTAAAATTGATTTTGACACAATACCTTCCCTTTATTTACAGATGACATGTCAGCTCTACTATTAGAAGAACAGATGTCCGGAATGGAAATAGAGAAAACGACGGAATGGGACTTCTAATTTCCAAACGAACCTTTGATTTCAATCACGTTTATTTATAAACAGTTTTAAAAAGTTTCCTTTCTAGTTGATGTTTCCCTTCGCCCGTTATTTGTGTGTTTATCTTTTATACCATAGATCACTGATTGGTATCCGGCTCGAAGGACCACAAATAATATATAGGTATATAGCAATGGTTTCATAAAGAAATAAACTTTTCACATTCAATATCACACAATGTGCGTACTCAAATATGGCAAGAATATAAAATAAAATGTCATAGGCAGAATTGCCAGGGTAAGAAAATACAAAATAATGTTGCCTGGTTAACAAATACAAAAAACGAATGACCTTTTTTTAATACTACAAAGGTGGCAAATAAGTATGCGGGTAACATAGTCTATATTCGCTTGTAATACCAAGTAGTGCATTATCTATGAGGGTATTGCGTTGCCGACCTTGAACCCCACTTCCTCATAAAGCTCTAGACCCTAGACCCTACTCACCGCAGGAACACAACAAGTTATTTGGCTGCGATCTCCTGTAGGGTGGCGGTATTGTACCAGTCGGACTGCCTCAAGTAGAAAGTAATCTTCCGGAATTCATCTGTGCCCTACCTCTCTTTACTTTCACAGTTATGAATTAGAGAGTATAATCCGCTTTTTAATCTCGTAGGAGTTGCGTTTTTTTATGGTTTTAATTTTATGCAATTTTGATACAATAACCAAATAGGTTTCCGGAACAAAAGTTTCAAGTACATGAAAGATAAGTAGCATTAAACTTAAAGAGATTTAAAGCCAAAGAACATTGAAGTGCATCGCTTATAATTTTCTACGTAACAAATAACCTAATGTGTGTATCTATACAATTGAAGTATTTTACACAGAGACGACGCCTCAACCAGATTGCTTGACGCGTTCGGGTGCATTATGGTTCGAATTATGTTACTTAGTTATATTTACATTATTATTAGAAACCTTTATCCTATTAAAATATTGTTAAAATTGACTCAAACTACCTCGTCCTATAGAACCGCTTCTAGCTTGCGATGAACTAATCACTCGGCATCTAATTCCCTTGAATAAAATTACACTTTATTTTATTTTTAAATAATAAGAAAATAAAATTAAAAAAAATATTTTAAGAAATCGGTTCACATCATTAATGGCTAACTAATCACGCTCTAAGTGGTGCACAATTTTTGTTTGTAATAGCTGCTCTAGTACGTAGTACATAATACCTCAATGACAAATATTTTCATTTATACTGCACATTTTACAAATATTTATAATTGTTTAGTTGAAGCCCACATTTCTTTAGATAAGAGTCAATGCCCCGTCAATGGTCTAAATTTTTATGTGTGTGAACGAGACGATAATGATCTTATCTTTCGGTAACCGCGTACAACGAACTTCGACTCGATAGCGAAAATAGCGATGTTTTTTCGTCGCACATAACAGTTTAGTGTTTGAGTAACAACAGAAACCGCTACTAAGAAATAGATAGTTTAATTTGTGTTCTCCCCGCGCACGACTCGCGGGAAATGTGGTGCACTATTTTTGTTTGTAATAGCTGCTCTAGTACGTAGTACATAATACCTCAATGGTGTATACAAGAAAATATTTAAACATAATAAACCGCCAACATATTCAAGCATCTTATAGTGAAAGCGTTTGTATATGCATATATTCGACTTGGCCTATTCTATATAATCCAAGACAATGGAGTGGCGCGTCGGAGCTGAAACGCACCATTTCTTTCCCTTTTTCTCGTTCTATGTAAACGTTTTCGAAAAGTATTCAGTTCTGTAATTTCACATGGACAGTTTTCGAAATGAAACTTCTTTGGGCACGGTAAGCAAAAATTTGTGTAGCGTGACGTTACGTGATGCGTTACGCTACCAACGAAAGTTAACGGTCTAAAATGTTTAGTGTTTAAATGGCTCACTCAATTAATATAATTTAGGAGAGGTTAGATAATTTTTATTTAAAAAAAAAACTTTTCATTTTTTCTTATCAAAGACCCATAAAAGGGCACCGTCGCGCCCATGCGAATTTAGGCAAACAGAATGGAAGCTACTTACGGCGAAAAAACCCATCTATGTGTTTTTTGACAAATTCCTGAAGATGACACAGTATACACATCACGCAAGAGACAATACATGTTTATGAATTTCATTGTCACTAATTATTTTAATTATAGTTATTTTATCAATCATTTTTATTCATGTTAAACGTGAAAAATTTATTGCCTCGATCAAAACTATTATGTTATGTATCTGTATATTTTTTTAATATGATATAAGGTTTTAGCAGCTTATTTCAGTTTTAAGCTTTAAGAACAAAACTCGTAAAATCTATTATTAGAATTCCACACTAGAAAACCACTTTTAGAAAAATATATTTCGATATTTTTTGCTTCACACAGATACATATCTTTAGCACGCATTAAATTATAAGACTAGAAACCTACACTTCGACTTATTATGTGTTATATTTCGACAGTTCTCGTAGAAAATTTATTATCTATATCTATACATATAATAAAATTGAAGTGTAGATTTACATAAGGTATTTAAAAATAAAAAGGTATGAATCAAATATGATTATTTGTTTTTCTGTACATAAGCCAGTACAGCTGTGATCCATATCGCGACTGCCCGGGCACCGGCGTCCTCGTCGCTCGTGTATCCGCTTGCCACGTACGATGCTCTGCCAGCTCTGTGCATAGTTATGAAATTACTCCAAGTAGATATTTACAGAAGTCTTAAGTGTTCAATGTTAAGGCACAGAAAACCAGGCAAACAAAATACAGGCTTCCTTCGATACTTTGCGCTTTGAGATCAGCTACCAAGCAGCTTCCCCGGTAATAACTTTTTAAGGAGGCAACTGACTGATGCGCTTACGGACACCGTGTCCCTGTTCGAATCCCTGTTTATGTACCTGAGCTTCGGTAAATGATAACCTCGTGATGAAACTATAATGGTGTCATTTTTAATGCTCTCCTAACTAGCTACCTTAAGTTGAGAATCTGTCGCGAACCACCTATAGGTGTGTTCCGGCAAAACTACACTTGAGAGCCAGTTCCCGCACTAGGGATAGCATGTTACCATTTTCGGCCACATTTAAAATCGGGTGAGATTCTGGCCGAAACACTTTACCTATTAAAGAATAAAAATAAACTAAGGATTCTCATCCACCGAAAATTGCCTATGTTCTTTTTTGTACCTAAATGATCATCTGGTGAAGTGTGAAATGAGCATAGGAAAATAAACTGGAATAAGAACTTTAGAAGGAATGGAATAATTTCACAGGTTCATGGTAAAATGATTGAAATGTAATACCCTACATACTTTTTGTTAGCGCTAGTTAGTTTATTTCAAGATTAGCCTGCTTATTGTTCGGGTCAGCTTTCTAGGTATACAACTTGTACACAATGACAACGGATAAGGGTCACTCGCCAAAACACTGCGGTCCTGAAGTTTTATAGGCCTTCTCATCTTGCACCGGAACTCAAGGCAATATTCACTTGTAAAATTCGGGAATAACCGAATTATTAAATTATTTTATTCTTAGCTGCCGTTTAATAAGCGGAATTTGTTTTGATAACGATTTACGTAAGTAAGCCTAAGCACATGCGAAAATTGTCTCCTATCCCTATCTCGTTCTAATACAAGCGCATACTGTGCTCTTTCTATGGCCAAATCTATAGGCTAGGCATTGTACCTATAGCTGTGCATTACGTCATATTGGCATGTGAATACGTACCTAGCGATCATTTTAGCTGTCGCTTTCGCGGCGTCATCCGCTGCTTGTATTGTCTTCTGGTAAACCTCGTTTGTGTTGAGGTTTTGTTTGAAAGCTTCTGCGGCGACATGTAGTGTGTCAAGCTGCAAATTCCAAAAAATGTTTGAATTAAGATTCGTAGAGCCCATGAAAGGTTCAATTTCGATGTCATTACCTCCACGGCTATTTATTCCGCGGATCAGCAGTGCTGCTGTGTTATAATTCGTAGAACTTGGTTGACAGCATGGACATGAGGTGTTCTAATCCACTCTTCGGGAGTACCAACATATTGACCGGCGTAAGTTAGGACTGCGGTCCAATCCGAGAATGGTTTTAACTAGGTATGAGTTGTAGAGACCATTTAACATCAAGTGAATCACAAGCCTATGTATTACTTCATACCATGGAAGAAAAATCCTAAACAACCAAAGACTACTGAAAATGTATATCAAAAACGTCAAGCATTTAACTCGAAGCCAAGATGCATGACACATTCTTCAAAAGACGATGATTATTCTGGATTTTTCTAATTTTTAATTAAGCAGATGGTAATGTTTAGGTATAATAATGATAGAAGTACTTATTACCATTGTTCTGTCGCCAGGTTCCGCTCCGCCATATTTTGATATCGCTTGCATAGCACTCTCCCATGCGGTCAGCCATGAAACGGCATCATTTGACTTAGCCCTGGAATTAAATTGCAATATTAATAAGATAGGTATTTCATTACGGTAAGTACGGTATTTTAACCTTCAGAAAAAAATAAACGTTTCGTTTTTTCTAAGAATACTGTGTGTAAGGATTATTTGCTGGTCATATCTGACAAAAAAATACAATCGAAAGTGGAATCAATTGTAAAAAAATCCCTCAAGTTAACAACAGCTGTTGGATCATCGCATGGCATATGGCAAAGTAATATATATTATACACATAACAACACTCACGTACATAGGTTCTGTAAGGGACCTTTTCTTTTCTTTTTTTGGCTAGTTAGTTCAGACCGAAACAGTCAGATTACTAAATACATACACACATGTTTCTTCTCTCCTCCCAGGGGATCGAATTGCGGATAGGGAATTAGTCAAATCGCAACTTCTTTGCATAGGCGGCAACAGTTCAAGCCGAGGTTCGGCCACTTTGGCACCATTGGAACTTGTATCGTTGCTTTCGTGGCTGAGTGCCTTAAGCGCTCGCCCCAAGCCCGATGAAGCTGTAAAAGCCGTAAGGCTCTCCAGGGCACATAAGGCTAATAGTGTAGCCAGAACGAAAAAAAAAAACAAAACAATTTTAAACCAAGTTAAGCACGATCCTCTTTTCTCAATGCATCTAACGTGAACTCAGAAGATATTATTTACGATACCTAGTAAACGTCTGTGAAGCTGCAGATAATCCTAAACTGTAGATTCCTCCGGAAGTCCCTCCCATATCAGTCTCCGCTATCTCAGATAGTTCCCACAGCACGTTTGAGGGATATTCCAACGACACAGTTTTTATATAAGCTAGAATTGCTGTAAAGAAATATAAGTATATGTAAAAAAACTAAAACTGATTTTCTTTGATACCTTGAATGTAACCATAAGAAATTATTTTCTTATATGTCCTGTGAGTGATAGGAAAACATTACAACATTTGTGGCCAAATGTTAAACCTGTAAGTATAAGAAAAAAAAACTGGACAGTTGCCGTTTTCATGTTTATTTAAATGTAATTTGTTTTAACTCATCATTCTTTTTTTTAATATAAAATACCTACCTTGTCCAAATTTCTTTAAAGTGTTCCCACAGTCGCCGTCACCGCAACCTGAGTCTAATCTGTTCAGCAAGGCCTCACTCTTCACTAGTTCTTCAGCCGCAACTCTAAGGCTGCCGCGGAAAATTTCCTGCTCTTTTGCCGTTAAAGATGGGCCTGATGTAATCTGGTAGAAAGATACGAAGACATTCATTTTTCCTAACTATTGATTTTTTTGTCTACTGTCAAAAAGTATGGTTCCAGAGTAGAAAGATTTTTCTACAGACAATTACAACCGTTTCAAAAAAATAATTTTGGATGAGCCATTACTTGTGGATAAAGGATGACTCATGTTACACAGGGCCGGTACTTCATACAAAATAGTTTCACCGTGAAACGGAGCCCAGTCCGGTGTAACAAGAATAATCTTTTAGACTTCCCAGTGAACACATTTATGTCATTATGGTATCCCAAAGACATCGAGCAATATCTTTTTTGAGATTGTGGCTAATCGCGCTTATCCTATAAAGAATAAAAAGGTAATGTCGTTATCAATATCCCAGTTGTACTCCATTTTACATAACAGTACGATTACATCAGATGAACATAACATAAAAAGAATTACCCTGACATAAGATTAAAATTGTATGTTACATCCGTATGATGTTTTATTAACACATAACATGTATATATATGTGTGAGTATGACATAACTTTGAGATCACTAATCATATCAGTTTATGTCATGTATACATAAAAAACTGTGACCCACGTTTGTCTTGTGTGTGAAGTCAAAGTAAGGTAACTTGTTCACTGGGTTTAGATCGACACACAAATAATGATGATAATTATACTGGTAGATATTGACGAACGCGTCCTAAAACTTATCTAGTATTCCATCATAACATGAAAGTTATAATGAAGTACACCAAAAATTTCCCTCACATAATTTATATTTAACTATTGACAATATATTAAGTCAAATAATAATTAAATCTACCAATTCTAACCTTCCTACCATCATCCTGGAGTAAAGTATCTTCATCAAAATGGTCTCCGTCATGTTTCACGGTGTATTCATAAGGCGTCCACCCTGACGCCAGAGTTGGGGAGTCAATCAAGCCCAGCCACATATCTCCATCCTTATCGTTCAGATGAAGCACGCAGATTTGAAAGCCGTGCATCTCTAATGACGTCTTAAAATGACCGGAATACAACCGTTCTAGTGTTATTTGATGATTTTCTGAAATATATTTTTTTAGGTCGTACATTTTGCTTAAATATTTGTACATTCTGTTTATAACAGGTCTAAGCAGAGTAATGAGCGTGTATTTATTATATTGTTTCGAGCAGACTTGAAGTTTCTATAGCTCCTCGTATTGTGTTCTATTCGGAACTAGCCTGAATTGTTCTATATTATGATATGGATAGGACTATGTAAATGGCTAGAGAGAATAAATTAATTTATGATAGTTCCAAGTTCCTTTGAATCATATTTCACAAACCCCTCAGGGAGCTGAGATACGCGAAGTGCATACTCCGTGAACACACGACCTATATTTGATATCACTCTGACATCATATTATGACATATATCATGTCAATGTGATGTTAAACCAAGGTAAAGTGTTCACTGGGTAAAACCCTCTAAAATCTAAGAATTAAAAAAGCCTTTCATTTGCATGGTCTAAGTTTTTTAGTTTAGTTCTTGTTCAGTACTCGTTTGCTAAAAAGCACTATCTGCTGTCCAGCAGGAAGCAATCAATTTGTCAAAGCAGTATTCGTTATATGCAGGTGGGGTTAAGTTAGGAAGGAAATAGGTTAGAAGCTTACCAAAATAGTCTTTAGTCTCGGCGTTGATGATGTTCATCTCGAGGAAGGATGCACTTCCCAAGTTATTAACCATAACGACGACTCTATTTCCCGCTACTAATTTCAAATTATCGACGATCTGCAATCACAAATCAGGTTGACGGTACATTCAACTTTGGAAAAGACCTAATGCTAATGATCAATGATTCTCGACTGGTATTTTTATAAAAGGAATTATTTCTTGCTATTCCATTTACTCCGAGTAAAGTTTCCATATTAGGATATGGTGGTAGGACTGCTTTCATAAGTTATACATATTTAATTACGTGTACAATATTTTAAGATAATTTGATATTATAGCATCATGCGTGCAAAGCCATCGAAGATGCAAAAATTATGAAAAACGGGATATGTTGTCAAATAAAATAAAAATAAATATACAGGGAATGGGAAACGATGACCACTTATTATATTTACTATAGCGGGGTTTTTAAACTAGCTTACAATTATTTATTTTGATTTAAATGTTACAGTATACACTTTTTCAACTTTTACACATTAATTTAAACACTTTTCTGCAAATTTAACAAAATATATACACTTCATGACTAAATTAAATGTGACTTATTATATATTAACTAAATATAATTTTAATTAAGAACAGAATGAACTATTAATAAAAGTAGAATAGAAACAAAAATAATAAATGTGATAATGACAATATAAATAAATATGACGTAAATAATAGATGTCAAAGAGAAGAGGGGTTAAGGTCAGCAACGCGCTAGCTATGATATTACAAGCGACCATAGGCTACGGTAACCGCTTACCATCAGGCGAGCTGTACGCTTGTTTGCCAACTGCGTTGTATAAAAAAATATGACAGGAACAAACTGCCAACGAAAACTAAACCGCATATATCTAATAAATAGACGAAACTAACTAGGTATTAAAAACTAAAATTAAATTAAAAATTATTAAAATGTAACGGGAATAAAGCTTATAAAAAAATAACTAGGAATCGATGACTGAGGGTAAAAGAAAATCATAAAAATAAAAATGGACACGTCAGCAGTTGTGTACTACGAGCGTATCAATATTTTACCTTATCTAGTATCATCCAAACAATTTCTTTCGCTGTTCCCATCTTCATTTTAGCGATGCCCGCCTCGCCGTGCACCCCCGCGCCTAATTCCATTTCGTCTTGTGCAATCTCGAATAAAGGCGGTTGCCCTAAAAATGTAATACCTAATTTACCTATAGGTATTAATAACATCATTTCTATATTCTTCTCAGCTAGATCACAATTTATTACTTAGTAGTATTATTTAAATACCTACAAGAATTGAGATGACTTATAAAATATAAAAAAAGGTATTAAAATACTAAAAGTTATCGCAAAAATTGTATTGTGTTACTGCACCGAGTAGGATTTCCAGAACTCCTTGGAGAAGAGGTCTAAGGTCAGCAACGTGTTACTGATAAGTCTGGTTTTACAAGCGTCCATAGGCTACGGCCTACGGTATATAGTTGTATAAAAAAGTATAATTGTTATTCAAGCAGATTAATAATACATTTTAACAAGACACGTTACAACAAGGTTACACAGAGCGCTTTTGAATGAAATAAAAATCACAAACCAGGCAGCGAGCAAGCGCTGACACATACGCCGAGAGTGGCCATATATTTATTAGCTTCTACAACCATGTCGCGGATCTCATTTAACTTGTAACCTTTACTGGACATTGCGCCGCATAACTGAAAATATGAATTTTATTAATATTCTTCATCAAATACAGTTCGAATCTAATATTTAAATCCATGTTTACTAGTTATGGGTTCGTCGATTAATTTTGTGACATATAACATTTTAGAGCTCCCTTACTCCTTTGTCATGCTGTATGAATTTGGCTCTTTGGGGTAAAGCACTGCAAGCTCTTAAGAAGTGACGTAATTTAAGGGCAGCTCTTCTAATTACCGCTAACTCGTCAAAAAAATTATAATCGAGATATATAAAAATTCAGTTCGATTGACTATAGAGATAAATACCTTATAAAACAAAACTTCTCCAACCATGCTACGTCCACCAGTTTTATTCTTGCTCGAAGCAACATCCTCACCGACAATTACACCTTCAACCTAATCAAAAAGAACACGAACATTATTCATAATGTTTCTGACAAACCTCGCTGAAGGATTTTTTTGTCAGAAAACTGTGCATGCATTGTCACCATTTAGATTTACGAGATCGATCAGTAAAAAAAAAATCTTACGTTAAAAGTTCGTTACGATTACGATAGACAAGCGGCTCGCTTGAAATTGCATGCAGAAGGTTCCATACTTCTTTAAGAATAAATAGAATGGAATTCCCTAAACCCGGCCTACGCCTAAAGTCGTCAGTGTAAGCACAAATCTTTCATAAACTATTATACATTTTACTAATTACCTACCGTGGTTTTAGTTCAAAGGTGACCCATATTATCTCCCAGTTACGAATTAATTGCATAGGCGACGGCGATATATCAATTCGTTCATATGAATTTGTAGCCCGTATGACGACAGGTGTAGAAGGGTCGCCACGCCGTTTTCTTAACAAAATCACGAAGCATTCGATATTTGGGAAAACGATTTCTATGTGTTTTACCTAATTTTCTGGGTTCTCGATGTATGTTTTAATTCATTCATAGAACAAAGGACCTTCATTAGTTAACTAAAGGGGGCCGCAGTTAGGGCATTGGAATCTTAATAAAATCTTAAGTCGGATAAGTATTCCGCTTATGTGAACAATACTAAAGTCGCCCGTTCATACTTATAATAGCGAACTTTGGGCAAATTGGGTATTGAGTTCGACATAAAGGTAAAAAGAGAAGTTTTTTAAGTATAGAAAACGCATTATAAAGAAAAGGACACGCCTACCCATAAAACAAAAGCCACCAACCAGTATTCAAGCCTCGCAGCCAAGCAGTCGATTAGTAATGAAAATAGACCTGGATGACAAATGTCCAGAAGGACATGAAACGTCTCGGTCTATGAAATAAAGACCTTGTGCAAAAAAGGAAATGGTGGCTCTTGATTAAAAACAGAACTTGTACAACGGAAAGAGATGAAAACTAAGAATGACAGTATTAATCATATAAATGTGAAATAAGTGATTTCAAAGACGATGATCTGAAAAATATTGGCTGTGATATTTTATTAGGAAAAGCAGAACTTGAAGAAATCTGATTAGAAAGCCTATAATTGGTGCAGATCAACTAGTGAAATACCTTGAAGATCGCAGCCAAATATATTTGTGTCGTGTTCCTGCAACACACACAATTTCCGAGCCTTGGAGAAAGTGGGTTCAAGAAGAGTCTGTGTGGTTCTGTCTCACTTAACAGCATTTATAGATGTTGTAATTAACCACATTCTTAATATTAAAATGTTTATTTAAAATTTTCATATCAAGTAAAAATTATTTAAAAAATGTCCTGCTTCAGAAGACATGAAATGTGTTAAATTTTTTTTTCTTTTTATGATTACCTATTATTATTATAAAGAGATAAACTTTGTGGAAGTGATTGTACAAGTTAATCTTAGGAACTATTAGTGCGTTTCCAAAAAAAAAATCATCAATGGAAACTTACGTTCATGCTGATGGTTATAGGTTATTTCTATTAAGTATTACAATAAAACATATAGAAACTATATTATACAGTAATATCGTAATTAACGTAACTATACGAAATTGGCGGGAGGTTGAAGTTGTATTTATAAATGAATGGTATTGTGAATTAATTGAATTATAAAACGATACCTTCATGCCAGCCACTTTCGCCTTTTCAATCGCTTTACCGAAATTCAATCTGTCTCCCGTGTAATTACCTATCACTACCAGAACACCTCCTGAAATAATAACATAAATACTAGTAATACTATGTAATTCATATTATTATGACGAAAGCAGAGTCACCCAATTGTAATATATATGGAAAGATTGGTGATGTGCATCACTTACTAATGGAGTGTGCCAAGAACAAGATCGAAAGGGAGTCGCTGGTGAATAGCATGAATTTAAACTGTCAAGACATAGGTGTTTATTATAGCATTTTGGCAGGACCTTATTCATATGATGCCAAGATGTTGTATGACTGATATTTTCGGTAGAATATAAGTCCCAAAAAACAACAAAAAAATGTTATTATCAGGGATAAAAACCCTATTTCTACTTTTTTTAATAGTAGCTTGTCGAATTAACTCGAATTAACATCGAATTAACTTGTCACCATCTTAGGTCACATCGTTACTTAACATCAAGCGAATGCAACTCGAAATTTTAATAAAGTTAAAAGAAAATCTCTTTTTCTTCGTATTCTTCACTTCAGTCAAATTTAAATTAAAAAGACGCTCTTCATATAATTTATTTTTAAGAGTAATAAAAATTTTGAAGTAAAACTTCTTTAGGCGCGACTAGGAGTTAATTGGACGACAATGCAACGGAAGTCCGGTGTTGACCGTCGGGGTGGTGGTGACCATCGGGATGGTGGTGACCGTCGGGATGGTGTGACCGTCGGGGTGGTGGTGACCGTCTGGATAATGGTGATCGTCGGGGTGGTGGTGACCGTCGGGATAATGGTGACCATTTAAGTTTTACTTAAATCGCGTGTGACGGTTATACGCTTTTAATAAATTTTTTGTAACTCTCCTTTGGACCTTCTCGAAGATTACTACATTTTTTAAAGTATAGATACCATATTTGAAATTGATATTCCAGCAAGATGCGTATGTAAAAAGTTTTATAAATTTCAAAAAAATTAGTTTCTATTATATGATTGATACCTGAATGATATTTGTATAGCTGCGCTATAGCATACAAAACGTGTCCAGTTGGCGGTGACGCGAACACTCCACCGGCCACAGCGCCATCCAACATGCCAGAACCGATAAAACCTGAAAACGGCATAGTTAATCACATAAAACATTTAAAACGTTAATTAAATACCACAACTTAATATATTTCTCTGCTACCACTCACGAATTGGATTTGAAAGTACTAAAACACATTTATAAGCAAGTAAGTAGCCAGGATTTTGCTCATTCAAACAGGCTAGGAAAAGCTAATGCAAGGAAAAGCTAAAAATAACAACAGTTTTATTTTTCCATCCATAAGCCTGGATGTATTTGTGTTGTGTGCACATGCCTGACTATGTTTTCGCCCTTGTTTACACGTGAGGTTTATGTAATTTCGTCTATTAAATAAATAAAAGTACTTATATTTAAACATATTATAATCATCTATGTCCTATCGACGAATATTTTTGTTTATATTTTTATTCATACAAATATATACTAAAATAATATACCTAATAACTAAAGACGTAATATATAATAAAAATAATGAACTTTCAACTGACAATTCGAAAATAACTGTTCATTAAAATTAATATTTCGCAAGAATAGAGCAATATACAAAATGTTATTCACAATGTTGGATTAAAAACGCGTGTGCGGGCTTGACTTCGGATATATTGTCTTGGAACACACCTCATCCGCTAATTCATTGTGAATAACGCGGTCCCGTAATGACTAAATCAGCTTGATCCTTTCGAAGTATACATTCTTAGAGACCGATAAAATGGTATATAAATCTATATTAAAAAAAAGTCAGCTCACCTGTAGCAAATGGTTCATGGCCGGATCCGCCGCCTCCCAAAATGGCGACTGAGTCAGTATCACGCTAAAAACACAATCAAGGGAAATTAAAAAATATAAATATAGCATTTATCAACATAACATTCGTGTATAAGAATTTAGCCCTTTAGCATATCTCCGCCGTGAAATAAATAAGGCGAAACCGCCTTACGTCCCGCTTAGCGAAACATCACTACACTACGTAGCAAATCGAGTAGCGGCACGTCACGCGAACGCAGTTGTGTATTAGCAGTTGAAGAAAAATATCATCGTTTTTGAAGTCGGAAGAAGATAAAATATTACTGTGCTCATGGTCCTTAAAAAACGTAGAATATGGGTGTACGAAATTAATGAAACAAGGAAAAAATTAGGTGAAAACCCATTATGTAAAGAAGTAGTGACATGAAGATTATTTATTTATTTCTTTGGAGATTTCTCTCTACTTGGGGCAGCCCGACTGGTGGAATACCGCCACCCTACAGAAGATCGCAGCCAAATGACCTAGTGTTGTGTTCCTGCGGTGAGTAGGGTTTTCAGAGCTTCTTGGGGAAGGGTGGGTTCAAAGAGAGGTAGGGCACAGAGAAATTTCTTTTGAGATTTGTTTCTACTTGGGGCAGCCCGACTGGTGGAATACCTCCACCCTACAGAATATCGCAGCCAAATGACCTAATATTGTGTTTCTGCGGTGAGTAGGGTTTCCAGAGCTCCTTGTTGTAGGGGGTTTCGGGTCGGCAACGCGCTTGTGATATTTATGGTATTGCAGGCATTCATAGGCTACGGTAGCCGCTTACCATAAGGCGGGCCGTATGCCTGTTTGCCAACATTGTAGCATATATATATTTTTTTTTATTTGTTATTAATGTTCTCATTATGAAATTCTTTTGATGCAATATTTGCTCTGATTTGTGTGTTCAACAATTCCTCGCATATTGACGACTCATATGAGACAACATCTTGATTTTGATGTAATTTTCAATTTAATACCGATTTTTACATATATTTCAACGAATATTTTTATTGTTCCACTTTGAATCGTAGTAGTGCTTCTCAAGCTCATTACAGTCACATCGAATCCGCGCTACACTAATTTATAATATTTCACAACGCTAATTCACAACAATCACGCGCAGACGCTTACACTATCCCGATGACGTCACGGGCAAAACAGTCGCAGCACAACAAACACGTACTGATATGCCCTATCCATTGTGTAACACAAGAAAGTTTGACCGGCTATCACTTAACGATCGAACAGAATAGACGTTTTAACGTCAATAGCATAAAGGCAATTTTACCTCATCCCTTATGGTGATGACTCGATGCTTCGGATGCAAACGCAGCCTAGGAAACGCAGCGACTACTCCTCGAAGGTTATCATCGACACAAGATTCTGGAGAGTTTATGATTTTCTTCGTGATCGGTTTGCTCGTCATTTTTAGTAAAACCAAGAAATTATTTAGTTTTAATTACGATACCTAGAAAAGAAACTTATTAAAAATATAGTTCATTGATATCACAGTAATGAATTTAAGATCATTTGCCCTCCTAAGCAATTTAGTTTAGCCTCTTCTATTGGCGTATTGGGTTGGACTATGGCGTGAGCCATTGGGTTACGTGGTGTCTACCCCAGGAAAAACTGGGCTGCGGCTTCATTGACTCTCTAGAAAATAACCCTACATACGCCCCAATGGCTCCTTCCTGTCGTGATTTACATTTTTCCATTGTGATAATATATATAACTATATTTTATGATACTTTTTACATGTACTTTTAAGTTAATCCGACACCGCCCCAATTATGATAGAGGTAATGCAAAAATTACGTACAATTATATTTTTATCTCAAAGTTACATCAAATAAACTCACCTTAAAGTATTAAAATTATTTACAAATACGTTTATCTCGACTCCGCTTATCAGATAATCAAACGGCCGCTCACGAAAAAATACACACAACCACTGACTTCAAACAATACATTGTCTTACATAACTTATCAGTTGAGAAGTGCCAAAGGTTTACAACCCCCGACGACTTATCATTATTTAAGAGATAAGACATAATTTAAAAACAAAGAAAAAAATAAGCATAATAATGTACAAAAATGTCAAATGCCATAATAACGAATTGATTGACACCTCATTCTAAAAATCGGATCAGTAATTTAAACACTACGGTGGAACATACTACGTAAATACCTACAAAAATATATAGATTGCTAAAGCAATCCTTCCTTTTGGATTGCCGGTAAAAAGAACTAATTAGCATTGTAAATAATATCCTATGTGCACTCAATATAGCTACAAAATTTTTGACATGTTTCCGATCAACTGATGATATATATTTACATACCTTGCAAAATAACACATACTTTGGTGTTTTAAATACAGTTTCCAAGAACTTTCATATATGGAAACAAGTTTGTTACAACTAGATACAAACTTACCCTTGCAATATTATGTCAAATAAAACTAGAAATGTAGGTACTTCAACCACAGAATATATTAAACCCTGACGAGCTTCTAACAGAACTACGAAGTACAAATAATACGATACAAACGCTCTCATACTCAGCTTAGCAAATATATATGAAAGACGTTTACCAATGCAGCCCTCAAGCAAAAATAAATCGTACATCTTATAGAATAAGTAAGATAATATATTGTAGATTACAATGGTTATAAGATGTTTATTCAATAAGAATACTCCGAGATCGGAGTTAATTAACCAATACAGCTATTTTAGGATGACAAGGAGAAGCTATGACTAGCATAAACGATCGTGCCTATTTAAATTTATTGGTTATTATACACTTGACAAGGAAATTCGCTACATATTTAGATACTGGCATATTAACTGTAATGAACAAAATATTAGGTAGATACTTTTAGATGTATTGTATCTAGTATTACACGTACTTTTTAGGTATAAACCAAAATGGTATTTAAAGCTCTAAAATTTAAAAATATTTGTGTAATTATGTACTTTTTTTATTACTTTGGCGTAACAATTTAAAACAAATAATGTACCTATCCCTCGTGCCAACAACATGGCGAAATTAACCATCAATGATAATAATGTGAATTCATTTAACTGACTTTTTTTAAATAATTGTGTAAAAATAACTTAACAGTGCTTCAACAAACATTTTAATCTCATTAAAATGAATTCACAGTATTATCATTGATGGCTCATCAAGGCTTCCGCCACATGCTGCGCGCGCAGCTCTCAGTTTTATCCTCTACTAAACGCTTCAAAAGAAATACCTAAAAGTTCATAAATTATTAGAGGGACATTTATATTATACTAGCTGTGCCCGCGGCTCCACTCGCGTGGACTACAAATACAGAATCCCGTCGGTCGAGCGAACGCAATCGTATTGCCCCCGCTCCCACCGGTCGCCAGCCGGTTATTTTAAAGACAAAAACGCTTATCGTGGGTGATCCTTAGAAGATAGACATATGCTATCGCAAACTTTTTAAAGTTGTTTTTAAAGTTCTACAATTATGTAGTACATTAATTCGATATGTATATATCTCTTATAATTTACTCAGATATTTAAGCGCACCAAAAGTGTATTTTTTTTTCAAATTGATTCACCAGTATCGTCACTGCTTATTTCGTACGTTACTTTATGTAACAAAATATATCCTATAACCTGGCCAGATAATATATCATGGAATTAAAAGAAAAACTATGTAAATCGGATAAGTGATTTTCGCGTGAAAAGAACATAAACGGACAGACAGACAGAGAGACTTTTAGTTTTATAATATGTATAGAATAGATGTATCTAAAAGAACTATAAAATATTGTTTAATCACAAATCATAGCTTCAAATTTTACAAGAAGCCTGAGCATTCGATGAAGGTATACATCGTGATGAAACCATACTGTGTTTGTAGATATATTCTAATGCCCACCTTTCTAACGATCACCATCAAGTTGGAAATTTGTCACCAAAAACCTGTAGCGGATATATTTGGGAGCCATTTTAAGCCATAACAACCAGGTCAAACGCTAAACACTAATATATTTCAGACCCTGTCACATGTTATTCAGGCTTAACATAGAACAATTACCATATGCCATTATAATCTGAAAGAAAACAATTAAGTTTTGGAAGCCAAAGGGCTTCCTAGGACCTCTCACTTGCTGGTACTTGACGATGTTATCAAGCCTCAATAAGAAGTATTCAAACATCAGTTATATTATCAAAGCGTTTAATTAAATATCAACATTGAAATTATTGGTGACACCGCGGAAGTGTGTGAGATTGCCGAAGAGACTCCGTGAGGCACCAGCGTACGTGAAGCGGTATGTCGCAAGCAATGCATTATCTGGTACAGTCCATTGGAAGGTTACACGGCTAGTGCCAAAAATCGTCGACACGCGCTGCCAGCGGAATCTAGAGGAATTAATGAAGGAATGAGTTATAAATTATGGATTATCAAACAACATTACTACTAAGGATTTCAAGCATTCTATAGAATGCCTAGACAAAGTATGTAATAATTCTCTTTATTTTATACATTGCTGGCTATTCTCTAGGCATTTTAGAATGTTGGCTTTTGCTACATTGCCTATAACATAAGCAATGGGAGATTTTACTTTAATTTATTACATTACATTTTTATTACTTCTCATAATCTAAGTGATAATTTGGTAGTAGGGTATTTTCTATTAGTTGCGCCCTACTTTCAACTTTAATTTGAAAATCTGAATCCAAAGCAACCATTGATGTGTTCTGACAGTTGCACTTAAAATCAGTTCTTTATTTGAATTTAAAAATATATTTAACATCGGGTGGAACGGTGTTCAAAGTCAGTCTATACCTCGATAAAGAACGCTAAGAGCCTTTACAACAGGATTTATTTGGTTCCATGCATTAACCTAATTGGGAATATTCAATATTTAAGCTCTAATAAAGCTAAATAAAGCTCTAAATAAGTGCGCAAAACATTAAGTGTGTGATAAAATGTTTTCCTACCTTGTGTTCCAGTCGGCATCGTTTGCGACGACGACCCACTGTCCTAACTCTAATCTCTCGACAAGAGCGTGACTGTCCTCTTGCTTCAGATCGTTTCGAGGATTCGCAGCTACCTGCATAAGATTATAATTTATGTAATATTTTAGCAATATTTGTATCGTTACCGTGTATTGCTTTAGGAAGGTTGTATGTAGATAAATAATAGATCTGACTCCTTGTTGAATGCTTGTAAGCGCTTGGGAATCTGATTTACTAGTGCCTATTTATTTCACGAAACCGACGTGTTTATACACAAAGAATTATCTGAAGTATAAAAATACACGATAACAAACAGTCATAAAACATCTAGCCACAATAAAATATATATTAATTAAACAGTAAAGATTAATAATTAAGAATGCCCCGTGTTGGGCGGACGGCTTGTCGGTAGGCCTTTGTCGGCTGCCATTGATGGACACTTGCTCAATGAATCATTGTGTGAATATTAGCCACCGAGCTCTTGACGTAAACTCAACCATCAACTGTCTAAGTTGTATGTGTGTCGCTACAAATCTTTGATAATATACAGATACTTTCATAGAATGGCTAGTCTGGAACACACATGCTTCTTGGTTTGGACACGTGGAACGTACAAATAACGAAAGAATGACAAATAATATTTACAACATCCAAATGCTGAGGAGATTAAGATATCCTCTAAAATATAGCCATGTGGTAAGAAAATATAGAACTTTAGATTTTTTGTGTTTTGCTGATTGGTAGGGTGATTAAGCCTGTTAATGCTGGTTAATTATATTTAGAAACTGTCCCAAATAGCTTGTAACCGTGCACAGGAAAGAGAAAGAAACACAGAAGCTCACTAAAATAATGCTTATTTGTAGTTTAGGATGTTTTCTTTTCAGTTTTAATAGTTTATATTAGATCATTTTAAATTGTGTAGTCGCCGTTGCAACTTGCTGTTTGCCGTTCAGATTTAAAACCGGATATCGTAGCATAGATAGGGATAAAAAAGGGGAGCCAATACCGCTAACTGGTCTATGTTAGCGGATATTAAATTGTACACAAGTTTGTGTATCGTAAAAGTTCTTACAGTAAAATTATTAAGATACACGCAGATACAAGGAGAAAAGGATAGAATGTATTGCATGCAGTACTTCCCTACGTATATTGCCAATGTAAACAAAGACCGTACCTTCGGTACCTTGTCCAATAGCGGAATGGTTACAGACCGATGTATTATATCAGAAATCATTATTATGTTTAGGAAGTACCTACCTCCTGCAGCCTTTCTATAGATATAAAATTATATTACTTACGAAAACAGCCTGAACAGTTTGTCCCCGTCTGACCACGGAAGGTGGTTGTTCTAACACTTCTCCAAAGTTCCTGCCTGTGGGAGAGTTGTCGGTGATCACGGGCAAGATGATGGACAATGTATTGTTTCGGTGGTCACCAGGCTCGGGACCTGGTGGAACGTCACCGCCCTGCAAATCACAATTTAATTCATTTCTTCTAATTTTAATACTGCAGTAAATTATATAAAAAAATCATTGACACTGTGAGTAGAACAAACTCCTTCTACGTCTAGAATCCTGAAGTCATTAAAAAGCAAGGAATCATTAAGTAAGGAAACTGATCAGAAGCCTGGTATGAAATTGTTGATGAATCCAATTTATTTACTTTAAGGGCCATGTTTTTTAAGTTTTCTCTTTGTGTATAAAACACATTGAAATATTGAAATAATGAATTCAAAAAAAAATTCTATGTGTTCAAAGAAATAAACAGTTCGTTTTTAAATATTTATTACTCAGAGTAAAATTACTTCACTACACCTAATAGTAAGTACAGGAAAATGGAGAAACAAAGGTAAGTTATAGGTATGGAAACTTTTTAATAAGAAAAACATACTACACAAGGTTTTAACTATTAATTTTAAAATTTTCGTTTAATTATAGAAAAACACAATAACTATGAACTAGAACTGGCACACAAAGAATGACAGAGATATAGTGATATACTTAGTAATTAGTAGGAACGACTGAACTGGCCCTGGACCCTTTGCTATACTTATACACACAAAAATTCTTGATGGCACTTTTGTGGAGAGAGATATTTACACTCAAAGACTGGGTGTCTTTTAAATTTTAGGTATTAAATAAATTTAAAAATAAAAAAAATATGATCACTCACCTTTATTGCAACTTCAGCAAAATCAGCAAACTTATTTAAAATAATATCTAGCGTGTTCGGGCCGAAAATTGTAGAAGCTGCTTCATATGTTTGCACCTAAACAAATAATTTAACAGTTTTAAAATATAGTCTTAAGATTGTATTCCAGGTCATTTTGTCGTAACCAATATTTAACGTGAGTTAAATGATTACAATATACGAAAGAAAAACTTTTTCACCTCACCTCGTATTCCTCAATAGTGGCTACATAATGTATATATTCATTGGTCAAGCCCGAAACAGCGATTCGAGGCTCGAACCCTCGCCCCTTCATGACATCGCCGACGACTGCCTTCATCCGCCTCCCAGCCATGGTGGTGGGTTCACCGGGCACTCCCAATATCGCCAGCCCGCCGAGCCAGATCAGAGACAAGGATACGATGCGAGGATGCCATGGCACTGGCATATTAGCCTGGAATGACATATTTATTGTTTTTGTGATATAATACATTTGGTAGAAGTAACAATTACTGTAATACTTTGTACTGATGAAAGTGACAAGTAAAAATTTTTTTTGCTGACTTTTAATATAGTGCAATCTAATTATCAATTTTGTACTCGTTGTTGTTCTTCACACTATATAAAATATGAAGAATAAAGAGCCCACTTTAACCTCTAGTTCCCTAATCAAAGAACATGTTATAGGTTTTTTAAATTCGTAAATGACTCGACTTACCCGTCCAGTAGCCAGCAGTATGGGTTTGGGCGCGTGACACTCGATGTCTTCTTCAGTAGGTTGTGCTACGACGCCACTAACAAGATCAAGTAGAGGGTTTCCCTGTATTGTACCCTGAAACACGCCAACAATTTTTTTATCTTAGTTAGGCTATTATGCAACTATATTAACTGGTCTTCCATCTTTATATTTAAATTATGGAACTTGTCTATGAATATATGATCAAATTCACAGCAGTATACCGTGCTAGCTAACCAGGGGAGGAATAGAAAATATTTACCTGTGTAATATTCAACGTGTTAGCTCCATCTATAGTTCCAGATGCAAAACTGTAGCCCAGCGCAGCCATGCATCCCCTAACCTGATCACTCTGAGAAAGAAATCCAAATTTTAAGTAACTTCTTAATATTCATTTAAATCAGCACCAATTGTAGACCAATTGTAAAGGCCGAGAACGGAGGTAGCGGCGAGGGCATACAAATTTCCAAAGTCCCCTCGAAATTTGGAGGTCTCCATATAAATACAGATTTATACAGTAAGAAATTGTCATTCTCCTAAAAGTGCCGGGGGTCTCATTTAGTTTCGCCGTTCAGTACCTCCTACGGGCTTAGCCCGCTACTAATCTACACCAAAGTAGTCCTAAGAAGCAATAAATTTTGGATGCTTTATCTACCTTAGAACTGCGGTCGTATTTCAGGTGCATTAAACATATAGACTACAGTGATCACTTAGGTTCCACTGAGGTGGGGCTCCATGTCTGTTTAACACTTCCATCAAATATAAGACTATTAAAATTGAATAAAAATGCTCACCATTTCGTCATTTGTTCATTAGAATGTACAACTCCAGATGATGGATTCAGGTGGTTTGGGTCTCTAAGATGTTATTCGATACATCTTATATCTTAAAGTCTTAGTAGTACTTAGCAACCATTAATCGTTTAAAAAGATAATATAATAAATTCAAAGACAGCGCTAAAAAACTAAGAATCTTTAGCATATTCTATACTAGATTAGAAAGTGATGGAAATAAATTCCTTTCTCATTTATAACTTTTTTTTTTACTTCATTATTTAGTTTAGGTAACAACTTACAGCGTTGAATGTTCGAGAGATAGGGTCGTACTTGGATGCAACTTCTACAGGCATGTCCACGAATTGGTGAATAACAGCTATTTCCCCTGTTAACTCTTCACCATTCAACTCTAAAGCTCGCTGTAACAAAGTATACGATTTATTAATTAATAAGTCATTTTTAACATTCCGATATAATGGAAAATCTAAACCACGACACACGCATACGTATTTGACTTAGAAAAATATCAAACACAGTACACTACAAAACAATTTTTAACAAAAAAGAAGACCTATTCAATTATTTTGAGGACTTCCTTAGTGTATCTTGGAAGTCGAAAGTCCAATGCAAATGAAATTAAAATGGGACCACACTTGAGATATCCCCTTTCCAGCAATCCAGCATCTAAATCGGTTCATAAACGAAGGAGTTATGGATGAACATTATATTTATATATATGTATATAGTTACATTCGAATTGAGAACCTCCTCCTTCTTTAGAAGTTCTCTTACTGAACAATTTTTAATTGATCAAGCAGAAAATAAACTTTAAGCAGGTAAAATCAAAGACTAACTAAAGCAAACCTGGCTTATCCAATATTTTGTTGACCTAAGTAGCTAAATCAAAACGAGGTCTATGATTTATATGAAATAACAATGTTTTAGACTTTATTAATGATTGGTTGAAAGGCGGAGCACAGCGGAGACTAGTCAATTAATCTAAGGATTTAGATGAAATAATAATTGAAATGGTTAAAGGCTCCATTATGTTTACAAAATATGATAAAAAAAAAGATAATTAGGGCACAGACAAATTTCTTTCTTCTTGAAGAAGTCCTACTGGTGAAATACCTTCACCCTACCGAAGTTCGTAGCAATAAACTTATATTTTGTTCCTGGGCCGAGTAGGGCTTCCAGAATTCCACGGGGAAGGGGTTTCAATGTCGGCCAAGAGCTATATACCCCTGGTGTTACAAACATCCATAGCCTACAGTAAGCGCTTACCATCAGGCGAGTCGTACGCTAGTTTTCCACCTTATCTTCTATATCTATACAATTTATAAAACTCAACGTCTCTCTGTCTGTCTGTCCGCTTATGTTCTTTTCATGTGATAACCACTTTTTCCGATTTACATGGTTTTCCCTTTAATTCATAGCTATGTTATCTGGCCGTGTTCTAAGGATAAATATTGGTACATAAAGTAACATACGAAATAAAGAGTGACGATAATGGCGAATCAATTCGGAAAAATACGTTTTTGGGGCGATTAAGTGGCTTTAGAGTAGTAAATCATAAGAGATATATCATATTATAAGTAATTGTAGATCTTAAAGACATATAAAAAAAAGTTCACTCATAATAAGGATTTTTGAGGCAGCCCAATTCGCGCGTGCTCTCTACCGATAGCCTTCTACAGTACACGCGAGCGGAACCGCGGACACAGCTAGTCGATAAATAAATAAAAAATACAAAGTCATATTTATTTGAAGCAACCAAGCAATTCTCAAAGGATTTGAGTGACCTTAATTGTAATTTGTATTAGTATGATAAAAAAATAATCTCAAATTCCTTGATAAAATACCAAGCGAAAGATATAAACCATCTATATTAATCGTATTATTTGTCTAGTTACAGCAATATACATAAATACATGCATACATAAATCACGTCTCTTTTCCAACGGGGTAGGCAGAGACCACGTCCTTCCACTTGCGACGATCCTATCTAACAACTTTCGCTTCCTCAACATTCATCAATCTTTTCATGCATGCTCGTCGGTTTAGAGTACTCTTGACCTGACCTTTATTCAAAACGTACATACAGCAATATACATAGTGTAAACATGCAATAAATCTATTCAGTGTGATGTTATTATTGTTATTACGTCAAGAACAGTCATTATTAGTTTTATTTTCTGAACAAGTACCTACGTATAAGCGGACGTATCATTTCAAATATCTAATAATTGATGTTTGGGTTATTTTGTTGACACCTTTCCGGTTAATTTATTTTTTGTTTAATTTTATCGTTTATAGGTATAACGTTATGGCCACAATCTCACCTGGTCTTAAGTGACGATGCGGCTCAATGTGGCAACACGCTACTCCTAGTGGAAGACTAGCTCTCAAGTGCAGCTGCCGGAATACACCCCACCATGCTATGGTTTCATCACGATGTTTTCTTTAACGAAAGCTCAGGCTGATTGCACTGATTCGAACTAAAGTCGATCGACGCGACGTCGGTACACGCTACCATCAAGCCATCATTGGTTAAAATCATCATTGCATCAGTATAATCAGTTCGAAAAAAAAAAACTATATCTTCTCCCAAGTTCACTAGAATCAGTCCAGCCGTTTAACAATAATTGGTGTACAAACAATAATACAAATGTATTTTCGCATTAATAATATTATAGCTGAGCGGAGCCGCCCGCTCGCGTGGATACAGAGAATGCTGTCGAGCGTACGTGCGAATTGTGCTGCACCAAAAATACTATTTTGGTAAATCCTTAAAATGTAGACATATACTATCACAGATTTTTTGTAGGTATTTTTAGATCTACAATTATTTATTACATTAATTTGATATGTATATAACTCTTGTAGTTTACTCGGTAGGTATAAGATATTTAAGCGCATTAAAAGCATCTTTTTTCCGAATTGTTTCACCAGTATTGTCACTGCTTATTTCGTATGTTTATGTACCAAAATATATCCTATAGATATGAATAATAACAAAAAACCTGTGTTGTCGCGTGAAAATACAGAGACCAGGAGACGTTGAGTTTTATTATAAGTATAGATGTGAGCACAAAAATAAATTATTAATAAGTAACTAGGCGGGCGTCACTGTGACCTAGCTCAGATAATGAATCTCCATAATAAAAAACTTCAAATTTATGCCTTACATATTAGAGTACCTACACACTGTAGCTCGACTGACTATATAATCAAGAAATACACTATCTGTAGTATGACACCGCCGTGTTTAGAGTAACCTTCATCTTAAAAAGTTGAAAGCGATTCACAAGATTCATTCGGATTTTTCAAAAACTCGGATCTTTATTTCTAATCCTTTATTTCCCTAATTTTAGAAAAAAATGGGTTTTCTATTCAATCTGTTATAGATTCCCCCCTATTTCACTTCTTCAAGTTTTATTTTCGCGACAATAATGCTTCTCCAAGGTCAAATACTTATCTATACCAAAATCCATAAAATATTGGTTAAACAGTTTAGGCGTGAAAACGTAAACAGATAGACAGAGTTACTTTCGCATTTATATTAATTTGGATTAAAACAAACGCTCAAGTGCGAGTCGGACACACGCACTGGGGATTCTGTTCCACCAAACAAATTATATGTGTTATATATTTAGCGAATAAAATAAGTTATTTGTTTACAATAAAAAAAAACTATAATGAATATGATCTTTGGCAATATCTGAGTCATAATGTTATACTCTTATTGGAAACAAAAGTTATATTTAGTAACTTGCCATAGCGCCCTCGTAAACAGCGGTTCCGATTATCTTCGTGCTCTCAAACATATCTGTGCCAGGTCCTGAAGAGAAACATCTCTCCTGGGCTCCGCAGAGCAGGAAGTGGTTATCGCATTCCGCGCCACTGAACTCACAGCGAGCACCTTTGGTATTCGGAGAAACATCTCCTAAATTAGATGAGAAGAATCCGGCTACAACTGTTGCCTGAAAACAAGGAATGTCCATTATTAATTTTGAAGGAAAAAATATAGAAAGTCCTTGGCCATCAGAGGCTAGGTGAGTTTACCCACAATAATAAGAGACATAAAGGTAAATAGCCATTGGCTAAAGTAGTAGACTGATAGTGAGGTAATTACTATTTAATTGGGGCAGACCGAGAGAGCGATATGGTCATTCTAGACGGCAGGAACCAAGGCACGCCAAAATGGCAAAAGCGAAAGAAAAATTTCGACCGAAAAATATAATTTTCATGGCGCCTTTTGAGAGGTGCGATGCTTCCGGAATGAAAATGAAAACTGAATTCAAGAAAATAATTTAAATATAGCTGCACGGCGTCCGCACTTCTTATCGTATGATACAATACAATTTATGGCGTAACTACCACCCACATTCAAGATCTACGATAAATAGAGGGTATTTAAAAAAATCTAATGTTAAAACAAGTAGTATCAGCATGAAAATAAACTACGTAGGTAAACGACAGGGAACGCAATACCCGGCGCCTTGTGACTCGGGGACTTGATATCAGATTCCATATTTCTTATGCTATACCGATAGCATATACAACCACACATGAACCACATCCTAGTAGTGACTCATTTTGTAATGCTCGTCTGGATAGTTATCACTTTTAAGTTAAAATCATCAATGTGGTCCGGTAATTACACTTGAGAGTCAATTCGTTTTATAGAATAGGGCTCACCTTTCCAGCTAAAGTGTTAGGGTTCAGCTCGTTTTCCATTCGCAATGCTGCGTAGCCGAGGTTGTCGGACGAAATGAGCTGGTTGGTCATGTTCATGCTTGTGGTGTGTATAGCGAACCAGTTCAGAACTCCATGCAGGCTGCCATCGGCTCTCACTACACGTACTTGTGTGAGAACATCGTCAGTTATTGTTTCATATCTACAATCATGATAACAAACAATCTACTCTGGTCCAAGTCAAATTTTACAAAAAGCCGTGAGATCATCATTAAGGAACACATTAAGGATCATCAATCCGATACCTCTCCAATACAGAGATCCAAAAATCACACATTTGGCTTAATGTCGAGAATAATTACAATTCTAATAAAATTTGTTTGGTCCTGGTGACTACTAGCATTGAGAAGAATGTTTGAAGTTGTCTATTTAACCTATGTAAGACTAAGGGCCGATTTTTCAATCAACTTATTCAATAGGTAATTTTTATTTCATCTATTAGTAGGTCATTTCTATAATTTTATACAAGAAATAATTTTGACGCTTTGACAGATAAAGTATGGAAAAATGTCAAAATTTAAAAAATATTCCTTAAATAAAGTTATCCCATTACACCAAGAATTAGTCCTAAACGTTAAATGTTAAACGTTAAACGTTTAACGCTCATTATCGGTCCCTCCTCTTTATGTGAGCCAGAGCAAGAGAGCAATATATTATCGGTCTCTCCTCTTTGTGTGAGCCAGAGCGAGAGAGTAAATGTCGGTGTATATTTATATTGCACACTGTTTAAATAAAATATAAAATGTCTTTTAAAATGAAGTTTCACTTCTATCGTGTGTGAATCGCACACACACCTTTTTTTATAAATATAACTTATCCACTCACCTGGCTCTCTCTTCCGCGGGATTGTTATTATAAGAGTAAGGGGATCGGTTAATATGAGCGTCCGTGACTCGAGCCTCGCTAATGATGAGACGAGCGGGTACAATGTTCTCATGCGCGCGTGTTATACTCTGTATTATAATAAAAGTGTTTAATTAAATTTCGTGCATCTGAGCATTTTTACTTCCATTCCTATTAGGTGGGTATTTTTATTTGAAGATTTAAGAAGTTGAAAGATCACTTGACCATGTTTTAGGTAGTCATGACGTTTTCATGGATCATCAATTCTTTGATCGGCCCCAAGGCAATAGTCTATTTTGGCTTTAAGGTTATCCGCAACTACAATCTATACTAATATAATAAATCAGAAGAGTTTTTTTTTGTTTGTTTGTTTAAAGACGCTAATCTCTGGAACTACTAGTCGGATTCTAAAAATTCCTTTTGTATATGATTATTAGATTCACATGGAATAGTTCTCAGCTAGCCTTAAATATTGATTTTTGTTAAATAAGTTGGACCCGAACTGCTTTATCCGCGTGCGCTGATGTAATGGTTATTGATACGTAAATACAATGTTCTACAAAAATATTTCTCCTTAGTACACCTAAATACCATATTCCGATCTCTTATACATAAGCCACAAATAGGTATTTTGTGACAAAGTTATATTCAAAATTAATAAGCGATTTATGAGTGTTATTATTAGGCATGGCATATTAATCCTTACGAATGAAATTTACTTCATTATCAAGAAAATTGTATGTAGATAAACTTGCCCTTTATAGCATGTTATTAGTACGAATAGTTTGGAAGATAATGTAAAATTTAAATAAGTCAACACTGCTCGGGCCCATGACTAGATGTAGTGGTGCAAACCGTAACCCATAACCCTGGCCGCCCGATAAAAATATTGTCTATACTGAAGTATTATAAATCATCAATCAGTGAATATCAGTCAGTCATATTTTAAATTATACGCGGGTGTAAGCGCTGGCTAGTTATTAACTACATTAACACTATTAAACATTTTAGTATTTACAAGGATTGGAAAGTGTCGGCAGCCCACCCCGTAATACATAAACTGCTATTTTATTTAATTACAGGTCACTCTAACAACTTGTAACAGCAAGTTTTTATAGTGACCCATCGTGATAACAATAGACAAATTCCTTCCGATATGTGAAGCGGATATGGAACTATTTGACTTATCTACGTTCCCATGATGCTTAAATTAGAAGAAAGGTGGGAAAATTAATTAGCAATCTTAAGCTTAATTCGTACGAGTGAGGAGCGCACCTTCACTTATTCAACCAAGCTATATCACGCAAAATACCACCAATATTACATAATATAGAGCCAAATGCCATATCAAGATCCTAGAAAAAACTCTCCTTGTTTTATCTACAGAGAACTAGCAAGACTTTCTGGAAAATAGAAAATCTATACATATAATAAAATTGAAGTGTCTGTTTGTAATGTCAAAATAACACATTTTTCCTAAATGCATACGAAAGTACTACGTACTTTGTACTACGTACTTTGTACTACGTACTTTGTACTACGTACTTTGTACTACGTACTATGTACTACGCTACTTACAACAAAAAACCAAATTTTAAATGTTTTGTCTGTGTGTCTATCTGTTTGTTTGTCTGTCTGTATGTTCCGGGTAATCTCCGAAATGGTTGCACCGATTTTGGCGGGGCTTTGACTGGCTGGAATACTAATACTAAGAAAAATAATTAGGGTTCCGAGCAAAAAAATGAATGTGTTTATTAGTAATTAATAGTAATAAACTTTTTAGTAAGCGAGTAAGAAATAAGCAGTGATGATAATATTGAAACAATACGGTAAAAAAGGCGCTTTGGGGCAATTAAATGGCTTACGCTGAGTAAACCATAAGAGATATATCAAATTAATATACTACATAACTGTAGATCTTAAAAAGACCTACAATAATGTTAGTGATAACATATATTTATCTTCAAATGATCACCCAAAATAAGCATTTTTGAAGCAGAAAATTCGCGCATGTGCTCTACCGGCAGAACGCTGTAGTCCACACGAGCAGAGCCGCGGGCACAGCTAATTGGTTTTAAAGTTGCTGTTTTTAGGCCCTCTTCAAACTTCTGACTAAGATTCTGAACTGAGCTTAGTAACGCCAGTCTATAAGGACTTTAAAGAACTTACCCTAGTAATACCGGCGACATATGCATTAAAAGTCTCCCTAGAGAAACCCAGGATGCTGACATCCAGGAGAAAGTCGACGAGATGACCTCCGGGACCGGCGTGCGTGTGAGTGCCCGTGATTATAACATTTCTCAACGTGTACATTTCGCCGTAGAGCTCTTGGAGATTCCGTACGACCTTGAATTATTAATTGGTGATATTGTTAGAGTTTAAGCGGTATTGAATAATATCATTAACATACATAAAGTGAGAGAAATTTCATGAACAGAGTCATCGCAACGAACATAAGTATAGCAATAACCCTCGATATTGAATCGCTTCGATTTGCCATTGGACATCCAACTATGACTGTAGATGCGTATCTCTCGGAGGTCACCATTCCTTTTGGACAATATATTTTTTTAAGTGAAACTTAGTAGACGGCGATTCGATATTTAGAAGAGAATTTGTAATGATTGTTTTATCAATCATTTTCATTTTTTAATTATATATATTTATTTCACCTTATTTGATTCCTCATTAATTCATTTATTGTGTTTTCGGTTGCCTTCCGAAGGCATCATATCTTTAGTTCATTTATTATATTTTAATATTTTAATACAAACTTCTTTTACGATATAATCAAAATATAAGTAATAAATATAAATCAAATAAGTAGTCCGTAAACAAAGATTGTGTTATTGGCTTAAAATACCTTTTAAATTTGAAATATAGAAGATACTAAAAATAATTGAATTCGGACAGATTGAAGATGACTAGCGATCAGACGTCTGTTGTTTAATACGTACATTATTTTACAAGATTTTTACTTTATTATTTATTTTCTTATTCTACTTTATTATTTGGAGTCATACTTACACTACAAGAGACCTCTCGAACTATAACCGGTATTCGAAGGAGTTGAAACCTTTTACTCGAAATTATGAAACGAATGGAAAATCTGGCGGACGCATTCATTCATTCTGGCTTGAGGATGCAATTATAAAAAATGGAACAGAATGGATATATAGTTAAACACCAGCTTCTCACGACGGATTTTTATTAGCAGCTCTCTTACGGATATATTCAAAACGTGGACTATTTCTTACCAGTGAAGGTTTTACTATTATTAATAGACTATAAAAAAGTACTGTTTTTTATATCTCAATGTTAATGCCTTCGGAATACACTTATTAATCTATTATGCATTTTCATTCCATAACCATTAAATATTTATTTTTTGCTACTTATAACTATTTAATTGTCCACGTGACAAATTGAGAGTGAAATTTCAATTTTCACATTTCGTTACATGAGAGAAGAAAGATATAACGTAGAGAGAAGGAAAAATACATTGTAGGTATATCTAACATACAGTTAAGGCTATCCGCGCCTCCCTGTTAAAGAAGTTTCGAGCACAAATCCACACAGACCCACTTGATTACTGGATAATGTATATACATATATCGGCTGATGCAGGAACGCCTAAGCGTGCCACCACGGCGAGTGATCCAGTCGGATGCAGTTTTCGTGCTTTAACACTTAGCAATTTTATAGCTCTATTTAGAAAACAATGCAATGTAGTGTATTCTAGATATGCAGTGAGTTTATATAAGTCTTTCATACCTCACGACGTACGGCGATGCCCACAGCCTGCACTTCAGCAGTGACAAGCACTATCCTCGTGTCACCTTTTACAAATATAAACGTTCTTGCGAATTGTCTCAAGTGTATCCCACGACCGCTCTGACCAAGCTCTGCGTAACCCATCTGTAAAATAGATATTAAATTATTTGATAAACATCAAACTGTTTTCTTTTCAGTGTTTTCTTTTTTAAGAATTAGATCATTACTTTCAGGGATTCATCATCATCTTCTGTTCGTAATCGCCCACTGCTGAACATAGTCCTCTCTTCTTATACGCCACTCATCCCGGTCCTGAGCTAATCTCATTCATTTTTCACCTGCGATTTTTACTATATCGTCCACCCAACGATCTGGTGGGATCATCGTTCAAATATCATTCAAATTTAAACATTCATCAAAATTATAGAGTCTACAAACCTATAACTTATTATAGTTCAAGGGAATTCATTTCTGTATTAAAAAAACTATGAGACAAGTATTAATACCCATTTCAGGTGTAAATGAAACTTACAAAATTGATTTCCACACAGGGTCCCGTCATATCAGCTATTCCGACCCCGACACGGTAGGGTAGATCGCTTTGTGCCTCGGTGGATGGTGGTGTATCAGTCGTCGCAGGAACCTCCGGGGCCTCGGTCGCGTTCGAATCGGTCACTATATGCACTATAGTAGCTGTCACACCACCAATCACTCCCAACACTACCACCATAATAATCACTTTGCCGGCTAACGATACTACCATTGTTTCTGGAAAAAAAGTATATAATGTATTATAACAATGATAAAAAATAGGTAAGTGTACCGAACGGGATTAAGGGAATAAATAGGAATAGTCAATTTTGAAGTGATGATTATTTAATGGTACCGTGTTAGTACACGGCGTCGATCGACGTGTGTTCAAATCGCTTAAATAACCCAGAGCCTTCGGTGAAGGAAAATAGCATGATTAAAGCGTTGCCAACCCTGTAAAAACGTTTTAACTCCCATTTTTAAGAACCCCATCATACTGTAGTCCCCTGTGAAAACGTCAGCTGGGAACTCATTCCACATCCGAAGCGTTCGCGGAAGGAAACTCTGAAACCGAATGATCCATGAATATTACGTTCCAAGCTATGCGGATGAAGTCTCTGCCGATGGCGAGCGTTGCGATGGTGGAAGGTAGCCGTTGGCATCATGTCGAACAATTCCTCAGAACACAACCCATTATGTAATACAAACTATACTCTTACTATACTCTATACTATACTATACCTTTTGGTTAGGCTAAATCATAACGTACCGAACTGACTCCTTTTAGCGCCCGGGGCCCGGCATTTAGTCGGGCCGGCCGCTGGAGCGACGCGGTGGTATGCTTACGCGATCCCGTGTCGCTCCTTTACGGCAGCGGATGGTACACCATTAGTGAGTAGGAGTCTCACATAACCACTCGCTCCCCTGAGCGAGTGTGTACCCACGACGGGTCTCTCCATGTTAAAAAAAGGCTAAATCATAACCCACTTACAAAAGTCACAACTACTGAATCAAGCGGACCGCGTAATATGAATTTTGGAAAAGCATTTTCTTTAAGTATGAAACATTACTATTAATTTATCGCGATTAAAAAATAACCCATATAAAATTACCTCATTTTAAATAACAGAAAACCGAATAAATTAACTATATATAAATATATATATATATATATACCAAGTGTAATAACCTCACCTGATATATACGCTACGCTTATTTAATTCATTAAAATATTTTTCACAAATTTCACCGAACAACGACCGGTAACTAACATCAAATAACAAAAAAAAATCATTATGTAATATGTTATTCAATTTTATCAATCATTTTAATAGTGATAACGTATAATTACATTTATCGTGTTAATTATCTACTAATATGTATGATAAGAAAATGATTTATTCAAATAAAAAATAATTTGTTTCTAAGGATTAAATCTAACCTGCAAGCGTATTCTTGAACCAAACCGAATCGAGAATCAAGATCGAGTTACGATCGAATCATATACGAGTAAACGTTGTTATCTGTATCCGGTCACAGTACACGCACAAGTCACTACTCGCTACTACGGTATACATATTACTCACACCGACAAAGCGGTAAAATAAAATGTTGTGTAGAAGATGGGACACGCAAAGTGAGAATAAATGTTCTCGTGTATCCCATCGTGTGTGGTATCGTTGGATAGGTCGTTCAAAAATATTGGAAACCATTAATTTTTTTTTGATTTAGGGATCCGTTTGCGAAATGTGCAGCTTTAAAGTGCTCATTTAAGTCAAGTGCTATGCCACTATGCCAGCAAAATGGTTTTATTTGGATATGTTGAGAAATTCATGGCAGTAGTATATTTAATGAAGTTAAAACGAAAACTAGCATAGGTAAGTAGGCTTTACAAGTTAACGAGTAATATTCAATCAACTTATAAAATGTACTTAGAGAAGTAATTTCGTAAAAATTCCATTGAAAATTACTTAAAGCCCCCTATAAATCTGCTTACTATGACGTGTAACTACGGAACCCTACACTGCACGTGCTCCGACACGCACTTGTTAGGTATTTAAATAGTATGTACTTCACTTTTTTATACTACGAAGGTGGCAAACAAGCTTACGGCCCGGCTGATGGTAAGCGGCTACTGTAGCCTATGGACGCTTGTTATACTATAGCTATTACTAGCGCATTGCCAACCTTGAACCCTCCTACGCCAAGGAGCTCTGAAAACCCTACTCACCACAGGAATTCAACATGAGGTTATTTGGCTGCGAACTTTTATAGGTTGGAGGTACTCCACCAGTTGGACTGCCTCAAATAGAGATAAGTCTCCAAAGAAGAAATTTATCTGTGCCCTGTCTCTCTTAATACTTTGTAGCAATTTGATGTATCTACCTATAGAAAATAAAAAAATACCTACTCGAAATGCGAATACAATTATTTTCGCCTAGTAACACTATAAAAAATTGGCATGAAACTAGGATATTAAAAAAAGCAACGATATATCGCATAACTTTTATTAGTTAATTAAAATATAAGTTTACACAATTATTGGCACTTAATTCTTAGGTTTGCAGAATATAAAAATATTACTTAACAAAATATACCGATACTTAAAGTATTACAAATTAATATACTTAAACTTATTCAAAAGATCAGCCTTTGGTTTACGATATTTCCAAAAAGAAAATCTTAATAATTAAAAATCAATAGCCCAAAAGTGTTTAAAAAAGTTACCAAGCTACGAGTATATAAAATTGACCAAGTAACTCTTTGAAAACATGATGAGTATCTTTCTGCTTATCTCATATAGTATGCAGCTTTATTATAAATTACTTTGACAATTAACCAACCGTTCAACCGTTTCAAGTTAAATTTAAAATGTATCTTGACTATTTAACTTCGAAACTATTAGAAAATCCGTGATAGGGGTAAATACCACCTAAAACATATTTATAATTGCCGTAATGGTGCACCCTGTAGGTGCCCGCCGGTGTGCCCGCGGGAATCTCCCACTCGATCTCGACGTGACTAGTGCCCAGGAACTTCGCGTCTCGTATCCATGTGAATCTATGAAAATAAATCTAAATTAAATCAATTCTGCAATTATTATTTGCGTTTAATATATTTATCTAATTGTTTATGTTATAATATAATGTCTATAGTCGTGGAATAATAGACTGTAGTTGGTATTTATTCAATTAAAAGAATTATGTGTATATAAAGTTTTTGAAGTGAAACTTCTTATGCGACTTCCTAGCGTTAAACGTTTAGTGAAACTTCTTATGCGACTTCCAAGCGTTAAACGTTTAACGTTTAACGCACATTATCGGTCTCTCCTCTTTGTGTGAGCCAGAACGAGAGAGCAAATGTCGGTGTGTATGTATATTGCACATTGTTTAAATAAAATAAAAAATGTCTTTTAAAATGAAGTTTCACTTCTATCGTGTGTGAATCGCACACACACCTTTTTTTCTTCGTACTTAATTAATTATTTGATGCAATAATTCGATATTATACGGAACATTCTAGATTCGAGTGCAAAAAAGAGTGCATAGAATCGTTCTTTCTATAAGCAATTACATATAGAGATTGTCTTTAATTAATAAACTTGCTCGTAGCTAAATGAGAAGATTACGAGAACGGAATAAAGAAAGAACTTTTCTTACTTGGTTTCCCAATCTGCATCAGTTACGACGACAGTCCACGCATCATCTTCTTCGGACTCCAGTCTCTCTATGGTCGCGTACCATCGGCCGTGCTTGATGCTGTTCCGAGGATGTCCCGACACCTTTAACCGATTTGATTAATCAGATACATGTATTAACATAAACATAAGTAAAAATATCAATAAATATAAAATTACGAGACGTAAACAATTCCTGTGTAATATAAGCGTGCGGGGTCGCGGGGCACAGCTAGTAAGAAATAAATGTCCAGAGAAAAGTCAAGTTTTCAATTGCCCCTAAACTTAAGCACCCGATATACATATACACTGGTAACCCCGGGACACACAAATTGAACATTTCACCTTTTTTTATTTATGTCTTTTTGTCAAGCGAATAAATAAATTAATATAACCCAAAATACGAGAATTACAGCTAACAACAGACACTACTTTATACAATTGTATTAGCATTGAATTATGCATGGTGGTAGCCGGTAGATATTCTAATGCCCGCCTGGTTGGCTACCACTCTCAAGTTTAAAATCTGTCGCCAAACACCTACATGTGTGTTCCGGCAGCTTCATTTTTTTTATAGCATAAAGGTAGCATACGGCTTGCCTGATGGTAAGAGGTTACCTTATCCTATGGACGCTTGTAACACCAAAGTATCAGTAGCGCGTTACCGACCTTGATCCCCCCTTCCTCAAGAAGCTATGGAAACCATACTCACCGCAGGGATACAACACAAGGTTATTTGGATTTTGTATAGGTTGAACGTATTCCACCGTCGGACTGCCCCAAGTAGAGAGAAATCTCCAAAGATATTTCTCTGTACTCTACCTCTCTTAAGAGACAGTTTCTCCACTAGACTTAGCGTGGGAGCTACATCGTCACTTACCATCAGATGATATTGTGGCCAAACGCTAAACATATAAAATATAAACATTAAATAAAGATAATAGTCTTTGCACATTAGTTGTCTGTCTGGTAGCACGTGGCTTAACGACACCTTTTAAAAGGAAACGGCACAAGTCTCTACTATTATTATATAACTTATGGTTTTTATTCTGATGCGTTATTCTAGTTAACTCATTTTCGACATAAAAATCTGTTGTTCTTCTTATTTTCCTAATTTGGCAACTAATCATCAGGATAGAAGACGATTACTGCCGTTAAGGGAGCGTTCAAGTATTACGTAACGGATTTGGGGGGAGGTCTTCTGAAACGTTACGATGCGTTACAGGGGCGGGAGGGGGGTTTATAACTACTAGTTACGTAGCATTGTTTTAACCCTTCAGAATGGTCGCGTAGAGTTTTTGTGACATAATTGTGACTTTCAGGTAAAAATGGTCACTTGGTGGTGGTTACGTAACGTTTTACGAGGGGGGTCAAAAATCTCCAAAAACTGCGTTACGTAATACTTGAACGCTCCCTAACGTGTGAGTAGTTATTTCGTTATACAGAGTGTCTCTAGATGATTTCAGTATTCTAACAAAATAGTGGCCCATTGTTTTTGATATAGAGTTATTTTTATTATATTTGTAGAGTGGAAGGATTACAAGAATCCTACAAATGATAGGTAAAGGTATGATATTTAAAATAACACAACGAAATGAACTATCCATAAAGGCACAGGAGTATTTTTGAGTGCGGACTTATCAGATGGCAGAACAGACTTATAATACAGTTACGACGAAAATATAACTATTGAATCGATTTAAAAACATGAATATAGCCATAATTTCTAAATATCAGTTATTGTATTTATCCTCAGCTAGGCAGTGGAAAAGCCATAATACTGGATAAAGACCTGTCTTAGGGAGAAAGCATGTGCATCATCACCGCGCAAGTCCACGATGCACTTGCTATATCAGACATGCAGACAACCACACATTATTCACGATGTAGTAACTCACAAACGTGGCTACGACGACGTCTCCATAGCTGTACTGTCTCTGCGGCTGCTGAAGACAGTCTCCAAACTCCTTGCCCCACGGAGTAGAGTCCCAAAGCACGGGTGGAACTAGGGTTATCAGTTGAGTGCTCAAATCCGGCGGCTCTGGACCAGAATCAACTGATTTACCCTGAAATATGGTATTCACTTTTTTATCATAGCACTGCAAAATGACTCTGTGCTTCGTGAAAAGCATAGTATAATCCAACAGCAACAGCGATCACCGAGTAATCGGCAATCCATCAGCGGTCGTCACTGCCATGGGGGCCCGAAACGCGACTAACCAGAACAGAGTCATTGTGACTAATTTATCACCGTGGGCATGGTAGTCGCGACGTAGTCGGGTATCGATCCCTAACAACCCAGTTAATTACAGGATATATCCGACTAAGCGTGCCATTATGATGGTTGTTACACTTGGCAATCCAATCAGACTCAACTGTTTATAGTGTACTAACAACACCCAGCAATTCATGTATTTCATACCACTACGTTCTTAAATTGTAGAAAATCAAAGATTATTATCAACGATTTACAGCCGTTTTCAATAACATATCTGAGCTTATGAATAGATCGGTACCCCGATTAGTGCAAATAGATTTCTATCCATAGTTTGCGTTTCAAGAATAAAAGTAGTCTCATTTGAAACTTATATTGAAACGCAGGTAAGTTCCATATGTATGAGCGTTCCTATCTCTAGCAGGCTACCTATCCATCCTCCCGATGACAGATAGAAACGTTCGATAGGAAATACTATCCATCGATATGTTATTGAAATGAATATAAGGTCAAAAGGATATATATAGATTTGTCTATATTTAGTAACTAAAGCAACGAATAGATAGGTTATTGAAAACGGCCGTTAACAAGTGTTCGACCTATTGATCTATTAATTATCGAACTATTACTAATTCTTTCAAAGTTTACATTGTATATTATTATTTTTGTATCTAATTATAAAAAAGCAATTAGCAATAGCAAAAGCAATATAGTAAAACAGGTTCTGATACGTGGCAAGATGATATGTGTTAAACAGATATGGCAAGAGATACTGCTTGTCCGTAACGCTTGGTTTTTTTTTTTCTAATTGTCTATTTCAATAATTGATGTCTATATTTTTTCGATCGTAATTGTAGTTATAATTAAAAACTAACCGAGACCAAAGCTTTTGTTAACTCGACGTATTTGTTGAGATAGATGTCGAGGGTGTGCGGACCGAATATCGTGGAAGCAGCTTCATATCTCTGCGCCTGGGAACAGAAATTTAGGAGTCTTTAGCATAAACACAAACGAAATTCGTAGATATATATTACGCTATTATATGCTTTAACATCACTGGATCCCTGATAATTTGGAACATGTAATCTTTTTTTTTTCTTTAATAATGAAGACGGAGGTGTAATTTACTAGTTAATATTTTTGGCTAAAATACTAATACATAACCATCACGGGTTTTGATTTAGGTCCTGCTAGAGATAACCAAGGATGTAGCTTGGATTTTATTCAGAAGTGCATGCAGGCATAATAAACTAATATTATATATTGCTTTCTCTAGAAGTATCTGAATCTTAACTGACAACGTATTCAAGTTGTTCCTTATAAATAGCAACACTTCTATTCTTCCAACCAAAATATTACAAAAAAATGGTGGAGTAATTACGTTGGGCAATAGTTTTGGAACTTTCAAACTTCGAGGTTTTCACAGTTTTACTGACAAAAAGTACTTTAAAAAGTGATCTGAATTTAGTAAATCCTGACGATTTATTCCAAACTATCTGACAATAAAAAAAGAAACAATGTATTTAAAGAACTGACCTGATACTCTTCAGGAGTGGCAATGTAATCTGAATATATGTTAGAGAGACCAGCCAAGACAACTTTTTTAGCTTCCTTGGCAGCACTTGCGACGACATTTCGTAGTCTTCTACCCGACATTGTAGTAAATTCGCCCGGTACTGCCGCTATAAATAGACCGCCGATGCGTGCAACTGAACATGATACCACCTTCGGCTGCCACTCGTATGGGAACTTTGCCTAGTGGAGAACATTATTAATAAAAAATGGAATCTCAACATATAATAATCACATAAAGACGATGTACTTCCCAGGCATTAATAGGAGTTAATTTGTGTATTGCTCTTTATTATTTGGAAGTAGAAAAGTAACCATATTTTTTATATAGTAGCACGACAATATCACCACACTATACCAGATGGTAAGCACAGTACAATACCGAAATAATGCCGACCACAGAGGTATCACCAATCTATTGCTGATCGTCACTATTATGCCGGCCTTTAATCCTCCGGGTAGCTGGATATACACTCGCTGATGCCGAATCGCGACTAACTAAATGAGAGTCACTTTGACGGGTTTACCACTATGTGTATGGTACATGGTAATTGCGAGTCAGTTGGGTAAAAATTGTTAACAACCTGTTTAATTACTGGGTATACAGTATAATACATCAGTTGATTCCGAAACGATACACGCTTGAGCGTGCCTTTATCGCGGGTGTTATACCTGATGTATGGTGGTCGAATATTCTATCACTGAGCAACATTGTTGTAAACAACCAAATAGAAATGTTTATCTCTCCTAAAGACTTTGGAAGACGTGGCTAGTCAGTGTTGGGAACCACAATTTTCAGACAAGAAAATAGCTAGTAAGTAGCCTTATTTGGCGTCGCAAAGAGCACTTGCCAGTGTCAATGTGTTTCAGTCTTCGTATATAGTATTTTTATAAACAAAGTTGGTCTAACAAGATGGTGGCTCCCATGTAAGAACTATCTAGAGAGATTATAAACTCTTTTCTGCAGACGCAACTGTCACAGTTGGGGTGGCAATAATCCTCAGTGCTACTTCGAATGCGGGATACACTTTAGTTCAATTGTTTCATTTGTTACCTGGGTTGTTATGCGAGGCCTCGGGCGATTGCCCTTTTCGCCACCTCATAAGGCCGCCACTGACGATGTACTTACTCTGCCGGTTGCCAGTAGTATAGGCTTGGGTGCTTGACACTTGATATCTTCCTCGGTCGGCTCAGCTATGAAGTCTCGCACGGCGTTCCACAAAGGGTTCGAAGTTGTGGTGCCTTGTTTGAAATCGAAAGCTCCTGGGCCGTCTGTTGTGCCGGCAGCGAAACTGTAACCCATTGCTGGTAGACATCCCGATACTTTTACACTCTGAAATGTATTTATAATCGTTTACCTAATATATCTGTTTTTACATTAATTTTATATTTGGGAGCTTTATTAAAAACAGGACAAATGGGAGAGGGAATTTGTGATCTCATAGGAACATGCCCCAACACATCTAAATAATTTATGAAACGACGTCCTGTCCTATCAGTATCAGGGACTCGATTCTTTAAAATACTTATATATTCAAATATAAAGGATAACTTATTGTATTTATATATATATACTTCTTTTGGCACATTTAGTAGAGGGTAAATTGAGAGATGCGTACGCATCACATGACAGAAGTGCGATATGATGAAATTAGTCATCAATGATCGGTAATAATGTAACTATTTTTGATTCATCATAAGAAGACTTGCACGTTATTTATTTTAGAGATGTAGCATAATTTAAATTGTAAGTTAATGATTTTAAGGTTAATGATAATTTTTTAGAACTAAATATAATCGATAATACGTTAAGCTTTAAATGAGGATGAAAAGTGTGTAAGCTGTGTAAATTCAAGAGCAAAAATATAATATAACAACAATTGAAATCGCAATTTGGAAAATTTAAGTTATTGAATGCCTGACTCCAAACAACAAGATTAATTATTCCGGTCAATATTCTTCGTTGCTTGTTGCTGCAGTAAAAATGTAGGAATTACGTAAATATATTTATTTATTCGAAATCAACCAAGAAACTAATAAATTAAATGTACAACGGCGTTCGATCAATTCGATTAATTTTCGATTCTTTGGCTTTATTATTTTGGTCTACTCTAGTTTTAAGTCACATAGAAAGTAACGATCTCGTAATAACAAAAAAAAGGAAAATTAACAAAAATCATTGTATAGAGGAAGTTATTCAGGTTTTATCGTGCAAAATGTGTTTATAACGTTTATCAGTATCAAACAATTTGTTTAATGATAGTTTATAGTCAAAATGTATGTTGTTAGGTTATGTCATAATTTGCACAACGTAACAAATTACGTCCTGTGGATGTGTCATGCAAATCTTCTTACGATAAATAAGGTATAATTATTCATCATGTTATTGTCACGCTGGGTATTGGAGTTATTTTTGTTTTATTTAGCGAAAGAAAAACTCGTATGTAGTACACACATTTATTTCAATATTTTTAAGGTTACGAATGTTACTCGTACATTCTTCGTTCTAATTATTGCTTATTTTCGACATCCGTACTATAGATTGTTTTCTGGAATTTCCTACAATTACAATTGAAAATTACATAGTTCTTGTAAAAGGTCAGTGTTAATGTGAATATTTCGATAAATCAGAGAATTAAAAAAAGTGCAAAGTTATTTTTAGTTATTACAAATATTTAATCATACTATTGTTGGATTTTCCAATCAATAACTAATTTTAAAATTGCATATATCAAGACGTTCATGTATCTAATACTCAAGGTGAAAAATGGAACAGGCAGCAAAATGACATGAGATTCTTTAAAAAGTGAATGAAAAATACACGGGACGCAAACTGTATGCTCTTTTAAATTATTAGGCTTAAAGTTCATTTAAGCCTTCTCAATGATAGATATAAGAAAATAAAATGAAGGTAATGAAAAAGCAAAGAATTTTTTTGAATAAAATTTATATCTTCATACTATAAATAGTTCAAATATAATAACAGTCCATTCCGTTAATTGTACAAAAATCAACACGAAAGTCTTGTTTGTTAACACAATGTAAATATGCTCGTTATAGATGTTTGATTAGAAGGCCTATTAATACTTTGTCCGTTTCATTTTAACATGATTTTTGTCTTCCAAAAGTTTGTTTTATGTTAAAATGTATTTTTGCAGAACGTTTGTAATCTTTGATTCTTTAAACATCATAATAATCATATTCTATCATCTGACAAGTATTGTCGTATGCTCGTTCATAGCCCGGAACACAACCTCCAATGAATACATCCGTGTTTTGTTCATTTTGCTGTTCACTCCTAATCGTGTTGTTTCTTCGTTTTTTCATTTTCCTCATTCGTGTTTTGTTTAAACTTTTATTATTTTCACTTTGAATCTTTATTATTTTAAATTTCTTACGTTTAGCTTTCATTGTAGTGCTAATTATCTCTTCCGTCCTGTTGTCAACGTTTCCCTCATTCGGTGCAGCGATGTCTTTTTGTATCTGTTTAGTTGTATTTGCAGCATCACATAGAAATATATGCAATAAGAATAGATTAACAATAAGCAAAATAAATATTGACTTCATCACGGCGCGGCGTATCACTTTGAACTGAACTCTATTATTAATCGATATGTATTCAAGGAAACTGTGGTAGGCGAAGTAGAATAGGATAAACAACACCTTGTGATACAAGTTCACGCTAAACAATATTTTTATTCACTTAATACTATTTTTTGAGCATCGCGTAATAATATCCATATTTTAAATAGTAGACATTTGCTTGATTTTACCATAATGTCAGCCGAAAGACGTCCACTGCTTGGCATAGGCACCAATAATCGCCACAGTAACTGGTCATGTGCTGCTTGAATTCAGTGTCCAGTATCTTCAAGTTGACTCGGTACCAATATGGTATACTCGAGTGGTTAAGTTGAATTCATCTTTGAAGAATAGTGATATGGGGCCTTCAAATAACAATCCATAAGGCTTACTTTAGAAGCAGTAAATTACTAATCCTTGAAAATACTTATGGGTCTGGACAAAACAACAATATTTTACATTGATTCGTTAAAGTATTCATCCAATTTCATGTATTTCAAATATTTGCTTACTTTACTCTGAACCTTAGTAGCAAGAATAAAAAGATACAGTCCAAATATTGTAACACAACGCTTATTTACAAATAGTTAATTACAAGCTTAATTACAATTACTATTTGGCGACCTTTTCAATAATCAGGCCTGCAGCAGCATAACAATCATTTCAGTAACTTCTAATAATTGCTTATTTACCTTACAAAGGATGTAGAAACTGCATGTAACTTCTATGAATTTTCTATTGAAATTCTATTTCTAATAGGCAAGCTATTGATATACATACATAAATTTTCTCAAATACTATAAGAATAAGTGGATCATATTGTGTGTGTAGGTGTTAATTTTACTTTAATTGAATAAAATATATTTTAATATTAATTTAATTTTAATAATATTTTAAATGAATATTATTAAAATAATTTAATAATATAAATTTTTAATTATATATTTATTTTACGAATAAGGAAAATGAAAAATATTAGTTTATCAATGCCGAGTCTCCTCACACGAGATCATGAACTTTGAGATAACGATAAATCTCATTCTTCTGAGAACACAAAATACGTAAATAATACATACTTAAATTAATTAATAATAGGGGTTTAACTATGAAATTGCCGTTTTAAGGCACTTGCAAAAAAGTTTCACTCGACAACTATAAAATTCTAAATTAAAAAAAACACGACATTAATGATGTTTGTCCTTCAATGATTTTACATTCAGCTTTTAACGGCGAATTTCAGAGTAATATTCGAATACGAGTTCCGACGTGGGACTAACGCAGCTGAAACTGTGTCAACAGTGTTTGGAGAGGATACGGCTAACGAACGCACCGTGCGTTATTAGTTTAACCGCTTTCGTAGTGGAAACCTCGACCTGATGTATCCCACGTACACGCAGTGCCGTAAAGGGCGATAGATCAGTTCCATCGAATTAATGGCCTATCGCTATAACCTTCCTTCTCTCTAAGGTGATGGAGCGTGTAATCAACACTTAGCTCCTAAGATACCTAGAACACGATTTGATCAGCGACCGTCAGTATGGCTTTCGCCACGGTCGCTCGAGTGGTGATCTTCTAGTGTTTCTCACCAATGGGCTTCAGCCATTGAGAGTCAAAGTGAGGTATTGGCAGTCAGCTTGGATATAGCGAAGGTGTTCGATCGGGTTTGGCACCGGAGTCTTCCATCGAAGTTGCCATGCCACCGGAGTGCCCGAGGGTTTGTGCAAATGGGTTGCTAGCTTTCTGTCCGGCAGACGCATAAGAGCCGTAGTAGATGGTAGCTGTTCTGAAAGCATGGACATAAATGCTGGCGTCCCGCAAGGCTCGGTACTATCCTCGGTACGGTTTTGGGTGTCAACATCTCCAGCGACTTCCAGTTCTGTAGTCACTTGGAATTCAAGGTCAAGCTGGCATCCAAAAAGCTGAATAGAGTGAAGCGGTACTTCTCTCCGGGGCAAAGACTGCAGTTGTACCAAGCGCAAATTCGATCCCATATGGAGGACTGCTGTCACATCTGGGGAGGAGCACCTAGATACCAGCTTGGGTCATTTGATTCGGTGCAAAGACGAGCTGTAAGAATCGTTGACGATCCCAAACTCACGAACGGTACCGAACCCATAAGTATGAGGAAAAACCTTGCCTCCTTGTGCGTGTTATATAATGGTAAAATGCGTGGTATATAATGGGATGTGTTCCGAGGGATTGTTCGACAATGCCAACGGCTACTTTCCACCATCGCCTTATCTTGTTAAACCGGTACATAAATTGAAATATTTTGGACCGAATTGTGACATGTGACGAAAAGTGAATGTTTTACGAAAATCGCATGCGAACAATTCAATGGCTATGCCCAGGTGAAACGCCAAAACAATGCCCTAAAGCGAAGCTTACTCACAAAAAAATGATGCTAACTGTGTGGTGGTCACTTCATGGCGTAATTCACTACAGCTTCCTCAGATTAGGTCAAGAACACCAGACGTTTAATGTGCAGAACTCCGAACAATGAAGGCAAACTCGCAGCAAACCAGCCCCGACTGGTCAATCAGTCTTCACCATTATTACTTTATCATAAAGCCAGACCTCACACTACTCTTGAAAAAGTTTTAACACTACAAGAACTGCGGTTAGAAACCATCCACCATCTTCCATACTCGCCGAACCTTGCCCCAACCGACTAACACTTTTTTCGCGATTTTGGCCAATTTTTATTTTCTTCCCAGGAAGCAGTACAAAATCCCTCCACACAGTTTGCGGAGTCTAGGTCTACAGAGTTATCGGAAAGTTTTAAATGATCTTCCTATTAATTGACGGAAATTTATAGACAACGAAAGTAGATACTTTTATTAAATATATATTATTTTACACTTTACAAGTCACCTTTAAACATGTTATTTTTGAAACTTTATTTTGCTGAGATGAGAACGAGAACATTATGCAATATTTTTTTGTATATTAGCTCTGTAAAATAAACTGCACCCTCGTGAGTGCAGTAAGGTCGAAAAGTACAATTTACTATGAAGAATGATATCGTAATGTTTTTGATTTTCTGGATCTGCTATCGAGAATGACGTTAATGTCTCATAATTTTACTTGATAAAATATAATTCGTTCGAAGCCAGTGGACAAACGGGCCCAGTTTTACGTAACCTCTTACAAGGTAGGTAAGGTGAAGTTATTAACAACGTACAGGGGATTTAGGTATTCGATAATCTTAGTCTAAAGTGTCTAAATATTGTTATCACCATCAAGTGATATTTAAAGTTAAGATAAATGTATGCTAATAATATTAAGCTCAGATTGTTTGTACGCGCTAATCTCTGGAACTATCAGTCAGATTTAATTTTTATTTATTGAAGAACAACAATACGTTACACAGGAGCGTGGGCAGTGCCGCGGTAGAAAGTTGGTTGAAAACATTTAAGTCATGGACACAGCTAGTTAAAATATAAACCTGTTTACTTACAGTGTTAAAAGTTTCTGTAACTGGATCGAAAGGCCAGACTTCTTGTTCAGGCATCTTCACGTACTGATGCACTATACCCAGAGGGCCGGTGAGGTCCTCGCCAGGCTGGTTGAGCACTTTCTAGAATAAATCATTTTTATCATCGCATATTTATTGAACCTTATAAAGATGTAATGTATTTTATTTCAATATCCTCTGATGGTTACTGCTACTGACATTTTGTATGTTTTTGTTTCTTAAGATATTATTTTATAAGTCTTATGGCTAAGATACTAAGCTCAATGAATCTCGGTGGTAAAGTAATAATAAATAAAATAGATAGGGTAATTTCGTTGGTGTTTTCTCTAGAGACTTGAGACAGGTCGACGGGTGAAATATCTCCAGCCAAAAAATCTTATCTTGTATAGCTGCAGCGAATAGAGATTCCGGAGCTCCTTGGGGAAGGTCGGCAACACGCCAATTTTACCTCTGGCGATACAAACGCCCATAGGCTACGGTAATTATTTACCATAAGGCAGGCCTTACAGTTATTTGCCATCTTAGTTGTATATAAAAAAATAATGTAACAAACGTCGATATCAAATACAAAAGTTACAGTAACTGCATCGATACACTTTACAGAACAATGAAAAAAATAGTGAAAGCACGATAAGATCCCTGACTGGATCGTTATCACCACAGAAATGGTGAAAAAAGCCTGTCATGTCTCATTCGTACTCGAGATCAGCCAACGTATATCAGAACTATCTAATAGCTCTACCCGTATTATTTTCAATTAACTCTAGGTAACTTTACAATGCTTTCAGATGAGGCGCAGTCATTCTGAGATGGCTTCCTTTATACTGATAAGGGTATGAGTTATATACAACCAATAGAAATCACTGCTTATTGATCAAATTTGTGTTAAAAATACAAAGTACAAATTATCTCAAACTTGAATTACTTAAATATATATGATTGAAAATAAAACTTGGAAAATAAAATCTATTTGAAGAAAAAAAACTGTAATCATTATATAAAAGCTAAATTAGTCATTCACCATTCCAGTTTCGAAGAGTTTAGTCGCGATGATCCTGGTGCTGTCGAACATATCTTTACCAGGTCCGGAAGCGAAGCAGCGCTCTTTCGGCCGCGTACAGAGTAGCTTCTCCTGGTCACAGCGAGAGCCGCTCCACTCGCAACGAGGTCCCCGCGTGTTGGGAGATACGTCGCCCAGGTTGGTGGATGCGAACGCGCATACTACGTTTCCCTGTACATTGAAACTTCAAATCAATGGATACCCCCCAAGCCCGGTAAAGCTGTAAAAGCCGTAAAGGCTCCAGGGCCCCTCAGGCTAACAGTGTAGTCAGTTCGAAAAAAAAAAAAAATCTATGGATACTCCGATTTTCTTGACAATATAATGTAAGTTCAGAAAATATTTTTTAAATTACCGGTACAGTTTTAATACTAGAAATAAATATAAACTACTCATCTCATGTTTCAGATTAAGAAGCAATAAAAGTAAGCACATTACTGATTTGCCGGACAATGAGTTCAAGGACCATATCAAACAGGGTTTATTGTCAAAAAAGGTTCTTTGTGAGGTGGATTAGTATGTAATCATATGAATTGACTCTCTCTCTCTCTCTGTAAATCTACTAAAATAATGTACCTATTTACTGAAAATTACAGAAAAGAAAAATAATTGTAAATCATACTGCCGGCTCCTCTCGATGACTGGGATGTTTCTGAACCGGTAATAGCGTTTTAACGTTCATAAATGCCGTTTTAGATCCTAAATTAGAATAAAGTAATTTTGATTTAAGCAATTTTCTTCTCAATAAGGGAAAAAATTGTATGTTATCCTGCGGAACCAATGCATTTACTAGCAGAAATAAGATAAACTTAATTTATGATTAAAATTAGATAAACTTGAATTTAAGTTAGATTTTGTGTTTTTATATTACCATATATCCAATATAATATTAAATATATATATATATATAAGTATCCAATAAATTTGTAAAGGTATATTCACACAGAAAGGCTCGGTTTTCATCAATCACATCATCTTGACCAACTAGGTCAAGATAAAGACAACTATAATTCTGTGTTTTTCCCTTAAGATACATTGAGAATATTTTTCAAACGTCCGATTCCTCACGATGTAATAATAACAAATGTTACTTAGCTCACCTTGCCAGGCAGCGTATTGTTCCCGTTAAGCGCCTTTTCCATCAGAAGGGAAGCATATCCGACGTTATCTGAAGATATTAGACGATTTGTGTTGTTCATGCTAGTGGGGTGGACTGCGAACCAGTTGATCACACCTATCACCTTGTTCTCTGGAGTCACGAACCGAACTTGAGATAACGTTTTGTCAACGTCGTACTTATATCTGCAAATGTTCCAAGAATAAATGTACATTGATTTCGAAATCAACGGTCTTTTAAAAGTCTCTCCTTTTCTTTACAATTCCATTAGGAGACAAGTAACTTCAATCTCAGATCTCGCAATGCAGTGATAGGAAACCCTACTGTTGAGCCTATGTGTTGCAGTTTCGATCGAGTATGTTTGGAATTAATTGCAATTTCCAGGATTGTCAACGCATATATTATATTATAAAGAAGATAAACTGGTATTTTTAAATAATATCTATAGGTTTAGCGTCTGGCCACAATCTAACCTGATGAGTCAATGTGGCCCAAGATGCTAACACGCTAAGCCTAGTCAGGGGGAATTGCTCTCAAGTGCAGCAGCCAGAACATATTTCACGTCGGAACGGTGATTCTCAACTTGAGACTTGTAGCTAATCAGGCGGGTAGTAGAAATGCCCTACCACCATGCTACAGTTTCATCAAGCTCATTGCAGGGATTCAAACTCACGTCAATCGACACAGTGTCCGTAGTAGAGGTAAGTGGGCTGACTCATTTTCAAATGGATAATATTTAATACTAGCTGTGTCCGCGGCTCCGCTCGCGTTGACTACAGAATGCCGTCGGTCGAGCGCACGCGCCCCGCTCAAAGGACGTAAGACGAAAATGCTCATTTTGGGTGATCTTTAGAAGCTATTGCTGATTTATTTGTAGTTCTTTTTAAGAATTAAAATTATGTGGTACATTAATTTCAAATATCTCGTGTAGTTTACCCAGCGCAAGTCATTTAAGCGCCCCAAATGCGTCTTTTGTCCGAATAAATTCACCATTATTGTCACTGTTTATTTCATATGTAAGTTTATCTCACAAAATAAATCCTATAATCTGGCCAGATAACATGTAAATCTGATAAGTGGTTTTCCGTGAAAAGAACATAAACAGACAGACAGAGAGACGTTGACTTTTATAATATGTACTTATAGAAGTTATAAAAGTCACAATATAGTCCAAGAATTATATTATTTACAGGCGAATGCTAAAACGACGAGTATGGATCTGTAAACCAGACCTGCATGAGAGAAGCTACCCATTATATGAAAAGTTAGCCTCGATAGAAGGGAGTGACTCTGCGAGGATATATCAGCCTAATAAAATATCCTACACTGTTGATAAGAATGTCTAGTTACCTAGCTCTCTCCTCTGGTGGGTTGCGCAGGTAAGAGGTTGGTGATCTGTTTATGTTCGCATCCAGAAGTTCAGTTTCGCCGTACACCAACCGCGCCGGGGTCAGTTTATTGTGCGCGATTACTATGCTCTAAAAAAGAAGTGAATTTCCTTTCAACTAAATTTCTTGTAATTTAGTAACGAGTACAACCTCAACTTGGGTATTAATCCGTTAATGAGTATTTTTGGTGCTATGAATGGGGGGACCCAGGACTCGATATATGGATTACCTTAGGAAAATTGCTCAATATACGAGTGCTACACAATATACTGCCAATAGGTTATTCTCACGCAAGCTCAGGGCTTGCGTTTGTTACTTTAGGTATGGTGATGGTCTAAAACGTATTATAAGAAATTTTAATTCAACCGCAATAAAGATTACACTCACACATTTTTTTTTTCACTATAGTGGCTACACCAAATTGTATAAAAAAGGACATTTAACATATTTTGACCAAAATAATAAGTTAAAATTGAAATTAAAATGGTCTAATAAAAGTTGAATGGATGGTCGTCGTTTATGGATCCGTTAACGGATACCGCGTCGATCGACGTTTCGATCTCTGCAATGAAACCGAGTTTTCGGTGAAGAAAAAAATCGTGACGGAACCATAGCATAGTTGTAGGGCATATTCTTATGTCCGCCTGGCTAGGTACCGCCCTCAAGTTGTAAATCTGTCGTCAAGCACCTATATGTGTGTTCCGGCAGCTGCACTTGAGAGCCAGTCCCTCCACTAGGCTTACCATGTCACCAGTTTAGGCCACACCATCATTTAATATTAAGGGAGATTGTAGCCATAACTTTAAAAATTATAAAGTTTTGATGAAAATAACAGTAACAGATTCTTTCAAATATGTTTGTGCGAAAAGAAGCGAAAAATGCACATTAGAAGAGATTTCTCTTAATACTTTAAATTGAAAGAGTGGTTCAGCAATAAATTTGAAAATTACCTTATAGATACCAACAATGTAAGACACGTAAGTCTCTTTGACAAATCCAAGTATTGGCAGATCGAAGAGAAAATCCATGAGGAAACCGCCTGGTGTTGAATGTGTGTGTGTGCCGCTGATAATGACGTTGTTCTCATTATACAAATTGCCGTAGAGCTTTTGAAGACGTTTAATTACCTGCAATATTTTACAGTATAATGAATGATACGGTTTTCCATGGTCCAATGAGTGAATAACAAGACCTTATGAATTGTCGCATTGGTTTAATAGTCAAGGTATTTAAATATAACTTCAGTAAAATGAAAATTTGGCGGTTTTCTTCAAAGAGAATCATAGCATTTTGATCTTGTAGGCAATATCCTGCTAAGTCATCAACTCAATCCCCTACAAATGTAGTTTTCCAAATTTGTAACATAGGGGTATATTATGTTATTCTTAGCAAATTTACTTCAAATTCTTACATATAATTAAAGTTTATTTTCAAGACATATATAGAAAGATTTAATATATACATTTTAATCAGTTCTTTGTTCTTAGTTTTCGCATAGAGTATGTCATTAAATATGTGTAAAGAAAATATATTTCTTTAATTGTATTTTAAGTTTTGTAGGTTTAATATGTAGGTTGTATATATTTTATCTATTATTAGAAAGAACATTTTGACAGACGTATAAAAATGATTGATGTCAAATTGTACAATAAATTATAAAACTAAAGAAAGGTATTGTAAAATATAAACTTATAATGTCGTTTCTTTATTTACAGGTATTTAAAATAACATTGTTTGTGAATAGTTTAGTAATAGATATTGTAATTAATAAAATAAATCTTTATTTACAGAGCAACACATTATAGTTTAATTCATATATTACCAAACAAATGACTATAGTCTTATATATGTAGTAGGAGATAAGATTTTTTTCTTAGCTAATCAAATTTAATTTCACAAACGGACTTGGGCAAATCCCTAGGCTAAATGTAATAATAATCAGAGAAGAGAAATCGTTCAAATAGTGGCTAGTGGTGGTGGTAAAATAAGAGGCCAATTTTCAGACCAGCCACATGTTGTAGAGGTAACTTGGATACAATAATTACAGTCAAGGGATTAATTTGATTTTAGGGAAGAGGCCAATTCTTTCAGTTAAGCTAATTAGAATATATATCGATAGAATAAATAAAATTGGTAAAAATACCTCTTTTCTGACTCCATGTCCCATCATAGCTGCATCCACCGAAACGAAGACGATTCTTTGACTATATTTCTCGTTTTCATCTTCAAATACAAAAGCTCTCGAGAACTGCCTCAAATGGATACCACGTCCCACTTGTTCTAACTGTGCATAGCCCATCTGAAATGAGTGAAACGAGAAGTTTATTGGCATAATCAATACCATACCACAGATTGTATTGTTTTATTATCTTCTAAAAATGGACGAGGTTTTTCAGCATTAATAACATTATTTCTATATATTAGCAACTCTGATAATTAGAATGGTATATAATTATACCGTTCCACCACAGGACAACTAGATATCGGGTCATCCGTATGTAGTGGGCATTACCCCGATTCGCACGAAGGGTTTAAATTATTATTTATAATGCGAATGGCCATGGAGTGGAATTTACTGCCGACGTCTGTCATTAACGTCTGATATAGCTTAGAACTATTTAAACGAAGAGTGAACGGACGAAGAGTGACGGTGTATCTTATAAAAAAAGTGTAATGAAGTGGTAAAATAATGAACGTTCAATTCGTCGATATTCATATAATGACATGAAGACAACATATACCAAATAAATAAATAAATAATTGAATATCGATGCGCAAAAAAATTATATAATTTTTTTTTATTACAAGGATTTATTAAAAAAAAAATTCAATACAGCAAAACTCAAAGTGTTAAAGAGCTGATAATGTCTGACTTTCATACACAGGTAACTCGTCAGAATATTAAGTAGATAATTTATCAAATTTTTCTAGAAGCTTCTAAATTACATCGTAAATTTCGATAAAAATATAAAATTAATCATAAAACTAAGTAAGAATAAAATACGTGTCTAGCATCACACGACCTACACATCTAGAAACATAAATAACAAAAATAACAATCCTTAATGAGAATTAAATGAACAATTATTTAAAACAACGTCTGATATTGTAATGATGTTGTTTATTAGATTACATTTATTAGTTCAATGAACTCAATTATCAAAAACAAATACATATTTTCAAAAGGCTAAGCCTTTTCTGCAAAATCTCAAATTTCCATCATTTTCGATATAATTTAACCAACTTGTACATCAGCTGATGAAAATTCTTATCAAGGCCCTTTCAAATAAAGTATAAATGATTTTTAGTATAACAGAGTTGGTAAAATACTTAGGTAAATGATTTTTAGTATAACAGAGTTGGTAAAATACTTAGGAATAGAATCAGAAATATCATTATTAACACGCTCATGATAAGTAAACAAATTCCGCCTAACATCCGTATTTGTTTAACATCTGTTTTATATTCTACCAATATCTGTCTATAGGCAGCGTATGATTTGTTCAAACACAAAGCAAACACAATTAAATTGATTGGTTTGTAACTGGAAAATTTGTGATATTGACTGCGACCTTCACGAGAAATTTATGATCATAATTTACGTTAGGAACATTCGACATAGGCTAGTAATAAGCCAAAATATATAAGCTAAATAGGTATTTACTGATGTCGATGTAGCTATTGTCTTATTAGCTATAAATAAAATGAACGTTACAAATAGCCGATAAAAACAGTAGGGACCGTTGTCCGAATGCAAGTCGACGGAGGTCAAGGGGAACTACACTGACTGTCGACGCGTAGGTATTTGGAAAGGTTCAAGGTGGTACAAGTCCCACAAATCAATATGCATGTTTGAATTGAATATTGACCGTTAAGCGTCTGATGTTTTTGGTTTCCTCCCGCACTCGTACTTCAAAGTCAAACTGCATTTTCAAGGTGATACTATGTTCGGCCAAATTGTCGCTTAATATCCAATTGATTGAGGTTTAACATTAGCACAATGTAACATAAATCTAGTTTATCAAACACTAGACGTACCCTACGGTTTCATTTGTGTTAAATTTATTTCAGTGTAGCCTATCTTTGTTATCACTTCCTGAACTTGCCTACAACTTTACAAATTGCTTGAAGTGTACTGTTACTGCTCCATTCCTTAGAGTCGTAACATGGAGTTATATAGCATATAACCGGCTTCAATAAATAATAAAAAAAAATTAAATCTGACTGGTAATTCCTGAGATTAGCGCGTTCAAACAAACAAACAACTTCTTGAGCTTTATAATATTAGTATAGATTATGAACTGAATGTTTTGCATACACACACATATATGCAAACAATGACCTTTTTTTAAATAAGAAGTAGCCAAACTAGACTCGCTAGTTTACCACCCTATATAAATAAAGAGATTGTTTGTAAATGTTGCTAATCTATATCTATACATATTATAAAACACGACATCTCTCTGTCTGTCTATCCGTTTATGTTCATTTCACGCGAAAATTATTCGATTTACATGTTTTATATTTTAATTCATAGCTATGTTATCTGGTCAGGTTATAGGATATATTTTGTAAGATAAAGTAACATACAAAAGAAGCAGTAACGATAATAGTGAATTAATTTGAATAAAATAAACACATTTGGGGCGCTTAAATGGCTTACGCTGAGTAAATCATACGAGATATATGAAATTAATGTTCTACATAATTGTAGATTTTAACATGACCTATAAAAAAGGTCAGCAATAGCATATATATGTCTACTAAGCATTTTTGTTTTCCGTCATTTGAGTTGCTGTCGGTGAGTGTTCCGTCAAGATTCGCGCGTACGCTCGATTGATGGCATTCTATAGTCCATGCGAGAGGAACCGCGGGCGCAGCCAGTACATATATAAACATAAAAATAGAATACGTGCGTGAGTGCTCTTCGCGCTTACTACTTACATGTATTGGGTTTTCCTTCCAAGGCCGGTAAAGCTGTAAAAGCCGTAAAGGCTCCAGGGCCCCTAAGGCTAACAGTATAGTCAGTTCGAAAAAAAAAGTTTTCCTTCAGGTACTTTTTTATATGACTATACATTGACCTGTTACATTGGATTGTAAAATAAATAGTCATGATTACTAGTAAAATATTTTTGGAGACAATATACCTCCCATCTAATTTTCTCAATGTATACCTGATTAATAGTAGTAAAAATTGGTCCACAGCGTTCGGCCACTGTGTAATTAATGTAATACATAGTTAATGTAAAATACTGTTTAAATTTTATTAAGACAGTTGTTATTTTTACAATCACTATAAATAAATATAGCATCAGTATTTTAAAAATGTTAAATGTATTGTAAATTACGAATACCAGTTGGGCCGGCAGACAATATTCTGCCCAATTTTTATTTGTCCCTGTTCGGCCTTTTCCGCTAATTAATGGCTGGTCCACCGTCTCGATAAAACAAATGTGGATCGGTCAAGTTGTTCAGAGTTACACGATCACTAACAGATGCACACAAGATATTTATTAATATAGATTATGTGTTAGGTATATATTATTTGTATCATGAACAGTACTTGCCGTATTCATTATTTTTAATCGTTCGTTAAATAAAAGCAATCCGTATCGTCCGGTTGTATTGCCACAACCGATAGACTGTAGTCGGTAATTACAGTTCAATCAACCGCTCTGCTTACCACAGAACGTCATAGAAAAATTATTGAACAGAACGTTTACTTCATATTATACCATTCGTATCTGAATCCAATATTCGCTCATACAATAATCATCACGGTTCCTTGTGATGATTAATCCACATTACATGTATAAGGTTTTTTTTTTGTTTCAACACACTAATTTCTGGAGCTTGATGTCAGATTTGAAAAATTCTTCCTGAATTTTATATAGCCTATTTATTAAAGAAGGTCATAGGTTTCACGTTACGACCCTAAGATGCGGAGCGGTAACTACGAACGTTAAGCAATCTGACAAGCTGTAAGAATATACGGAAAGTGAGAATAACAATAAGATGCTTTGGTGACGGCGCGGTGTATAGTTGATCGAATAAATTGAACACGGGTGAAGCCATGGGGCACAGCCAGTTATGATAAACATATAATAAAACTTTAATAGGTTTGAAATTAATTTTCTCCTCTGAAATAACCAGAGAACGTCGGTTTATTTCATATTTCATGTAATTCGTAGGAAAAGTGATAGATTTCCTCAAATATATCTACTTAATAAAATTATTAAGATTTTCGAATAAGAGGTCCTTATACATATAACGTAGGTGAACAAAGAGACTGAATTTTTAATAATCACTCTACTTAAGACAAGTCGAAAATGCATAATTTTAAGGACGGCCATTTTAAATAACATTTGTATGGTAAGTCCAACATAAGAAAGATCACAAGTGCTGTATACCAAAAATAAGTATAACTATTGGTTTATTTATCTACTACATAAATTAGATAACCCAGATACCAATTTTAGAATAACTTTAAAATTTGATGAAAATAAAACTGGTCTATCTATAGCAAAACACAGTTAATTCCATTTCTATTAGACTTTCGATTCATTTGGAAAAATTGAAACTGTGTAGGTCAATTATTTTTATGATCGTAAGCAAAGAGTCGAGACATTTTATTGGACAAGCTTTAATAATAATAAGGAGTCACAAAACAAAATGCATTACTTACATTGCGAGATGTCATTATTTAAAAGCTATATTAAAAGGTGGCTTAACTCGCTTAACGAATCAGGCGATAAAGATAAATTAAGAAAAGAATGATTCGAGGTCGAAGTGTGTTTAGACAGTTTTGTTCAGGCGACTCCTTAAAAGCAGTTAAAGATTGGTGGTAAGATTATACCATACCGTTAAGGTAAAGTAGATGGTAAGGTTACCACTTATTATGTACATTGAAAATAGACAGCTTGGTGGTCTTAGACGAAAGACTGTGCGTGATAGCAGAAATACTAATCTATATCTTTCTCTACATATTGTAAAACTCAACGTCTATCTGTCTGTCCGTTTATGTTCTTTTCACGCGAAAACCACTTATCCAATTTACATGTTTCTTAGTTTAATTCATAGCTATATTATCTGTTCAGGTTATAGGATTTATTTTGTTACATAAAGTATCATACCAAATAAGCAGTAAAGATAATGATGAATCAATTCGGAAAAAATACGCTTTTTGGACGATTAAATGGCTTACGCTTAGTAAACCATAAGAGATATTATATCGAATTAATGTACTACATATTTGTTGAACTTAAAAAGACTTGCAAAAAATTCAGCGATAGCATACGTATATCTTCTAAGGACCACCCACAATAAGGATTTTGGGTTATTACTTTGGGATTATTATTAATTTGGGATTAAGCACAATTCGCCCGAGCTCTCGACCGACAGCATTTTGTAGTCTACGCGAGCGGAGCCGCGGGCATAGCTAGTTATTTACACATACATATAAAAAATATATCATTTTTTATGGATTCGCATCAATCATATCTGAGGATGTTAAATATCGAGCGAAATTTGGTTAACGGACTCAATAACGGCTAACTACGTTTTTTCATGATAATAGCAAAGCAGCATACTAGGTGACCAGATATTAGGAAATGCTGGCGGCACCTATCGGATCTTAGCATAACTTGAACCATCGTCTCGGTAAAACAAATATAATAATGTATTATGTGAACCTAAGCTGAATCGGTTTAGTCGTTCAGAAGTTACTCATACACGATCGCCAGAACGAACACTAGATTTTTATATATAAGGTAAAGGAAATTGGGCCATGTGAATAACGAGTTGAAAATACTATTGCTAAAATAATATCTTTGTCTATTCTCTATTATTTTAAAATTGCCCGTCTATTTAATTTTTTTAAGTAAAAGTTAAAAGCATTAACTGAATTTTTATTCATATCGCAAGTGTCTGACTTTTTTCAGGTTTCATTATTTTAAAATGGACACATATGCAATAGTTTACAATTAACATTAGTTATGTCTATATATAACGGTGGAAAATTATATCTAGTAGCAGATAGCCTCGGCTAGGCCATTCCTGGAAAATAAAGAATAAAAAGATACTCACGAATGCAATTTCTGCGGGCGGGCCGGTGACGTCAGCTATGCCGACACCGACGCGCAGTCCTCGCACTGCGCACACGCACCCAACAAGTATCCACACGTACATCGCAGCCGGAATGTACTGCGAAATAAATATACAGCTTGAACAAGTTTTTGTGCAATTCTGTTTCAATAAACCTGAATGATAGAGAAACTGAATAAACTTCTAACTATTGGTCAATCGATATTCCCGTTGACGGAATGACGAAACGACAATGGAAAAGCAGATTTTAGGCAGTTGTTATCGTTAGAAGTGCATTTTACAAACTTTACACGTTAGTCAATTAGCCTTTCCATCATCGAATGTTTTATGTTAGTAATTAATTAATTTAGTTTTTAACGCGATTACAGTTGAAAAATCAACTCCGAGAAACAATGCAGCAGATGATAGCGATAGCCTAGAAAGGTGTTGTCTCTAATCATAGTATGTACTATATAACTATATCATTATTATAATCACTATTGGAGTGAGCAAAATGTGGTTTAAAACATTTTAACGATCGTCCAACCGATACGTCGAATTTTGTTTGAATTCTGATTGCTAAATAAACCTATATATTTACTAATGTAATTTAAAATTAAAAGTTATCTAATTCCGAAGATACCAGTCAAATAATGGTACATATAGTTTATTATTTCTCCAAAGAACAAGCGCTGGTGAGCACAATGAGCCATTAATTTTTTTCGCGATTGGCGTGCTCTCAAAATGAAAATTACTCGCCCTAAACTATATGTCGTCTTTCATTCAATCCAAAATGGTTCTGTAATATAATAATAAATAGTCCCATGGCAGATCTTTATTCAGTTTGGTAATTAAAGTACAAAGATTGCTCTCATATATACATACATACATAAGTCACGCCTCTTTCCCAACGGGGTAGGCAGAGACCACGTCCTTCCACTTGCTACGATCCTGACATACAACTTTCGCTTCCTCAACATTCATCAATGTTTTCATGCATGCTCGTCGGTTTAGAGTACTCGTGACCTGACCTTTCTTCAAAACGTCCCTGATTTGATCGTGGAATGTTCGTCTAGGCCTCCTTCTTCCAACGTTCCCAATTACACTCATCTTATAAATCTGTCTAGTCAATCTTCTTTCATTCATCCTCTCTACTTGCCCAAACCATCTTAGCATCCCTTTCTCAATCCGTGTCACTGTATCTTCTTTCACACCACAACGTTCTCTTATTACAGTATTTCTTATCTTGTCATTCAATTTCACTTCTATCATACTTCTTAGCGCTCTCATTTATACTGCATTAATTCTACTTTCATGTTTTTTCTGCTACACACAGCTTTTAATTCCGTACATGAGTGTTGAAACTAACACTGCTCCATGTACAGCCAGACGAGCTTTTTTAGAGATTTTCTTGCTTTTCATAAAGGCGTGCAACGCCCCATTCATTTTATTACCAGCGTTAACTCTCCTTTCAATATCACATTCACACTTTCCATAATTTGTAAACATACTGTTGTTTATAGTATTTATTCATTAGATTACATTATTTAAGTCAAATAGATAATTAACAGTTATTAGAATATTAATTATTTATTCCATCTATACAACATTACTTTAAATATTAGTATACGTAATTCATTAGGTATGTTAACATACTACTTTATTTTTTCAGTAATTATATATAAATTTCAGGTTCTATGTGCACATGTTACTTTAATCGAGGGAAATAATCTTGAAATTATGAGATCTATGTGAAAATGTTATTTTATTCTTTGTTCAACATTGATATTTTATGGTGACGTGAGTTCGATCCTTTGTTCGTGTTGACTCACGCTAGTACATCCGCAAAAGTACCACAAAACTACCTATATCTAGATGACAGTCTCACCATTTCGAGAATATACTACAAGCATTGGTTTGATGAATAAATTAATTTCAGCAAGATAGTCACGGAGTGCCAGTGATTTAAAAATATATATAGGGTTTTTTTTGTTCCTACGGAATAAGTGTGATATTTATAATATTTTTGGCAACAAGTCTGAAGGAATTTCGCTGTTGGACCGATACTGAGCCGGCCAAATCAGAAACCGTTTTGTATTCTTTCTTTATACCTACTGTACCGAAAATTAAACATGTCTGACATGTCTGATTAAACATGTAATGAGAAAAGCCACATGCCACATAGAACGGGAGGCTGGCAATAATAATGATATTATTATTAGTAGGGATAGTGAAGAAGTCTAATGCAATTTGTTTTAAAAACAAAATTACTTAAGAAATCTTTTATTACTATCACAGATTCGAGAAAAAAGCAATGGAGCCTTACAAACAACAAAAGTAGGACACGCATTTAGCTGTGTGTCCTTGGCAACCAGACAACAACACATACGACCGTGTGAATAATGTTACGAGGGAAGTTAACATAAGTTTTACTGTTTTTTACCACTTCAGTAGTGTAGTCGTTAATCCATCATCAGTCATCAAAAAACTGATTTTCTACTTGAAATGAATACCTTACCAATTTTCAACGAAACTTTTATCTGCCATCTTGATTTTTTTCCTTATCAATGATTATTTCTTGGATTTCTTTATTTATTTACTTTTGTTTTAACTTGCCATACGTATGCCTAATGGTTCCGATGTCGGAACAAGCATTTGAAACTTTAGGCGGCAATCTTAGTTTTTCCTAGTACACTAACTTGTCCAGGGTTTATCTGTAATTTTTACTTTGGAACCATAACTCTATCTCTTCCAGTGTTTGTAGGTCATTGTCAAACAAACTATTACGTGACAAATACCTTTAGTTTCATGAGAGTTAGGTTGTAAATAAAATGATCTTCCAACGCCACATACATATATTTTACTATAACTTCCAGGAAAATATTTCATTGTAACCTAGCAACACTGTTGCAGTTTTGTATTTAGTAACAAATGACACGGAAAATAATAACAAAATAAGCTTTGTTACTTATGAAACGATTTTCCCCTTCATTTTTGGCTTCCGGACGAACGTTTATTGTGTAATTACACACAAACGGCATATTTTTGTATGATATTTTAGTGTAAAACATATGGTATGCTGACATCGCATGACGTTTCCTTTCAAAATTGACACATTAGACTACTAATACTAAAATTGTTAGGGACATTTTCGTGTTCTGTCAGGCTCCTTCTGGCTTTTTCTCAAATCTATGATTACAATGATAACTATAAATATTTACATAACTATGCTTTTTAAATTAGGCATAAGGCTATGGATATGACATGTTAAATTCCTACACTTTTAGATAAGATTTTTTATTAGATTTAGATTAGTAGATTAAGACACTTTTAGATAAAAGATAAGTAATTAGTATTATTTTGTTAATTACTCTTATTCTAGCTATATTAAAACATAAAATAAAAAAGCTTTGCTTTCTGACAATGTCCATTGTCCAAACATGTGTCCTACTGGAACATGTTTGTTGACATAATATATTGAAGTAAGAAAACAGAGTTCGAAAGACGTTTTATGTAAATGGTTAGGTATAGAAACTGACGGTATATTTTGTTTTATAAAAAAATATTTAATCTGACAATTCATTAGAACTGACCAACGAACTACGGTCTCAACTTACAACCTTGGTCAATACTCTTCTATCGTTTTTTAAGTATATCAACGGTTTTCAGGTAAATAAATGCAAATCAATATTATTATTTTTATTCATCTAATAAATTAAAACATTATATTTGTATAACGACAATATCTATCTACCTACATTTCAATTTAAAATAAGAACATCGGAAATCGGGTCAATAATAGGGTTGTCACTTTCAACAACATAAAAACTACATAAGATTTTGTAACAGAACTAGAAGTAGTCATATAACCAGAACAGTGCTAAGTATGAAGGTGGACGGATATAGAAGTAGAAGAAGACCGAAGAAGGTATGGAATGAAATCTGTATAAAAAAATTAATTACCGAATTGATAACGGGAGCGGAAGAAGATACGGGGTGTGGCAATTAAGTTCCGGTAATTTGTCAATAAAACACAAGTAAATTAAGTTACAAGCAAAATTTTAATATCGACCTTCACAATAGTTGTCTCTAAGTCTACAAAACTATTCCAACGTAGCTCCCACGACTGGAAGCATCCTTGGTAATCCTTCGAAGTTAACCTGTTAGGCACGGCGGTCACAGCTTCCTTGACTTGCTGTACACCGCTTTGAAGAGTTCCATTGCAACGTTGCCACATTCATCCCAAGATGAGGTCGCACCTCAAGGCGCGCCCTTGGCGATTTTAGTGCTATATAATGGGTGCGATAACTTTGGAAGGCCTTTTTTGCCAAAAACTCTCACACACTGAAATAGGAACGGGCTAGCGCGTTGTCGTAGTCCAATATTTTCGTCTAACATCATGCGAACGATTTCTTCAATTCCGTTTAGACAACGCATTTCCGTTTAGACGTGATCAGCATGCGTAGACGGTCGACATTCGCATCGGTACGAGAGGTGATAGAAGCTTCTTCACGCGGATCTTTATCTACTCATTCACACTTCTCCTTGGACCGCTTCGTTCATTGAAACACGCGTGTTTTCGATATGCAATCGTCTCCGTACACCACCTGAAATTTTCGGAGCATTTGTGAGGGTTTTCCGAGATTTCACTAAAATTTCGATTTTCATGACGTCACTAAAAAAGTAACTATCGGCTTCAAACTTGGTCTGGAACGAAAGGAAGGTCCCCGCTTTCTAGACATATGTTTACGCAGTGTTACCAGTTCCTAAGTTATAACTAAATTCCCGGAAAAAGAATTTTTGTCTTTCGTCTTTTGATCGGGAGCAGAACGATTCGCGCGTTCAACCGACATCATTCCGTAGTCCACGCGAGCGGAGCTGCGGGCTCAGCTAGTTAAATATAAATGAATGACAACCTTAATTAATACGTGTAATAATGACACACGGCACGTAACAAAACATAAATTATGTATTCAAAGCGTGCGTGTAGCATCGGCCGGCCGCGGCCGGGGCAATGTCATCGACTCTGGCTCTCTTCCGCGTCAAAGCATTTGATCCGTAACGAAATATTTAGGTGATGAATTGTATCAACAACATTGATCATTAAAGTTACTGCTATACTTGAGATTGGGTGTTTATGTGGTTATGTAAGCATATCGACTGCACCTATTTCTTTATGACACGACTAGCTATGCCCCACAGTATCCTATTGCCTATTGCTAACCCGTGTATCCTATTGTTGTTCTCAATTCCCTTACTTGACTACAGCTTACCAGCTTGCCAGATTGCTTGACTTTCATGATTACTGTTCCGCATCTTAGTATGGTAGCGTTTAGTTATATAGCCTATAAACCTTGCCCAATAAATAGGCAAACAGTTTTTATTTTTAATTTGACTGGTAGTTCCAGAGATTAGCGAGATCAAACAAAAAAAATCTTTTACCTATAATATAAGTATAGATATGGATTTACTACTATAAAATATATGAATACATGAATTAATAATCATTCGAACATAATCATATATGCAGAAACATTCAAAGCAAAACTTGTTTTACTCACGGAAGCAGAATATGCATACATCAACAAATTATTCTTTTAAAAGAATTGCTAAAAAACTTTTTCTTCAATTTACGTAATCAGTGAAAATGAAATGCTCTTAGTTGGGTAGTCTCAGACCATACATACGAGTAACTCTCGATTCGAACGAGGGATATTCCTATATCGTTTTGTTTCATATGGGACTGGATGATTTTTTGAAAAAATTAATGAGTGAACTGGTGCTGTAGTCGAGTTATTGACTATTGGAAAAGGCAAAAAAACGTCTGCGAGTCAGTATAATTATATATAATATATAAATGTCTGTTTCATTGTTTGTTTGTCCCCTAAAGATGCCTAAACCATTCATCCATTAGGAAATATGCATGAATTATTTTTTATATTTTTAACCAAATATTTACATTGGTTGGCCTTAAAAAATAAAGTATTAAAATTTTACATTAAAATATTTATTTAAGCTACATGCATATTCTTTATTCTCTATTGCAACTTTGTTGAGTAGTTCTGCGCATACCCACGAAGGTTCTGTATTAGTACAAACAGTCTACATTGGGTGGCGCGCGAGTCCTTTCATTTTGAAGACTACGCTGATTTTTAGCAGCGTACGTATGTCTAGTCTATGGAGAAATTAAATTAAAAAAATAAACAATAATACTTCCCATAACATCTGATGATAGAGAACTGCGGAATACTTAAGCTTATTATCTAATTATATAGTTGAATTCCTTATTCATGTTCTTGATTACTGTTCTCTGTTTATAAAATATGTTACCTTATTTCAACTTAACAATTTTCATTATAAAGAAAATAAATGGAAGATTCCGTTCTTATTAAAAAAAATGATTTCGTTAATTTACATAAATATTGTTAAATTTGTTGTATGTCAAAGTAAAACATCTTCTATACATATTATAAAACTCAACGTCTCTCTGTCAGGTTATGTTCTTTTTATGCGAAGGCCATTAACCTGATTTACATGGCCAGGTTATAGGATTTTTTTTTACGTAAATTAACATATGAAATAAGCAGTGACGATATTGTTGAATCAATGCAGAAAAAAGACACATTTGGGGCGCTTACATGGCTTTAGCTGAGTAAACCATCAGAGATATATCATATTAATGTGCTACATAATTGTAGATTTTTAAAAGACCTTCTAGAATACCTATCTTCTAAGGATCAATAAGGCCATTTCAAATGTGAAAGCTACATTTAATTTTTAATTGTATTTCTTACCTTCCCATACTTTGACAGCTGAGTCTCGTTTTTGTTACGCTACGTCCGGCACTGTGTTATCATTGCAAAATTTGCAAATCTCCCGCATATTTCCGACTTTGAATTTGGTTATCTACGTTTGACTATAGCGCTAGGGCCAAAACCATTCATTATAAACGCATTTATCTTCTTCTTCTTCTTACCCTAATCTCACTTAAGTAGGGTCTGCACAGCAGGTTTTTCTCTTCCACTCTACTCTATTAACTATCATCTCAGTATTCACCCTTTGAAACAGCTAACTTTTAATCCCTTTCAGCTAATAAATAAACATCTATAAATTGGTTACTGAAAAACGTTAAAATTTTGATTGTGTGAATTCATTTCAGTTTAATGTTTTATTTATAGAAGTAAACATAGAACAATTTCGATAAGATCGATTATACATATTATCTATCTAGAACCTAGTGTCATAACAAAACAATAATGACGTATATTATATTATTAACAGTACAACGCGGACAGTCGCGACTGACGTTCGACCGACTTGATCCGAGATCCTCGTGCATACGTGTTTATGTGTGGGTGTGCTGTTATCGCTCAAGGTATGGTGTTAGCTTTCTATACCTATCTATTTTGTGCCTCGGATGTATAAATACTTATTGTAAAAACAAAACACTCTTACAGAGCACGGTTAGTGACGACCCAGTGTCCCCATTCTAATATCGGTGAGGTAGCAATCGATAACTAAATTATTAATAAGGCCATCGGGTTGTTTTCAAAACATACTAGCTGGTGCTAACTAAATTGTTTATATTAATATTACCTATACTAGATTAGGATATATTCGATTAAGACGGGGCGCGTTTGAAAAACTTCCAAGGTTCAAAGGAGACATACCTATAAACCTGATACCAAGAGCTTCGAACGATGTGTCCAACCCGTGTTTGTATATGAAGCCGATACCTTTTACTAATCTATGCACAAACTTTTACTAACCTATATAAATGTGCTGAACTGCAGCGGATTCATTTATTCAGATATTCATTAATCTATGACTGTTACACTGCCAGTTTATAACTGTACGAGGAGTCCCAGTACTTAATTAATTTGAAAATTCTGAAGCAATGTTGGCTCTGTGGTAGCTTCTACGGGCATCGCGTCAATGGACGTGAGTTCGAATCTCTGCAATAAGCCTGAATCTTCGGTGAAGGAAAACATCGTGTTCTAATACCAGCCTGGCTAGCTAACACCTCAAGTTGAAAATCTGTCGCCAAACACCAATAGGTGTGTTCGGCAGCTGCACTTGAGAGCTAGTCCCCCACTAGGCTTAGCGTATTACCATCTTGGGCCCTATCGTCTCTTAAAATCAGGAGAGATTGTGTGATAAAAAAACTATTGTTAGCAATATGCAAATAAACGGTAACGAAAGTGCAGATGCGTTCTGATATTGCATTGTGCAACTTGTGCTTTCAACTTGCACTCTACAAGTTACTGGCATAAATTTTCTGCATTTATTAATGAATAACATTTTAGATAACTGTTTTATAATATTTTAAATATGTACCTATATAATCATTTCGCAATCAATTTGAGGTGACTGAACTTTAACACGCAATTTCGCGTCGCGTCGCTTCGGTCTACGACATATTAGGAGAATGTACAGGAGAGGTACACATTCAGCATAAATTCTGCATGATAAATAAAAGGCAATTAAAAACCGGTGATGCGCAAATAATCAACAGTTAAGGGTGATATTTTTGCATTGGCGAAATCCAAGGTGCATTTTTGAAAAGACCAAGGATAAACATAGATCGGCACATTAAAATTTTGGCTAAATTTTACTCATAGTGGGTGTGTTTTGTTACATAGCTATTTGTATATAGGAAATTGTATAGGGGTGAAATATTTTAGGATTAAATAATAGAAAATAAAACATAGCAGACATGCTGATTTATATTTTCTTGTCAAAAATAATTTAATTTAATATCATATAAAAATTACAGTTAACCAAATTATTTTTTATTTCATATGAATAATAACAGTGATGCACAAAATATTCCTTGTCTTATTACAGAAAGAAAATATTTCCAGCATGCAAATACTGTAGTGCTTGTTATTATGTATTATACAAGCTGTGCCCGCGGCTACGCTCACGTGGACTACAGAATACCGTCACTCAACCGAACGCGTGAATCAAGCTGCTCCCCGTTCCCACGCTCGCCCGCCATTTATTTTAAAGACAAAATGCTTATTGTGGGTTACCCTTAAACTAACACTGACTTTTTCTAGGTTTTTTTTTATTTACAATTATGTAGAATATTAATTTGATATACATATTATGGTATACCCAGCGTAAGCCAATTGAACGCCCCAAAAGCGTCTATTTTCCGAAATGATTCACCATTATCCTCACTGCTTATTTCTATGTTACTTATCTTACTAAATATATCCTATAAACTGGCTAGATAACATAGCTATGAATTAAAATAAAAAACATGAAATCAGTTTACGTGTCAATAAAACATAAACAGACAGAGAGACGTTGAGTTTTATGATATGTATGTATAAGTATAGATGGAATATTTCTCATGGGTATATTTCCTGAAAACGCCATTACTCTGTTACCTATTTCTGTATCAAAATTAATTATTGAAAATTCATTTTAAAGCTTATGTTGCCCGCTATTGACGAAATAAAGATAGATTAAGAAATATTAACCTTTTATTTATTTTCATATTGATTTGGAAGGGCACCTGTTGATGGTAATGAAAATAAATTCAGGGCGCCATCTGTTAAACTAATATGACAGCTGTTTAGATTGATTATATTCTATAAAATTAGCGTAATGCACGGGACAGCTAGTATCAATAATTACCCATTAAGACAAATCATTGATGTTATTTTTTTTAATATGACCACATATACCTTGAATATCAAAGATTAATTCATTGTAAATCTTCATTTTTAGGGTTATGTAATCAAAAGATCCCTTATAGTTTCGCCATGTCTGTCATAAAGCGGTAAAATAAAATCTTGAAAAAAAAAATCTCGTTATTTTCATGGTGTGGGGCTGAAGTTAAATAAGTTTTTTAAGAATATCGTGTGCGTCTGATAACAATTTTTAGATATTAGAGTCAAGTGTCACCGTCGACGAAGTTAATAGGAAAACTATCACAGCTAAGTAGGCTTTACAAGTTAACGAGTAATAATCGACCAACTGTACTGTATAAATTGTACTTGGAGAAGTAATTTCCTACAAATTTCATTGAAAATAACTTAAAGCCCCCTTCTAAGTCAGCATATCATATAAGTATGTAAGCATGTCTGCATAGATACTTACTTACTCGTTAGATACAATACTTGACATAATTGAAGATAAAATATGACAAATATATATGTATTACAAAGAAACTGATAAATAACATGTACAAAGAAATACATAATTAATAAACTAGGATATGTAGGAAAATTGTTTTGTAATGAAATTTAATGACTTGCTATTATACCCTATTCAGGATTCATGTGTAAGAATTAGCTAGCTTGTAAAAACAAAATGTACATACATGATTGCAAATAAAATAAATAAATAAATATTGTGACGAGCAACTACGGAACCGTACATTGCGGGTGACAACCCCTTGCCAATTTTTGTTTTCTACCTTTCACTGCTCAACTCGATAGATATTGATGCCAAAGAAGTTGTTCCTATTTTGTATTTAAGCCTATAGGGAACAGACATGTGGTAGTTATCGAACTTAAACCCCCTGCCTTTAGTCTTACCTTCGTCCTGTATAGCAAAGAGACTATATTATACAGACTAGTTTGATACAGATTTCCATACATCACCTCTAGAATGTACTATTCTAGTAACGCTTGAGGGACTTCATTACAATGAAATACGTAGAAGAAAAAACTAAATGCGCATTAAATCTTCCAGAGGAACTTTGTAATTTTATTATTTTCGACAACAAACATGTAAAAACTCTCGCCTTGACCGCAATCAATCTTATTGATTGTACGAACAGTTGACAATTAGCCACTTGTCGCCTTTGTGCTTATTAGTTCAATTCATCATTGATAACATTTTATAATAGAAGGTTTGACAGTAGTAACTATGATAAGTTAAATAATCTTTAAAATAAAGTTTTGTTTTTAAATTATAGCATCTACCATTTACTATAAAATGTTATCCATGGTGGAATGAACAAAAAATAAGCACTTGGACGATGCACTGGAAGTTAAGATTTTGTCTATGTGTCATGTCGCATGGCAGAGGTTTTTGTTGAACAGGGTAACCATGAAATTCAATTACAGACCGAATAAAAACCGCAAATAGATACAAATTAAAAGTAGTTTGCGACATAGTGCCAATGGAACAGTACTGTGAGTGACCTTTACGTTAAATTATGAGATATTTATATCGTCTTAACGCACTTTACATATACGGAGTTACGTAACTGCGGCTCGCGACTTTGACATGATTTCGTGATATTTTTTTTCATTGTCAAAATATGTTTTTACGAAATACAGTGTTCCTTTCATAACTGAGAAGGACGTCCACTTTATTAAAACTTCACTTTTTACCAGTTGCAGCAAATGCCTTTATATCGTTTTTTTTATAAATCCGACGCCTGGCGTCGCTGTGGACGACCTGCGTTAATAGAAACTGGATATGTACCGGGTGATCCCGAATCGTGACGAGCGTCAGTGAATCACATTGACGGGCTTGTGGTCGCAACCCAGTCGGGCTTCACTACCTTGCTCTCGCCATTTCCTCGTTCATTACGCAGGATACTCTGCAAGCCTACCTGGCTTGGGTGTCTCGAGTCTTAAGATGTTATATGACCTCCTTCCTGTACACAACCTTCCATACTTTGAGTCGTTCACCTGCTCATAATTTATTTCAGTATTCACCGGCCGCTTGAGATTAGTTTTATTTACAACTTTGGTGCCACGTTGTTCCACAAGCGTTTATTTGGCGCGTATATTTATCTCGTAATTTTATTTTTATTCTTATTATTGTTGTTGTTCACATACATACACAGATAAATCACGCCTCTTTCCCAACCGGGGTAGGAAGAGGCCACGTCCTTCCACTTGCTACGATCCTGACATACCACTTTCGCTTCCTCAACATTCATCAATGTTTTCATGCATGCTCGTCGGTTTAGAGTACTCTTTACCTGACCTTTCTTCAAAACGTCCACGATTTGATCGTCTATACTTCACGTGTTCAAAATTTGATCAAAATCCGTTTAGAATTTATATTTTTTTTTTTTACGGTGTCTAAAAGTATTATTGCCTTATATAGCCTGTCAGTTAAGCAATGACAAAAGCTTCCCATGTACGTTTCATAAAAATCGGTCGACCCGTTTTTGAGTTAAGACCGCAATACAAGAAAATAGACAAAAATAAAATTTATTTTCATATTCGTGATTAATGCCTATTATAACAGATCTCTATCAAGAAACTTTGGAAAAAAGTAACTACAAAACAACAGAATTATTAATATAGATTACTTCCATTTATAACCGTACCAGACATTTTTCATGGTCCGTATCTGGTTTGGCTGCAGTTAGCTTCACTGCCACAACTATAGCGATGCTATATTCCGACATGAAAGTTATGGTTGTCAAGGCGCACTGGTATACGGCGAGTTATAATCTAGTCATCGGAAGTAGCAATATATCAGTGATTAACCTCGATTAAAACTACATTACTACAGTTCTGTATATCATGAGATAGGATATACTTTTTATACATTTGTATTTGAGCAGGCCGGCATGACAGCGACGAGTGTCGATTTAACATATCTATCTATTCGTCTATAAAGAATGTTTTGACATAAAAAACAATCTAACATTTTATTAACTAACGTTTTTACTAGTTATAGCTTGACCGCCGTAAGCGCGACTCTCCTAATGGCCTGTGGGACGCAGGAGGGGAACAAGGCCGACCAATAAGCTAGTCTGTTGCCCAGACGTTTGACGTATGGGCTTACGCGATTTTGTTTTGGCGACTGCTCCACGTGAGATTATTTTACCAAGATGGAATTACTGACGCTGCATTTAAAAAACTATACAATCAATCTAAAGTAATGCTTTAGCGCGTATATATTCAATTATATTGAATAATATAGAATATACAATTAATTAAGTTTCATTTCGACTGCGTGTAAAGATTACACGAACAAGTTTTTTTCAATATAGTAGTTTTTTGATTAGCACTTTAATAAATACCAGGGATGTTATGGATATTAAATTTCGGATCTGGATATGGATACGGATACATGAATGATATTATATCGGTTTCAGATACGGTTACGGATATGAAATTATTTCGGATTATCCGTTAGTTTCGGATAGTTTCGGTTATGGATATTAGATTTTGAAGAAATTGTAAAAGTAAAATACAAATAGATAATTATTGGGCTTTATTTTAAGTTGCCATTTGGTATTCCAATCAGCCATATAAGTAATTATTATAGCTACTCATTTTAAAGCGTTACCTATCGAGTGAAAAAGCAAAATCATAATAAAGTTTATTAAATAAACAAAGAACACTGTTTACATTTTGCGAAATCTGTATTCACGTGATCAAAGAGTGTCCAAATTAACTTAGACTTAGGACGATTTTGTCCTAATAAAATTAATTCACACAACACTTGTTATGTAAGTAAATCCCACAAGAGTAAATGACTGACTGGCTATGTCTAAGCAATAAGCTTAATATAATTAAATAATAAGCTCGTGTGACAGATCGCCCGGGCAAAAAACAATACATGTCATAACGTGTCTCATTTAGACTCCGCCCCTATCCGAAATTATTCGAAACATATATATCGGATACGGTTACGGTTACGGATATTTTTTTATTTCGGATATCCGATAGTTTCGGTTACGAATACGGATATCCATAACATCCCTGATAAATACATCAATACTATATATACTAAATACATTATTTATGCATAAACCATATATACCATGCATAAACTATTGATCTTTATATATAGGGTATCATCTCAATACCGTGTATATCCATTCACACCGCCGCCCCGCGTCTCGCAAACCATCAGTAAGGTCGCAATTATAGCGGTCGGCCTATAAAAAGACAATCTTGTAGATAGCGTTATAAATTGATTTTTGACAAACAAAGAAATATAACATTATTTAAAAGGTAATTCGATATGACAAAATACATTCAATAATATGTATAAAATATTTTTTTCGCTGATGATGATAAGAAACATTGCAAACTTCTTAACAAGACGGAAAACATATTGAAACAGTGAGAAATTCATGTTATGTTAAATGTGTTATGGACCTTCGTAAGTGGAAATCGGATATCCGAAAACCGTTACCATATCCGATATATATGTTACGAATAATTTAAAAAATGGGAGGAGACGAATGAGACACTGTCGATTACCAAAAATATCTTAAACTTAAGTAATATTTATTAAAATAAAATTAATATTAATCACCTACAAATGTTCAAATAATACCTATTTACCTACTAAATATAATTATTTATAAAATCTAATATCCATGACTGAAATTATCTAAAGCTATCACTGATATATATATACCTAAATAATTGCATATCTATATAATAATCGAAACAGACTAAAATATTCTTAAGAAACACATATCCATATAATCCCTGAGGAAAATGGCACGGGCTTGTTAAAATTTTATTATATATAAATAATACTTAGTCAAATAATTGGTTCTTCATACTTCAATACTTATTTATTAATTTCTAAACAAACAGGATAACGCAGGATTATTTTAGGTAACTATTTACTGTGGTATATATTACCTACTCGTATTATTCAGATAGATGAGAACAAAGCATTTACCTATATAAAAAAAAACCAAGTTATAAATTGTACTTACGTTACTTATCAGTATGAAACAGTAATTAATATTATTTATTATACGTTTGTAATTGTTATACTCTTTTTTTCTATGGTTATACTTTTATGGGCATGAAATTAATTATCCATAAATTATGAAATGTACAGCATAAATTAACACACTAAATAGAAAGTAAATATCGCTTTTACCGCATCGTTTTCCCGAACGTTGCCAATTAGAAGAACACACTTCAGTCGTAGAAAATGTTATCTGTCATTTTTTATCTAGGCAAAATATCTATATGGATCTAGGCATAACAGTTCCTTTGTTATGTTATGGACAAAAACATTTAAATGTTCAATTTAAAAATCCGTTACCTACGTTATTTTATAATTACACACAAATTACATTACCAGCAGCGAAATCTATTTTGAGAATTAATAAAATAAAACCCCGATTTCGATATACTCTGTCAAGTCAGAAGAAAATTTGTCTCTTATTTTAATTTATAAAATAATTGCTCGTAATTAAATAATTCAAATAATATCTATACGCTTACCTTTGTCAATAAAAAAAATCAAAACAAAACAATTCTAAGAATAAATATTTAGTCACATTTTTCCACAAAATATTAAACGTTCGAAAACACACGGATAATGTCGAACTGGAATAATATTTGATTTAATAAAAGTCTAATTTACTAAGCACGAAGGTGAACATGTTCTTTCGGATTTCAGAGTAAGCACGTACACTCTACACTGCAACTCGATACCGACTAATTTATTTATAAATATAGTATAGGTACTTCGCTGCTTCAATGAATCACAGTTCACAGATCAACCAGTTATTAGCTTGCACTGTTTGTAGTTTGGAAAATGTTTCATCCGGAATTGCGTGTAGCTAAATACGGTAACTTCCTTTATTTGCTTAGTGCATGCAATTACATGGACATTTCTGAATGTTTACATTATGTGCAAGTTGCACAGTGGTAGGTACTTGAGAGAAAACGCTAACGTATTACCTTTGTTCGATTTAACTACGCAGTGTTGATTGTTCAAGGTTGGTACTCGTAGGTAGGATAAAATTATTAATTTAGCTCGTTAAATTATTTTATTGCTATATACTGTATCTAGTAAGTCAGGTCGAGTGTTTGAGACTGGTGAAATGTCTGTCTCAAGGCTCGCTTGGTTAAGGTTCGACTCGTGCTAAAGAAATTTTAGTAGGAAACTCTTATACAAGGTAGGGCTGCCATCATTGCCATCTCCAAAATTGTTGACGCCCGACGATAACTTGAAAATCCCTGGACATTTGAATAAAATAGTATTTCTCTGAACTTCTTAAAAAAATTAATCATCTTTAATTCCTTTTTTATTATTTTTTTTTCCTTTTTTATTAATTTAAACACACTTGTTTGCGACTTATTTTGTAATATTTAACAACACTGATTTATAGTAAAACAAAAAAAGGAATAAGTAAGATATTAAGATATATTAGGGAGAGAGAACAAAATATAGACCGAGTCAGCGACACAACTGTTTTTATTGGTTTACCCACATCATCAATATTATTTACCGATACCACACCTCCCTCTTAAATTAACACAACTCTATATAAAAATACTATAAAAGTAAATGGTATATTAAATGTATGTATAACAAACAAAAACCAAAAAAAAAAGAGAGAGAAAAAAAAAGAAAGAACATCAAACTTCAGTATAAATCTTAACTACAGACACACTATTATTATATATAAAGATGCAGTGACACTCTATTTTATTTTGGATAATTTCCTGTAAATACACATTTTCGCTTAGGTCTAGGTTGGAGTGGAACACAGTTTTGTTCCGAAATCAAAGCCGGGTTCGAGTTGTCAATTATAGCAGAATCATGGAGCTGCTGAGTTTCACCTAAATCTTCGGTATGTTCGACGGATTTCGTAGGAAGTATATTATGGTCATCGACCTGCCCTGAATCACCTATGGTTAAATCCGCATTTTCATTGTTCGGTAAGGAGTATCTTGTTCCCCAACTAGTAGTTTTAATAGGCAATAACTGATCTATGTGACGCTTCCATTCATTCCCATTAGAAGTTCTAACTCTATAAGTGAGCGGAGTGTCTCTAGCGACGACCTCGGCTGTTGCCCACTTGTCGGCGCGCGCACTGTAGTCGCGAGCTAGCACTTGATCACCGATCGCGACATAACGTTCTGACCCGGGCCGGAGATGACCGGCCTGCTCTGCAGATGCTTCAACATTTCTTTCGGAATTTGGTCTAAGTGCATCTAACCTACTTCGCAAATGCCTACCCAACATTGCCACGGCTGGCGCTACTCCTGTCGTAGCATGTTCACAATTCCGATATTGGAATAAAAACTTCGAAATCGCCGTATCCACGTCCACCCCTTCATGAGTAGCTTTTTTGATAGCACGTTTCACTGATTTTACAGCATTTTCGGCGGCCCCATTACCGGCTGGTCTATAAGGGCTAGTGATTGTGTGCGTTATTAAATTTTTATTCATATAATCTGCAAATTCGCGAGATCCAAATGGAGGACCACCATCACTAACTACCTGTACAGGTAAACCGAAACGAGCAAATATTTCCCGAAGCCTGCCTATCGTCGAGTTAGCTGTAGAACTAGTCATTCGCTGTACTTCAATCCATTTACTGTGGGCATCGACGGTAACAAGATAATGTTTTCCTTGAAATTCAGCGAAATCAATATGTATTCGTTGCCATGGACGTGCTGGAAATACCCAAGGATGCAATAACGAACGCGGAGGTGCATCTCGCTGTTGACGGCATGCACCACATTCCCTACACAGACTTTCTATTTGAGAGTCTAACTGGGGCCAATATACATAATTGCGAGATAGATTTTTCATTTTAACTACTCCTATATGACCCTCATGTAGTTCCCTTAATATTGTCATTCTTAATACCTTTGGTATAACAATCCTATGATTGTACAATATGCAGCCTCTATCGATAGATAAGCTGTCTTTACGATTCCAGAACGGTTTTTCTTCTTCAGATGTAACCGTACTAGGCCAGCCGTTGATTATATAACGATAAATATGTTTTAATACATCATCCGCCTGCGTCTTTGTTGCTACATCTTTAGCACTAATCGGAAACGACTCTTCGACATAGTTAACATATGACATCGAATCTAGCCCTAATTCGCATTTACGCTTGTACGGCAATGGCAAACGGGACAACGCATCTACGTTGCCATTATCATTTGACTTGACGAATTCTAAATCAAAATCGAAAGATGCTAATTTTATTGCGTATCTTTGAAGGCGACTGGCAGCCGTCTGAGGTAACCCTAATTTGGGGCCAAAAATAAACGTCAATGGTTTGTGGTCAGTTTTAATTATAAAATGTCGACCGTAAAGATACTGATGGTGTTTAATAACTCCGCTAATAATAGCGAGTGCCTCTTTGTCTAACTGACTGTATGATCGTTCGGCTGCATTCAAAGTCCGGGACGCGAAACATATTGGTCGCTCCTCACCATCTGGAAATCTATGTGATAATATACTTCCGATGCCATACGAACTACTATCTACAGCCAAAACGAGAGGTAGCTGCGGATTATAATGCACTAGAACTTTGCTACTGGCTATAGCATTTTTAACATTTTGAAAAGCCCTATCACATTCTTTTGACCAGAACCAAGCACTGTTTTTACGGAGTAATACATGTAAAGGATGAAGTATAGTACTTAACTTGGGAATGAATTTAGAATAATAATTTATCAATCCGAGAAAAGATCTCAGTTGAGTAACGTTACTTGGTACTGGTGCTTCCACGATAGCCTTAATTTTATTTGGATCCGGGTGTAAGCCATGTTTATCAATAATAAACCCTACGTACGATATACTGTCTTGCATAAAAATACATTTTTCCATTTTTATTCGTAAACCAACCTCACGTAAACGACATAAAACTGCCCTCAAGTTGGCTATATGATGAGTCTTATTAACTCCGGTTACCGCAATATCGTCACAATATACTGCTACTCCCTGTAGCCCTTTTAATGTTTCCTCCATAAATTTTTGAAATTTTTCTGGAATACAAGTAAGTCCAAAAGGCGTGCGTAAATACACATAAGTTCCCAAATGTGTGGTGATAGCAGTAAAGGCCTGAGAGTCCTGTTCTAATGGTAACTGCTGAAAAGCGTTAGTCAAGTCTATTTTAGAATACTGTTCACCCCCACTCAACGCTGCAAACAATTCTTCGATACGAGGCAGGGGGTAAGGTTCACGTAATAATTTCGGGTTAATGGTAATCTTGTAATCGCCACAAATGCGTATTTCACCAGATTTTTTAATAACAGGTACTATAGGTGTCCCGTAATCCGAATAATCTACCTTACGAATAATACCTTCTGCCTCGAGACGTTCAAGTTCTAATTGTACCGGCTTTCGCAATGCCAATGGTAGTTGCCTTGCCTTAACAAACACAGGATTTGTGTCAATTATCCTAAGTGACATCTTTTTTGAGCATGTACCTAGACCAGAAGCGAAAACGGTCGGAAATTCCTGTCGTAGTTGATTTTCCAAATTAATGCCATTCATATGTAAAATTAAATTATTTATATGAATATTACTGATATTTAATATTTTCAGCCAAGATCTGCCCAATAACGGAGGACCGCCATTCTTAATTACAAATAATTTGAGATTCGTGGCTTCACGATCACCAATAGTTACATCAACATACATAAAACCCACAGATTCGATGACGGTACCGACATAAGAATACAATGACATATTATTTTTAACAATAGGTACATTATGAAAATGATTTTTATAAAAATCGACATTAATTACCGATAATTTACTTCCAGTGTCTAATTCAAAAGTTACGTCTAGGCCGTTTACTTTGGCCGGCACAAGATACGGTTTATCTCGCACACCACTCACATTTATATTATAAAAATCATTTTCGGATTCCTCATCACTATTAAGTTTGTGATTATTATCACGCCATTGCGCCGTATGCGCTCGATTCGACCTCATATTCGAGGGTGTTTTACACATTACCTTTAAATGACCTTTAATACCACATGCATCACATGAATAATTTTTAAAACGACATAAATCAGCGCTATGTTGTCGCCCGCAACGCCAACAGGTACGCTGGCCGCGCGCAGCCGATGTGTTAGACGACAAGCCGCTCGCACCGCGGCCGCCGCCACCCGCGCCGAGCACGCCAGCCGCGCCGAGCCCGCCGCTCGCACCAAGACCGGCGTCCGCGCCATCCGCGCGATCCGCTCTCGAACGTGCCGGGAGTCGCTTTCCTCGGTTTGCGTTAGAAACGAGGTGTAACGACTCTGGGCATCGTGATGACCCGGGCTGCTCCGTGGGCCCGACCATGCCAAGTACACCACTCGTATGCGAATGCCGGGCCGCCGCCTCCAGTGCTAACGCCAATTCCAATGCTCGCTTGTATGTCAAAGTAGGTTCAGCGAAAATGCGAGACCTCATATCGTCGCTTGCTAATCCCGACACAAATTGATCACGTAAATTTTCTTCAAGGTTATTAGAGAAATTACATGTACTCGCCAAATGTTTGAGAGCTTGAAGATATTCGCTGAGCGTTTCACCTGATGACTGCCGTCTCTGTCTGAACATATGCCGTTCTGCGATTTCAGATCGCGATGGTTCGAGATGGTCGCCGACTAACTTCACTAATTCACAAAAATTTTTCTTCTCAGGGTGGTCCGGTGCACACAAATCGCACATTAAATCATATGTTGCCTCGCCAACTAAAGTAACTAAAGTTGCAACATATAACTCCGATTTGATTTCGTTTAACGTTATAAATTGTTCGACGCGCCTGATGTATGCAGACCACTTTTTACTTGATAAGTCGAATTGTTCTATTTTCCCGATCGGCATTTTTATTTCTATTATTGTTAAACACACAGAACACTACTTTAACGCGTTTAAAGTATTTTTCCTCGTCGCCAGTAAGATATTAAGATATATTAGGGAGAGAGAACAAAATATAGACCGAGTCAGCGACACAACTGTTTTTATTGGTTTACCCACATCATCAATATTATTTACCGATACCACAGAATACTAACTAGTAAAATTAATTATTAATAATCTGCTCTTTCCGAGATAATATAACGCTCTCCTTTTTGGTATCAAATTAATTAAAAATAAAAATTGCCTATGCAGCCACAGTACCTACCTAATGCTCATAAAAAAATTATAAATGTAATCAACATCACATATAAACTAACTAATACAACATCACAACACAAAAAATATAAATGTATTGAAGCGATGATGGCTCTGTGGTAGCGTGTACGACTTCGCGTCGAGTGACGTGAGTTCGAATCCCTGCAATGAGCCTGAGCTTTCGGTGAAGGAAAACATCGTGACGAAACCATAGCATGGTGGTAGGGCTTTTTCTAATGCCCGCCTGGCTAGCTATCACCCTCAAGTTGAAAATCTGTCGCCAAGCATCAATTTTTAGAATCCTCGTCCGGACGCCTTTAAGACGAGGACACATCCGGGGAAACACGGTCAGCCATGACAGCCCTAATACAGGGCCATCTCTACCGAGGGTTCATTGAGTAGAGTACAGTGCACACAGGCACCAGGACCTGGGAAGTGCTGCAAGGGACACTAGATGAAGCTAGCTCGGAGCCAGTTTAGAGCAAACAACACACAACAAAAAGGGCATATGAGAGTCACACAATATTTTGCTTTTCTGCTTTAGGCGCAGCTCAGAGCCTTCTTTAAGCGTTATAAGGCTTGTAGCATATAACTCAAGCCGTCGTGTATTTGAAGTACATAAGATTCGCCATTTAACAAATATTGCCACAGCCAGAACAGTCTACTTCCAGTTTCCTTGTCTTATGGTATATTATTATATATTGCAGATTAGGTAAACACCATATTTATAACACAAAAGCGGGCAAATCAACATCGTAAATCACTAAAGAATTCCAGGAATTTAATAACTTAACTTTTCCCTCCTAATACATTCCACAATTTAATATTTGTAAAAACTTAGATAAGTTCGATTTTGTAAATGACCGGCAAAATTTTAATACTAAAAGTAAACACAAATTACTCATGTCGTGTTTTTTAGACTTAGTAAGACCAATAAAAGCTAGACTCAAATTAGACTAAAAAATAGGGTTGAGGTTACAAAAATTCCGACTAGGCAGAAAATTGGTAGGATTGTTCAATACACTATTATAAAGGAAATGTGAAAAGTCCTCATCGATCCGGCACGTGCAAAGAAATTTACTCTGTGTCAAAGGTCATAAAAACGGGTTTTTCGTGATTTTCAGCAAAACGGTAAGTTTTATCATAAAATTAGCTCAGACAAAAATTGTAGATCAGATAATTATCTATAAAAAATGTCTAAATATTTTTTTTTCTCAATGCCACCGTTTTTAACATATAACGATTCAAAAAGTTGAAAGAGTTGTAATCGTCATATGCAATGTATAAGTACAGCACGTATATATCACTGAAGCTGTAATACAAGCAAAAATATCCTTTTATCGATCAGTGTAACTTACACATATAAAATATTATAAAAAATTGCGTGCTTAGATAAGTTTAGCTATGCATGTTTCGTTAAAAATACTCGAAATAAAAAACAAGTGCGGCTACTCATCAACATCTTTTTCGGGTATATTACCAAGTTCAAGTGTGTCTTGGTTATCAGTTAGACCCAAAAGACTGGGGTTAGAAGTTGGTCGACAATTCATTAGAGCCAGTTCAAACTTTACTCCCACCTGCACCAGAAAAACTACTAAATACAATTTTTTGCAACTGTAAAAAGGGATGTAGTGCTAAATGTGGTTGCAAAAAAGTTGGACTGTTTTGTTTTGTAGCATGTACAAATTGTCAAGGCCGGTCATGCTCCAATGTTGAATCACCAACAATTGAAGATTCATTTGATGCTGACGAAGAGACATGCGATGTGTTATTATTGGGGCAATTTACTTACACCCAGAATGAAGAAGATAAACAAGGAGAAGAAGAAGCAGAAGTTTCTGATAATTTAGATTCAGATGGATAATTTATCCTATTTTTTTTTTATTTCACCTTTTTATCATTTTCAACCTTTGCTAATATCTGTAGATATTCAATAGTTTCAAATTAAACAAATCAATTGAATTGGCCTACCGGGGAAACCACATTAATAAAAACGCGCTAATTACACTACCTCAAAGGTGGCGTGGAAACGTGTGCATATTATGACGATTACAACTGTTTCAACTTTTTGAATCGGTATATATCTTTATCTGATCTACAATTTTTGTCTGAGCTAATTTTACGATAAAACTTATCGTTTTGCTGAAAATCGCGAAAAACCCGTTTTTATGACCTTAGACCTCGAGTAAATTTTTTTGCACGTGCCGGATCGATGAAGACTTTTCACATTTCCTTTATAATAGTGTATTGAACAATCCTACCAATTTTCAGCCTAGTCAGAATTTTTGTAACCTTGGATGTCTAAATAATTAACCGGCCTATTTTTAGGGAAATTGTGTTAGGTTGTATAAGATCCCAAAGCACTTTACCGTTTTTCCGGAGAAAAAGCTCAAGGACCATGTCAAGCCGGTTTTATTGCCAAAGAGTTATTATACTGTGTCATTACGGGAATTATAGTAATGTCAAGGGAGACTCCCTCTATAATATATCATTAACTGTAAACATTATTTACTCAGTAGAAAAGAAAACATTCGATTTTCTTGCTGGCTCTTCTCGATGACTGGAATGTTTTCGGAACCAATGGTAGTGTATTGACGTCCATAAGTACCTTGATAGGGCCAAAATATAACAAATTATTTTTGACTTAATTTAATTTGTTAATATATTTTTAATGTTTTGGTGTGATATATTTCCTATATATAAGTATAAACCTAAACACAACATAATGTATTTATTTTTTCGAACTGACTACACTGTTAACCCTTAGAGCCCTGAAGCCCCAGACGGCTATTACAGCTTCACACGAGTGGTGGTGCTGTCGTCACAGCTGGTGTCGAGTGCTGAAGGCGTGGTCAACAAACCCAAGGGTGCCAAAGTGGCCGCTACTAGGCTTGGGCTGTTGCCGAGTATACAAAATCGCGAGCTGACTAAACAACATAATGTCTAATATCACGAATATTATTCGATTCCCGTTACAATTAACTACCGAAGTAAGAGTTGTGTAATGCCGCCGAAAATAATAATAATGCTGTTGTTAAAGTAACATTTTACAGCAATATATCATTTAAATTAAGCAAAAACGTAATACGTATTATTCATAACAGCGTTAGAAAAAATTTAAAATGGCGCTAAATATTTTATTTGTATAATCGCCATCTTTTGTCCTTGTAGAACTGAGTGTTACGACACTCGTCAGTTCTACATTCAAACATCTAGATGGCACTACCTTTATCAAATCACGTGAGAGAAGCGCTATTCACACGAAAGTACCGTTATTTCGTCTCGCCCTAACAATTATTGTTGGAGACTTCGGTATCTACGTATTCGGTTACTTCATATCAGCAACAACTACATTACTTTCTATGCTACTCACCTATGCGGTCGTATTTTATTCATTACACAATATTGTGATGTTAGGCAATAGTCATGTAAAAACCCATTTTCGATGCCTGGTATCTACAGGTAACAGATTTGAAGTCTTATAACCTACCTATTATTTTAATACTCACGTAAAAGAAGATATGTACATATGGAAAGAAATTAAATATAACAGTCTAGAGAAACCGGTAAAACCGATATACCCACCCTCTTTGTAGATTTGCTGTTAATAGAATAAGGTTCTTCGGTTATCAAACGTGTCTAAAAACTAGATGGGGCAGAATTTTTTGCTCCATATCAAATCAGGATACATTTATTCATTCTAATCAATACACATTAGTTTTTGGCGGAAGCCGGGTGTACCAACCCCTGTCTAAGCATCAATTTGTTAGGGGAAACGGAGACCCTTCGAAAGCGTGAAACGAGTGTGAAAACGGTCGAACCCTATTTACGCCATGAAAGACACCGCTTCGAGTATTTTTGTAACAGTATTTTACAACAGGCTGTTACGAGACCTCACGCTAAATATTTACAGTTTTCGTATTGATTGTAGGAAAATAAAGAAGCTTGAAACAAAAATAACTTTTTACTTAAAATCGGTTGTATTTACATTTCGTCCATCGTAGAAAATCATTAGTGTTCAACATCACAAATAAATAAAATCGTACTAAGAGGTATTCCTCACATTATTTGTACATAGTACACGATACGTGATAGCTCATTCTTACCACAAAATAAAAGGCGGGACGAGATAAGATTTTACTCGTTTGATAATTTTTATCGGATAATGTCAATTTCCTCAAACGGAACAAACAGTTCCCTTCGGTATTCGACTACCAACGGAACATACCTTAAATGCTCGTCAAACCAAATCAGTCGCGGGGCCGGTCATCGTATGTAAAAAGTCATAATTCAACGCGTAACACCGATACCCCGCGAAAGACTGAACTGAGTAAAAACGGATTTTACAGGTATACAAAACAGGCGCCACGATTGGCATTTAGACACACGTGCAAATACATTGCTTGTAGGGTTGGTCTTCGTTCATCCAGTAGCAATGTACAGCGCGCAAACGGAAATTTTCCACACGGAGGAGCGCGTTGCCGTGACATGGTATCGGGCGGGTAATGCAGACGGCGGGGAGTGCGGAGTGGACGGCGGCGCAAATCGAACGAGGCCACGCGGTTAGCGGGAGGGGATGGTCGTCGCGCTCCGCTCCCCGCGCGCCGGCTCCGATCACTGCACCTCCCGTGGCGTCATTTCATAAAAATGGCGTATATCCTACCTATATACTAAATCGCTTTAACCTAAGAATCTCTCCTGCTGAACAGTGACACACTGTAATACCGAGTTGTGGTTTCTATGCTAGTTTAACAATATGGGCAAAAATTGCAGGCCGGTTTTTATATTTAATTCCCGCCATCACAGCGAGACGACCGTCGCGCTCTCTTTATCGGTCGCTTCAAGAACGGGCGGCCGGCGCACCGCGTGCTTTATGTGCGTATAATGGCAAAATTGTGAAGTTTTTCTATCTAGTACAGTGCCGTGCGAAAAACGCTTTGATCTTGGCGGCAAGTTTCCTCACATCGTAAAACGCTCCCCTGTTCGTACTCGACAGCCCTGGAAACGTTCGCTAACGCTGTTAAAAAAAATACTTAAAAATATTAGGGGAACCAGAATGCGTTCAAGTCGAACAAGGGTAAGCTATGATAACTCGGTTAGAATAATGTATATTATAATGAAATTCTAGAAATACCTGAAAACGAAGATCTCTTACGTTATTACATATTTAAAAAAAATCACAGGTATTACTTACACTAGATACAATTTATACACAAACTCTAACGAGAAAATGTACAGTTTTTCGACTTATGCGTTTGTACACCCTATAAGTGCGCCCGCATTGGCCTATTTCTATTCGCTACCCGCGCCCGCCACTTAAAACTGGACGCAAATGACGTCAACGTCTCCAATTTCCGCCCTTAACAAACTTTTATTTAAGAATTATAAACATAACATTAAAAAATATTAAGTACGTAACATCCCTGGGTAAAGAAATGAAATAAAAAATATTATTTATTATATTTATTTTAACGAAATAGTCGATTCATAAATTGGTTTTCGCTATTATCGGACATACCAGTCAGTAATTCTTTGGCAGACACCTCATTCATTTTCGCAAGTGCTGTCAGATTTGAAACTTTCGTCGTTTCAGTTTTTACCGCTACGCACTTCTCTTTAAGATGCATTCACACAAACAATAGCTTCTATAATTTGATTTCTTAAAATCTCTTCTGGTGAAAGAATTGATAAAAATCGACAAAGATTTGTCAATAGGTTTAACTGTCCACGTAATAATAAAGATATACCAACGTGAATTAAGCTACTTAGTACTACTAACTATTGGGACAGCCTTAGCTAACGCTCTTGAAAAATCTTCGTCGTATACGTTCACCACGATAACTTTTTGGAGAAAATACAAAGACCGGCTTTTTCCTTGTGATCACATTTTTCAAGGCGACAATTCCACCTATAAGTACTCTTGTTACTCTGTAGCCAACAAACCCAATTGTAATATGACAATCATTAAATGTTATTTTAACTTGGTGTTTTCTTTGAAGAATATTTGGTAAAGTACTTATATTTCGCCCCCATTTCACTGTGAGAAAATTAAAATTGATAATTTTGAATATAAATAGACGCATCACACGAGATGTCCGTACCGCGATGCACTCGATCTAGAATAATTAACTTTGTAAACCTCAAGATGGACAAGTAGGTAATTCTCGGCAAGGCGGGAGGGGTAGCATCTCTACAAGAGACTCGAAATGGAGCGCACTGTGGTTCAAATGTTGGCAATCCTACAAAAATTATCGTGCAACTACGCTATGTTGACAACGTATGGATAATATAGGCGGAGCATTATCGTACGTAAAAAATATGAAGAATGAATACCTTTTTCGTGAATTATCACCCTAAGGAGACTTTTTATATAGCAATTCAAAATTTTAGGCTTGTCAACTTTATGGCGATTGATTTTTTTGCGTCAAGAGCACCTACGGCAACTTTGTACGATAAAACTGCGCCCTATGATCAGTCACGAGTCATCTTTGGAGGTTGCCAACATATATTATAGGTGTCCCTATTATAATGTAGAAAAATATCACAACTTCACCATTTGACGGGCCGACAGGTAAACCTAGAATACAGACCGGATTTCACTTAATAAAGTTTACTTCCGAAAAAACATTTGTACATTTCATGACAAAATTCAACAGCACTAAGTCTTACATTACAGCGGCCGCCGGTGCCGCAGTCAGCCGACAAAACTAATGATACAGCTTCAGTACCGAACTTAAATATTATAATATTGTAAAAAATTGAAAATCTGCATTGAATTTTTACTTAATTAATTACATTTGTCATTTAAATTAGAACTGCACCCGTTTTAGGTGGGAGCGTGGTCGGCCTCGCGTGTTCCCAACTGTTTACTGCTGGGGCTCAATCACTATTTTTTTTATACAGTTGGGGCGAGGCGAGGCCGCGTCAGTCCGGGGGGCGTCACGACCACTAACACATCACTGTGACATTGTCCATCATAATGAGGTACGAGGCGTATTACGCGTCGTCTTCCTCCTCTTCGTCCAGTATGTCTTCTTCATCTGTAACAACAGTATTTCAATATTTACCGACATTATAACTTAGACAAATTGTGATTATACGTCGAGATATCATTATTTACTAAAAAATAGCTAAGTATTATCGTGTAAGATTTAATTCAACTCTGAATTAATGAATTTCATGACGAAAGACAACCATTTACTAACTAAACAATAATGACCATTTTCCAAAATACAATATGCAAAGTTAATACCAATGATTAAATTCAACGAATGATAATAGTACGAAATGTACTATGTACGAAAGTAATAACGACAAAAATCTTACTTTCGAGATCCTCGTCCTCTTCCTCCCCTAATTCTTCCTCATCTTCTTCACCTTCCACTTCCTCTTCTTCTACTTCATCATCGTCTTCTTCTTCATCATCAATCTCTTTCAAAAAATCTACTTCTTCATCGCTGTGTCCTTCTTCATCCCCGCCTCCGCCGTTTTCTTCCTTTCGCGCCTTTTTCGCTTCCGTTGTTTTCTCCTAAAACACATTTTTTTTTTTGTAAATAATTTTCTTAAAGTTAAAGAGATATTCATTACTGGCGTTTAGCCAATATAATGCAACACTGAACTGCATTAAGATTCTGTGAGAAAACACCGACATTTTACGCACGCTAGCTAATAAAAAAACAAGTGACAAATGATCATACAAAAATGTGTTGGGCATCAATAGGGATGTCAAGATTACCATAACTTAACTTTAGGTGATGATTATGACCAGGTAAATTAGTGGCCGTGTTGAATAAGCTACATAAAATTTATTGGTTATATATACAAAAATTTTTAAACTAATTTCGACTGTTTCGACAAATTAACTTGGCATGAATTATAGTATGCAAGGAAATAGTACTATAATTGTAATTTGAATATATCTATTATAATACGAATGTCATAATGCATTTTGTCCAGTAAGTATAAACTATAACATAAAGTAATGTTGACAACCCTAATAGTTAGCAGCGAGGGGAAAAGGCCAGCGCCATAATACAGCTTAATATCCCGTGGCAGCGTCGGTCGGAACGCGACCGTTTTATATCTACGCATACAAACTGTCTGCCTAGTCTTCATCATCATACATCTTATGTGAAATGACCAAAACATATAATCTCAATAACAAGCAATCTACCAAAGGCGTAATCCATTAATGTTTATTAAATAGTACGTACCTATCAATATAACTTAATCAAACATTGACCCCTTCTAAATTAGCAAGTGTTTCGACACCATAGAGTTTTGATAAAAGAGACGACACTTTAGAAAACACTAAAATTCCCGCTTAAATTTTATTATTAGTAAAATCGAATATACATCCAGAACAAGTGGTAGTAGAACAAAGGAAATGTATTACACAAACAGCACACCTACATGCAAATAATGCCGGGTCATTGACTAGATTCTATGCAATCCGAAATTTAAAAGACAACATTTATACAAATGATACAAGCGTGACCGACCCACTGGAGACAAATTTCTTAAAAAAGCGAGGAAACTAAAATAGGTACAGATTCATAATAATTGTCGGTAGTGTTAATAGAACATCCGTGACATATTCGAAGACATGGACAAAATTAAAAGACTTGATACATCGACAATCGCACCGGCCATGTTAACCACCAAACTGGCGTCCCGCTACGATACACGTTAGCCCGCCTTAGAAAGTCTAAAATAGCCATGATACTCTATAAAATCAATAATTCAAACCATCGAGGGCATAACATTCATGGGTACTTTTTCATATTATCAATGAGGACAACGATATTCCCGCGCCATGTTTTTTCTGCCAAGGTCATGTGTTCCTATCAAAAATGAGTAAACAAAACTAAAGAATTACAACGACCAATTAGGGAATCACACCTAATATAAAAAACCACATGGTCAAATAACGTAGGGCATGGCGTTATTAGTCTATCGATTACTTCATACATGCTAAAATAGTGCACAACCAACGGACAAATACTAATGTTAGGAGGGCCAAGAATATGCCGGTTGCGTTTCACAGCTACATACCGTAGGTCTTTAATCGACCACGTGTAATTAACCCTATAAATAATGATAATATGTAAATGATGTAGTCTATATTAAAGCGTTCAATAAAATGGCGAGCGATTAAACGAATACATTTGTTTGACATGTGCACTCACCTCTGCTGCCCTTTTCGCTCCTTTTAGATCACTTTTAGCGTCACCTTTGCTCTCATCGCTGACCTTGTCTACGGCCACTTCACTGTTATTTTCATTGGTACTCATGATTGTTCTGATTTTGATATTATTAACTCCTAGAATTGATAACCAACACGACTACCCGAATCCGACGCGCGACTGTCTGACAGAAAGAACGAGCGTGCCGCGAGATCTTTTTGAAAGTGAAGATGGCGTGGGCTTCTGCATATGCCGCCCTTTGATTGGTCAAATACGGCGGCCATTACCAAGCTATGACAAGCATGTGGATTGAAATGTTAAAAGTTATTTTTGAAATTAGATAGTATTTGTTCTATATCAGTTATTAAATTGATGTTGAAATCTATTTAGAATGTTACGAATACCTGGTTATTTCTTACAAACAGTGAAATATTTCGATTTTAAGGATAATACAAACACGTCAACTTTCGTTAGTTCTAAAATTATACACGATGTGGCGCTTTAGGGAAGCAGTAAATGGCGGGACATTGAAAAGCATGAACTGCTAAATAATTAATCTATGCTGCTAAAACGGAATTTGCAATTACACGATTACTGCCGAAAATTTTCGTTTTATATATGTATATTCTTGTAATAAATATAATATTCTTCATTGCTCCATAATACTATGACATAGATTTTAAAATGAGAACTGAACGTAGTTCTTTAGAGCAATAATAAGTTACGTTTTCTATGCAAGTTCACTTTTTTAAATAAAAGACTCATGTCAAACCATCATTTATTTACATATTGAGACTAAATAACATTGTATTATTCTCCAGATATTGGAGTTCAAAACAATGATGAGTTATTAATAAATTACAAAATAAAAGTAAATATGAAAACGTATGAATGTGGCAAAAGATAATTATACAAACATAAACTGCGATAATAAGAACAAAAAAAAACTATGAGCGAAAATCATGTTATATTTTAAACGTACTGTGAAATAGAAGTGTACAAGATGTAGTTACAGAGTAGACATGACATTTCTCAATAAAAGCAGTACTGAATACTGACCCGAATGTTAAGACATTCATATGAACAATTTCCAAATTTACAAAAACACTGCTTTCCATAAATTTTAATTGACAAAATACTGCGCATTTACAAACCTCACAGTATATCTTACAAATTATATTAATGATACTGTAATATATTCTTTGTCAAAATAAAATAAAATGTCAAAGATTAATGTATTTAGGAATTCACTCTTTATAGTGAATTCCTTTATATTAATAGACATTACACCACATATCACATCACAAAATAAATGTATTATTCGAACTCTACCTTCTTTCAGTTGCTCTCCTCGCGTTTCGAGCTATTGATAAAAATTCGATTTGTTAGAGTTATTTTATAAATATACTATGTACTACAAATGTATTTTTATTACTTAGGTAAAAGTTGATGACGTCTCCGTCACATATGAGAGTTAGGCTATCATAATACGCATATACTTTTAAAATGTGTTTGATTATTGCGTGAATCATCGCATTTTCTATTCAATATTATGCTGGTTTTAATTATGCTTAGGTTATTTATGAATTTATATATAGACTAAATTTATAAACATTCTGGTAAATATGACTTTTGCTAAAAAGCAAAAAGGTTAAAAACAAAAAAAAATGTTTAATAAGCAAAGACCATAAAATTGACCAAGATATACGATTTATTTTACGGATCCTAAATCTCAATTATTGGTCACTTTTTCTGGCAAACATTTATTTATATTTACATTTGTTACCCTCGAGTGATGTTGAGCAATATCACAGTAATATAGCATTACTCGAGTCCAACGAATGAAGGCGGTAGCCATTGTGATGTGATGATGTAATATAATGCATTACTTTGCGCACTCTCTATTTCTATTGGGATATTGTATTTAGTTTATTTCTAGTGAATAACAAATGCTAGAGCAGTCATGGTAGCAGAATTATATACTGAGTGTTATGCATAATGAAAATATTTATAGAAAATTTCGATATATATCTAAACTTATATTATATCCAAACATTTTAAAACAGACCTTTTTATAGTACAAAAAACATTGAATTTCCGACATTATTAATAGAAGAACACTGTTCTTATACCAATACTTACAACATTGATAAACGCTCATGAAATAGCAAGAACAAAAAAAAATCAATTTCTTACATCACATACGCAGGCTTATACTAACGTGAATTACAAAAAAGAAGCTTTACTAATTTTTATATAAATATATACTATATTAATATAATTATATGAAAAATAATATATCACAGGCATAAATATTAAATCAAATATGGCATTACATATTTTTGATGAGTTTGATACAAGAAGATAAGAACTCGCGCTTTATTTAGGTGATTTGTTGTAAAAGAAAACATTTTTGAATGACTTAAAACAAAAAATATATATTGAATGTATCCAAAGATTCAGTAATTATTGTCTAATAAACATTTTTATTATTACTGTTGATACAAAAGTGATAGAAATTTATATTCTGACTAGCAACCCGACCCGGCTTCGCTCGGGTAGCCATGACTACTAGTTTTTCGGACATTTTCGACAATCATCGTCATATTTCAGCCAATTTACACAAAACCTCTGATGAATTATACACGTAAACCTTCCTCATGAATCACTCCGTCAATTGATGAAAACCGTATTTAAATCCATTCGGTAGTTTTTGAGTTTATCGCATTCAGAGAGACGAGGCCGAAGACTGTTTTATAATAATATGTCATGATATAATTACCGCAATTCTTATAATATCTTTTCACCCTTTTGTATGGGATAGGTATTAAAAAGCAGTTTAATCTATTGTAATTAATTCGACGACCCTAATATACATGCCATATGACTATACATTTTATATGTCATTTTAAAACAAATTGAGATATTGCATTAAAACAGTAAAAAGAGATTTCCGTACAAGTTATAAATAGGTTGATAATTCGACTTGTCCTTTTTTAGTACACGGCACTTATTTTTTTTAATTTGACTTACCAATAAAATGTAATCTTTAAAATGGCCAGCCTTTTTTTATTTTTTGGCTTCTCCCAATTTCGCCAATGTCAAGTTTGACAGCTACACGTTTAAATTAGAGTTTAGTAGCCAAATGATCGGTGTGCTGTAGAATAAACACACGTAAACGTAAACACATAATGAAACAAAACAATACAATCACAAATTTATCAAAAATATTTTGTTATGGGATCTGAAGGAATATAATAAATGTGGCCGCCCTGAAAACTAAGCATCCGATTGTCGACGTATTCACACTTGTACGGATTTTATGGTATCAATATCATAATAAATTAAATTGTGATGACAACTTGTTGAACTACGTTTTGTTCCATCAATATTAATAATATAAATGAGTACCGTATTATTAAATTAATTATTGAAGTCTAGTTTCAGCTTAAAAGCCACTGTATTTACCTATCTATGTAATACGTTGTAATTGTTAAATTTAGTAATGCCCGTTACATGTTTGAGATGAACGGGTTAATAAAGGTACGATTTGTAATGACGGATATTGCATTTGTCTCATGATGTAATAGTAAAGATGTTATAGTGGGAGTGAGATAGCATGCAAACAGCCAACATTATTCGACATAGGAGTTTTATGCAAACAATTACATGTTCGATGTTTTATTTATCGATATCGATAAATAATTTTAAATATCGATATGCAATGTGTAAAGCTCAGATATTTATTTCGGTTTTTCGAATTCTATATAAGTGTATATATGTATATACTGTTTTGAAATTATAGTATTTTTGGCGCGTTCAGTAGAGGGTAAAATTGTGAGCTGCGCGCGCATCGTGTAACGGAAGTACGACATGATGACGTCAGCCATTAATGATAATAATGTTTTTCATTATACTAACTTCCTTTTTTAATCGTATAAAAACAATTAAACATTATTTCAATTTGCTTAAAATATTGTTTATTTATGCAACGTTAAACAATTTTTTACACAATTTAAAAAAAATAGTCAAATGTATTTACAATATCATCATTGATGACTGACTAACTTCATGTTGTTGTTGGTAAACGGGATATATTTTTTGGAGTTGTTTTTGTTCTGTTCCGCCAAAGAAGTATAACTATTACATTTTTTTAATTAATTTGTTATTTAGTGAATTGTAATTTAGTAGTAAATCAATAATTAACTCATATAAGTCTTTAGTTACATTTTACATATAACGGATTTATGTCTATAATTCATAAATCGTCTCTACAGTGATACGAATTATTCAACGATTGTATTAACAATAGTATGAGTTATTTCCCAGTAAATTCTTAATTAAACGGTAATCTTCACCTACCTCCGCAAATCTAACAATATGGCGTCACAATCACCAAAACATGTTAAAACATCGACGGAGAAAAGGCTATTTGACTAATGAGCATATGACAAACTTTACACATTAGTCAATAAAATTAACCTGTCCATATTATAAAATAAATGACTAATTATAATGACAAACTATTTGATAATACCAATTACACCGAATCTAGATCTCAATGCAATATCGATATTAACTATCGATTTAATCCAATAACACCACCCGATAAAAAGTAAACTCGATTATTTCAACAGTCTCATAGTTTTTGACAATTTTATTTTTCTCAATTATTAATGATCTTTTTAAATAAACGTGTTAACCATTACAGCAATGAATGATTTAAAAATGCGAAAATCGGTCACACCGTTTATTTTCAAAGGTCGTTAAAAATTACTTGCTACATTTATATTCAATTTTTGTACTTTTACCAGGTGACGTCACTGACCAGCGGCGAGGAAACACTGTCATCACAGAAAATCATTTAATTAGAATTGTAATAAATACTACGGGATTCTTCTAGAACTTTCCAAAACAATTACGCGTGAAATTGTTGTTTTTCAATTCAAGAAAGGGCTATTGATAGCTATGAAAGGCACATAACTGTTCCTAATTGTAAAATTTAAGGAGTTTTTTTAATGATAGTTTTAATGTTGCTCTAATGTTTTAAATCCACGTTAGTAGAATTTTAATATTTTATACTAATTTCTTTATAGTTACCTAGCAATCCATCTAGAACTTTCTAAATGAATACATCGTGAGATGAACCGGTGTCCGACAAAGGGACACCGATAGTGTTTCAAATCGTGGAATTTATTAGCAAAATTTTATGAGCGTTTTTCAAATGGCAATTTTTATTTTGCCGTGCCGATGGCTCCGCTCGCGTGGACTCCTAAAAAGGTTTCCTTTTTGCGCGGAACCCTAATTATTTATCCGAAATAAAAGTAGCCTAAGTTACTCTTTATAAAATCAATCTGCCAGTGAAAGTCCGTCAAATTGGTTTTTGTTATAGTTACGGTATATATTTTCATAAGTATTTAGTAAAAAGCTGTTATTTTGACATTACGAACAGACACTTCAACTTTATCATATGTATAGAGGAGCCGTTTGAATGAGAGTAGAGTTCGCCGCCGATCACCGGTCACCGATCGCGGTCACCGATCACCGATCGCGGTCACTGGTCACCGATCGCGGTCACCGGTCACCGATCGCGGTCACTGGTCACCGATCGCGGTCACTGGTCACCGATCGCGGTCACGGGTCACCGATCGCGGTCACGGGTCACCGATCGCACTGTAAGACGAGATCCGTTTAGAGCGGCAGCTAGAAGGTGGTGCAGACGTTACCGTCGAACTCGATGTTCCCGCCGTAGCGCAAGGAGCCGGAGCCGGAGCCGGCGCCGTCGTCCCCGAGCAGGCCGCTGTACCGCCGGTTCTCGCTGTGCAACGCGCTATACAACGAAGGTAAAAAATCATCGAACAACGGACTGCGCAACTGCGATATGCTGTTGTCTCTGACGACCTGGAACGGTACAAAAAAAACACGATTAACTTAAACTGGCTGACCCGTGCCTATATTACGAACATTCGAGAATATTAACAGTCTAAGAGCTGTCATGTTAGTTAAGCAGATTGTTCATAGATGACACCTATTGTATGTTCTTTTTTTACAAAAACATATTAGCTTTAAAATTATGTTTTAATAATGAATTATTATGAATGGAAATAATATATAGAAATATAATAATAATAACATATGGAAATGAAACTCCTTCAGGCACGGTAAGGAAAAATTTGCGTTACCACAAGGAGGACATGTAGAAGCCTAAATTATATAGCATTGATATTTAAATTCAAAGAAGTTTCGACTTTATCCGCATGTATAGGTTACACGAACATTACTGTTGTTACAATTAATCAAAATATACAGATTGAAGCAAAATGTTTTTATTACTGTTACGCTTTATAATGCGATATAATAATGCAACTTGCCAACACAGCGAACAGAACGGAACAGTCATATATAACCACAGATTACAAACACAACCAAAGACTACATAAATATAACTTTTAAATTCATAGAGATGTAATTGCATTGCTTTATTTTATTATTTCAACAACTGTTTTCTTGTGCCTTTTTGAAAAAAAAAACTTCTGAAGGTGCAATGAGAGTAGAAATTACAAGGGTATATTTGTTGTTCAACGTTTTTGAGATGTAACAGTCCCGACGCATTACTGACGGAAAGAAACATACTTGCTCAGAGGAAAAAAAGTAAAGATCTATTCTATAAACTGACATAAACATAATTTACATATCATAACCTTAAACTAAACTGCATTAAAGGAGTTTCACTGGAGTTTTAAGAGCTCTTTTTATTCTAGACCTGACCTTTAAACCTTAACCACCTTTAAACCACCAAGTTATTTTCACTGATTCTTATACGTAATACCCAGGAAAAATCCATCATAATTATACAGGTATACGGAGAACCCGACGCAAATAAAATGCTTCCTTAAGAGAATATATTGACATCACGTTATTTCGACCAAAAAAAAAATTGGTCCATCCCTTAAATTACGATCTGATATAGATTAAATAATTCTATAGAATAGGTCAAATAATAATAGAAACATTCGCAAATACCCTCTCTAATCCTTCGTAAGTGGGGTCCGTCTCGCTGCAGGGCATCCATATTTTAATATCTTTGTCTAGGCCGCTCGTCGCTAGCACCGGACACCGCGGGTGAGGCTCGATACAGTTTACCTGGAAACGATTAAAAATATTCAATAAATACGTACATAAACAAGAAAAAAATTATACACCTTACAAGTTATAACTACTTGTTTGAATAGTTACACTCAGTGTTATGTGAAATATAAGATCGAATGTGACTATCTTCTCCATAATAAATCAATAAGCAACTTCATTAGTATAGACTTTTTGTTTACAATATGTAAAAAATCTCAAAACGCGCCTAATAAGTATATTAAAAAAAGTGACATCGTGGCGAAATAAAATCTCAAAAGGCTTGAATATAATTTGAAACGGAATTAAAATCTTAGTACAACCTACGTCACACGAGTATATCGGTTTCCTTAACTACGTCCCTGGCTACCTGCGACATTTCCCCTCGTCAATTCCATTCGTCCCCTCTCCCTCACTCACCAATATACACAGTGAAAGCTTTTCAGGCTGCGTATCCTCCCAATGTATGAGGTAACTAGACTGTGACTAAATTCCCCAATAAGATTTGTTCATTTTCCTAGCCTCGCTTAGCGCAGCTCTGATAGAAAAAGGCTAGCGGAACTTATACATACAAAAATAAGAGATGACAGCGAGGAATGTGTGCGAGAGATGTGAGCAAGGAATGTGTGCGAGAGATGTGAACATGGAATGTGTGCGAGAGATGTGAACAAGGAATGTATGCGAGAGATGTGAGCAAGGAATGTGAGCAAGGAATGTGTGCGAGAGATGTGAACATGGAATGTGTGCGAGAGATGTGAACAAGGAATGTATGCGAGAGATGTGAACAAGGAATGTGTGCGAGAGATGTGAGCAAGGAATGTGTACGAGAGATGGTTGCATAACGGTGTGGGGAACTAGAGCTACTGGACCACTACAAATTTGCACTGCCTAGTTACCTCGCACATCTCTGGTGGATATACAGACTTATTCACTGTTCTATTATTTATTAGAGATTTCAGTATTCATGGATTAATAAAATTCGACCACGTCGGAATTAATTATTCACGATATAAATGTAAAGGACAGTCTAAATTGATTTAATAACGAAATAAATAGAGAAGAAGAGCTATTTCAAACGCCTACAAATCCACAATTCTATATTTTTCCTACATATAGCGTTATTAAAAATTTGTCAAGTCTTCATGTTTCTTCACTGTTTTCTTCATCGTCAGCCGATGTATTTACAAATTCAAATGAGTGAAAATCAACGTGAATTCCGAAAAATTCGTTGGTGCATGCCGAGACTAGAACCTGCGGTCATCGAATGGTTATTCCGCCGGTCTAATTAGCTTAGGTTGTTTGATCCTATATTATGCAATATTGGTGAAATCTTGCGTGACATAATTTGGTTATTGTGCATACATAGGAACAGTTGAAACGTGCATTTTGAGTTGTCACAAAAACTCCATAGATAGTCCTAACAAGGGAGCCACTATCTTGTCAGACCCCACTTTGAAGATTAAATAATACTATGAAGGGTTAAAAACATTTACACTGGCAAATGCTTCTGCGGCGCCAAATCAAGAAGATACTACAAATCGGTAAATACCCTCCGACACAAGTAAGCTATTTATTGAGACCATTCCAATGGGCCTGAACACGATATCTCTGCTTTAGAATGGTGAACAGGTATGTATCCAGATGATACTGCAGCATCAGCTCAATGTGGCCATGTTTTTCTAATATCATTAAAGTAACATCATACCAAATTTCGACTCGATTAAACCTTAAAAAGATGCTCACACCTATTCATAAAGTAGAAAAGAGCTGATAATCTTCAAATGACTTATCAAATTTTCTTGAATCATAGCCAAGAACACTCTCTGAATCAAAGTAAAATAAAAAAATAAAACTAGATTAAAATCGGATCAGCCGTCTGGGAGCTACGATGCCACAGACAGACACACAAATGGGGGAGGGGGTTAAAAATGAAGTCGACGTACCACTCCATTAGCGTCGCCTTTCATCCACTGAACGATAGACTCCGTTTTCTTATCCCACACGTAGATGTAGGAGCAGTCGGACCCGGAGACGACGTACTCGCTCTTGGGCCCGAAGAACGCTACCCCCTTGAAGGTGGCGCTGTTCCGGTGCCCGCCGTAGCGGTGGCTGTAACCCTCCTTCAGCTCATTCGTGTTGTCTCTGTAAAATTACACATTAAATGATTAATTAAATTAATTGAATAATTAAATGAAGAACGGCTCGACCGATTAAAGGTACTTTTGTTTTAAAATATTGGTAATAGTCCTAATTAGAATTTTATGGGAAATAAAATTGGGAAAATTTTCAAATTCTTGTGTATGACCTTCAAGACCATTATTTTTATCTATTCTACAAATCCACGAAATAGTAAAAAAAGTGTGTGTGCGATTCACACACGATAAAAGTGAAACTTCATTTTAAAAGGCATTTTCTATTTTATTTAAACAGTGTAAAATATACATACACACCGACATTTACTCTCTCGCTCTGGCTCACACGAAGAAGAGAGACCGATAATATATTGCTCTCTCGCTCTGGCTCACACAAAGAGGAGAGACCGATAATGCGCGATCGTTTAACGTTTAACGCTTGGAAGTCGCATAAGAAGTTTCACTTCAATAAATAACGGTGTGTGACGTCATAGTACTTACTTGTCGTAGACATCGTTCTTCGTGTCGAACAGGTATATCTCCTCGTCGTTGTAGGAGCCGAGGATCTCGGAGCCGTCGTGGTTGTAGACGGCGCACGTGAGATGCATTGTCGACAGGTGCAGCCTCTTTTCCGTCGAAGCCTGAAATTCAAATTGATCATAGGATCGAGGCAAACATCGTGTTGAAACCATAGTATGGTTGTGGGTAGGGCTGCAATCGCTTCAAATAACTTGAAAATCCCCGGACATAGGGACTAAATAGGATTTTACCCCGGATTTCGTAAAAGGTTTTAAACAAAACCTAGGATGACGACCTGGGTGGCTGGATTCGACTCGGTATGAAGCACTGAAGACCAGGTTCAGTGATGATCCTCAGGGGAGGCATATGTCTAGCAGTGATGAGATACATGCTGAATATCTTCATACCTTATGAAAGGACACTTTTATTGGGAGTGCAATGTAATAAACTCATATGAAGTAGATTCAGCCTGTGTATTATTAGTAAATGAATGTGAATGACTCACAGGAGTTTCTTGCAGGGTCGTCGGACAGTACATAGCGACCACTTTGTTAGATTTCCGCCTGTCGTAGACCCGTACGAACTTGTCCCGACCCGCGACCACCAGCTGCTTGGGGTCCAGCGGGTGCCCGTGGACGCTGTACAGCGGAATGGTCATGCTCTTCTCCTTCACTTGGAACAGTCTGGAATTAATAGCTCCGTTCCATTACATTATTCTTAGCTATCATCTTGCTATAATGGAGCAAAAATCATAAAGCTGTATGTCATAATCTTCTTCGGTGGCAAATTTCTTTAGGATCCGTCCAACTGCTTCTATTTGTAGTACATGGTACGGTCTATCAAAGAGCTTTAACTGTGCAAGTTTGCCTGATCTGGTCGACCCGCTCAGTGTCACTCAAAAATATCTATAGTTGATTTTACACCGTTCGCAAGCAAAGGTTAAAAAAACTGCACAAGTCTATTAGAATACACAGTCCGGTGCACCTTGTATGGCCGACGTTAAAAAGTTTGCATTTTTTTTTAGAAGTGACTATACTGTTAGCCTTAGGGGCCCTGGAGCCTTTACGGCTTTTACAGCTTTACCGGGCTTGGGGGCGAGCGCTTAGGGCACTCAGCCACGAAAGCTAAGCAACAACATCCGAGGGTGCCAAAGTGGCCGAACCTCGGCTCGGACTGTTGCGCTTATGCAATTAAGTCGCGATCTGACTAATTCCCTATCATTTGATCTAAACTAACTATACATGTTTCTTCCTCTTGGGATGAGGGAAGGTACATGTGTATGTGTATTTAGTGATCTGAAAAGAAGATCCCTTACAGAACCTATGTACCTATGTGGCGTGCATGTGTGTATGATGCAGTGTAATTAATGTGTGAAGAGTTTGTAAATAAATGTATGTGTATGGGTGCGTACTTGTTAGCGTGCTCGGCTCGCACGTCGCAGTGCATGACGAGCCCGTCCTCGCCGGCGGAGAGCACGGTGTGCGGCTCCGCGCTGCACACGTGCAGCTTGTGTGCGGCGCGCGAGTGGCACGCGAGCCGCCGCCGCGACGCGCCGCAGCCGCCGCTCGCAGGGCACTGCACAAGCCGGACCTGCCACACGACAGGTACAACCACATGGTTTATACCGGCTCTCAGTCTATTGAGCCTCCCGGCGATATCTATACTAGTACTTAGAGTAAATAAAAGTATTCTAGTGAGAAAGCACATCATTCAATTTAATACTCCTATGTTTGCTGTTAAAATCAAAAGTATTCGATATATTTTAATACAAATCAGTGAAAACAAAAACGTGATACATATCATCATAGTTTTTATTGAAGCCTCATGGAAGAAACGCTTATAAATTCCCATTTCCGTGGGAAATTCTGGATAAAAAGTATATAAAACACCCTTATATAGAAATGAAACGTTGTATAAAAATTTCTTCTCTTCTCACCTGACCGTCTCTGGCACACGTGACGATATTCAGCTGACTCTGAGCGTTCAGGTACATGAACTTGCTTTGAAACACGTTTGATTTGTGTCCCGTTTTGATAGTCTGCAAGGCTTGTCTACGCGCCCAGTCCCATACGATCACGCTCATGTCATCTGATCCGGAGGCTAACAGATGACCTACAGTAAAAAAATATAATTAATACCATTTTTATATCCAATAAGCTATATTACTAAACCTGTGGTTCTTTCTGCAAAGGTTTTTGAAGTGAAAACTACTTTAGCACCGTTGATTTGGAACTCGATGAAACAAAAAAGCGACAGTAAAAAGAGACAACCATATACATCTATAGGATTATTTAACCTACGAGACAATGAGATAGAATACATTTACATTATGCACGGTTAATGCAAGTCCTGATTTTCATGGTTGTGATCGTCGTTGGATTGGCCTAGTGGTGTGAGACGACCAGACTTCACACGCAGTACGCACGAGTGATTAATAATTCAAATACCGCTGATTTAAGATATTTATAAATAATTTTTAAACAACATACATTTTTTTTTTAAGTATTCACTTGTGAACTGTTACACACATTTTGTTTTTCAAATTTCCTGATTGATGTCTTTTATAAAAGATATTGATCACGAACATGACATTTAAAAACTTTGTATCTGTCCGTTTGTAGTTCCGGAAAATGATATTAATGGATTTACGAGTTAACGGAAAACCGCTTGAACGATTTTTATTGATAGGCTAGCTAGATCAATAAAATTGACAATAATATGAAAAAAATATAACTACAAGACGAAAATTATCACTGCTTAATAAAAGCGTGCGGAGCCGCGGGGTACCGCTAGTACAATATAATAATGAATTATTTTTTTTACCTGAACATAATTATACTAGCTGTGCCTGCGCCTCCGCTCGCGCGAATTGTGTTGCCTCAAAAATGCTTATTGTGGGTGATCCTTAGAAGATAGACATATGCTATCGCTGACATTTTTGTAGGTCTATTAAAAATCTACAATTACTTATGACATACGCTAATTTGACATATCTCTAATGGTTTACTCAGCGTAAGCCATTTAAGCGCCCCAAAAGCGTTTTTTTTTTTTACGAATTGATTCACCGATTGATTCCTAACAAAACATATCCTAAAACCTGGCCAGATAACATAGTTATGAATTAAAATAAAATAAAAACATGTAAATCGGATAAGTGGTTTTTGCATGAAAAGAACATAAACGAACAAAGAGACATTGAGCGTATGTATGAGAGAGTATAGATAGAAAGAAGTACATACCTTCAGGATGAAAATGTATAGAATTAACGCAGCCTCTGTGTTTATTCAGGTTGTGAAGTTTCTTCAATCTGTATATGGCGTGCAAAGAACCATAGAAGTCCTTCTCGAATTTTGTCTCACTAGTCAGTGCTCTACCGTTGGACAATGTTACACCAAGCTCACGATTTATTATTTCTGGAAGAAAGCAATTATTATTACAAATAATAATATACAGTCTTAAGGTATTTCAGTACTAGCAGACTAATTAGCAACCAGGGCTTGTAATGTTTCGTCGACTGTTAGGAAACGACAATCCAAGAGAGATAGGGCACAGAAAAAAATTCTTTAGATTTCTCTCTACTTGGGGATTATCTACACTTCATTAATTAAGCTGAAGATTTTTTGTTTGATTGTTTGTTTTTTAAACGCGCTAATTTTTTTTTATAGGTTTGACGTAGTGGCCATAATCTTACCTGATGTTAAGCGACGATGTGGCCCAAGATACACGATATAATATATAATTATATAACACGATATATACAAGATAGCACGCTAAACCTAGTGGAAGAATGGCTCTCAAGTGCAGCTGCCGGAACACAACTATTGGTGCTTGACGACAGATTTTATGTATTTTTGTATATAAACTTTTAGCCATTAAATAAGAAGATTTGCTTTGGTTCAATGTACAAGAATACTTAATTTAATATTTTTTTTAATTTACCTCTAAGTATAAAGTAATTGTGTTTAGGTCTGGTCTTGAGCAGAACTCTGTGCGGTTTGCCCTTGTTCGCGTTATTCGTGTCATTGTCATCAGCGACCTCGCTAGTCCTCGAGGAAAGTTCGCCGTCATCGCTGTCTGCGTCACTCGACTGCATTTGTATCATCTGATCAGAGTCGAAGGTATTGTTGCTTCCTGACGAACTCTGGGACCTGGATAAATATATAAGGAATTTTGAGATATTGTCATTATTATAACAACATGAAAACTAGATTAACTCTCAAGCTGATTTTTGGAAGATATTACGAGAGTGCTTGAAAACTCGGTGAGCATTTGAAAAGTACCTACTAGCATGTGTTAAAAGGACCCATACAAGTGACTTACTGTTCTTACTGTTGACTAATCGATAGCTACTATTGACTATACCATTGACTGGGCCGTAAAAGGCGTGCAACGCGACGGCGACGGTAGGATGTTTCTCGCTCGAGCTACCGTATCGTGAAGACCACTGTTTATATTGCTCGAGGCTACGTATTTTACTATGTAGGAACCTGAAGAGAGAACACTCTCATTTCTTTGGAATGTTTACACTTTTGTTATCGGTCGACTACAATAAATTCAGTTCGTAAGTGCCTTAATTGGATATTCCCTGATTATAAACATGAGTTTAGTAAATGAAATAGATACATCTTAGTGTAATTATTTTATACATGAATACCTTTGTCCTTAGATTTTTAATACTAATATTTATACAGCCATAAGTACATCTTTACTGTTAGCATGGCAGAATGTTGACTGTGATCTCTTTGGATATGAGATAAACAAATATCCAACATTTCAAATTACAACAAACTTGATTTCATATTTCGGCACTACGTGTGCCCCGCGGTTTCACCCGTGTTAAATTTATTCGACCAACTTTCCTCGGTGCGGCTGCCAACGCGCCTGTGTAGCGCCCTATCATTGTTCCACTTTCCGTACTTGCCCGCAGCTTGCCAGATTACTTTACGTTCATAGTTACTGTCTCGCTCCTTAGGATCTTAGCATCAAGTTACATAGTCTATACTATTTCTCGTGAATCTGGCTATCATATAGGTACAAAAATATTTTTTTTTAATCCGACTGGTAATTCCAGAGATTTAAACAAAAAACTGTTCAGCTTTATTATATTAGTATAGAGTTCAGATAGTTTTTAATGTCTTAAATCAATAATTATACTTTCAATTTAGGATCTAAGAAGGCACCTATGATTTCAATACATTACTACCGGCTCGGAATACATCCCAGTCATTGAGAAGAACCAACAAGGAAACCGATGGGGCTTATCAATTGTTTATATACCTTTTTTTTACATTTGTTTACAATTAATAGTTATATTTAGTGGATGTACAGAGAGGGAATTATTTCCAAACATCACTATCATTCTGTAATGATCCACCCTATAAAAACCTCTTCACATTAAAACCTGCTTGACACGGTTCTCGAACTAAATCGGTATGGTGCTTAAGATCCTTATTGGAAAACCAACACAAGTGTCTAAAATAATTATTGGTCTTACTAAGATTAAAACATGGGTTGACCAATTTGTTTAGTATTAAAACTATGCAGAGCGTTTATAATCTAGCTATGTTTTTGTGAACATACATTAAACTACATGGGCGTAACCAGGTATGGACAGGTGGGTAGCGTTCGGTATTGTCAGTAATCACTATGAACACTGTTGGTTCATCATGCATGCGCTGATGCTGTCAACCAGAAGCAAGCTGCATATCATGCATTGATCAAGGGTAGTGTAAATAAAGATCTCTCAAAGCAACTTAAAATAGTACCAAGTCCTGTAAGATAGCCCTCTTGCATGTAAGAAATCTCTTACATTATAAAACATGCCCAGCGCGTCGTCCGTTTTGGTAAGAAACTAGCGGAGCATCCAACTAACAGTCATAACTGTTGTATAGCTAAATGAATACAAGCCTATTTTAATCATCTATCACTGCCCCACTGAGGTACTCGCCCACAACCCTTGCGAGAATGCAACTTTAAAGGCTAGCCACAGATAAATGGTAGCAGCCATAATGGCATAAAAAAGAATTCCTTGTTTTTGCCGTACCCTGTGACTGTGGAATAATCTGCCAGTCAACGTGTTCCCTCCTTCTATAACAAAGGGTCCTTCAAATGATGCTTGAAGGGGTAATTTTTGGTAGCCAGTACGATGGTGTCTACTGTTGATGGAATCTGTCACCAATGGTCACCATTGTTTTTAGATTGTACAATACTTGTACCATCAGGTGCTATAGAATCATATTGCAAAGCTAGTATAAAAAAAAACAACATTATTTTGCCCTTGCCTGCCCCCCTCCCTTGGTCAAAATCCTGTTTACGCCCATGTTAAACTGTCATGAAAAATATTACCGTAGTCTAAATATGATGGTCTAATTGTAAAAATAAGTTTAATTATTACATTTTGTATTTGATAAAATCTATTTTTGGAATTCTTCATGAAAAAGTAATCACATCTTAATAACTAAATTATAATATTCATTTTGAATAAGTAAGTCATGATCGTGAATAGGATATTCCTATAAAATTAAAATATTTACACTGACTAGAACTCTCAAATCTCTTTAGTCTTGTTTACAATTTTTTATATCCGATTTAAATAAACATTAAATTTACATCATGCCAAATTTAATAATTTTATTAATTGACATTCAGAGGTCAATCACACTTTTTCAATAAACAGATAAGCATGAAATATCTCCTTTATCATAATTGCGATATTCCTGTTATCATTTTTAATTCTACAAAGACAATAATAGTTATTATTTCCTTACTAAAAAATAGGATACTTCCTAAAGCCATTTTACACACAACACACACACACACAAAGTTTGCATATAAATGGTACCATGACAGTTCAATAATGTAGGTAGGTATTAAACATGTTTTTCTGGAAAATGTTTTGTCAATAGAAACCCATATCGAGAAAAATCTGGAAGGAATTGTCTTGTAAGTTTTGTTCTCAAAAAGAACTGTTCATTAATTTTAAAGAATTATTATAATATTACATTCTACTTACACGCTACGTGAATCATTTGAACTATCATATAAATCAATGAATCTTTGCAAATCATCACTCTCTGTTTCAGAGTTACTGTTTTCTTTTTCTCTCACTGGTATTGGAGTTTCTTCTATAGATACATCATCTGAATCTGTAGATGTATTGTTGCTATCTGAATCCCTTCCAGGAGTTTTTCTTTTCCTGTAGTTTCCTCGTTTTGGACGTCTGAATTTTAACAGTATAGCACGGACATTACTGGTAGATGGCGCTGCTATCACCAGCTGGTTAGAAGGTCCTTCCGAGCCCCCTGCTGTACGATCATCGTTACTAGTGCTCTCAGATTTATCAGCAGACACACCGCTATCTGCATTCTCATCTTTACTACAAGAAGCTGTAAGAAAAAAATAACAACAAAATGGACACGAACTTTTTACGTCACGAATTTTTTTTCTGAAATAATTAAGATCAAGGGAATCAATACCTGTGTCTTTAAAGCTGTCCTGCGAACTGCCATCGTTTAATTTTAACTTTTTACCTCCGGATTTGTAACTGGAACATGAGTCCTGGATTTCTTCATCGCCTGATGAATTATCTTCCATAGTTATTATAACACGCACAACCTTTCTCAAAAAAAGTAATTATCCGAGCCGTACAAATATTAATTATGACTTAATAATTTAAAATATCAGAAAAAAATCTAAACAGATAAGTACGTATAAGACACTTTAGAGAGGCTAGTAATTTTTTCTTACAATTTGACGATTTTGACAACAAAGACAGACACAGGGTGACCATCTGTAAATTCTGTAATTAAGAGATCCTGCCAAGCAAAACAGAAAAAAATACGAAAGTGATGCTAGTTTTTATTATTAATAAATGATTACAATAAACATCATTTTCAACTCGCAGATTCTTTTACATTACATATATGCAGGCAATTGTACATTTACTTGATGGTTAATTTTATATAAAAAATATGATAAAGGAATCTCGTACATCTTTTCTAATATATTTATTGTTTAGAGTGTAAGTAACGAATCGTTAAAAATAATTGGCTCATTGTAAATTTGATTAGCACACTGGGATCTAACCACACAATATAACTATTTAGCAAAAAAAAGTTTTCTTTCATTCACTTCGGAGTCCCTAGTGCGCACCAGGCTTACAGTGAGGCGATGTTTATTGTTTGTTTTATTTTCTTTTACAATTTACACCATTATCTCATCATGAATAAACTATTTTAAATTTTATCTATCAATTTTGCGATTAAGCAAAAAATGCATGGTTTTGCATAGTGATAGGTTCTACAGGCAGGATACCTGCCTGGATAGCTACAAACTTTATGTTGAAAAATTGTCACCAAACACCAATAGTTTGTTCCAGGAACTGCACTTGAGGGCCAGTTCTCCCACTAGGCTTATCGTTTTGTATCACCCTATAATTAGGCTTAACATAAAATTTCACACTGCGCAAATGTTTTAGAACATTTTTTGTAAATTTTACCATATGAAGGACAGTTTTAACTAGTTGTCATAAAGTTCACACTTTAAGATAAGTAAAGGTTTTCGAAATCAATTTCGAAAGCAAATCGGTTAGGTTAAGTTTGAACCGTGATTATATTCAGAAATAACCAATTATTCTTTGAAAAATTCATGTTATAAAAGTGCTAGATAGACATAACATCAAAAATAAAAATAACTCAAAAACTAAATGTTCTCGCACTTTTTCCTTCTCAGAGGAGTTACCTTTCATTCTCTCCTCCTTTCCAGTCCCTTCATATCATCAAATTCAATGGTAGCTAATCTAAAGTCCAATATCGCTTCATAATCAAACTTATCCTGAGAATATTTAGAGCAGCTACCTATTACGATTCAAATGATCCTTTAAATATAGGATGAATAGCCTAGACTTAGCAACAGTGTTCTTCTTTACAGACGACACTTTAAAAAGATCAAACTTCACGATTAAAAATGCTCGTTTTCAGCTGTATAATATTAGAAACATTATTTGTAGCAAAATGTATTTTATAATAAAATACGAAACAAACTATGTATTCAGAACATCGAGGAATTAGTTTTAGAAGTCAGTTTGCAATTTCGAATTTTACCCTGCTTATTTATAGAAAAATCCAATGACTTTAGCGTAATGTTGCCAAATTTCAAATATGTCAACCGGATCTGCCCAGGTTCAAAGGAAGAAAACAATCCTGCCCAAATGGCAAGAACCTGTCCCATATGGTCACAATGACCAGAATAATGGTTCATATATATATATATATATATATATATATATATATATAGACACTAGACAGACAGATTGTGTAACCGGGTCTGAGATAGCTACTGCTGTCATTTTATTCAGTTTAATTAAAATTTACCAGTGTACGCCATCGATATTATAATATAAAGCACACAACGGCATACTCGTGCCGAAAAAACGAGTCAAGCGAGAAAGCGTAATTAAGGATTGCACCCCACTCTACTGTAGTGACTACATTTTTGGTACTTCGTGGAAAAAACCTTGATAGTCAAGTATTCGTATATATACTGCAGTCATTAAATATATTGTTATTGATTGAAAGGTAACATAAATTCGTTAAATGTGAACAATCCGAATTCTGAAAATATTAATGTTGCCCTCATTTTTAGCGATATCTTAAAGTGTTATGTGTTGGCCTTTAAGTAATTTATAAACTTGTGTTGTTTGGGTTTATATTATGTAAGTTTGGCGACATTTTACGTGATGTTGTGATGTGGGTTATCGTTAATCGTTAACTATTAATCGTTATACGTTAATTATCGTTATCAAGTAAAGTGGATTGGTAAAATAATAACTGGGTACATACACTTTAGGATGCTACAAAAACTCCCTGAAAAGTTTTATAAAAGGGCTTGTTAAAAATATATAGTCTTTTGCAAGACAACGACATCTGACTTGGCTGCATGGTCAAGGTACCTTTGGCTTTGCCTTCCACGAAGAACAGGGAACTATACAATATTTTCTATCCTTATAATCATAAAAGCAGGTTAGCATAATAAAACTGTACAACAAAATAATTATTATGCATTGGTGTTGTTATGCAATTATGCTCCTTAAATTTATACGTATCTGTATCAAATTTGTCTTAACAAATGAAATTGTTTCTAATCTAAACCATGCGATACTACTCACTTCAAACCATTCGGTCTCATGAGAAATATCTGCAAATTTCAATAACCTTTATTATATTTATATTACGAAATTTCAATTTCGTAATATAAATATAATAAAGGTAATAATAAGTACCTGCGGATGCGGGTACGTAGGTATTGCAAACTATGGGCTCAAGCGGCCAGCCTGTACGGATGACGTAATCCCTTTAAGGTATGTATTGGGTATTTCGGTCCGCGTACTGGTTAGCTCGCACCAATTATTAATACCAACCGCCTTACACTTGACAATTCGAGTTCAGAATCGAATCGAATCAAATTCGGCACTCTTAAAATCAAACTTAGCGCACGATCATGCTGTGGCTCGAATCGGAACTAACTTCGATCGAACCTTTTTCGTTAGGATCGAAAAATGCGTACTCTTGACGCAATCTGACAGCTATGAATCGAGTGCTAAATCGAATATAAACGTCCAAACACACGACATCAAAAAAAAACAACAAGATATCAAAACTCTGTCTTGATTTTCGAATCGGTTTGGTTTAAGAGATGCTTGCAGGATCAAGTTCGAATCAAAATCAAATTTGAATCAGTTTCAAGAGTAAGCCCCCTGGACCAGTATAATACCACAGAGTACATTTGTATGTGGTCTAATGTCATGTCATCTAGAGGTGTAAAAGTAACGAAAAAAAAACGTACCCGTATGTATTCGTTACTATACATTCAGTACTCGTTACTATCGTATCGTTACTCGTTACTCCTAATACCTCATAACATGCTGTTATGCTAGAGAAACAAATCGTTAATCGAGTCGTATTGCGTACGCGTACAAGCGTGCGATTTAATTAATTGTCTGAAAATTAAGTTACAGTGAAATAATTATAGAATTTCATTTGAGACTAAAACTTTCACTTTCGTTTATTTCATACTATTACATAAAATTTATGAAATATTAGTGGCAAAATTTTATGAAAACACTTTTTCACTATTATATCCTTTTTTTTTACTTCATACTCTGTTAAAGAAAACTTTGTTTTGAATATTTGAAATTTTGGCACCATAATGCGCGCACATCGGTTCAAATATTTTTGAAGTATATCCGCACAAATTACATATATTTTCATTATTTTTAACCAATCACGTTACGAATAGTTTGCGAACATATTTTTCATGTTCTTTCTATAATTTTATTATAGATATGACTGTATGTACTAGGTGCGGCATCGCAGCATTCATAATTTCAATTTGTAGAAATAATACATATTCATTACATGCCAAACTGCATTTTTCACTTTGCCGTAGTTTAAACCAGACTTATGTTTATGTTATAATGAAAAAGCTACAAATAGGCGTCCAAAATTATTTATTGTCAATAAAATTTAAACAGCATTTCAACCATAAATCAACATAAAAATAGTTTTGCTTAGATTGAAATTAAACATAAAATTAAATAAAAAAGTTTGTATCAATTAAAATGACAACAAACTCTTTTGTTCTTGGAATGAAATTAAACATAATAATAAAATCATATTTTAAACAAAACTAAAATAACAAAAAATAATTATTTCTTAGAACGAAATAGACTATATAGAACGAATCTCACAAATCATCAAACAACGTCATTTTCTTTGTACGTCCTTAAGTTTACGTTACCTTTTTAATTCGCGGAAAATACGCACGCATGCACAAAACGATCAGTAAGAAACGTTTCAATACACGCATCAACGCAGCGTTACATTGCGTCATTGAAACAGCGTATGTAACCATGATACGAAACATGCGAGTAACGAAAAGTATTCGTGAGTAACGTTTCGTTACTCGGTACTAGATGGCGTACCCGTTACTCAGTAACGAATACATACGGTTTGCTACAGCTCTAATGTCATCTATGAGAAGTAAATAGAGAATTTCATGGTAATGGCTATTTGTGAAATAAATAACTGAAACGAACGTACCTACCTATAGGTACGGCGGAAAAAGTTATACAAATGACTTTCACTATTTGGTTTCATTGAAAATTAAAGATCAATTTCGGAATTGTGTGATAGAGATAACCTTAAAAATGTTTATAATGTATAATTTACTATAAAAATGAATTTCAATGATGATATCTTATCGTTCTTGGATCTATTAGATCTTGATGAAGAACTTATAGATACTAGACTTAAATCTTTAATAAAAAGGAATGATTATACAAATCAACAACTACAAAACTCTCTTCTACTGTTGCAATACAAACATTTAATTAATATAAAAGAGAATACCGAATGTGAAAATGAAAGCGAATGTGATTTTATAGCAAAATTGTTAAAAAATATTAATGAAGAAAATTTGGACTGTATATGTAAAATAGTAAGAACTACATTATTACTTAATACATCTAGCGTCGTTAGCAAATCTGAACATTTATTACAGCAGATCCTGTATGATATTACCCTAGGTGATATATTTATGAATGAAGGTAGTAAATGTAACTCTAAAGCTTTGATATATCTTAAAGCATGTGATACTATCTTAGATGCAGTAATTCAAAATGAAAAAATAACATCATTGATGTTTACGGAGATACCAATTGAAAACATTCTAAATAGCTATGATGAGAGAGTACAAAATCATTTTCTGTCACAGACAGTACCTAAGTTGTTTGAAGGTGTTGTTGGTTTCAATGTTTTAGATAAATTATGGGAATATATTAAACAATTCCAAGATAAGGAGAAATCACTGAAAGTGTTAAGTTCACTATCAAGTTATTACTTACCTTGTGTTGATAGTCAAGAAGATACAAATTTAGAATCAGAAATTGTATTTAAAAGGGAATTTTGGGAAATCATACTCAATGGCTTAAAGTCAATTGATTCTTCAATACGAAAAATATCAATTTATTTAGCAAAAAGGGCTATTGATTGTTTAACATCATTAAGAAAAAATGTTACTATAGTATATGAGAATTGTGTTATATTTATGTGGATGTATAAAAACACTAAGGCTTTGAAATCTGCCTGGGATAACTTTTTTATATTAATAGAAAGTTTGGAAGAGAAACAAAGCAACATAGTGATACCATCTTTACAATTGTTTGAAGTCTTAAAAGATTTTGGTAATCATTGGCTAGAGGCTGCATTCAAAATAGGTTTGAGACATGACAACACACAAGTCAGAATGAAATGCATAGAGCATAGACTTAAACTTATGCCTACAAAAGAATCAGAAATAAAACAACTACTGGACGCCTTGAATGATATTAATCTGTTTGATAACCCTCAAGATTGTGGTAATTTACAAGACAAGATATGTGAAGCTTTTAAGGATAAATACAATTTTGTAATTTTTTTACAAACTATACCAACTATAAGGTGGTCACCAATACCATTTTACTATATAACTGATATACTAGCAAAAGTAAAAATAGATTTTGTAGATATTGTTGGAGAGAAATATATTGCTGACACAATCAAAGAATTAATGAAAATACCGTGCAATAATTTATACATTAGAAAAGCTGTTCAAATAAATATAACATATTTCATAGGGAATTGTTGTAAAGGTATAAACTGGAGAACCTATACTGAGATCTGTCCTTTATTTAAGCTTGAACTGTATGGCAAAGATGTGATTGAGACCAATCCTTTTGTCAAATTACTTAATATGTTAAATTTAGAATATGAAGAGAAAATTGATTTCTTTCATTTTGTGACTGAATCCCATAATAACATTGATTTCGGATTATTATATCTCAATGCTCATGTAGATGATACATTGATATTTGTTAATATAATCAATGAAAAAATAAAAAAATTGCAAGGAATAATTAGCAGACAGTATTATGACAAACTGGAATTATTTAAAGACTTAGTCTACTTGATGCATTTACTGAACAAAACAGATTCTAAAGAAACAGAATTAACAATCACTATAAACAAATTTATTGTTAAAGAATATAAGATCATTTTGCAATATATGCTATGTTTGTTAATAAATGAGAAAGCTTTAAGTTTGGTTGATATGGCATTACTGTTCAAAAACCTTAAATTTGACTTAGTTGAAGTAAGTGATGATGTTGCTGAACTATTATGTCAACTTTATCAGGCTTCCATCTTAGTACTGAATGATAAAAATGGAAGTTTAGATAAAAAAGTATTAAGTATTTCCAATATAAATTATTTCTTGGTTGACAATATTGATAAACATTTAAAACTTTCTACAAATATAATTGAAATTTTCAATTTACAAACTGTTATAAATTTTACAAAGTATTTTGAAGAACTACAAAATGTAGAAAGCACAGGAAGATTGAAAAATGTATTTTATGAACAAACTTGTGAATTGGTATATAAAATATTAAAACGAAAATGTATGGTCAATACAACAGATATCATTTGCTTTATTGAAGAAGTCTTAGATTGTGGAGGTTATGGTTGTCTAAAATGGATATTAAAAATTATTAATGAAATTCTGTGCACATTATTGACAAATGAAAAATTTAAGTTCAATTTAGGTGTGTTTTTGAACAGAGTGTGGAAAGAATTAGAAGAATTGAAATCAAATAATCAGTACACACCTTGTATACAAGAATTTGTTAACTTATTAACGCAAGATGCTCTTCTACAAAATCCTGATTATAACAACTTAGTTATATTACATTGTAGTAAGATAGTAGAACTGGCATCAATGAGAAATACACCACTTTGCTTTTTCATTATGCAAATGAATAAAAAAGATCATCTTCCACCTCACTTAGTGTACATTCTTTGTGAGATTTTGTTGTTTAATCCTCTACCAAGAAAAGATCAGAGGTATGTAATCTTATTTTTATATTATTAACAACACGAGAAACAAATACTTAAATTAGTTTAGTTTTTCAAAAACACAAAATATTTATTTAGTTAAATTTAGGTCTCCTTGGTCTCAGTAAGTGGGATCAGGGTGCCTTTCATGCTATATTGTCCAAACCGGGCAGTATTGAAACTCTTTCGGCATACAACTTCATTGTTTGGTATTTTAATTAAAATGCATTGATTCAAATGTGCTGATTTAACCCAAAGGGTTAAAGGCTATATACAACCAAGAAAACTAATGTATTTTCAACTTTAGTCAACAATTATATTCCTTTACATGGATTTTAAACATTTATCAAATCAATTTGTACTCTATGTATGATTAGCTAATAAGTAATTTTCTATAATATTCTGAATTATCCTCAAGGCCACCATTAGATCTGGTTAAATACAGTTTTAACTTTCGAGAGTGCACTTTCAAGGGTGTACCACCGACATGGGGGTCACCTAAAAATCCTGGTTACGCCCATTGGTACTTTACAATATACACTGTTAGGATTAGTAGGTACTCTTAGTACCGGGTTAATAACATAGGATAATTAATTATGTGCTAATGAAACTCTAAAGCAATGCCAGATAACTGTTGAACTACCTAGAGTTGGGATGGCATATTTGTTAAAACTGAGTAACAATAGTTAGGTATTTTTAAAATGTAAAAACGAAACCCCATAACAGTCTCATGTCTGACACGAAAACCTACGACTAAATAATATTGTTTTATTTCAGAATTATTGACAATGTAGAAATGGAAATTTTCAATGACCCCAAATATGTTCAGGATAAAACCAGGTAACAATATTTCATAGCATTGAATAGTATTTTGCATATATTGGCAGTATTACATAAATCCAATATAGTGGTTTCTATGATCTATGTGTTATTAATATAAAATTGTCTTACAGCATTGGTATCTATCATGATTTCCATATACAATATTCAGCTGTGCTTACACTATGCAAGATAAATGATTCTGAAACTTTACAAGCTATCGTAACATTTATAATAAGCAAAGTAGATGATATTTTTAAAAATAAAAACAGGTATCATGGTAATTCACAATCACACAGAACTTTCTTTAGAGCATTGCAACATATACTCATGATTGTATTAAAAATTGGGATTCAAGATGATGATAGGATTCTAAATTGGTGTATCGAAATGTTAGGAAAATTACCTCATCAACCAAGTGTGAGGATTTGCTTGGAATGGTACATATCTTTATACTTTTATATACAGGTAATTTTGTTGTCCTTTTTTATTTACCCTAATCTAGGTAAGCAAGATTCCCTTTTGTTGTATGTAATTTTATTTTTTCAGCCTTAGACATCAGCTTTTAAAATTTAGCCTCAAAATGACGAGGTGGATAAATAATTGCTTTTTGACCATAGACATATTAAAATATTTCTAAAAATTGTATATTTATAGCAGGCTGAATGTAATCTGTTGAAGCACGTCACAGACGGCGTAGATGCTATGATATTATATCTTATGAAAAAATAACGGTCGCCATACAATCCAATGGACTAACACGCGGGAAAAACAAAACTATTATTTAAACGACTCAAGTAAAATCATTAATAACAAATTAAATAATTGTAAAAATTAGCAATAAGTAAATTTAATTCTTGTAATATATGCTTTAAAGGAGATACAAATAAAATATATGCGATCAGCTATATCAGTCCCCATTTTCGAATGGTAATGTTTGAAATAGTATACAAAATGAAATTAATGAAATACAAATAAATAAATGTTCATAATATAATAGGTACTTACATATTATATGACCTATACACTTTTTACATAGGTCATATACAAAAGTATATATAAATACATATTTTTTACTTTCAATTAATCGATTGTTTATCAATTATTTCGTAGTACGGAATATAAGCCCGTCGAGCGACCATAACAAAAAAGAAATCATTCATAGCAGCTTGCGTAGATTGCTAAATTGAGCTAAAAATAAGCTTATTTGCTCAAATCTCTAAAGTAATCACATAAATACCCCGTATTTTCTTTATTGGAAATAAACTATTGATAGTTTTATCGCAACGATCAATTTCTCGATTTACTAATGATGATTTATTAATCGATGCTATACCAACACTAGCTGCGTTTTCATCTACGTCACGAAGACCACATCTTTTAGAATGTGCTAATGCAATTTGCATATCGAATTCAAAATCATTATCATCGTCTGATGAGCTTTCTAATAAATCGCATAGTAAAGTCGTGATACTCATATTTAATAATCCTGTAAATGATATCTAAGCAGACTTTTAAGAGACTGAAATTATTTCATATATTAACGTATCTTAGCCTTTCGTGATACTTTAAGTAGCAATATCGTAACATAAAATATAATTGTATCTACATCGTGGTTGACGTGCTTGAATATACAGAGAGCTGGTTATATAAACACCCTTAGCCAATTCTTAGTTTACAGATTTCCACGATGCAAGAACCTTACTTCTTACCGGTTAGATTGAGGAACAGAATTTTACACTTTTTTCATTACAGCCAATGATGACTCTAATATCAGTCATTGTATTATTATTAATTCTAGATAAATATCATACCTAATTTCAGAAAACTGCAATCACTGAAGTCATTTTACAAGATTTCAAATCGAAGAACGTACCGTTACAATCACAGTTTATGGTCATGTACTATCTGATGAAACATAAGCTTTTAGTTGGAAATTATACAAATAAAGAGTATAACTTAATCATGGACTTTCTTCTGTCATATACCATGGGGCACATGTTCAACATAAGATTACACGCTCAATACTTAGCGACTAAATTGTACAATCTTAACAAAATTAATGCAAGTAAATATGCCTATACTATTGACATTATAAAAGGAACATTTACAGAAAGTTGTAAAGATAAGAATTTCGTTAAACTTCAAAATGATTATTACGTTAATAATTTTGATATAATAAGCAATTTAACGCCTTATTTCATTTACGAAATATTACCAAAGTACGACATTAAACTCGATGTTGTTAAAGATTCAAATTTTATTAAATGCGTAATGAAAGATATTGATGGAACACTTAGGGTAGCAACTGAGACTGAGAGCACTTTTAAAAAACAGTGGCTTATACAGCGAGTTCCAGATGTCGAATTAGAGAGCTTAGAATTTAACTACATAAAAGAGTTAAAAGCAAATGAAGACATAGATTCTGTTGGGACCATACAAAAAAAATATATTCCGTGGAAAAACATGACCGATGTGAACTCACATGATGATATTGGAAAAAAGGTAAGATAAACATTGCAATTTATTTATGTTTTTTCTTTCAATCTAATAATATGAAGTATGCAATTCTTGTACATTCCTATACATATGTAACTGGTTTCTCGGAAAGGGAAATAAGGATTGGGGTGTAATTTTGTACTTAGATAATGTTTTACATTCCAAGTTTATCTAGATAAGTGTTTTTTTGTTGTTAGAGAACGAGCCAAGTTCGTTCTTCCAGTTTTCTATTTATACTATAATATAATAAAGCGGAAGAATTTTTTGTTTGTTTGTTTAAACACGATAATCTCTGAAACTACCAGTCGGATTCGAAAAATTCTTTTTGTATATGATAGCCAGATACACAAGGAATAGTACAGGCTATCTAGCATTATGCTACACCTCTCAGCTAGCCTTAAATTTTGATTTTTATTAAGTAAGTCGGAATAAATAGCGCAACCTAACTGCTTTATCCGCGTGCGCTGGAGTAATGGTTAGTGATACGTAAGTAAAATGTTCTACAAAAATATTGCTCCGTAGTACATCTAAAAAAGTCTACTTTACCATATGCCTATCTCATATAGGTATATAAGTCACAATAAGGTATTCTGTGACAAAGTTTTATTGAAAATTGAAACGTGATTTAAGAGTATTATTATTAGGCATGGCATATTTATCCTTACGAACGAAAGTTACTTCATCATCAAGACAATTTTATGGAGATAAACTTTGCCCTTTATAGCATGTTATTGCACGAATAGTTTGGGAGATAGTGTAAAATTAAAATAATTCAACACTCGACTCGGGTTTATGACTATAGGTGTGGTGGCGTGAACTATCCGTGCGAGTTGTGATGTCATAACCCTGTCCGCCCAATAAAAATATTGTCTACATTGAAGTATTATAAAGACCGCGAGTCACAGCTAGTGTAATATAAAAGCTACAACTGGATCATTTTATTTGTGAATTCACAGAGAGTAATTACCAGCGATTTGATAGTGGTGGCCTCACTGGTAGATAAATTGCCGAACTTAGGTGGCATGGCCAGAACGAGCGAAGTGTTTGGAGTCAAGACTTACGTAGTTAACAGTTTGCGACACCTGCAAGATAAGCAATTTCAAGGACTTAGGTGAGATTTTTTTTATATTTTTTCTGTTTTATTTTGCATATTTAATATTAAATAAATATTACAAAGATAGATCGGACCTATTTTCCTTGAAAATAATGATTTGTAAAATTTCACACAAAATTAAACAATAACCGTACGTCCCCTGCGGAGGGAACGGTGGTTTCGCGGGCGTGGGCGTGAGCACGCATATGTTGCGGGAGCGGACGCGTAGAAATTGTTAGCTTTCTAGATGTCGTCATCGGGATCGACAAAGATATTTCGCGGACGGCGTTTATAACGTTGGCCAACGGGGATCGAGTTATTTGGGATGTAATTCGCAGTGGCTTTTACGAATGGATTGGGTTGATTTGAAGCGCTATCCAAATATCTCCTAGTGAGATATTTCACATAGGCTTCTATCGAGGGAAGACCCCTTAAGGCTAACAGTACAGTCAGATCGAAAAAAAAACCGTAAGATCTACTTCCGCCAGTACTAGGGGGATTACAATAGTGGTTAAAATAAAGTAAAAAATGTGTATTTTATGTCAGTGTGTCAGCGGAAAGATGGATAGATATCGAGGAAGTGCGACCTGGAGGACCGCTCAAGGAATATCTGATGAGAAAAAAAGCAGAGGGATATTCCATTGTCGCCGCTGAACAAACATCTACCAGTTGTGGTCTTCAGAAGTTCAAGTTCCCAAGAAAGACTTTACTCCTACTTGGGTAAACAATTTTACTTTTTATTTATATATTATTTTATGAGTGAGAAAAGCAAAGCAAGATCGAATTCACAAAGTCAAAAGTAACATCTTTAATAACAGTAGGCATAAATTTTGCATTCTCAATTTATCCTCTAAGCAATATAAGGAGAAACATTAATAAATGTAATATATATATACGTTATTGTTTTGTATAAGGCTTCAGCTCTAATTGTAGTCTCTGCCAGTGTTGCCTAGGACCATGGTTCACAGGATGCCCCTCACTTTATTTGCCACTAGCTGTGGACTACTAAAAACTTTTTTTTTCGGAACCCTAATAATTTTTCTAAAATAAAATTAGCCTATTCTAGTCCTTATAATATCAGCTATCTGCCAGTGAAAGTCCCGTCAAAATCGGTCCAACCGTTTCTGACATCACCTGGAACTAACAGACAGACATACCCTCAGAGACAAAAATTTTATAAATAGGTGGTTTTTGTTATAGCTACCTTGTATATTTTCATATGCATTTAGTAAAAACCTGTTATTTTGAAATTACAAACAGACACTTCAATTTTATTATATGTATAGATTTATTTTGAAGCAGTGATGGCTCAGTGGTAGCGTGTATGACTTCGCGTCGATCGACGTGAGTTCGAATCCTTGCAATGAGCCTGAGCTTTCGGTGAAGGAAAACATCGTGATAAAACTATTGCATGGGGATAAAAGTTTTCTAATGGCCGCCTGACTAGCTACCACCCTCAACTTGCAAATCTGTCTCCAAACACCTGTAGGTGTGTTCTGGCAGCTGCATTTGAGAGCCAGTTTCCTCACTAGGCTTTGTGTGAAACTATCTTGGGTCATATTGTCACTTAACATCAGTTGAGATTGTGGCCCTAACGCTAAAACAATATATGTAAATTAAAAATAATAACATAATTCATTATTGTAAGTGCTATCAATATATCTACTATATTAGATGCCTTTGTTATTTAATTGATATCATTTTCAGACATGAAAAAGAAGGTGTTCCTTGTGATTTACTACCGATAATGGATTATTGTGTGGAAATACCCCAACAAGGTTTCGTCAGGTCACTAAATGTTCACGTCACAGCCGCCATCTTTATATGGGAATACGCAAGGCAAAACATACTGTAATTGTACATTTTTATATAACTTTTGCTAACATTACTTTAATAAACTACATATAAACACTTTTATTCATTTATTGAAAAATAAATTATTATACTGAATCCCATCCTACATAACCTATGTAACTAAAAACAGGGATAAATGAAGCTTATTTTCACGAATTGTTAGTTTGATAGCAACCATATAAGTACATTATTCCTAGAACTATTGTGGAATCAAAAACAAATAAAAATAAATATTCGCTTTTGTATTACAAAAAAAAAATAGATTAACAATTAACATTCTTTACTTCAGGGAGACAAAATAGTTTTATAATCTTGGGTAACAATGTTATTTTAACAGGTTTTAGATCAAACTCTTCTTTGTCTATCTCTATTATGATGTCTTTGTCAGATTCTTTGGGAAGTAATTCAATAGTCCTTGCATATATTGTATTTGATTTTTCATTCTTCTTTAACCTGTTCCAACCTTCAGACACGAAATCAACGTAAGAGTAACTACTTTTACCTAAAACTAAACTTAAAGCTGGGACTTGAATTTTTGCTTCAATATTTTGCGTTTTTATCTTGAAATCACAGGTTTTGAAGCAGAGCTCTTGTACTGACAAGCAGTCAGGGTTCAGTGCTCGAGTTTGTTCTGGTCGCGGTGCTGCTCGGGTGCTCGGCATGAAGAAAGCCCATTTGCTTTTAATTTCTGGTTTTCTGGCAACACAATTGCTACACCCCGCGCAAGGAGGTGTATATTTTATTGTACCGCTACAATTCCATGTTAGCGAGCTTTTGTAGCCATTAAAAATAAACGCAAAATACTCTCGAAGTGGCCCAAAGAACCAGTACTTATCTTTCCTAGCTAAGGTGTCACGGAAAGCACCCCATTCCATCGACGCCATTGCGTATATTGGTTTACTAGGTTCTTCATCATCATTTGTTATTGGCTCTATTTTCATTGCATCTTTCCATACAGTACTGCCCTGGATGATAGCCATGCTCGCATCAACTAATTGTTTGACTTTCTCAACTCCCTTACCTGTCGGAAATAATGTGTTGCCAACCGAGTTTGTACGGCCAAGAGGTAAGATACCCACAGGAAAACGATTGGCTTCATCATTCCTCCTTAAAAGACCTGGAATATTTTTAGTTAGTATCAAAAATGAACAAATATAATAGTTTTTCTATAATGTGTTTCTAAACTACAGTAGGAAATGGAATTTGAGATATAAAATGTAAACAAGAGTGTATTGCCAATTCAAATAATAACCGCATTTGTGTGATTATTTGAAAAGTATTAAAATTATATGCATAATTGAAACACCTAAAACAAAATATTCTACATAGATTTCAGCTTTGCGGTGGCGTAAAATATGATCCAAAAATAAAATATAATTGTTTGATATGAAATCGTGAAATTTTTTCGTGATACTTCCAATAAGGCAGAATCTCTAAACATTCGGCTCTTTTTAGCAAAAGAATGAATAAAATAATTTCTCCTTGATTAAAATTTCTGGATATTTTATTTATGTTAGGTAAAAATTAAAATCGAAAGAATTATCAAATAAAGATATATTAACATATTGTTAATAAAATTCTTTTGTTTATATATAAGTGACTAGCTGTGCCCGCGACTTTGTTTGGGTGGACTTCAGAATTGGGCCTTTACCAGGATAAAAGTATCCTATGTCTTAATCCGGACTATAAGCTGTCTGTGTGCCAAATTTCATCTAAATCCATTTAGCCGTTTATGCGTGATTGAGTAAAAACAAAAAAACTCACTTTCGCATTTATAGTAAGGATTAACAACAGTAACTATTACAGTAAACAGTAAATACGTAGTTATTAACAATTATTGATAATAATAGAGTATTAAATCTAGTTAGAGATAGCAGTATTATTGAATAACTAATATAACAGTCAACCACAGCATGCGTCAAATTAGGCAAGTTAATGGTAATAATTAGAATACATTATTATAATATATAGAAAAATCATTGAACACACAAGTTCAAATAATAGATAAAAACAATCAAATTTCATATAAAACTTACCATATTAAAGAAATAAATCTACATGGTTAAATTATTAAGAATTGTAAAAACTGTTTAGGTAAATGTTGACTATCCCTGAAATGCCACTTTGACAGTTACATTTGTTTGTTTACATTTTATTTCAATTTCTGACTATAATATGGATGTTCTTTTGCTTGCCTGACTAGCTACCACCACAATGTTGAAAATCAGTTATCTACAGTACACAATATAGCAAATTTATAAGTTTAGCATGTTACCTACATCTATAGCTACATCATTTAACGTAATGTGGATATATTGCAATTAAAATTAAAATATAGTCAAATAAAGTCAATAGTTAATTAAGTATTGTCACCATTATATACAAATATGAAAGGAATTATTACCCACAACAAATGGATAATGAACCCCTAAGAGATTTGACTTGTCTTTTGGACATCACCTTGGAAGGAAATACCATAAAGAACTATCTTCCCTTATACACTAATGAACTAACATAGTAGGAGTATTTATCAGAACACTTAAAAAAATAGGTATTGATGAGTAACAGCTATCTGGAAAGAGATAAAGCTGTTTCTATGTACATGTTCCACAGACTTGAGTATGAATATGATATAAAACTAATCTGTTTGAGTTTGGAACATGTTTTACTGTATTCAAACGTAACAATGTTTACTTTATTTAGAAAGAGATAGTACCATATAACAGGTGTTATTTTGAAACAGAATACCGGAAGTGTTATTTCTCTGGAACTTGTTTCTTATTTTACCTATTATCACTCCCCCCCCTAACTCATAATAGAATGTAACTGTACCAGAAACCTAATTATAATCTTCAACCACAATACCATAATTTTCATACTGCTTATGATGAGAATCAGAGATTCTGATAGTTGTTCCAAATCTTATCACTTTAAAAATAGGATCCATGATCAGTATATTTATACATTACATTACACATACACACATTAGATACATTCTACAATAAGGTATAAATATCAGTAAATGAGCAAGAACAGTAGTAATTTGTGAAAACTTTTAATTAAAACAACTATTCTGGTTATGGTAAGTCATCTATGTCGTCATATAGGAGCCTAATAAAACAAAAAATGTGCAACTATTTCTAAACAATATATAAGATAAGAATTGAGTGAAACATATTTTGATAAAACTATAAATGGTATTGTTTGATAATAATTACTTACCAGTAACAGTTTCAGACAGTGTTCCATCCCCTCCAGCAACAATAATAGCTTCTGTCCCACGCAAGGTCTCCACAATCTCTTTGGCGTTTCCTTCTGAAGATGTATGTATAACATCTATTTGTAGCCCAGCTAAATGAAAAAGTGGCTCACAGTACTTCTCAAAGTCTTTCTTTGCTTTCCTCTTGTTTGCTACAGGGTTTAGTATCACAGTCATAAGAGTTGGATTCCTCTCCATGGGAATGACAACCTCTCCATACTTAGCTGCTTCTTGGCATGCTGCTCTCATTACTATATTTATTCTGTCAAAGAATTTTAAAACTTAGGTACAACTTACAGAAATATTTAATTTTGTATGGGAAACAGATTGCTACTTCTTTATGTACAATGGAAAAGTAAGTAGAAACATATTTCCACTGATTTCATGTAGATATAGTTTATTTTTAGTAGAAAGTTATAACTAATACAATCATTTTATTGATAACCAACAGTGAAAGTCTAAATCTATACAAAGAAATAAAATTGAAAAGTCTATATTTGTAATGTCAAAACAACAGTTTTTTACTAAATGCATATGAAAGTACATATATACGATTCTTAGACCAAAAAGGCTTTTTTTATTTTATTTTCGTCTGATTGTTCCGGGTTGGGCCAATTTAGATGGGACTTTCACTGTCCGATTGCTGATATTATAAGGAGTAAATTAGCCCCATTTATTTTAGAAAAAACGGTGTTCGGCGTAAATTGAAATCAATTCGGGAAAACTATGATTTAACGAAATGACGATGATGAAATGGCTTATGCTGAGTAAAGCATAAGAGATGTATCAAATTAATGTACTACATAATAGTATATTGTAGACCTTAAAAACCTACAAAATAATATATCTTCTAAGGAACACCCACAATGAGCTTTTTTTTATAAAATAAATGGGAGCGGTGAGTAGCACAATTTGTGCGATGGAATTAGTAGTCGATGCGAGCGCAACCGCGGCCACACCTAGTCATAATTATACCAATGAAGCACATTTTTTTTAACTCAAGCTAAAGGTAATGCCTATATAACTGTAATAATATATTATTATACTTTTTTACTATAATATATTATTTAATAAAACATAACGAGATCAGACTTTTAAGGAATGGGCATTATAGGTTATATTATTGTTATTAGCTGGCGATTGCAATATCGCTAAAAATATGTAAATTCAAAGAAATTGTAAAAAAGAAAAATTACAGAACTATCAATGGCTAATGACAAATTTATACAAAATAGACACATATGCATGTCTTCATTCTCGATTTTAAAACACAGATTCATTTACTATAAACGTAAAACGTAATGTTATTATTTTTACTTACTCATATTTTTCTTTAACAGTAGCTCCACCGTAATACAAAGCGATAACGCCAAGCACTGATTTCTTCCAATTATTACGTACTGTTTTGGCGCATTTTACAATTTTTTCCATGATTGTTAATTGGGAATATGACCAAAGTTTAAAACAAATTTTAGTATAATATATGATATGATAAGTGTTATAGGTATGATTATGAATGACATTTAGCATTGAATGACATAAATACATAATCTGAATCAGCTGTTTAATTTTTTTGGTAGAGTTCTTCCTTTTCTTCGTGAATGGAAAAGGCAAAAGTATCTAAGACCATGCAGCCAAGTCCGGCCTTTTTCTTTCAGTCTTCAAACATAGCTTTAACAATATGGCGGCCCTTTGGTAAAACTTTTCGGGGAGTTTTGGTACAACCTAAAGTGCATGTTCCCAGTTATTATTTATAATTCACTTCACTTATACACGATAACCAAACTACATCTCGAAAATGCCACCAAAATTACATAATATAGGGCTAAACAGCATAAGTTTAAGAATTAAAACAGAGACTACCACATAAAACTGCCGCCAAAAAGTTTTTGCTGTTTAGTACAAACAAAATAGGCATGAGAGGTATATACTGGTCCATGTATTAATACCCGGTGCGAGCTTACCAGTACGCGCACCGGGTGCGGACCGAAATACCCGATACATACCTTAACCTTAAAAATATTACGTCAGCCATACGGGCCGGCTGCGTACGCCTATAGTTCGCAATACCTACGCACCCGCACCTTGATGACCGGGTATTGATATTTGCACGTATTTCTCATGAGTGAGAACCCGAATGGTCCGAAGTGAGTAGCACCGTATGGTTTAGATTAGAAACCATTTCATTCGTTAAGACAATTTTGGAACATAATTGCATAACAATGCTAAAGCATAATAATTATTTTGTCATACTTATACGTGCGAAATTGTCTCCATATTTATTTATTTGCAACTTCTCAATTCTACAGAGACGTTTCACGAAGCGATTTGGGCTACATAGCCTATGAGCTGTTATAACTAGGTCACTCTTAGGTGGCTTCAATAAGTAAATACAATTTTTTTACCTCCTGAAAACCACAGAAGCTTACTTTGTTTAGAATTAATTGGGACGTGTGAGATTGTCTCCATATTTATTTATTTATTTAATTGTAAGTTCTCCATTTATAGATTTTTCAGGAAGTCTTGGGCTACATAGCCTATAGGCTGTTATAATAGGTCACTTTTAAGTGCCTTCAATATGTAATTGCAGATTTATAGCCCCCTAAAATATGATATATAGTGTCTATTGGTTAATTCCATTGGCGTCCAGTTCATCGGGCGATAACAAACATAGTTTCAAAATGGTTATGAGGTTTCGAATAACGGCGATAGGGCACAATAGGAGCATTTTCCCTACCAATATAACGCATATTGTGTCCGTAGCCTTATTCCAAGTTTCATCTTTTCAATTATCTAGCATTTCAGATAAAATATTTTGAGACTACAATGAGCTGAGGTATGGTAGCTTCGCACCAAGGTGAATAGGAAATGATTTCACACGATACAGGCTGGCATGACGCGGCGACTGCCGATGGATTTCGATGTCTTGGTGATCGCCGTTGTATTTAGATGTACTTACCATCGGTGACAGTGCAGTCAATTTGCCGAGCTATTATAAAAAAAAAGGATTTGACCAATAAGATAAATCGATGTGAACGGAAACGGAAGGACTGTTATCTCAAAATGGTTATATGGCTTCGAGTAAGGCTCCGTACACAATATGCGTTTTATTGCTAGGTATAACGCGCCTAATAATATACTAGTGCGAACTCAGATTAGGGATAATACTTACTCCAAGAGTACCAGTGTATTAATTTTATTTTATGGCATAACATTACATATACTTATTATTAGTAGGTACCTTTTTTTTTCTGTCTTCAACTATCGTTGTGTTTATATTTTAAAAGCCAGTAAATACACTCTGCAAATATTTCCGATTTGGTACACTAGTCTATCACTTTATCTTGTTTTATGATATCAAAACGATAAGAAATAAAATAATAACGATAATAAAACTAAAACCGTAATTTCACTTTTGTGGACAAACTGAACGTAGCGTTACGTTTTGCAAATTTAAATTTCCCTCGCAGTTTTAATATTTTTTAATATTATGTAATGAAATTCTATATATAGTACCAAAAAGCGGTTAAATCGATAGAGACACAAAATCCACAACCCTGTCTATTTTGTTCTGCTTATTTTTTTAAATGTCGAATTATCAGTTCATATAGTGTAAGATTTGGAAAGATTAAGACGTATTATACCTAACTGTTTAAGCTATTTCCTCTACGTAATAAACTGAGCCATAGAGATAATTTACTCTTTGGACAGAATACAAATTACAAATTGATTTGTCAAATATGGGCTTTGTATCTGCCAATTTGTCCTGTGATTTTGATGAATAATTATTTTGTTGTACGCGATGAGTTGCGATAATAATGTAATTCCAGAGTTACCTGATGGTTGGGCACTCTGTACCTCGAAGTCGAATCCAGGAAGGAAATATTATTTTAACAGGAAAACTGGGAAATCATCTTGGACAAGACCACAAGTAAATTTCGTAATTTTATAGTTTCTCATTGGCATTGACTGAAAATTAGCATGTATTCTTTTAAATATATACATATAGAGCGTTCTAGTAATGTTCTTTTTTTCATTAAATAAAGATGTTTTTGATTCTGTGACAACTAATTTTTTTTTTCAAGGCTGAAGAGAAGTTTTGCGAAAAACAGAAAAGTAGAAAAGATAAAGCCAATGCACGGGAAAGAAAGAAGAAAGATGAAATACATAGGAAAAACTTAAAAAGGAAAAGTGATGGAAGCTGTGAACACACCTTGGCTAAAAAGAAGTTTATAGGTTTGTTGATATTTCATAGGCAATAGAGTATCGCCGTATATGTAAATAAGCTAAAAACAGCACTCAGCTGAAAATGTGTTTGTGAATTAGTATTCTTTATTTGCTAGTAGTACCTTTGAGTAGTTACAATATATTAAATTAAATTATATAGATAACTGATTAGAAGGAAATGATAACTAGTCCAAAGCAATGACATTATATCAAATTATAATTATTTTCTAGAGTAAATACATACTGATAAAATCTAATTTTATAAACATATTTTTAATCGTCCATGTTTTGTTACCATATAAAATCGATAGTAATTAGTATTTGTATACTAATATATGCCTAAAACTTAAACTTATATTGTAGTCCCATGCCCCTATACTATTGATGTATTTACAAGGAACTTTTAAAATAAAACAACTTTTTAGTGAGTTGTGTTTCTGTGAGTTAAGTGTGACTGATTTTGTTATATTCATACAATAGTGATTAGCTGGCTAGTCTACCATCCTTAGTGACGGGATAGTAGGCTAGTCTGTCTAAACTCTCACTCAACAGATAAGAAGTCATTACACCTCCTTAAATAATAATAGGTTTAAAATATGGCCATTTAAAATAGCCACACATTTACACCTGTCAACATGTTCATAGGGTCTCCATTGAACCTACTTCAGAGTGTAACTATTATTAATTATAATTTCTTATTTAATTTGATGTTGTGTTACATGCATTCTCTTGCTGTTAAATAAATACCTGAGGTAACTTGATTTTACTTGTGTACTTGAAATATTTAAGAAGCAAAGAGAATATTTTCGGGTAAGACATACTAGGAACAATACTGTTGTGTGATACTGATGACCTAATCATGTATATATAACAAAATAATATATATATATATTTTTCTGAAATGCTAATTATTTTACTGGTTCCTATAATAAACCTTGCTTGAGTTTGGTTATATCTTATATATCTCTAAATAAGATGGGTTAATTTTTTGATGTGAATTTATATTATTCAATATAAATATTACGATTTCTAAGAAAAACATCAAATTCAACTTCCTTTTACTTGTTGTAATATTTTACCACCATATTATGTATTTTTTTTAATCATTATTAGTTTAGTGTTGTGGCTTCAATCTCATTTGATCTTTAGTGACAATGTGGCCCAAGATGATAACACTCTAAGCCTAGTGGCAGACTGGCTCTCAAGTGCAGCTGCCAGAACACACCTATTGGTGCTTGGTGACAAATTTTCAACTTGAGGGTTGTAGCAAGCCATGTGGACTTTAGAAGAATTCCTACCACCATGCTATAGTTTAATTACAATGTTTTCCTTCACCGAAAGATCAGGCTCATTGCAGGGATTCAAACTCAAGTCTATTGACGTGATGTCTGTACACACTACCACTGAGCCATCATTGTCATGTTTACTGTCGCATAAGTAATTTTTATGAACTTCAATATAATCTCTTAGTATTTTAAGCTCATTTTTGTTTTCTCTCAGGTACCAAAAAAACTGAGTTATAGCTAAACAAGTTTAACATAATTAAGGGAATGAAAAACATTTTTTAACTTAGGCTCAGCTTATTTTGTCTATAAATGGTATACAGGTTAACATTTTACAATTCCACTGATTGATCAGGAAAAGAGATATAATGAGGTCAAGCATGCCAATACAGTTTGAAGAACAAAAATATATTTTCATAATTTGATGGTCAAATTAATAATTTTTGTTTTAGGTTGTTTTATAAGTAGATTATTGCCTAATATGGATTAATATTTACTATGATATACCTTGATAATCCACCCTTTTTTAATTAATATAAAGACTAGCATTATTTGACCATATGCTCATCTAATATTAAGTGATTATGTAGCACAAGTAAGTAAGTAAGTTTAGTAAAACATGCTAAGTATAGAAAAGAAACTGATTCTTAATTGCTGCTACAAGAATGCCAATAGGTTTTAATAATAGATTTTTAACTTTTTGGTGATATCAAGCTAAGTGAGCATGGGGAAATTCTGTACTAGAATTCTATGGTTTGCTGAAAATGTTTTTCCTACTGAAAACTCCGGTTCATGTAACGTCAAATTAAGAATCTTTTAAGCACACTGATCTATTATTTCATACTTATGCTTACAGTCTTAATCCTTGCCTTTTGAATCCTATTGGGTATACACCAATTTGTCTTTTATTTCTTAATAATATTATGCCATAAAATTGTTTGCAGAAAAATCAACTCCAAAGAAATCTAATATAAATAACATAGAGAGTCCAATAAAATGTGCTGACGCAAAAAGAGTAAGTGTAAGTACACCACTTGACATAAATAAAAGAGAGAGCACAGGAAAAGTAGAAAGTGGTAACAAGAAAACATATAAAGCTCTAGATGAAAGCCCAGTACAAAGCACAAAGAAGCGGAATATAAGCAACATTGAAAGCACAACCCCTATAAAACAAACTCCAACAAAAAACATTGCAAATGCAAGACTCTCAAAATTACAAGCCCAGCTTAAAACTGATATTCAAAATGAGGAAAGCAAAGAGAAGCCACCAAACAAAAACAAAAGGAAAAGTCCAATTGAAACAGAAACTTCAAGGAATAAATCTGAAAAGAGTCCAAACATAAATGATTCTAAATGTTCAACACAATCGCCAACTGGCGAAAGTTTACATTCCATACCGTCACCTTCACAGTTCTTTGCAGCAAACAAAATAATATCATCAATGAAGGCGCAGTTGACTGAGGAGTATTGTGAAAAGACAAAGCAGAAGGACACATTTGCAGACATTGAACAGGGTATTTGTAATCAAGTTACGGAATACCCATATGTGAAACATCCAGCAACTCCACCGCAATTTTCGGAAGCTAGTAAACTTGTTTCGGCGATAAAATCTAAACTTAATTCAAAAGTGACTTGTAAAGAGGGTAATATAAATACTTTTGGCACAGCGAAAGAACGTATGGATTCCTTACGAACTAGGTTAAGTGAAGGTGTGATGGAGACAACTGTTGATGATAGCATTATTAGTAATAAAAGTGTAGAATATTGTAACGAACCTATGGATGTGGATATTAAAGAGGTAAGTAATTCAGCTTTTAAATGTTTTTACATTTTGAGTTAGGATACATTACCTGCGTGGATTGTGTATCTCTAAGGCCCTGTGTCGATTCGAGGCACATGAAATAGAAACTGCCAAAAGATTTGCAAGTAAATGAATAAGGCACGGCAATGTGAATTTATTCATCGTTTTCGTTCGGGTCTAATTAAGGCACTTCCATTTAAGTGTACCTGTATGACGATATAAATTTAAATTATTTACAAACAGTTCATAATTATGTAAACACCAAAATTATAAATTACAATGAATCATATGAGCCTAAACTCGAGGGGTTTGCTAGTAACCACTGAAGAGTTCCACGGTCCACCTCCTGGCTCCATCACCAGACTCTCGATACCAAGCCCAATCTATTTGACTTGTCAAAACGAATCATATGAGACTAAACTCGAAGGGTTTCCTAGTAACTGCTGAAGAGTTTCACTATTCACCTCCTGGCTCTATCACCAGACCCTCGATACCATGCCAAATCTATAGGACTTGTCAAAATAAATGATATGAGTCCAAACTCGAGGGGTTTACTAGTAGTCACTGATGTGTTCCACTATCCACCTCCTGGCTCCATCATCAGATCAGCTCCAAGATACCAAATTATAGTGTTGTCATCTGAAGTACACATACATACAAAGTTTCATTTCAATAAAACAATAAGAAGAAGGATAAAATTGACTTCTAAGATTTTATTACATTGTTTGTTACTTAGTTATTTACTCGTACAAGTGAAGCTAATATAAGCGTGTTAAAAAGACCTACAAAAAATTTGGCAATAGAATATATCTATCTTCCAAGGATCACCCACAATAAGCATTTTTGAGGCAGCACAATTTGCCCGGGCGCTCCGCCGACGGCATTCTGTAGTCCACGCGAGCGGAGCCGCGGGCACTGCTAGTGTTAAATAAGTTCAAGTTGTCCTGTACATAAAACATTTAACTAATAATTCATTTGTTGATGTTATACTTCTGTTGAGAATGAATGTAATTCTGCTCGGCTCAACTCTATGTGCCTAGTCAAAGCGATCTGTAAAACAGTATGAACTTGATCATCGGGAAATACTTGAGAACTAGGAGCTTACACTGCGAAATTCAATAATGATGTAACACATACTCATTACGTGTCCAATAAGTTTCAAATATTAATATGTATTGTATGACAACGCTAAATCTCTTGTCATTATACATTAAGGCGCCATCTATTAACAATGTGTTAAACTAACCTCACAACTGTTAAATTGTTTACATTCTATAATTTGCGTAATATATACGCACGGGTTAGCTAGTAATAAATAAATGTTTATTTTACAGGTGAAACAATCAGTACCTTTAGTTAATTGTACAAAAGACAATGTAAATAGTAATAACGAAAATGTTGTACTCGTTGTAGACACAAATATATTTATACACGAACTGGATGTCATTAAAAATGTATTAAATTCACATATAAAAGGTAATTTTTTTTTACATTTCATTGCCTTGCGTGCGTCCTAAATTATTATATTGAAAACGTGGTGAATTAAAATGATTTTTGAAGTTATGCTTGTTTGTCGCGTTTGGTAAAGGGTAAAATTGACAGCTGCGCGCTCATCATCTCACAGGTAATAGTATGAATTCATTTTACAGAATTCTAATTTATTTTTAATTGTGTAAACATAATTTAACGTTGTACAAATAAAAATATTTTATTAAATAAAATAATGTGTATTTATGTATATGTAATAACGTGTATGTGTACTTCGAACAATGTATACAGGCTTCGTAAATGCATTTATGAGCAAATGTCTTGAAAAAATGTTTCTTTTAGGGTACAGTGAGCAACCGACACTTCTAGTTCCGTGGAGAGTTATAAACGAATTAGACAGATTGAAAGACAATAACAACGGTAACGGGGCGATATGCAAACGGGCGAAGTCTGCAATGGATTATCTATACAAATCATTACCGGAAAACAATCGGATAAAAGGTAATTAGTTAATAGTAATAATGTGTTAGTATAATAAAATATTATCTATACTAATACTAACATACTAATAATATAAGAAAGCTGAAAAGTTGTTTGATAGTTTGTTTGTTTAAACGTGCTAATCTCTAGAACTACCAGTAGGAAACGAAAAATTATTTTTGTGTATAATAGCCACAATCATGAGGAATAGTATATGCTATCTATCATTAGGCATTTTTGTTAAGTAAGTTGGAAAAAACAGCGCTCTCGAACTGCTTTATCCGCGTGCGCTGGTAATGGTAATGGTTAGTTTATACGTAAATACAATGTTCTGCAAAAATATTGCTCCTTAGTATATCTAAAAAAGTCCGTGATAACATATGCCTATCTCTTATACATAAACCACAAAAAGGTATTTGGTTATAAAAAAATATCGAAAACTGTGAACTATAGAATTATTGTTTATGAAGACGTCATGATATGTTTTTTTAGATAAGGATCAAAAAAGGACCAAAATTCTATCGAGTAGTTTTTGCGTGATAACGGCAAACCTCAATCATTTTATTTATATAGATTAAAAATTTATTTATGACCTTTATTATTAGGCATGGGATATTAATCCTTACGAACGAAAGTTAATTCATTATTAAGAAAATTTTATGGAGATAAACTTTGCACATTATAGCTATGTGTGACGCATATGTCCGGGCCACCCGGTCAAAATATTGTCTGTACTGAAGTATAAATCATCAGTGATTTCTGCTAAATTATACGGGGGAGAAACCGCGGGTCACAGCTAGTTATCCAATAAAGCTGAAGAGTTTGTAAGCACTTCTAAGCCTCGTGGGGTATTGGTGCTTATTTAATACTTGGGGTAGTTCGAAGTCAGAAATATTCGGTAATTATAACTTGATTTATTGCATAAAGTACAAACGCGTGTTGTCACAGACCTATCGTAGAGATAACTGGCGTTTCCTCGAGGGGTCGCGGGTACAACCAGTAAACGCGAATGCAATTCTGTAAAATTGGTCTTGATCTATTCCCGCGCTCCGTAGACCAATAAGAGAGACGCGCTTATGGCGGTCAGTCTATTGTAATTATTTTTGTGTGTTTAGGAAGAGACAAATTGTAAAATTGATTAGTTAAAATATCTACTAATGGTTACCAAGGCTATTACAAAATTTTACAAGCAAAACACATTTAAAACCTTCTCTGCATTAGCCACGAGGTCATTCAAAAACACGGAGTCGTAATACTCGTACCTACTACTTCTGATATACTATAGTAAATCTGGCCCTGGTTAGGATGTTATGGACATATTAATGATTGACCAGAGTGTACCAGGGGTTGATTGCTTTTTGTGTTTAGGATTTTATTTAACAGCCATTCTCACCAGTAAATTGATCAACCGGCGTATGCACCGAGGTTTACATCATTTTTGTTTACTAAAAATAACAAATGTATGAGTTTTCGTTATGTAAAATTACATAAAAAACATATATCTTTACAAACAGGTCAATCATTACGTGATGCAAATTCACACATATACCCTTGTGAGGTCCCGGACGATGAGATCCTTAACTGTTGCTTGCAACAAGCTGATAGAGGCAGGTCTGTGGTAAGTTAAACACGTCTTATTTTTTTAATTAAGGTAATATTAAACCATTTATTTCCTGATTGGATGGCTATTTTTACAAGGTAATTCTAGTGACTCGCTGTGGTAATTACCTATTACTATTTAAGTGAGAATTTTTTTTAATCCGTCTGGGACCAGGACGCAATAAAAAAATTATTTTGGCTCGAAATTCGGCATATATGCCGAATATGATCGCGGACGGGTTAATTTTATTATGGCAATATGGCTAGACGTCATTTATTTTTTTAAATCTTGATTTCATATTGTAAATGCCTAATTTTAGATTATATCTAAATTAGTATGACGTAACAATTTACGTTTTATAGCTACATCATGCAATCTTTCTTATAATGAACATAGTATAACAAACTTTACACGTTTTTTAGCCGTTCCACTGTCAATATTATAAGTATGTTATATTTTATGATTGTAGTCAAATTCTAAGTTCTGACAAACAAGTATACCAAGGCAATATTAAAAAAAACTTGTATTGAATTATAGATACTTCTGTCAAACGATAAGAATCTCTGCAACAAGGCGTGCATTAATGACGTAAGATGTATAGGCCTTGGTGAACTGAAGGGCCTCCTGGAGAGTAAACCGCAGCCGAGGCAGGACCCTGACGTCATCACGAGCATCAAGCACTGCGAGACCGCGGTCTTTCAGCTGCTCTCCAACATATTGGAGGTGTGTGACATCAATGTTCATTATACGTATAGTCGTATTTTTAATTAGACGAAGTCAACTGACGTTTACTGTGTTGTCAGATTTTGATGAAATAAAAATAGTGTTGTGACAAAGTGAATGATTAAAAAAGTTCCTGAATGAATGAAATTGCCTCGATTGTCTAGTGAATAGTTAGTGTGCCGAACTGCCGATATCGGGTACGGGGTTCTAATTTAAGTCGTGCTTTGTACATACCAACGAGTTTTCGACGACTATGTTCCTATAGTATCTACCTATACTGAATAAAGAGAGTTTTAAACATTAAGGAAAACATTGCGAGGAAACTTGTAAGACTGTCCTATTTTCAATACATCATGTAGTTGAAACTATAGATGTATAAAATCATCATTTTTTACAATGGTAAAAAACATCGCTTATTACATAATTTGTTTTTATTCATAATCAGATAAAAAATCTTCACTATCGTTTTCGGTGACATTAATTATAAATCTGTCTGAAACATTGTGGATCATGTGGTCGAGACCATACATTTTGTCTTCTTCTTTAATTATATGAGACACGCAGCTACTCCATTTTCAGGTGTGATATGTTGAATTCCTTCTTCAAAAAGTTTTTTTACTTCTTTCATTTTGAAGGTTTTGTTATTTCTTGCAAAATATCCTTTAGCCTGCGCCTATGATGCTAATGATGTAGTTTTCGCCTTATAGCGGTAAAAGTAAAATCGTCTAATTTATCTTTGAAACTGTGTTTCAATCAACGTTTCTTGGGAGACTTACATTGTTCATTTTTTTGTATTCTTTGAATACGCTGTAAACTGAAGTCACACCAATTCCCAAAATGTCAGCTGTTTTCGAAACACATTTTTTTTCGGGAGCCTCAATAGGTAATAGTGAAGCAGCTTTCTCCTCAAATACGTGTTTGTAGACGTTTTATATCATAAGTTTTTCGGTAACACTTAAAGCAATCCGTGGTCTCTTCTTTCTTGGAGACAAGCTTTGGCTTGACGTGCTTCGTTGAGGATCCATATCGTTTGTACGAAACAATATAGCAACAAATAAACACAACGTAACGAAAAACAACAAAAACAATAACTAAAGAGCGTGAGTGCCGAAAAAACATTCGTGCTATCAGACCAGAGGTTAGAAGCCGAATTACAAACAAAATAGCGACCAACGAGCACGGCGTTGATCGGTGTTCGCACTAGTCGCCGCGCCGCGCTTTGTAATAAGCCGTCAAAAAAATGATTGTAGTTACATACTACTAGTAACTTATATCAGAGCACTTTTATACAATTTTATTGTAAAATAGAAATAATATTCTTTTATAGTTTGAAATTATTAACTATTCACACTCATTGTTCATTCATCTGATTGAACAAGAACTGAACGCATCACTATTACTTTAAATATGGCAACATTATTTTACAAAGTGACATTAGATACTGTCAGTTGGCTTCGTCTAATTAAAAATACGACTTTAGTATAGTTTTAAAGCCGGGTCCACACGCGCGCCAAACCTCGACAAGCATTAACTAATTCAATACATGTGGATGGGGCGTTGTTTGGCTCGACTTGCGTCGATCCGAGTTACGTCGGGTCTTGAAGCATAAATCGAAAGCGCTTGCGATGCTCTCACCCGTTTGCACATAGTTAGGATCTTCTTCTTCTTCTTCCTAACTTGGCAACTGGTCCTCTTTATTGAAGATCATTACTGCCATTATCGAGAGAACATAATTTCCCGTCTTATGACGATTTCAGGATCCTAACAAGATGGTGGCTCCCTTGTTAGAACTTTCTAGGAAGTTTTTGTGTTTTATTACTTCCAATCCACTTCACTTGTGCGCAATAACCAAGCTTATGCAAAATGCCACCTGTATTGTACAATATATGGACAAATAACACAAAATTTATGAATAAAAATTAAAAACTAGGATCGCTTGCGCGAAATAAATAATTGAAAACAAATAAATAGATCTGGTACGGTTTCTGTGAATTAAAACAATTTTCGTTGGCGAATTTTCCGTATCCTTTAATTTTCCTCGTTCCATTTTGCTTCTTATTGTAATAAAAATAGATTAAACGTTTCAAGTTTACGGTAAGTGGCAAACGTGTGGACTCGACTTTAGCGTACCGTTCCCATGAAAGTGTAAACCTATCACTAATATTTTTTTGTTCTACCTTTAAAGTACTGTATTTATTGAACTGTAATAGGTAACCGCAAAAAATCTCCTTGCATAGCCCTCCCCATTGCCCTTTGAGTGGCTTTGATCACTATATGCAATCACTGGCAATACACACTGGTCAAAGATCTTCTTTCTCGAAGTTTCTTTGCGTGGTCGAATCAGAAATTAAGAGATCCGCAGAAGAACCAAAGTCATCGATATAGCCTTAAATTTTGTGCGCGCGGCCCTTTGAATAGACACCGGCCGCCTTACACTTGACGCGTTCGAGTTCTGAATCGAATCGAATAAAAATCGATTAATTGCCATTCGGCACTTTTTAATTCAACACTAGCCCACGATCGTGCTGTGGCTTGAATCAGAACTAACTTTGATGGATTTTTGTACTAGCATTATTATGTAAAAAATGTTGAAATAAAAATAATCCAAGCTAAGATTTATAATACTTTACGGTGACTTGTGTGTGTACTGTGACTGGATACAGATAACGACGTTGATATGATTGGATTATAACTCGATCTTGATTTTCGATTTAGTTTGGTTCGAGAGTACGCTTGTAGGGTCGAGTTCGAATCAAAAGTGAAATCGAATCAGAAACAAAATCAAATTTGAATCAGTTTCAACAACAAAGTATGTCCCAGTATTGGTTTGTGTTAATATGTTTTTTGTCTCTATAATATGTCCTTAGAAAGTGGGAAGCATTGTACATTAAAAGAATATAAAATTTGATCCAAGAATATGTGAAACCCAAATGGTGCTGGTTAGTAAAGAATATAATCTTCAAATGGTATTTACAGAACGAAATGCGTGCGAAATACAACAATTTATGGCAGCACGTGCTGTTTAAGGCGCCGCCTTGGACGTTGGGCGACGTGCTCCAATGTTTGCTCAAACATTGGATCGCCGTTTTCAGTGAAGTATTCCCTAGGATTGAACATCTTATCACAGATTTGAAGAACGCATTCTTGGCTATCGATATGAAAGGTAATACGTTAAAAGCGTCTATTTTATTTATTGATCGTTTCTTGATCACGACTTAAAATTTATAATACCTTTAAAATTCTGTAAAATATGTGGAAACAATTAAAACTATAAAGTCTTTATTCCGTCAGTATTCGTTGGAAAATGTAAAACAAAGTTTTGACCTCGGAATTTTTCTATTTTCATCATCCTTGAAATAAATGTATAAACAGATATAAACACATACAAAACAAACAAACACATTCATTAAAAAAAGTACGGGAATGGATGATTTGTTTATGGTTCCAAATTCAATTAATTTTTTCCTTGTTACATTGGTACAGGTTTTTCATTTTGGCGCGGAGTTTGAGTTTGAGAGATTAAATACATTGCTGTTTCTAGTTAGATTATATCTAGTGGGTATTGCGAATTTCATAATGGACAAAAAAATCGAACAAAGAGTTTGTCTTAAATATTTTTTTTGGATTTTTGATTAATGCGCCTTCGCACAAGGCCATCATCGTGAACGAATTTTTTGCCAAAAACTCAACAAATACCATCGAGCAACCACCGTATTCACCAGATATGGCTCCAACCGACTTTTAAATTATTAAAAATACCGACTTTTAAATTATAAATTTAAACCGACTTTATCGTAAATTCAAATTAACACTTCGTGGCACCCGTTTTCATTCGGTAGAACACATAAAAAAGAATTCGTGACGAGAACTAAACTCAATTACGGAATTATTACGGATTATTCGATGACGTAAGTGTTTCGTTTCTGAAGGAGCATACTTTGAAGACGGTAAAATAAATTTGGATGAATAACTAACTTTGTGTATTATTGATCTTTTCCCGGTAGTTTTTTGATAAAGTAGTATAATATAAGAATCACTAAAAAAATACATATATTTCAGATCCACAAACGGTTTCACAGTCGGAAGTATCAAATTTCAAAGAACTATGTTTAGACGTTGCGAAGAAGTGTCAGATAATACCGGAGTACATGGAACTAGCGAAGTCGACGGCGGACCAGCTCCAGCGCAAGTGCGAAGTGGAGCGGGACGGAGAACTGGTCGTGATCGAGGCTTTCGAAGGTCTCTGGACAGTGTATTCCAGCTATTGGTGGGTGTTTATGATTTGTTTATTATTGGTTCCAGACTTCAAAGTTTTACCTATAGATTGAAGGCCTAAATAAGATCATTTTTTAGCTCTAAACATTTATGGGAGTACTTTAGTAACATACCAAAAGTTTTTGTTTAAACTACTTCCTTTAAAGAATTTTTATCGAGTCATAAAGATCATGGCAATCAGTATTGAAAGTTTTTTCTCAATTGTTCTAAGTTTTTACAGTTTACGAGGAGTATGGGTTCGTTTAGAGGGTATTTTGATTTATGGTTGTGGCAACACTAGATTATTAGATAGATGAAGGTTAAGTAAGCGTACAGAGCATTGTAAATCAAAATTTGCATATTTTTTGAAATTACAATTGAAGAATTACAAAGAAAAGATTTCAAGTTTATATCAGAAAAATATTATGTATGAAAATTTGGGGTGTTTCTATAACTGAATTGGGGAGGTGTATTGAGGGGGAAGCGGAAAATGATTATTCGCAGGAGGAGGGGTATTATTGTACAGATAAAAGAATCGTGTATTATCAATTCTGCAGTGCCAAATTAGCTTCAGGCCTTGGCATCGCTCACACCTTAGAAGATAAGTTACCTGGCAACGAAGACTTCCTTGTTCTAACGAGCAAGCTTCAAGCTTTCGGAACCCATATAAGTGATCTCGCTTTTGCCATGCAAGGGTAAGTTTACCCCTTTTTATGATTTTACATAATGAAGGATGATTCACGTTACACCAGTCCGGGTCCTTGCCCGGCTCGCTCGGGACACGGCGTCGAAATGTCGGTGGGTATTTTTTCCGGCTCCAGCTCGGCCCGTCCACGGCATATCGTAACATGAATGTGTTCGCCAGGCGCCCGGAGGCCAATCGACGATCAGCAATTGTGAGTTGTGCAGAGAAACCGCAAAATGGGCGATGCACTATAGTGAGTTGTCCAGCTAAACCGCAAAACAGACGATGAACAATAGTGAGTTGTGCAGCGATACCGGAATATGGACGATGAACAATAGTGAGTTGTGCAGCGATACCGGAAAATGGACGATGAACAATAGTGAGTTGTGCAGCGATACCGGAAAATGGACGATGAACAATAGTGAGTTGTGCAGCGATACCAGAAAATGGACGATGAACAATAGTGAGTTGTGCAGCGATACCGGAAAATGGACGATGAACAATAGTGAGTTGTGCAATGAAACCGCAAAATAGACGATGCATTATAGTGAGTTGTTTAGCGAAACAGCAAAATAAACGACGAAAAATTGTTAGAATGTAGTTTATGATATTATGAGTCATCCTGAATTTTTGGAATAAATATAAAAATGTTTGAAAAAAATATCAGAGGAAATAAATCAATCCGGAAAGTAGACAGTTTTATTACTAAACAATAATTAAAATATTTATAAATGAATATTTAATTGTGAATTACATGCAAAATAGATATATTTGAAACTATATAAACCCGCCATCTCCCTAGAAAAGGCGCGTCATAAAAATGATTCTTGTTTTATATTTTCATTTATCAACGTCACTAAAATTTTCTTTATGTGGACTCAGTATGCTTCCTTATTAGGAACGATTTAATAATAATAAGCACAGACCAATAAGAAGTACGATTACAATACAATAATTTTTATGTGCTTATTGAGTGCACGACCGTGTAATAATGTACTCGTAAATAGCTCGGTGTAGCGTGAATGACTGGCCTGGCCTGGCCTTACACGATAAAAACGACACTGCACGGCCACGGCACGGCCCGGACACGGTGTATCGTGAATCATCCTTAAAACGTTTTATTTTCTCTATTGCTAATTTACTAATTTATTTGACAGAATTGTGTTGCAACATTTTAAAATCTTATTTTCGAACAAAGTTGTCCATTCCGAAATATAATTGGTTAATAAAGAAAGTCGGCCCACCGCAACGAGTTATTTACCATGTTTTCCCCATTTCAAGTGAACATAATACTGCTTTTCTATTTGATAGAGGAAAGGGGCGCGAATGGGAGGGAAGGGGGAGAAGATAGAGAGAGAGACAGGCATAATCTCGTACTATTGCGAACAAAACATTTATATTTTGTTCTTATTACAGGGCGTTGAATATAGATTGTTCAGAGCCTTATTCAGAGGAAAAGATATTGCGGCTCGAAAGTGCTTTCAACGCGAACCTTGCAACTGTACAGAACAATGCATCTCTCATCAATAGGACCAATATCAAGTCATTCTGCACTAAATGCAGGTATGTCTACATATACCACGACCAACGAAAAGTGAATAGGGTATTTTACTATTTGTGCCAAAAGGTTTAAAAATTTACAAATCAGATATATTGATATATATTTATATTAATTCATAAAATTACAATATAATTTTATTTCATTTAAAACATTATTTGTTTGTACCTCAAATACGCGAAACGGTAGCCACCATAATGGTTTCTACGTGACGTCATTGTATAGTAAGCGTAATATTGATGGATATTATGTCAAGCTTATTTTTGTTCGAGGAAGGTCTCCATCTAGTGTAATAGGACGTCTGACGGTTGTGAAACATCTAATTTTTTTTTTTTTATAAAAATTGAATTCGAAAATCACTGTAATTCACGAATAACCTATAATGTTAGCATAAGAACCACATAGCTACACTAACACACATGAGTAGTAGAGAGAGAAACGTTCAGTATACATGTTGAAAGGGAAGCGCCGAGTCGAAAGCACCGATCAGGCGCGACATTGCCCGAATGGCACGTAGCGACGTCCCATATGCTATTACTCCCATCCAAACTCGCCAATAGATGCCTCATATGAAAAAGTTAAAGACGTTATTCTCTTTCAGGAATATGCTTCAAGAAGCGTACGAAAAGTTCTCGCAGTTGGCGGAATTACTAGATATATGTAGAAGTAATATTACGGATAAATAAAATCAATTGATACCGGTACTGTCGTGGACAAAAGTCTTGTGGTGAATATTAATTGATTTATTTAGTTCCAATGTATCATGTGACATCACTATGGTTGTCGGGCTGTCTGCAGGAGGCTTGAGACAGTAATTAATTTCGCCATTAATGATTTAATGATACATAATGATTTTTAAATAAATATTAATAAACGTTACATACATAAATAGTTATATTTGTATGAGCGTGCATTGAAACATTCCTTTATATTAAAAAATAACCTAGAACAAACACATTTATCAGGCTTTCAGATCAAACTGTCACGTTACCCCGGACATAGGGCTTTGCCCACTGTTGGGATATTATGTGCTATTATTATTATTGTATTTATTTTGACACAACTGTTTAGTTTTCAAAATAATTTCCACTTGAAATTTTACTTATAATTTTAATAATATTGATTTTAAGTTAAATAAATTAAGTAAATTACTTTTACGGTGTAATTTATTATGTATATAAGATATTGTGTGATTGAAAATATGTTAATACTTTTGACCACGACTGTACTTCTCTCTAGTCTACGAATTGTACAAAAAAAATACACCATTATTGGTGGGAATCTTTTTACATTATGTTCTATACACTATGAAGTTCCTTTCAATCTATGGTGTTGTATATATATATATATATTGTAAAAATAAATCTATTAGTGCAATATTGTATAATATTGTGTAAGTTTAAATGTTGATGTCTTGATAGGTATTTAGGTATTCTTGTTGTCACCTCCGTCTTCCTCGCTCGAGTTAAGTTTGACTTATGAGTAATAGAGACAAACTGTGGCATTGATGTTGTTTATCCTAGTAATTGTCATAGAAATATAAAATATTTATGTAGCGCTAATGATAATATGTCTGTGTTCAAATACTCCGGTAGGGTTCTGTATAAAATGTACTATGACAGAATAGTATAAAAATATATCACTTTTTTTTAAATCCTTCATCGTTTTTAAAACTCCACAATACTACAAAAACTTTTAAAATACAAATCAGCTTTATGAAACGCAACTTACACCACATATTTTTTTAGAGAGAGAGTTACCAGTTTAACATGGTTGACACTGACACTGCACTACACCGCGTAATTGCGCCAACTCAGTTCACTCCGTCGCATGAGTCGACTCACTTATTCAAAATGTATTGGGCCCATAATGTTATTAGCGCAGCTTCTTAAAGCATCATTTTGTAAAAAAAAACGTGCTATGGCAGTTACACGAATCTTATAAGTTTTTTTTTATTTCCTATATTTACATTTCCTATATTTACATGACCTTGTATAGAAAAATTAATAATAGTTTCGTGTGAAGAGTAAGAGAAGAACTCTTACTCTTACGCCTATCGGCGAGTCAGCCGACTCATTCTCTTACTCGCAGAGCTAATGCTAATGATGCCTGCTAAAAAAAAAAGACTCACATAACGCGGCGCGTACTTTTTTGCTGCTCCATGACGATTGAGTTAACTCAATACGACGGAGCGGCGTAGTAAGCTGTCCCATGTCTATTATCTGCTATAACATTGTGTTGCCACACCGAATTTCCAAAATTGGATTGATTAGTCTTAAAAATATGTAATATATACGTTTTAATAAAAATATTTCTGAACAAAGTAAATTTAAATATCGGCATGAAATGGTAAGATAAGATGTTAAATGAAGCAGAAAAGGAAAGTCAGATTTTAATTTATGCGTGTTGGAAAGAAAGAACATCAGCTATATTGATTATACACTTTATAAGTACAAGTGTACTTAATTGTTATGATTTTTATTTAGGATCTAGTTTGTTTGAAAAACAAAATATTTTCGACTTATAATTAATCGTTTATAAATTTAGTGTTATGGCCACAATACAACTATTTTTTTAAAGTCCCTAAACCGACACCTCTAATGCAAGTCAGGGTAGTTTTCTGCTAAAATAAAGGAGTGCTACCCTTTCCTGCTGAAGGAAATCTCCCTCAATTGACCCAGGTTATATTATTTACAAATTTTCTTAAAACTACAAAGCTTAACCTTCTCTTTTAGTTGTATTTCTTACTGTACCACTTCCCTTCTCTTTTTAGTTCTAACGCTAACACCATTAATACTACATTTGCTACAAAAGTGCGTTCATAAAAAAAATACCATTTAAATGTTGAAACTCCGGGATCTGCCGCAACGAATTTAAAAATTTTGAACATATCACACGATTATTTTTCTTCACTGAAAACTCTGGCTCATTTCAAGGATTCGAACTCGCGTCCATCGACGTGGAGTACGTACACGGTACCACTGGGCCATAATTACTTCGAATGTAAGTTCGCATTGCATAACAATGTGTTTCTGATGAAATTGCTATTTATTAAATATATTTGTTAAACTTATTACAATATAATTATATATTTTTTAGTACTACTACTCTCATCATAATGCTTTTTCTTAAGGGATCAAGGTTTTTTTTTTAATTTATTAAATTTCACAATATAATTAAGTATTAACTCTCGTCAAACTCTATGGCGAATGGACACAGCGACGAGCCCGAACTTGCGCATATTGTACAATCGAATAAATAATACTTAGGACGCCATGTGTTGTTGTCTTGCTTATAGATAATCTTTTTTAAAACTTTTATAATTGTTATTAAATATAATCTATTATAATACCTTTAATAATTGTATTTATACCTAAAGTGCGTGTACCTAAAATGTTTGTACCTAAAGCGCGCGTGTGTTCACAGTGGCCATAAAGTTTGGTGCGACGTGTACATATTATACAAAATTATAAAAAAGTATTTGGAATAAGTACCTATGAGCGCTGGTTTGTTTACTTTTGAAATTAGCTTGATTATCAATTAGGGTCTACCTTCCTAGGTCGATTGCAACTATGCACAATGATACTGAATGAAGGATGAAGGGATAAATGGACACGCCTTCTCTTGTTCACTTGTGATACAGAAACACACCATCACAACCAATATTGGAGTTAAAAGTTAATTATTTGAATTTTGCGCAGTGACCATTAATGTTCGCCGTTCCGATTTCAAACTCGAACTGACTTTTGGTGTAAAGGGAGGGGAGAAAGGGAAAGACAGATACTAGGAAAAGGAATGGAAGTTGTATCATTGTGCAAATTATGATTGGCATATGTGCATATTTTTAGTCTAAACAGTACCTAAAAGAAAAAAGAAATCATTGACATTCGATTTTTAAAATTTTTCATTTTAAATCAATGTATTTTGTATTTTTTTTTAGATTTAATTTTTCGCTATAATGTAAGTGCGTTCTAATGATCTTGATCAGTTTTTGATGCATCGTTTGTATAATATATTGTAAGCTATCATTCATTTGTGAAAGGAACTTCAGAAGTCTTCAAAGACTGAGTAATTGTTATATTTTAATAACTGTTCACATTTATAATTAGTTAATATTTGTCATGTATTTTATCTATAAGGTTCAAATCGATAAAATTCATAAATTCTTTTTTATGTAATTTCGTTAATTTAAACTATTTACGGGTGTATAATCTTAGGTGATTTTTCGATACCGGTACATTGTTGACAGCTGTCAGTTTGACATTGACAGATCTTGATGACAAATGTGTGATTAAGTCATGGACAAATGAAAAGTAAAGGATATCTCTTAAATCGCGAATAGTTATAATATTTTGTTATGCAAATACTACCGAAATATGTACCTCTTCAATAAAAAATATGAAATATACTTTATCGATTTCAATTATTTGGGAACATTTTTGATGACATCATCAGCCGTTTTGAAGCACATTTCGCATTGTTACTGAAAAATGAACCGCCGTTTCAAGCTATTGCGGTTCATTCGATTCGGTTTAGCTTTTCACATTTAAACGTTTTGTGAGTAAATTTTCTTTTTCCTTTTTTGTACTTTTGCGAATTGCTACTGCGACTGTTTGGGCTTTTTTACTGTACGCTTCTGCGAAATTAAAAAATGTTTTACATTTGGTAAAAAATGTTTTAAAAAAATGGTTTGCATTTAATTTTACCATATGGTGAGAATTTTTAAATACGGCACTGAAAATCTCATAAGTAAAACGTTTCGGTAAATCGTAGTGTGTGGACTCGGTCTTACTCTCCTATTGGCGAATGGCAGAACCTGTGCTACATTCCTCTGTGGAAGGCCATCCTACTGTAGTAATACACGTAGTCGAGATGGGCAGAGACGCCATTCGGGAACAGGTAACTCGGGCGAGAATCAATTCAGTTCAATAGTATAGTTATTGTACAAATACACTTAGTACTAGTACAAATTCCATAATCATATCGCCAAGCTTTTCCGATTTATATTAAATCCGGTCCTTGTAACATTACACACGTATCTCTGCCGCAAAGCCGCAGTGTTCGCACTGCTACGGAGGGTGTTGTTGGCAACACGCACTGACATACGCGCCTTTCCTACTTAGTCCTTTGGAGTAGCAACCTATTATGACTGGTCTCAGGACTTCGTTCTTTTTGAGGTTGGTTGTACTTATCTATAGGCTGCACTCCTACAAGCCTGCTTGTTACTTCACACAAAAAAAAAAATGCATTTTAGTACGATTTGTAAAAGTTATTAATCCAGAGTGTTATGCTAAAGGGTATAATTCAATTTTTCAAAAACATTATGTAAAGTACCTATGTATTTTAAAATAAAACTAAGAAATACACGTACAAGGTGAAATTGAAATCATTGGTATAAATTTCATTGGTAATTTAATTTATGTTGAGACACATTTATAAAAAATGTCACCCACAAAAAATTCAAATAAAATAAAATAGTACAAAATTAAAAAATAATTGAAGTACTAGTATGTCCGATAGACATACCATATGAAGGACACTGATCACGAATATGCCATTTTTTTTGTTTATCTGTTTGTTTATATGTCCGGATTTCACCAAAAATAGCTTGACCGATCCCTATGAAATTTTGTGCACAGGAAGCTTATGTAATTGTTCAAATTATAGGTTATAAGAATTTTCAATAAAACTTTTAGAAATCGTAAAAAAAAGAAAACAATTTCAAAATAATAATTGTTTATTAATTCTTAACCTATTTTGGTCGGATTATATACCTACTCGTGTTTATAGACTAAATAACAATATAGACTAATACTAGGTAAAAATTATAACTGAAATGTTTTGTTGCATATTAGAAGTGGAAGTGACAATTTAAATAGGTCTAACCAGGCGATGATGTTAAATTAATGTTTATATCACAGTCGTTTTCAAATAGTCCATTATCGGCTTTAATCATATCGGAGGCTTTTTCGGCAATCATAATAACAGGCGCGTTGGTGTTTCCGCTGACAGTGGTAGGCATGACACTTGCGTCTACCACTCGTAAGCCTTTCAGACCGTGCACTCTTAACCTCGCGTCCACGACACCTTTCCCTTCAGGACCCATCGCGCAGGTGCCAACCGGGTGAAACTGCGTACTTGCCGTGTTCAAAACATAACACATCCAATACTCATGGCTCCCAAAGGGAATATCCGCACACTGTTTCACTTTTAAATCAACAATTTGCGAATCCATATTTTTATAAATGCTACTATTCACGATACTCAAGAAATCTTCTAAACATCGGGCGAATTTCGTCAAGTCGTTTTTATTCGTAAAAACACCCGCCTGAATTATAGGTTTGTCTAGTGGATCAGAACTATTCAATGTGACTTTCCCTCTCGACTCTGGATGCAAATAGGTTATCAAACCGAAAATACTTTCTTTCCATTTATTACCGCGTGACATGGCCATACATACGTGATCATCTAACATGAACACTTGAGAACAAGTTAAAGTAGGAAGAAGAGAAGCTGTCGGTGAAGTCACCACGGTGGCTTGATAATCAGGGTAGCTTTGTGATTTATTGAGTGTTGCAAATCCTATGACTGCCGGCATTGGGAAGCTATCAAAACTGTTAAGCAACTGCAAATTGTAAATAATTGATGATATGCTTTCCAAAGCAGTGAAAGTGAATGGGACCATAATATGATCTTGTAAGTTTTCACCGACGTTGGGTGAGTCTAACACTATGTCAACTTGCATTTCCTTCAAGTGTTTTTTTGGACCTACACCAGAAAGCATTAACAGTTGCGGACTGTTTATTGCTCCAGCAGATAAAATAACCTCTCTCTTAGCATAAACGTTGACTATTCCCTCAGGTCCATGTATTTCGACGCCGTTAGTTTTTTTGCCATCAAAAAGTATTTTTCTAGCAATGGTATTTTTAATAATATATAAATTTGGTCGATACTTAATAGGTTTTATAAAGGCGGATGCTGTGCTCTGACGTTCTCCATTAAGCACTGTAAACTGGGCAGAAGAATATCCCATTTGTTGAAACCCGTTCGTGTCTATATGAACGTCATGACCCATTTCTTTGACAGCTTCTAAAAATGCATCTTTAATGTTATTCAATTGTTGTTTTGTAACGCCAAGATATCCAGTTGTACTGTGCAGAATTGCCGTCTCACTTTTCATGATGGCTTCAACATTCATTCGTTCACTTTTTTTAAAATAGTGTGTTACTGTTTTCCAATCCCAACCATCGTTGCCAAGATCGACCCAGTTTTCATAATCTGCTTTATTCCCTCGTACATAGAACATATAGTTGAGTGCACTTGAGCCTCCAATCATTTTGCCCATGGTTAGACGAATATTTTTTGTTTTCCGCGCTTGGCTGGAGTATTCATCATCGATTGTATTGTAGTCCCAGTTTGGCAATAAATTTGATAGTATAGATGATATGCCAGGATTCTGAAGAAGTAAATAATTTATATTAAGTAGATTTATGAATGAATAAACTTTTATTAATGTTGCAGAAATTATAACAACTAGATCAAAATCTTCTAAGTTATTTTGGGTCTTCTAAGCATGATATAAAACTTGTCAGAATGACTGAGGTTTTTTTTCTTCCTGCCTTTTATAGATCAGTACTCCAGAAAAATAAAGGGATTCAAAATAGTCGAACACCTATTTAGACTGGACTGGATAAGTCATGGTACAAGAATAATGGCAACTTTCAGTAGCTGTAGAAACAGTATAAAAATGAAAGAAGAAGACAAAAGCATGTTTTATACATGAGTTTTTTAGGGTTATGTTCCGATCTAATACTAAGACTTGTATACGGTAAGTCTACTAGTACATCATCATTACGTTATAATCTCAAGGTGCTAAATTGATACTTTAACGGTTTGAAAAAAAAAATGTAACTGACTTACGTCAACGATGCTCAGTGGATCGTCTCCAGCTTCCACGAGCAGCACCGTCCAGTTGGGCACCTCCGTAAGTCTGTTCGCGAGTACACATCCTGCCGAACCAGCTCCAACTACGATGAAGTCGAAAGCTTGCCCATCTGAAAAATTCGTGGGAATTGCAGTTGAATCAATATCAAAATAAGCTACATTTACTATAATTGTCGTACCGCAATTTTTGCTTCAAGATTCCAAAGTGGTTCTATAATTTATGCATGTACTTCGGTTGGATTTAGGCTACGCTCAAATGTAACGCGACATTAACGCGCGATAGAATTTTGAAGGTGTTAAAATGACGAACGCTTACGCACGCAAATACCATTCGGTTACCCGCTGCATCAGAGATATTTTTTCTAATGCTCCTGCTACACCTGGGTTAATGTTAATGTTAGCGCCTGTGTCGAAATACGCCATAATTAATGCGTTAAAAATAACGCTTTAAACGAGTGGCTACATCTGGGTCCAAATTCTTAATTAGTTAGTGCGTTAACCGCGTTCAATAACTTTCATATTTATTGAAGTAGATACGGTAGTATCACGTTAAGGATTCTTTTTTCTTTTAAATTCTCCCTACGTTACTCGAAATCATAAAGCCTGTACGATACGCCGCTACGATACGTCACTTTGTGCTGAGCGATTTTTATGACTTTGTAATCAGGGATCCCATAAGCATGGTACCATTTGAAATAATTCTAAACATTCCATTATTTTTTCATTTTACCACCCGATTGCCACTACTTACGTCAAAAATGATACCTGCCAAAAAAGAAAATACCTACGTCTTTACGCGGCGCGCGCGATGCGCAGAATGAGACAGCGTTAATGTAGCAAACCCAATTTAATGTGATATACAGCGCACGAAAACATTTCGATGTGTCGAAAAAACCGCCACCCGAGTTATCTGACGACAATGTCATATATCAATTAATGCATTAAATGTTGGCCACATCTGTGTAAAGTCTTAATTATCGCTTTATTTACTGCGTTATGTCTCAGGTGTAGTAGGAACATTTGCGCAACGTTAGCGCGCTATCGTGCATTCACGTGGACGGTTTGTGTTTATATATGGAAATTCTAGGCAAGTGTTTTTAAAACGTGCATTGATCTGAACGGAACATTATACTTTCCGTGTACGAAATTTAATCAATAAATAGTAAAAAAAATGATTTTCTGTTTTTTCTTTTACAATTTATAGATGTAATAGGTATTGAAAATTCTTATATATAACTTATCAATTGACTAATGACATGCTTTCCGTGTACAAAACTTCATAGGAATCAGTAAATCCATTTTAGAGTTAAATTTGGACATATAAACTGTCAGACGGACAGACAGACAAAAAAATATTAAGGACATATTCGTGATCGGTGTCCTTTATATAGAATGTAGGAATTTATATTAGGAAACTTGAAAAAAAATACAAATTACATGTACAGACGCAACTGCATATTTATTATATATTAATATGGTAGTATTTTTCGTTTGGTTAAATTATTTGATTCTATGTAGACAGTAATTTGGAGATGCGTACGTTCTGACAATGAACGTATACGATTAAAAACAAAATGGCGCCTTAATATTTGTCTTCTCTTTTCAAACGCATGATACCCACTCCTAATGATTGTTATCATACCAGCGAACAATCTAAAGATTCCCATGTTGATTTTATCTGTTTATGCTTATGTATGTCGTACAAGGAATACGATCTTTCTAATGTTAATATCGTGTATTATACTATAACTATTTCAGGAACAAAGACAATATAAATAATATTGATATTCTCATAACATTGCGTCACCGCTCACCAGGAAAACAGTGTAAAGTCATCTGTTGGGTTAATTTAAATCTCACATTATTGCTACAGTACCGTGCTGGCTTATCGATGTCTGGGTTTAGGCTTTTTAAAATGATGACCGATGGAGTCGAAGCCCATTTTGGTTTGGTAGGCTAACATCCTAGGATTGGTGCGGACCAAATGATAATATCTATATTAATAAATCTGTAGTGTATCGTGTAATTAGCTTTTTTTTTTAAATTCTATGTTTCAAATTCTCTGTTAAAGGATATGTCTATGTCATTAAAGTATTTTCTTGTTTGTCTCTCTCTCTATCTGTTTGTATGTCCGATTTAAATCAAAAACTGCTTGACTGCTCAAAAATGAAATTTTGTACACACAGCTTATGTTATTGCTCAAATGATAGGCAATAAGAATTTTCGTTAATACTTTTAGAAATCGTAAAAATACATAGTTCTTTTTAACCGATTTTGATAGAATTTTATACACGGGAAGTATAAATGATTCCATAATGGATGGGTTATAAGATTTGTTGATAATACTGTTAGAAATCGTAAAATAAACGATAGTATTTTTAAATTTTCCATCGATTTTGATGACATTTTGCGCACGGGAAGTAGGTACATGTGATTCCTCAATTGATAGGTTGAATTGTTAATAATATGAGTATAAATAAAATTACGTGAATAAATAATAAACGCATGCGAAGCCGCGGGGCATCGCTAGTATATCTAAAAAACTTAAATAATGGTGTTTTCTACGAAAGCACCACCGCCACTCATATTTCTGCCGTAAGCAGCCCTCTCTGCTGTGCTCTCCGCTCAGAAGGGTTATGGTTGACAACACCGGCACACGAGGCAATCCAACTCTGTCCTCAGAAATAGCAACCTATTATGGCTGACCTTAGGACTACTATCCTTTGAAGTTGATTGTACATAGATATAGTTCGCAGTGATCATTTAACATCAGATGGAATGCGTGTTAGTTTGCTACTTCATAATCTATGTATATATAAAACTTTGTCCTGACAGAATCGTCATCGCCCAAACCAAACAACTAAGCATAGAAATGTAATATTTGGGGCATCGTTTAGGAAGGGATATCTCCAAATTCAACCCCTAAAGATAGAAAGGCGGTAAACAAGTTTCTATGGGTGTACAATATTTCGGATCATATTTATTATATGTACCTGTTTCTGATGCAGTTCTAACAACTACCTGGTAATTCGTGAGTTGACAAAATGTTTAAAAATTAATTATTTAATCATATTGGTTTATTGGTTGGGTGTTACGTGATTGGAATCGCCATTCGGAAAACGTGAAGTCTTCGTACAATATGTATATAAGTACAAAGTTAAGTGTTATTCTTATTAAAGTTATCTTATGGCAAGTGACTCTAAAATTATAACTAAGTCTAGAAATAGGTCTTTTAAAATTATAAAGCAATTGAAGAAAATTCATAAGTTTGAACTGAAATTTTATTTATTGAATGACTAGCTGTGTCCGCGGCTCAGCTAACGTGGGTTACAGAATGCGTCAGTTGAGAGCACGGGCAAATTGAGATGACTGACAAAAGATTGAAGAAAAAAAAGCTTATTGTGTTAAGATAGATATTAGGTACTATCGCTGACTTTTTGTATGTCTTCTTAAGATCTATAATTATGCAGTACATTAATTTGATATATCTTGTATGGTTCACACAGCGTAAGCCATTTCAGCGCACAAATGCGTTTTATTTTCTCGAATTGATTCACCATCATCATCACTGCTTATTTCGTATGGTATGTTCTTTAAAAACTATTTTGAAATATCATAAATCAGTGGGATTCCATCTATCGACCACTCGTGCGTAATACGTATGAAGTCTGGTCGTCTCACCCCACTAGGCTAATCCGTCGACGATCACAATCATGAAAATCAGGACTTGCATTAACCGTGCATAATTTAAATGTATTCTATCCCATTCTCTCGTAGGCTGAATCCTATAAATGTATATGGTTGTCTCATTTTATAGTCGCTTTTTTCGTTTCATGGAGTTTCAAATCACAACGATGCTAAAGAAGTTTTCACTTCAAGAATTCGTTACAACTGAGGTCGTTATATATGAAATCCACTTGAATTTTATTTATTTATCATAAGTGATCTGTCCCTTTAAATTTTTTGACTTTTTTTTTTTAAATCTGTAAGCGAACTTTTTCACGCATATTTTCATTTTGTTTTATAGTTAAAATGAAAGTCCAAATTATTTTGCTTAGTATAAAATATCGAAAAAGACAATCAAATTTTAAAGTTTTCATGCCACGGTACTATTACAAAATATTTGATGAACATTCTTCAGAATAAAATATTATACTTAAATACACATTTTTAAATCCTTAATTAGGACAAAAAGAAACCAGTTTGAAGTAAAACAAGACAGCTATCTCATAAAACTTGTAAATATATGTAAAAATAATACAATACAATAATACCGTTTTTATACTCTTGGCATCAATAAAAAAACTGAGTTATGTGGTTATTGTAATATTCATCTTGCTTTGAAATTAGGTAGCTACGAAAGATGTTGTAAGAGTTCAGAACAAGCAGTGTTTTAGCTAAATATCCAGTCCATTGAGTAAATAAATAAAGTTTTTTTATATTTTTCTAATCTACAAATTAAAGGTAGGTTTATTAAGTAGGTACATTTTAGCAAATGTGGTCTAAAGCACTTAGTTTCAAATAGATCAAATATTTTAGAAGTTTCTGGTTAGGCGCGTTATGAAATAATGATGTGAGTGAAATTTTACTATGCGTGCATATATTGAAACAAAACGACACTGATTAGATGGCTTACACTTAGTAAACCATAAGAGATATATCAAATTAATGAACTACATATTTGCAGATCTTAAAAAGACCTATAAAATAGTCGCCGATAGCATATGTCTATCTTCTAAGGATCACCCACAATAAGCATTTTTGGGGCAGCACAATTCGCGCATGCGTTCGACCAACAGCATTCTTTAGTCCACGCGAGTGGTGCCGCTGGCACAGCTAGTTTCATAATACTTAAACGATATTTGTGGGTGACCCCAACCAAACAACTTACCGGCAACAATAGCGTGTTGTGGGTATTGTGACACCCCGAAGAGTGCGAAATGCCACGAGCTGAAGGTGATCAGTATCACCTGTAAGATTTCTAGAATAGGAATTACCAGCTTCACTTCAAATACCGATATGGCTTCCAGTATCATCTAGAAAATATACGAGCAAACTTTTATACATGAGTAGGTACATTTGTTAGGTTAAAAAGTAATGTAATGTAAAAAGTAATTACGGGACACTTAATATATCTGTTTAATGGAAATCTTCATTAAATGGTAGCAAATAACAGACTCTTCCATCTGTGAGCACTCCTACCGGGCGCTTACTAAACTTTGCTAGGAAGGAGCAGTGGGGGCAGTAGCCTTCTCCTGTCCATACTTGGCTAGGCCTATGGGTAACTAGTTAATACTTTTAAGATACTTTGGTTGTTTGAAAGAAATAGAGAATAGTAAAATATTTAATAACTAGCTGCGTCCGCGGTTCCGCTCGCGTTGACTATAGGATGCTGTCGTCGGTCGAGTGCACGCGCTAATTGTGCTGCCCCAAAAAATGCTTATTGGGGTTTATACTAAGAAGATAAATATATACTATAGATATTTTTGAGATCTACAATTATGTAGTACATTAATTTAATATATCTTTTATGGTTTATTCAGCGTAAGCCATTTAATCGCCCCAAAAGTGTCCTTTTTCCGAATAGATTCATAATTATCGTCAATGCTTATTTCGTATGTTACTTTATGTAACAAAATATATCCTACAAACTAGATAGATAAGATAACATATCTATGAATTAAAGGAAAACTCCAGGAAATCGGATTAGTGGTTTTCGCTTGAAAATACTATAAACAGACAGACGTTGAGTTTTATCATATATAGATATAGAAGACATAGATATAAGTAGTAGGTTTTTCTACACGTTATTCACATGAACCGATTTTTTATTTTGCCACTTTTGGTATTGATTGCCGTCTGGGTGCTGTGAAGCCCTTGCACCCTCCGGCACGGCTTGGCCCTGTATGGTTTATCCGTCAAACGTTAATAAAGGGCTCAAGCCCGGTAAAGCTGTAAAAGCCGTAAAGGCTCCAGGGCCCCTAAGACTAACAGTATAGTCAGTTCGTAAAAAAAAAAGTTAATAAAGGTTAAACAGTCCGTCTCGCTTCGCTTACGCTATCTGTATGACTTTTTTGAAATAGGTATTCTAGTACGAGACTGTATTATATTTCAATGTGATTTAAAATGGTTGCGTCTGGCTATCATGTGGTTCACCTTCAAGTTAATTTTATGAATAGTTAAAGTCATCATTTTGCGATATTAAAGTGTATAACGTAATTTTCCTTGTTTGTTTGTTTGTTAGAACGCGTATCACTTAAAAACGACTAAATCAATATGCATATAATTTAATTTTAATTTTATAGAAATGTAATTTTAACGTTGTTACTAGATAAAACTAGAGAGGGGATTTAGGCTATATCATTAAACTTAAAAAAATACAACGGAGAAAAAACCATACACTTCTTCAGAGGTAAGTAAGTACGAGTAATAGTAAATAAACTTGTAAAATTAAGCTTTAAACTGCTAATTTTTATTTAAAATTTCATGGTAGTAGTATATATAATAAAGTTAAAAGAAAAGCTATCAGATGTGAGTAGGCTTTACAAGTTAACGAGTAATAGTCAATCAACTTATAAAATTTATTTGGAGATTTCGTACAAATTCCATTGAAAATTACTTAAATACCCTCTCTTTAAATACCCTCTCTCTAAACGATGTTTCATTTTACATCAAGCCGGGACACGGTCAAACATCTATAGTAAACTTTTGTATGAAATAATTCATGCTACACCGGGCCGGGGCCGAGTATCTTGGCGCCAGCCGGAAGAGCGTCCATAGGGTGCGGTGACCGCTTATCATCAGGTGGGCCCCACGATTGTTTGCAATCGTAGTGGTATATAAAAAATACAAAGTCTTTACTATCATAATAATATAGAAAAGTTTGAGCCAGATTTATGAACAAAAACTGATACATATTTATTGGAGATAGCAGAAACAGATTGAATATCAAAACTGTTGTTTTATATTAATTTGTTTCTAGTTATAAATATAACCTAAAATATAGATATTAGTTGATGTTTTAGGCTTTATTAAGCTGATCTTACATCATAAATCAGTAATAAAATGACGGTTTCATTGTTTAAAAAAAATACTCGCAATATAGATTTTGCAATTTTAAGGTTCGCAGCGTAAAAATAATGCGTTATTTTATAGGATACTACCAAATAACTCGACTAAATACAACTGTAATATAAGACAATATATGTTTTTTTTAGTAACACGGCAAAGCGACGTGCCGGCGGCATTGTGCCTGACGGTATGTACAGCAGAATCCTGAAACAACGGCGACCATCGTGAGAAAGGCAATCCATTCATTGATGGCCGTCGCAGTCATGCCGGCCTCTAAGCATATTGGCAGTTGGATATACATACACTGGTTGATCCCGAAACTCGATACGCCTAAGTATGCCAAAACAGCGGGTGTTAAACACCTGGTATATGGTGGCCGCGATCCAGTCGGAAACAGTTATCGTGCCCGACCCAGCAAAAAAACCCTAATTCAACATAATACTTTCATATTAAACTAGCTGTACCCGCGGCTCCGATCGCGTGGACTATACAAAAAGGTATTTTATTTTTTGTGCGCAACCCTAATTATTTTTCTAAAATAAAAGTAGTCGAGAACAGCTGACAGGCAATTGGGGATCCTCTTCAAAGTTAGGTGGTATTTCACACCGGACCAGCTTCTCAGCTTATACTAAACACAAGTACGGTCTGTACGTATATAATATATCGATCTATTTACACTAAAGCGTCGTATATATGACTTGTGTAAGAGTTACAACAAAAATACATCATTATCTTGTATCTCTACTGTGAGGCGACCTAAGCTCATCTGCCCTCAACAGCTACTATAAAAAAAACACTGAAACAAAATCATGAGTGTACACACCCAAAGCCCACGGGATGGTCTATATGCCTCACAACTAGTAGACGTTAAAAAACTACGTCTTTCTATTGTTCACCTAACAAGGCGACCTAAGCTCATTTGTCCTCAACATACATATTTATTATTTGAAAATAGAAAATTAAGATTTTAAAATAATGAATTGATTATGTATACAATTAAAAATGAAATAAAAAATATAAAAAGGTTACTTTTTTTAAAAGCAAAGCACACAATCTGAGTGTTATTGAAATAAGTTTCTTAAATGCATACCTTGTTTTATTGTTTTTTGTTTCACACACACTAGTAATTAATTATCGAAATCTAATTATTACTTTTGCATTTAGGAATAAAATAAAATGTATTGTGTAAATACGTTTTATAGTTTAAATTTTATTAAACTAATTACAAATTTGTAATACAACGTTTAACTTCTGTGGCAAAACTTCGACTGTCACACTACAATAAATATTAAGTGCTGAGCAGGATATTCCTGTGCATTATGCATAGTGTTTCAACTTATGTTTACGTGTGTGAAATCTATACATATAATAAAATTTAAGTGTCTGCTTGTAATGTCAAAATAACAGCTTTTTACTAAATTCAAATGAAAGTATAATGATACTTATAACAAAAAAAAAAAAAACAATATGTACAATTTTTATTCTGTCTGTTCCGAGTAATCTACGAAAGGGATTGACCAACTTTGACGGGACTTTCACTGGAAAATAGCTGATATAATAAGGCGTAACTTAGGGTACTTTTATTTTAGAAAAATAATTAGCATTCCGGGCAAAAAAACTTATGGTGAATCAATTCGAGCGCTTAAATGTCTTAAGCTGAGTAAACAATAAGAGATATACCAAATTAATTTACTACATAATTGCATATTTTAAAAACCTCTACAAAAAGTCAGTACGAGTATATGTCTATCTTGTACGGATCACCCACAATGACTATTTTTGTCTTTAAAATAATCGGGAGCGGGGGTAGCACGCATAGCTAGTACCTAATCTATATAAAAATGAATAAAAATTAAGTGTTTGTCAGTAATTTCGTAATAAAAGCTATTTGTTAAGCTCTGATAGTTTTTAATAGCACGTTAATTAAACCCAATCACGTGTTTACTTTATAACAGGGATGTTACGGTTATATAGATTCGGATATGGATATTTTAAAAATATTTTCGTCTGTTTCGGTTATTCATACGGATATGAAATTATTTCAGTTATGCAATCGTTTCGGAAATTATACCTTCCTTGTCTGATTCCAAGCTGCAACAGGATAGGTTTCGAGTTATGATCCTTTAGTTGGACTGACCTTGTGCGCGAGACGGTGCGCAATAATTCTCGGAAACAGCTCATAAAGATGACTCAAAAATGAGATGGGCCTATAAATTTTATATTCTTTCACCAGTGTGTGTACACCCAGTGATTACATATGGTGCTGATACGTAATCGCTATGAACCTCATAAAAAAGCTCAATGTCACTCAAAGGGCAATAAAGAAGGCTACGCTCGAAATTTCTCTGCATAATCGAATTAGAAATCAGGAGATCCGCAGGAGAACCAAAGACACCGACATAATCCGAAGAATAGCTAGACTTAAGTGGTAGTGGACGGGCCACGTAACTCGTAGAACAGACGGCCGATGGGGCAAAAGAGTGCTTGATTGACGGCCACGTACCTGAAGACGCAGCGTTGGTAGACCCGCCACAAGGTGGTTTGACGACTAGGTAAAGGTTGCGGGAAGCTGCTGGATGCGGACAGCAGAGGACCGGTCGTTGTGGCGATCTTTGGGGGAGGCCTATGTCCAGCAGTGGACGTCTTTCGGCTGACATAATGTAATGATGATGAATGGAGTAGCTGTTTCACATCTTTAATTAAATTGGGCGAATTTGTGATGATTGTTTGTAATCCTTCATATAGTCCGTAAGGTTAGAAGTCGCTGCTCTCACCGACTGACTGACTCACAGAACTGTGTGTAAATTTTGACAGTTTTTATAGTATTACCTCTTTTTGAATATTTTTTAACTTTTTTAAATTACAAATAAAACCAAAATTTTCAAAACGTTGACTTAATTATTAAATTATAAATCATTCATATTGATTATTATTAAGTCAATCATGGTGTTAAAAAAATCTGTTTTATACCGGCTTTCGGAGATTGTATAGGTTGATCGCTGCCTTCACAATCGAACATGCTTTTATTTTTGGCTACCCTCTTATTTTGCGTTACAATGCGTTTGAATTTAAGGTAGGTACATAATTACGTAACAACGCTGAAGCAATAAATATTTTGTCGTGGGTTTTTTGTATATCAATGTTTGTCGTGCGGTATTTTCATGTCATGTAATGTTAGGTCATACATACAGAGTTAGAATATATTTTAAAATTTACGATATTTCGTGTGCGTCTTAGGCACATAGGCTACTTTTATTTTGGAAAAATGATTAGGATTCTCACAAAAAATAAAAAAAAAATTTTAGTAGTCCACGTTAGCGGAGCCGCGGGCACATCTAGTCAAACATAAAACAGAGGTCAGAAGGCACTACTTCAATTCTTTACGTTAAACAAAACATCTATTGTATATAGCATAAATTTCTTTTAAATTATCGGTACATTGATGTTTAGTGACTGCAAACATCGATGTGAATACTCTTGCCAACTTAGCACTTTCAGTGCTAGATTTGGCACTGTTTTAACAAGCCTTGCACTGAAATCTAACATTCACTAGGTACATAGTAATCATGCTTATTTTTTTCTGGCGAAACAAAAGGCTCTACCTGTATATGTCTCTACAATTTTGTAGGAGATTTCGCATAAAATAAAAAGGTTAAGACGAAAAAACATGGCTATATTTAGTCTTTTCTAATAATATACTCCGTTTTTGGCGTACTTATTGATAGTTGTTTATTATTGATGTGAGTCAAGCATTCAATCTTTACTATTTTAACTTGTAGTTATGAGTTGTGTATTGATGTTTGCTATATATCTTATTAGATGGCAGTAAACATGATTGGATTTAAATTTAAAATAATTATAACAACTATTTGCTGAACTGATTTGACTGGTTTCAAAATGAAATCATTTTACACATATGAATTTATCAATATAAATAAAATGGTTGATGTTTACCGTTGTGGGCGCAACACGCAAAAACTACGGCATAGATTTAGACATTTTTTGTTTTACTACTTAGATATATTATATTCTTTAACAAAAAATGTATATATCACGATATCTTAATAAACAATAATTCTGTATTCCACGCGAGCGGAGCCGCGAGTACAGCTAGTTATTGATGAAAATAATATTGTAATGTTTAAGAACATAGACATTTTCACAAACTTTGTTCAAGCCACAATAATCAGCTATAGATAAAATCAAAATATTAGATATGAATATGAGATTTCAAATTGAGTTGTTTTTTTGTCATCTATCATGTTCGAAAATTGTTGGCAAAATTATTTTATTTCATATCAAGTAAAATTATACTATGTTTAGAAAAGGACCTGTCGTGGCCATAACGTAAACTAACGCTATTAGCACCCTTTCATGAGACAGTCGTGAGATACCGCCAAAAACTCCTCTGCATTATAGTATAAAATACTAGTGTTATAATACATCTTTATTCAGTTTATCGATAAAAAAAATAATCGATTTATAGACTGTTCGATCGATATTGACAGCACTATAATTTACTCTGTTCTGTCATTCTGTGTTGTCCTGTGAATTTTATATATTTCGTATTAGTAGAAAAATAATCCTTTATAATGTCAAAGTTACGGCAAATATTAAAATTATCTTATTGCAGATATTATAGTGCGCAACAAGCAAAAAAGAAGCTACCTATAATAACGTGTAAAAGACCAGAATTCAATCATTACGAAGGTCAAACATATAGCAAGTTTGAAAGTCTGAAACTTGCATCAGACGGTTGGTTGCATCCTAAATCGAAAAATGATTATTTTATTATACACGGAGATGCCAGTAATAAAGATAAAATACCAGTACACCGAAAGACTTTTGAAGAAATCGGCTTGAATCCAAAGTTGATTGAGGTTATGACAGACCTAGGTTTTATCTTACCAACAGCTATTCAAACTAAAGCCGTACCGTCAATACTAAAAGGAAATAATACGGTAGTAACGGCGGAGACAGGGTGCGGTAAAACACTAGCTTATTTGTTGCCGATTTTTCAACATATTTTGGAATGGAAGCCATACTTGAACGAAGAATTTAACAGTCCATTAGCAGTAATTATAACACCCAGTAGGGAGTTGGGTAAGAATCATCACTAGTATAATAATACTAACTTTCTAACTATAACATGATTATTTTATATTTTTACAATCATAATTCATTGCTTTAGAGGGAGAATTAGATAATTTATAAAATAAGAATTGGTATTTACATACAATTAATTTTATTGTGAGTATTTTATATGTTATATATTGATACAATGTTTATCTTTTGAGTCTGTTACTGAGACCTTAGCTCTTGTCATTTATCTGACAAAAATCAATAAAGAAGTAATCTTATTTATGGCATTTTAAAATGAAGATGTAGGTACCCTTTATTAGAGTATTTTTGAGATGTATTAGTACATCAGAGCATGGGTCAGACCAAAAGATGCATTATACTGTATACTTTAAGCCAAAGCAATAAAGTCAGGTTCTGTATCTTTTTTTTTATGTTATAGGTTTTGGTGTGGTGTCCATAATCTCACCTGATGTTAAGTGATGATGTTGCCCAAGATGATATCACACTAAACCTAGAGGAAGACTGGCTCTCAAATGCAGCTGCTGGAACACACCTATTGGTGCTTGGCGACACATTTTCAACTTGATTAACTTCACTTAATTCTCTCTCTACGGTAGCGATATGGAATGCACACTTGAAGGCACCATATCAAATTTATTTCTAAATCTAATTTCTAATTCCAGCTTCACAAATAGCAGAAGTGGCTCAGACTGTAGCACAAAGCTTTGACCTTAGTGTTACATCACTTATTGGAGGTAAAACCAAACAAAAGATGTTAAACCCACCAGTGGAATACTGTGACGTGCTTGTTACAACATTAGGAGCATTCAGTAAACTCGTAACAACTGGTATATACAAGACTCACAATGTGCACCATGTTGTATTGGATGAGGCTGACACATTATTGGATGACAGTTTTCTTGGAAAGTTATCACTTTTGATGCAGAAGTTTTCTGTAAGTAATCTTTCATTGGTTAAATCATGGAATGAAAACAATATTCATATTGTTTTGTATTCATTTTTTTTTAATGTTAAAAACAGGAGTTACTAAATAACACTGTGACAAACAATATACATTATATGACCTCTTTAACAAATTGCTGGATTCTCAACCTATTTGGGCAAAAGCAAAAATATGGATAATGGATTACATGTTGTTGATTGTAAAAGTTGTCAATACATGAAAACCATGTGTAAATAAGATTTTTATATTCCAATGCAGTGGTCAAATTAGGCAATGTTGATATTTCACCCTGTTTCAGAAATTTAAATTCAAGTATTATTTAATTGCCTAACCTCTAAATCTATTCTATTCACTTTGTATATGAGTGAAGTATCATCTGCAAAAAGAACCTTGTCAGCAGATCAGCACTGTTCTCAGCCACTAGCGGTAGATAATTTATATCTATGAGAAGCAAAAGTGGTCCCAGAATCGAGCCCTGAGGAATACCAATTCTGGCTAATAATAACCCATTTATACTTATTTTCTGACATTGGTCTGTTGAACAAGAGATTAGCAGATCGAGAGAAGTTCAACATACACCATAGTGTTTCAGTTTAAGTATAAGCATAAAGTGTTGGACAAAGTCTGAGGCCATTTGAAAGATCACAGAACACATCAATTGCATACTGTGACTCCGTGTAGGTCCTAAATTAGCAGCATTGCACCAGCGTCAGTGTGTTTTGATTTCATAAACCGTATTAGCCATGCATCCAAAATCTCTTGTCCTTTCAATATTCTACTAGCTGCTTCAATTTTCTTTTAAATCTTACTAACCAACGGAAGTACAGTAATTGGTCTATAATTTCCAAGATCACGACTACAACCAGGTGTAAACAGAGGAGCTAATTTACTTATTTTCATTAGATTAAGGAAAGTTCCTGTTTCTAGGAACTAATTAAATATATTAGCCAGATATGGTGATATATTGATAATTAGGGACTTGACTACTGTTGTACTATAAAGAGGTCTTTGCCCAGCAGTGGGGCACTTACAGGCTGATATTATTATTGCATAATAAAATACTGTTATTTTTCTGCAGATACAGTATAAAGTTGACATTAAAACACCTCCAGAAGGTTGTCAGTTGACCCTCGTGAGTGCAACAATGCCCCATGAGCTGCCAGAGAGTGTGAACTCATTTGTAGCTGCTGATTCATTGAAAACAGTCACAACATCCAACATTCATAAAATTCTGCCTCATGTACCAAACAAGTAAGAATAGTTATAATTTTATGAACTATGCTATGTTGTTAGCTTTGTGTGTTTCATGGATTTTCTAATTTTACAGATTTGTCAAATGTTAGTTAGTGCAAGAAATTCTACAATGAAACTTGCAATAAGGAAGCAATGATGGTTCAGTGGTAGCGTGCACGCAAACCACGTCAATTGACATGAGTTTGAATCCATGTAATAAACCTGAGCTTTCAGTGAAAAAAAATATCCTAATGAAACCATACCTTAGTGGTAGGACATTTTCTACTGCACGTCTGGCTAGCTATTACTCTGTCGCCAAAATCTATCGCCAAGCACCAACAGGTGTGTCCCGGCAGCTGCTCTTGAAAACAAGTCTTTCCACTAGGTTTAGCATTTTTCCATTTAGGGTCTATTTGTCACTGAATATCAGTTGAGATTGTGTCCAAACACTAAACTTATAAGAGTTTAAGAATACTGAGTTAAATATATTGTTTTTCAGGTTTATACGTCTCGGAAAAGCACAAAAACCGGTTGAATTGCTAAAAATAGTACGAGCTGACGTTAATCAGAAACGACCGGTGATGATTTTCAGTAACCAAACATCTACTTGTGACTTTGTTTCAATGTTCCTTAATGAGAATAATATCGAATGCATAAACATTAATGGAAAGATGGCTGTGCCGTTGAAAATGGGCAAGTTTGAACTCTATAGGAGCGGAAAGGTCGGGGTACTCTCATGCACTGATATAGCTTCACGTGGATTGGATACCACAATGGTGAGTATATAAATGTGTATTTATTTATTGCTGGCTTTTTTCTGTAACTTTGTTTCCATTGACTTTGAAATGAACCGATTCGCTCAATTGTAAACTAATTGTACGAATACGGAACTTCCTGCTCGTGCTTATAACAAGTTTCATTGTAATCAGATGAATGGTTTAGGATTTAGGAACACAGGAAACAAACAAAGGAACAGAAATATTCGTTTTTATTTATTTACTAGTTGTGCTCGCGGCTTCGCTCGCGTGGACTACAGAGTGCTGTCGGTCGAACGCACGCACGAATAGGCATGTTGGTTTTTTCAAAAGCATATCTACAATGTTCCTACTTATTTATTATTCAACAAAAAAAAACTTATTTTTTCATAAAATATAGTTTTAGTAAGTAGTAAAGAAATGCCTTTTTTAAAATACAAATTTTAAACTGACGCCAAAACGCTCGCAAGTGGCATGTAGGTGCTTGTGACGTCACGAGTCATCCCACAGTATCCGCGGCGTAGCGTCGTTTTAAAAATAGTCTACATCAAGGAATGTACGCGCCGTAAACATCAAGTGTTCAGACAATAATGTAGTTATTTAATGTTTTAAAAATGAATTCTAAAGTATATGTATGTAAGAATATATATAATAATTCGAAATTAATAAATTTTAAGATAAGTAGTTCACCGAAAACACAACAAAAATTCCCAACAAGTTATTTATTTTCCAAATAATGTGTACAATAAAGAAAACTACAAAATTAGCTAATGTAATATATGTATAGTGTATTTTGGTAAAATAATGGATACATAGGGTTTGATACTATCATAAGAGACACTAGTATGAGACATTATGGACACTAGTGACATAATAGGTATTACTAGCATGCTGCTAGAACTAGAACCTCCTTCCCCAAGGAGCGGAAATCCCGGCTTGTCGTAGAAACACAACAAAAGGTTATGTGTTCAATAGGGTGAAGGTATTTCACAAATCATGCTGTCCCAAGAAAGACATTTCTTTGTGTCCTACATTCTTAGTGCTTAATTTTCAAAGAAAAGTAGATCCCATGCATGACCTAAAAATACTTCACTGGCTTCAATTCGGTTTGTTTTTCAACACATTACAATTAACTTGTTTGTATTTTAAATTAGATTTTGTAACTCCACATAGTATCTCCTCTCCTTTTCACAACAGGACTACACGCGCTGTCGTTCCGAATCACAGTTTTACGGTATCCTCCATCTCGGCACGAACTAAAAAGTTCTCTATGTCGTACCGTGAAACTGTGGAACCATCTCCCGGCCAATGTGTCCCCTCCTTTTTATTACATCAGGTCTTTCAAGCGTAACGTGAAGAGATAATTATGCAGGGCGGCATGACAGCGGCGACCGCTGATGGATTTCGATCTCACTTTGGTCGCCGTTGTATTTGGATCGTACTGTGCTTACCATCTGCGACAGTACAGTCCAAGTACAGAGCTACTATAAAAAAAGTTTTTTTTTTCTATTCCTTTATGCGTGCGCCTGTTCGTTTGTTTATTGTTAAATTTTCATTAAATTATCCAATTTGATAATACATAATTTTAATAATAATAATAATATGATTGTTCCAGACTAGGCATGTAATAAATTACGATTTCCCGCTGTACACCGCGGACTACATACACCGCAGCGGCAGGACCGGCCGCCTGGGCTGCCCCGCGGGCTGCTCGGTCACGAACTTCGTGTCCTGGCCGCGGGAGATACAGCTCGTGCAGAAGATAGAAGCCTCGGTGAGGAAACACAGTGAACTGCCACAAGTGAACGCTAACATACGGAGAATAATTGAGGACAGGATCGCAAAAATGACGGCAGCGAGCTCCTAGCGAGTATATGTTATTGCCAGATGAATAAGTAGCAAGAATTCAAAGTTTCCCTCTCAAGATATGAAATATCGATAAATAAGCAATCCAGGTATACCATAAAATGATGATAGGCCATAAAATATTATTATTAATGGTATTGGGTCATTTCAAAAATACCCCTATTGATATCGAAACGACAGGAACCAGCTTGGGAAAATAAATTAAACGATAATTTTTAGATGTAGTTTTATTACCATACCATGCATGAAATTAGGTTTTAGCGTCCGTGGCATTATTTCTATAACTTTGAACACTTCAGGAAACATTTTTTTTTTGTAATTTCATTTTAATACACTTTATAAAAGATTTTGGACAAGTAATCGTTATTACACCGTCCTACCTAGATAGATATACACACATACACAGTTTTAAATTCAGTTATACGTACTTTACTAAACTTCCAACTGTTGTGGTGTTACATAAGAATGTCTCAAGCGTTCAGATCCTAACAAAGTTTTCTTTCATCGTCAGTCAATTGTGTTACCAATTGATTTAAAAATAACTAAATATACCGCAATTTCGAAAAGTTCCTTATCGAAAAGTCCTCGTTCATGCCGAAGTTGCAAAGTTGCGCAAAATTGAATAGATTTTACACTATTAGTCTTAATAATTCATTCACCAAAATCCACGTAATCACATTTTATTATTAATTTTTTTTTTCAATTGCCACTCGAAAAAGGTAATGGAACAAGCACAAATTATATAAATTATTTACAAAAATAAATAAAACATGCTCAACGTATGTACTTACTGGCTGGCCGAATGGACCTATTCCATTAACTATTCAATTTAAAAACGCCAATTTCAGTTTCCTTCTTAGTTGCGGTATTTTTGTATTATTGGAAAATCTATTATCATGTAATGAAATGAATTCTTCCAGTGACGAAAATTAGGCACTGACACCGGAATAATTTCGTTATAAAGCAACATTCTATCATTGATAATTATAATAAACGTACTTAAACTTCATATAAATAGTACTATTTATTTTCTCGCAGTCAGTTGTAAAAAGTAGAGTACATAATTTGTAAAAATCGCTCCTTGTATCTCATCGCGAGGAATCGTCCTCCGGATCCTCTAGAATCCTTCGTTGCGCTCGGGATCCAACTTTGTCTCTCGAATTTCCTTTTTTTACTTGTTGTAATCTACTATTCAATACATATGCCAACGAATTTTATTACTCTAGAAGTGTCAGAAGGAAGAACCTTCGAATACAGAAATTATAAAAATGTATATGAAGTAGGGATGTTCGATATTCATCGGTGTTTTTGAAATATCGATGTTAAGCTTAAAAACGTCGATACTTGGTTTTCTAAAAAAAATTATCAATGTAATAAATATAAAATTTAAAAATGTTTCCATAATTGTCTGTTGTAAATGTAGTTGTACTGTTTGTTCAGTGTGCACATTGACTTTACCATTATGATTGATTTTAAATTAGGTTTTATTTAGTTCAAATTTATAATATTTTGAATCAGATTGCTCTGATAATGCGCACTTGGGCCACTTATAAAAGGCAATTTTGAAGCAATGATGGCTCAGCGGTAGCTTGTACGACTTCGCGTCAATTGACGTGATTTCGAATTCGTGCAATGAGCCTGAACTTTCGGTGAAGGAAAACATCGTGAAGAAACCACAGAATGGTGGTAGAGCCTTTTCTAATGCCCGCCTGGCTAGCTACCACCCTCAAGTTGAAAATATGTCGCCAAACAATAGGTGTGTTCCGGCAGCTGCACTTGCACCAGTCTTCCACTAGGTTTAGCGTGTTATCATCTTGGGCCACATCGTCACTTAATGTCAGGTGAGATTGTGGTCACTATGCCAAACCTATAACGACAAAAAAGGACTGTAGCCAAATAAAGATAAGTGCGTTCGACTAGTGTATGTTTCACTTGTCTGGTACACAACACCTACTATGAAGTACATATTTGAAATGCAGTTTTGCGAAGCGTCTCATCACGAGCTTCAAAGACAAAAATCCTCTTATATGTATTATTATTATTAAAATGACTAAGTGTGAATTTGGTTTATTAAATGAGTTATGATCATTCGTCTTTTTACCTTGCAGATCGTACCCTTCGCGGGTATGAGTTAATGAATTAAGATTAGCCCAATTCAGTCAACTACTTATTATATTTTTTCGAATAAAATGATTATAGCCACGATGCAAAAATATATCGAAAAGGGTATAATTACCCTCTAATATTTTACAGATCTAATTAATTGGTGTATAAACATTTTTATCCGTGTTATACACTACACTATATAATATACAATCGTACACATATTAAGGCTATTTTTATGAAATATATTCTATTAATAAATTAAACTTACAAAATTAAGGAGCCGTAAAATGATTTAGTAGCTATTTTTAAACATTTACATGAAAAATTTACAAACAAAATATATAATTTTAAAAATAGATACAATTTAAAAAAAACATGAAAACTGCTTAGATTTAAAGTTTAAAATTAATACATCTACTATGTATTTTAGTATACTAATATAGGTATTTATTGCTTTTTGTTTCAGTAGTAACTCTAAAATTACAAGATTAATAAATCTTATGACATTCGTACATTAGTGCCAAAATTTTAAACTAATTTGAGCATAATTATCTATTATTTTACAGGAAGGTATTCTAAATGTAGGTTGTTGTCAAAATTATATACAAATAAATTAAAAATATATACGAGGATAATGTGTACTTTTTTAATTATCGTAGCACAGCATATTGACAGCCATGTACCTGTTGGTAAGATAAGTGTAATCCAACAACATCAGGGATGGTACCAATAATCCTGGTACATATGTTGTATGTCGTAAAAGTTGGTATTTGGAAAAAAGCTGGTACCCTTAAGCAAATATCAGAAGCCTTAGTTCCGTCTTTCACCCCACAGGACATTTTTTTTAGCTCTTCGGTGAACAAAACACCTGAGGCATTGACCGATATTGAAAGTTGGTATTATTGAGTACTAGCATACATTTTACTTGGCACACGGTACAACACACTGAAATTTGGTACATCTACCATCCCTGAACAACATCGGCTGTCATACCGGCCAGCTCGAGTATCTCTCGATAAATAACAGATAAAAATATACATATACTGATTGATACAGTTTACTATTATTTTAGATATCTACACAAATACTAATACATCTAATACATTTGGTACACAAAACTTATATCTATGTACACTAATCTCTCGAAGAAGGTCCAGGTCTTGCGTCCTCAGTGGATTTCCACCTGCTTTCCAAAATGACTTTAGTCTTCGACTCCTGGTTGCCAACGTTCTGATGACTGTACCTACGTTGCTCCTCGAAAATTCTTCCGGATATGTTAAATACGCTATCCGCACTGGTTTTCCTGCGACCATTTAGTGTTGTTAAACTTGTCGTCGTCGTCGGCGATATCCTATGTGGGAATCTTGGTGAACCTTTGATCCTTTCACTAGAGTTCTGATGAGACATCGACTTCCTATGCGTTTCTGGTAATACAAAATTCACCTTCGTTTCTGGTTCGGCAATGTATTTCTGTGTTCCCGAAGACAGGCTCACATCTGATACATAGTTTGAACAGGATGGCTCATCGTCAGTAACTCTGATGATGGGACCGCTCCTGGCATAGGATTCCCTTCTCAATTTTAACTCCGGGTGTGGTACGTGAAGGGTGTTGCACGATAATACCAAGGAATGTTTCCTGTTCCCTGGAACTAGTCCAGCTATCATTCCTACGTGCATTTTAAGAGCTGCAGCTATGCTTTGCCCTGTAGGATCTGCTATAGACATAGTAGAAGCTTTTCTACTAGACGGTCTACTACCGAAGAAACTCTTCAATCTGCTTAGAAAGCCAGGCTGTTCGTCTCTTTTGTTCAAACATAGATTGTATAGATCTATAGCCGGTTGAGATTTTCTGTAATTTAGTCTCGGCTGGGAGCTGAAACTTACTGAGTTTCTTCCACGAAACGCCTCTGCGGATGGCCAACTGGCTCGAGGGATTACTGGTGGTAGAACTGAGAGTAAGAGCATTGGTAAACCTCCACTAATGCTTGGAGTTCGACGATCGGAATCCATTGTTCTACCTTCTTCTTCTACTATATTTAGTTCAGTCTGTAATTAAAGTATTCATTGACATACATTTTTAATAAATCTCTTATCATACAGAACGTTATTTATTTTAGTGGTCATCTTCATTTTACAAGTTTCCTTAATAGAAATGTGAAATCATGCCATAATCCTTCATGCATACGTAATGCATCGAGGTCATAATTCAACCTTTAGTGACGCTTGAATATCAATAAGTAATTTACCGAGCACTATATTTCATTAAATATAATTTATATTAGAATTCCAATTTATCTATATATATAAATAAAATGATTAAAGTTCCTCGTGCGCGCATCACGCAAAACTTACTGGATAGATTTTCATTAAAAAAAATGTTTTACATCTTAGATTTATGGTAATTACAACTACAATAATTCTTTAGACAACGCGAGCGGAGCCGCGGGCACAGCTAGTGATCTATAAAAATAGATGAGTCTATAATACTACACACTTACACGTCTATGCAAAGTTATGGATGCTGTAGAGCCGTGAGCAGACTCCAACGGCTCTGCTAGTAGTTTCTCCAGTCTTCCAATCTCCTTGTCGAGAGCGGCAACCTCTCTCTTATAAACTTTATTCTGTATCTCTATCCGAAAGTGCAACTCCTGAGTTTCATCTGTCACAAATCTTCTAGTTTTACATTCCAGTCTTAAGCCCAAACTTTGTATGACTGGGTCTTCTTCAGCTGGAAATCATAAAAATAGAATGTATAGATAAAGAAATTAGCAACTCCATGCTAGGGGGGGGGCAGCTGAACCCCTGTCCGTACTTGGTTACGCCTATGCAGGTCGGCAAATGAGTGTCAACGGACATTTGTGTATCCGCTTTGACCATTGTTTTTAGGTTATACGAGTAATATAATTATCCTCACGGAAATTGATGCAATTTTGATAAACTGCTATGTACAGCAAAAGTAAAAAAAAGCTATTCATTAATAAAATAATTAGATAGTAGAATAAATTGTACTTACTATTACTCCTAATAGCTATGATTTTAGGCAAAAATAATAAACACAAAGTTGATGTAGTAGTTATCAGTATCAGGCTGGTGATTGTGATGTAAGCCAGCGTTGCCCGCTCTGATATGATGGTGCCTATCACAACAACACTCGCACTGGTTATCACAACAGAATAGACACTGATGCCGATGTACTTGGAGTCGTTTAATGCAGAGATCTTTACGTTTCTTGTCTCCCAGGCCATATAAACACCAACTATGAGTAGTAGTCCCTTATAAGCGTAGAGTGCGCACAGCCAGCCTGCTGTGTTTTGCGATTTGCAAACTTCTATCTGTAATATATGAAAGTGAATAAACTTCTTAATAGTTGCATGACAAAGCTCATTAGGAATAAATTGTAAAATTATTTAAAACACCATATCATGTATATTTAAGCATTTGTGGGCTATGTTAATATTTAAAAAAGGATTTAAAAACTCTAAAATGATTGTCCGAAGTCTTTGATAACTTATATGTTGTTCGCAATACATGACTCTCATTTTTATTTGTAACTCGTCCTGTTATTGCAGTTAACCTCATTATTACAACTCTGTTACTATACATTAGAACTATTAATATATAACGTGCTGTTATATTGAGCCCCGAAATTAGTTTTTTTTTAAAACTATAATTGTTCCGAAGAATACTTTAATGTCTGTTTGAAATGATTTACAAAATTAATTAAAAGGATCTTTAGGCAGCCGACGCGTAAGACGATTGAGACGAGACTGATTCTAAACTATGTATGGTCGAACTGTGTTGGGTAGACTGCTGACACAGCAACATCAGCCAGCAATTGTCCCTACATGTATGGAGTATAACAGTGCGAAGGGGCGACTTGCAAAAAAAACACTTCTAACAATGCATAATTTTATTATGCATAAAATTTAAATGAATTATTCAATATTCATTCATATTAGAGTTATTTAGTTCTTGCGCTTATATTATTAAGTTGTCCTAAATTGTTTGTATGCGTAGAACTCGATTTAGCTTGACTTAAATTGCAAAATAGAAGAGTTAAGAAAGTTTTAGGAAACTAACCTGAGGTTGGTACGTTATGCTGCGATCTGTAGCGCTGATCTCTATAGTTAAGTTCTTTAGGTGTCTCTCCATGGGGTCCAATATGGCCCACAATGTTACAATCATCCCATCGATGAGGAGTAAAGCGCAGACAAGGAAGATCAGCGGTGTATCTTGTAGAAGCTTGGTTTTGCATACACCGCTACGGTTGCTGAGGATTAGGGTTTGTCATTAAAGTAATAATCTCGTAATATTCAAAAACAGTTTTCAGCTATAAAAAATTTCAATATTAACTTTAGTACATAAGTACTTAGTAGTTTAAGTACTTAAGTTCCTTTTTTTAAATCAAGCGCATAAATACGTAGGATAGAAGCAATTACATAATGCATAAGGTATATCGGAGAACTTAAAATGATTCACCTGATGAATATTCGATGGACACGGTAGGTCTTCGCGAACATAGAGCCGAAAGCTAATGAGAATCCTGCCGAGAGGATGTACACTCTGCTCTGAAAAAATACATAAAAGAAAGAAATATTTCCAAAACATATATCTATCAATTAATTCAATTTATGCATATACAATTGCTTAAAGAATATTTAAACAAGAAAAAAAAACAACATTTTAACAAGTTAATAATGACGTAGGTGCTGAGTCTCCTAAAAATTCCTTGAAAAATTTTGTTGTCATTGAAGTTTTTATTCTCCTGAAATTATTACAGATAGTGGAATAGTACTTACGATGCACATCGCCGAGAAAGGTATATAAGTGGGTAGAGTTGCATTATCAACTCCTAGTAACGCTACTGCAGTGTAAACTAGTACACAGCCAATAAGTGTCATATTGTTAAGGCGAGGTGATGATAGTTTTATTGACCTGAAAGCAAGCGCAGAAACTGTACTATTAAGTTATAGAAAACAGACAAGTGAAGATTACGATGTGGATGTGAATCCACTCTACTACAGTGATGTAGCATTACGTTTTTCTTGGATAGGAAAAGTTGTGAATCTTAAAAAAAAGGATTATCAGATCAAGAAGTTTTCAAGCCTTAGTAGTAATTTTTATCATGGTTTTACATAACGTTTGGGATGAAGTCCAATGTGTTCCGATGGAATGTTTTTAATTTTTAGCAATTTTAGGAAAGATGGAATTTAAATCTTTAATAGTTTCTTTGGAGATTACCTTGTTGGTAAACTCTACAAAGTATCATAGAATAACTGTTGTTCAGACTTTTTCTGGGTAGGATGATCAGCCCCTTGCTGATAATATGCGTATAAGGAGTTTAAGCAACAGTGTGTCCTAGTTGTATTTCTATCTGAAGGATGTTTATGTCAATACGTACTGGCACATGTTATATTTTGACTGAACTCAGGTCTCAGATCCTGGTTATTAGTAGTTTTAGGTACCGTGTGCCTGTTTACTTATTCCTTATTATAAAAAAAAATCGATGGTAATAATTTTGGCAAGAGTACCTTCTTTTACTGTAGTGTAAGTTAAAAGCCAAGAAGCTGAGAGCTATAGCGACTCCAGCTGCAGCTAGAATCGCAACAGCAAGCCGCGCTGGCGCCCAGACGGAGTCTACGCGTAATACTAGAACTCTTCTAGCAGCAGGAATACCTCCAGCCCACTGGGGTCGAGCACACTCCAAGCACTCCATCTCTCTTCCGTGTATATACAGAGCTACTATTCTTGGTTTACCTCCTGGGAACAAAGGAGACATAAATCATGGTGATTCAGTGCTAACTCGATAAATCTTAGCCTTCAGTGAAGGGAGATATCGTGGCGCATCCTTAGAAGTATTAGGCCATTTCCTGGTTGACATTTGAGTTGAAAAAGCTAAATTAAGCATCAAGCATCGTGTCAAGAAGGAAATGAAAATAACACCGTATTAGTTGATTTGCGGTTCCTTGCTAACTTAAGCACGGTCATCACCAGTTATGAAACAGAGGTTATATGAGCTTGAAACGTATAATCCTCAAAAATATATTTCTAGAGTTTTATTACCTTGAATTTGGTAGAAAGCAGATGTTCCTATTCTATCAGCTCCGTTGAATGACACTGGACCCTGGAAATTAGAAGCTTTAATAAACTCTTGCGTTCTCTCTGTATCTCCGTATACAAAAATACAGTTATTATAATTCTGTTTTCAGGGGCGTGTCACAAACGTATAGTAATTACTATATGATGAGCCAAAAATCTGAATTACCCTAAAAAATGAGTTACGACTATATGTTTGGGGCGGAAACCAGCTAGTTATTTTGAAATATTAAAAAAAAAATATAATTATCAAATATGTAAGAAAAAGCACGTACCGAAATACCCAAAAAACTTAAGTTAGCGAGCTGATTCATAAACTCTTCGGCCATATCTTTACGGTCGTAGTCGAAATGCCATAGTTCCAGCTTATGAACTGTCTGGTTTTGCTGAGTATGTTCCTGTTGGTGCCATTGTTGTTCCGCTTTACTGAGAGCTAACGCGATGGCCCACACGGCGTCGTACGTCTGGGGAGCGTACGGAGACACTGGAACTCCTGCCGCTTGCATCTTTTGGTGGAACATTTCGTTTGTCTGTAAATATTAAGTGAAAACAAAAATCGAACGCGGAATCACGAACTATTGACATGTAAAAAGAGTGAATTATATTGTGTATCCTGAATTAATAGCCATCTTCCTTTCTTTCAACATGATTATAATTTTTCCAAATTTTAAACTTTGCCACATCAAAAAATGTTGCTATGTCACATTGTCTACAATTATGCCATGGTTCTTTTAGTCGCGTTTTCATCCAAGAAGCATAAAGGCATAGGCTTACGGCCAAAACTAAACAATTTTAAGTTACACTCGTTTGCTTTAGAAGATATTAGTTTTATCTTAAATGACTTAAATATTTTAGAGTCTTCTTCAAGATATGTTGCCTCGCTAAGCGTGTTTTATTGTCTGTATCATGGTGAATGTACTGAAGATTTATTTGAACCCCGTTTTATTTGTTAACACGCACCGCACTGTCACTGCACGAACAAAGAAGTTCGCAAATTTTTTACCTTTGTCGTACGCCTCCCAGCCAACGTGTTCCCCTCTTCCTATGGGTCCTTCATACGAAGCGTGAAGAGATATTTCAGCAGGCCGGCATGACATTGACGACTCCTCATGAAATCTGTGTCACCGACAGTCGCCGTCGTTTGTGGACCGTACTTACCATCAGGTGCTATACAGTAATTTTGCCGAGCTAGTATAAAAAAATGCATCAGTACCTAGGATTACTATACTATACTATAAGCTTGGACTCACCAGCCCAGAAAATGATAACAGATCGCCAACTATTCCTCTATATGCTGTGACGGTAACCAGGCCTTCAAGAGCGCGTGCTAGTTGCGCCTTAGCACACGGCGCTGCTCCCCGAATCCTGGGCGGCGTCCCGGCCACCAGCCACGCGTACTCGGCTCCAAACATGCCCAGTCTGAACGCCTGCGATCTCGACACATGCTTACATTACTATCATATTGGTAACAAAATGTGATATTCGATTGTTTTGACATGATGGCTCAGTGGTAGCGTACTTGGGCACAGTGTCGATCAGCCCGGGTTTGAAGGAAAACGTTATGAAATCGTAGAATATTTACTAGGTAGAACATTTTTTGATGATAGCCTGGCTAGCTGACGACCCTTAAGTTGAAAATTTATTTGTAAATTTTATGAGCCGTCCTGTTCCTGTGCAGGTTTACCGTGGCAACATCTACAGCTATGTGGCTAAACATGAGGTGAGGTTATAGTGAAATTTAATACCTTATAGAATTAAAAAAAATAATTAAGGAGGTGTCGCAAACCCCACAAGGAAATAGCGTGATTAGGGTAGCAACGTACGAACTTGTCACCGTATTTTTTTTTGTTTTAGCGTTTTGTACGGCCACAATCTCAGCTGATGTTAAGCGATGATATGGCCCGAGATGGTAATACGCTAAGCCTAGTGGGGGAACTGGTTCACAAATGCAGCTGCCGGTTGGTGACAGATATTCAACCTGAGGGTTGTAGCTAGCCAAGCAGGCATTAAAAAAAATCCTACGCTATGGTTTCATAAAGATCTTTTCCTACACCGAAAGCTCAGGCTAATTGTAGGGATTCGAAATCACATCGATGGCACCGCGTCCGTACATGCCACTACTGAGCAATCACTGCTTCAGACCCATCATCGTTTAAGGGTCACACTGGAGAGGTAAGATAAGGTTTTTTTTATTACTTTTAGTTTATTCTATTCAAAGGTCTTATTAAGGCCCGTGATAGTGTAGACTAATACATTGGAAGCTTCTTACGACAAAAAACCATCTAAGTGTTTTTGCCAAAATATTTAAAAGTAACGCACTTTATAAGGGATATCTGTAAGGGATTTTTTTTGAAGATCTATTCCTTTTTTCTATGCTGTATTACACACGATAAACTATATCATGCCTTCTTGTTTTATAATAAAAATTAACCGCAAGTAATAAGTAAGAGTACATTTATAAGTTTACAAGTTAATGTGGTCATCGGACAGGAATATTTTGTATGCAAACGTCTGTCAGGAACAGCAAAGTGTGGGTAAATTAATTGACTAACCATTAAACAAATTTTGACGTTAGCTCAAATCGCATTCAAAAAATATTAATACTAAAACTTTATATTAATAAAAATTAATACTAAAACTCAAAAGCTATTAATAATAATTAAGTTAGCAAAACTAACCTTTGGTAACTCACCTCACAAAATATTTTCGGGATCATGTCCTGAGAGAAACTGCCTATAATGATGCGGGTGTCCAGCCTCTACAAAATATAATCTATAAATAATACAATAAACGTTGAGGTCCCATTAAAAACATCGAGTATGTATCCTTGGGTTTGAAAAAACATTACATTTACTTATACATTCAAAGCTCTTATCGCTCTGATTGTGTAATCCGACAAACGATGGTCTAAAAATAGAATACTTCCCCTTATAAATGATGTCGTAAAATTCAAGATCCTTCTAGTGATTTCGACCATGCTTTTGTGTTGGTATATAAGTGAGCCTTGTTCCGTATCAGGATACCTTCTGAGGTCCAGGGCCCTTAAGGCTAATAGTGTAGTTAGCTCAAAATAAAAGAGCCAGGACAGTTCTGTTTTGAATAACCAAGTGGAAATAACATGCGATAAAAAGAAGAAATCTTTAAGAGGATCATAAAGATATTCTGTAAGTACGGCCAAAGCAGGTATAGTTAACATAGTATATATATAGTAAGTTTGTTTGCTTTTTGTTTTATCAAGTACGAATAAATTATTTACGTAAAATGTACCTAATGAAATTTTCACTACCTACGGGCATAACAATAATAATACTAATTTACGTATTGCGGACTAAACTTTTATTTTTGTACTTTATGTCAGAATGACCGTCCTGTGATGTCACCGGACGGCTCCAACGGACGACCAGCGCTGGTTGTTTGCAGCCAACATTATGCTGAGCTGAAGTCGTTTTGTAACAACTGGCATTTGGTTTTAGTTCTTAGTAGGTAGATGTAAAGGTATTTTTAGATTGTTTATTGCTGTCAAATGTCGTTGGTACAAATAAATTAATCTTTCTTTCTTTCTATTTGAAATTCGACTATGAAAGGACTAAACTCTATAAAAAAAAATAGGAATAAATTAATAACAGAAAATTTTACATATGTATAACCATTTTAACTTTTGTATTTGAATATGTAAGCTCTCGGACAAGAAACAAAAACAAATAATTTTCCACGAAGCTCTGGTACGAACAATGGGCGCTTGTTTTCATAATTCCGCTTTACAGTAAAGCTTAGCGAGAGCAGATAGCTTACTATTAAAAAAATGACACAGTCTTTTTTTCCATAATTTCACATTTTCATTAAGTGATGCATTTTTGTTTGATACTTGGTTTTTGTGATATTTTACTCGTAAATTACAAGAACTTACTAAATAAAATTCATCAAAATAATATAAGATTTATTATTTACTTTCTTCAAGCCACGATAATAATTTAATAACTTAATGGAAGTTTAATAAGAACAGCAACAGTTTGCGATTAAAAGTTGGTGAGTTGTTGTGCTTACACCCATGAATGTTCTGTATTAGTATAACCCGTTTACAATAGGTGGCATCAGAATTGGGTCCAGAGAGAAATGAGAAAATATGTCAATTACCGGGATAAAAAGTATCCTATGTGTTAATTCAGGCTATAAACTATCTGTCTTCCAAATTTTATCCAAATACGTTCAGCCGTTTTTACGTGATTGAGTAACAAACATTTCATTTTCAAAACTTTCATATTAAAATATAATATGGTACGTTGCGCGAACGGGTTAATTTATGTTCGCGCTCATATCGAACCAGCTGGTCTGCTTTTTCTTTGGCAATAGCTAACAATGGGATCGCGGAGTTAAGAAAAATAGAAAGGTTTTACGAACATCGCATGTTTCCGGTATATTTAAAATTTAATTAACACATTCGTTGCTTTTCAAAGTTTGCTTATTACGAATTCAATTTAACAAACATTTCTTATTTTCAATTTAATTCCATTTAATACATAATTTTTATTTTGAATATAGCTTTCAAACTGATTTATTTCGAATTGTGACGCGTCAAAGCGTACCTCTTTTGTCCTTTGCATTTTACTGATTATGGTTGGCTAGTTTGTATTGTAATAAATATGTAAAATTTTCTGTACTTTTTTGTATGTGGGAAATTGGAGTCTATAACTTTTTTTTTTAATTTCCAATTGTTTTTGATTTGGCAAAAAGTTTCTGCATAATATCTGTATTTGTGCGGCAGAATTAGTATTTTTCATGGTATTAAAGATATTTAATTATGAGTATAGAATGTTAATAGTAAAATAACGAAATAACAATGTTCATGTCACTCGACTCTTTCATTCGTATATAAGTATATACCGTACCTAGTAGTTTGTAAAAACGCTGATAACAGATAATAAATTCCACTCTCAGTCGTTTTAGTTGAAAGAGTAATTAACACCTTAATAATGTCATCGGTAGATTTGAATATTTTAGTTAACAAATTAAGACAATCCTATGACATCACACAATAAACAGACTGTGTGAACAGTTGACAATTGGCAGCTGCATATGTTTTAGGAATTTACCTCATTTACGTTCTGTCGATGAAAATAGTACGTAATATGTAGTACAATTATTGAAATGATATTAGGTTACTAAATTAACTACAAAAAGAATATTAAGACATAACTTACTGTCAAGCAATTAAACTAATCATTAATGCCAATGTATTAGAATTTTGCCCTCCCAATACATCTTGGATAATAGAATGAATGTTCGAAACAAATTTTATTCTTTAAACTTGTAAACGACAGGCACAATTGTTATAAAATAGTTACTCCATCTTTTAGATTTTAGACTTAGCGAGACTAATAAATATTTTTTAGGCAATTAGGTTCTGCAATAAACTTCTTAAGAATACATTACCAATTTATCGTATACCTAATAAGTTCAAGAATCACATTACGCATGTTTTATTGTCCAAAGGTTGTAAGTTTTAATGATATAGTCTTTATCACTACGTAAATGAAGGTGATTCTTTCTCTGTACCTAATGTTAAACTTACTGTAAAACATTTTTTTCATAAACCCGCTCTAATTTCTTGCTCTGTCTTTTCTATGACTGGAATATTTTCGAACCGGTAGTAGTGTGTTAACATTCCTAAGTAAAATATGAAAAATCTTAAATAGGCAAAATCTTAAGTGAATTACGCAAAATAGGCGCACATGGACGTCGTGTTGCGTAAATATAGCCCGTGTAAACCTGATTAAGGACAAGCTTTAAATTTTACCATTTAAGTAAGTTAACCCAAGTTACTGTTTATAATCATGTTAGAATATTACTATATTTAGCGCTGAATATTTAAGATAAATTATTATAATACTAACTGTGCTCCGCGGTTACACCCGCGTACAACTTCAAAGAAATCGCTGATTGATGACTTATAATACCTCAATATAGACCATATTTTTATCGGGCGGCCCCGGCTATACGTCACAACTCATACGGCTCGTTCGCGTCACTACACTTATCGCCATAGACCCGAGCAAAGTGTTGAATTATTTTAATTATCCATTATGTCCCAAAATATGCCTCCAAATAACATGTATAAAGGGCGAAAAGCTTATTTTTAGAAAATTATTTTGTGAATGAATTAACTTTCGTTCGTAAGGATTAATATGGCATGCCTAATAATAATGCACATTCACTTTACAATTTTCAATCAATTTTTGTCACAAAATACAAATTATGGCATATGGTATGTATAAGAGATTGGCATATGGTATCGCGAACTTTTTTTAGATGTACTGAAGAGCAACATTTTTGTAGAACATTGTATGTATACGTATACCTAACCATTACGCCAGCGCACGCGGATAATGCATTTCGGGTGCCCTGTTTCTTCCGACTTACTTAACAAAAAATCAATATTTAAGGCTAGCTGAGTGGTGTAGCCTAATGCTAGATGTAGCTGTACTATTCCTCCTGAATCTGGCTATCATATACAAAAAGATTTTTTCCAATCCGACTGCTAGTTCCAGAGATTAGCGTATTTAAACAAATAAACAAAAAACTCTTCCGCTTGACTACATTATTGTGTAAATAAGTACATAGATGATTCAATTATTTTATCATAGTAGCATGGCAAAATGACGTGACTGTGCCTAATGCTAAGCACAGTATAATAATCTAAAAATAACGTATACCATCGAGAGATCAGCAATCCATTGCTGGTTATCGCTATCATGCCGGCTTGCAAGCCTTTCGACAGCTAGATATGGACTGGTTAATCCCGAAACGCAACAAACGAAATGAGTTTCATTCATCATAGTGCAGGGTTTATCACCATATGTGCACGGTGGTCGCGACTCAGTCGGGTATAAATCATCGTACTACTCGGCTTGATTACTAGATATCGACACGGTTAAGCGTACCCCTGTGGCGGACGATCTAGTCGAATACAAGTGCCATGTCGTTTATATTTTAAAAAGGGACTGTCTTAAAATCGTTAGTTAAATTTCGCACGACCTTTACCGTGGTTCTGTACAAGTATAGGTAATAACTATAGGTCTTACCGTTAGACTTAATAAGTTGGACGACTGTTAGAGACAGCAGACTGAATCTACACACTACTCTCATCGTAGAGTTTAAACAAAGATTATTGTCGTTTGTATTAATAATTCATAAACATGAATATTCACTGAATAATTCAACGACTTTAACAGGAATACGTAGTGTTACTAGATAAGCAATTTGTGAGTGAATATTTTTCACAATTCAAAGAGATTTGCTGAAGGGTGCGTTGCGGGATTTAAGGACATCATAACATCTTTGTAAGGACTACTCGCACTCATTCATCCCACTCATTGTGAATAATGATTGGGAAGAATAAGTGGAATAAATATAATAAGAAGTGTGTATGCATAAGGGAATATTATTTTGTAAGAAAATATGAATTAATTAGTTGAGTTACCTAAAATAAAGTTATATTTATGTAAATTTAAATTTAGTGATTAACGTGTTAATATTTAGTTAGTACTATAACATGGTCGCTAACGATGGGCCTCATAAAAAGCTCAAGGGCACTGGCGCAATGGACAATCAAAAGTGCTATGTTAGGAATTTCTCTACGTGATCGAATCAGAAATAAGAAGTTCCATAAAAAATCTAGTCAGTGACATAGTCCTTCAAATCGCTAGGCAGTGGGCACGGGGCACATTGCTCGCAGACCGAACATCCTATAGGGCTAAAGGTCTCTCGCGTGGCGATCACGCATTTGAAGACCTAACGTGTGAATAAAGTGGAACGACAACCTAGCCTATGTCCAGCTGTGGACGTCGCCGGGTGAATGTATGGATGGAAATTATATTATTAGGATTTTGATCTCGTCACATCTCGTTGAGTACATGAAAGTCACTATTTGTGTCTTAAAAATTAAGACACCTATCATATTTAGTTATTCTTACAACAGCTCTTCTAGTCTAATATATAATTCATTAGAATAGTTTGTAACTTTGGAATAACATTATACGTCGGATAGATCAGAAACTGAATAGTTCTGACTTTGACAACTCATCGATGACGTGTCACGAACTAAGCCCGTGTTATCCGCAACGTGTGACACCGCAGCCCAACCAATCAAAACATCGGAAATCTGTTTTGATTAGTTTGTGTAGAATCCGGCACGGCGCGGCGCAGTGGGGTGTACAGGGGGCCGTAATGAACTTCTACAGATTAGTTGAGTGTGAAAACACTGTTGTACGTACATAGGTACTAGTTGAGGCAGATTTATTTATTCATTAAAATTTGTATGACAACAGTTCTAGGCCATTTACTACACTATTTTTTTTATCGTTATAGGTTTGGCGTAGTGGCCACAATCTCACCTGATGTTAAGTGACGATGTGGAAGACTGGCTCTCAAGTGCAGCTGCCGGAACACACCTATTGGTGCTTGGAGGCAGATTTTCAACTTGAGGGTGGTAGCTAACGAGGCGAGCATTAGAAAAAGCTCTACCACCATGCTATGGTTTCCTCGCGATGTTTTCCTTCACCGAAAGCTCAGGCTCATTTTAGGGATTCGAACTCACGTCAATCGACGCGAAGTCGTACACGTTACCACTGCGCCATCATCGCTTCAAATTTATTAATCTGTTATTTCGCCATTTGACTAATCAGGCAGGTAAAAAAACGACGACTTTGCTCAATCTTTTCAAAACTCTTTCGCATCATTCGCTTTGTACAATGGATGTATAATGGTAGGTCCCGAAATTAATGTACTAAAGTGAGTATAGTGACTCTGCTGCGCTTTTCAACAGGTATAACCATGTAATGTTCAAGTGTGATCGCGCCTGTCTGTCACTAGTGCCTTAAATTATCAAACTATTGGCAATCTGATCTCTATGATTACCTTTAATTGCTGTAGCTGTTCCTTAAAATCGGTTTCCGCGAATGTGATGGATGCAGCACAGGTGATGTTGGCAGCTTCCAATTGAGTGACCAACTCATTGACAGCCAAAGAGTACACCTCTTCATTTTGAGAGAACGCTGTCACGGTGTCCCAGCCGAATTGTCTGTAAATGTAATCTATATAAATAAAATATAAAAAGGTGTGTGTGCGATTCACACACGATAGAAGTGAAACTTCATTTTAAAAGGCATTTTCTATTTTATTTAAACAGTGTGCAATATACATATACACCGACATTTACTTTCTCGCTCTGGCTCACACAAAGAGGAGATATCGATAATGTGCGTTAAACGTTTAACGTTTAACATTTAACGTTTAACGCTTGGAAGTCGCATAAGAAGTTTCACTTCAATAATAGAGGATTACCGTTGTGCGCGCATCACGCAAAAACTACTGTATAGACTTTGATATCTTCATAAACAATAATTCTGTATTCCTCACGAACGGAGCCGCGGGCACAGCTAGTATTAGGTATATAATTAATAAATAAAAAAAGTGTGTGTGCGATTCACACACGATAGAAGTGTAACTTCATTTTAAAAGGCATTTTGTATTTTATTTAAACAGTGTAATAAACATAAACACCGACATTAGCTCTCTCGCTCTGGCTCACACAAAGAGGATTGACCGATAATATGCGTTAAACGTTTAACATTTAACGCTTGGAAGTCCCATAAGAAGTTTCACTTCAAAAATTGACCTTTACCATAAACTAAATACTTTAATCACTATCAACAACCACTTTAATACGACCTTTAATATGCCCTTTTATCGGCGACAATCTTTATTCTCACTGTTAACGTGTATGACTAATATTTAGTAGCCGCGTAAAAAAAAATATGTCGAAATTTCATGTTACTGTCTTCAATGATTTTTACTGTCCTTTGATGGGTCCAGATTGTCTTTTATGTACCTAAATAGAAACTATAAATAATTTTACATTTTTCCTTACGTAGTCTCTGTTTCCACGTGACGTACGCAATCTTATCGTATTCTCAAAACATATATAGTAATTTAGTCACGTTTTGTCTGCCGACGACTTCTCATTCCGTATGCAATATACATAGGTACATTGGGACCTTTATAAGTCAAATCTTTTTAGTCTATTTCTAATACGTTATTTTATCATATCAACATTACTAAAACTTAGATTTTTTTTAATCAGCCTTTACGACCGCCGCATATGCTCACTTTCGTACTGGTGCACGGTACTGCGTCGACACGAAACGTACATCAGAGGCATTTGTCGAAGCAAACCAAGCAACATGAGCGCGATATAATCCGATAATGATAACAAACAAATTCTTATTATGTAGATTATCGTTAATATAAAGTAAAAGAAAATATTTAAAAAAAAACTAGAGGAGCTCTCACAAGTCCAAAAGAAAAACAAATGGAGAATTCACATAAATTTTTCATTTAGTTATTCTTATTTAGCGCTTCGGTGATTACTTTGTAATTGAATATTTTAAAATAATTTTCATGTAATTTGTGTGTTTTACTTCGTATAAACATGAATTTTTCGCTTCGTTAAGCGTCGGTCAACTTTTTCTCAATTATTGGAACGAAGTTCCTTACGGCAGGCTTGGAGGAGATAGGGATTTCGCTGCGCGACCGAACTGAAAAAAATGTGATAGTAAAACCGTAAGAATAAAACCGTAAAAATGAGACGTGCGCATGCGCGACAGTCGTATACACAAGCGAGTAGTGTATAATACCTTTCTCTTTCTCCCTCTTTCTTTTCTTTCTCTCATCCCTTCTCTCTCTATTAAATATAAAATTAATAAAATAAAATTAATAATTAAAAGAAATGAATAAAGAATTTAAAATAAAAATTAAAGTTTTATACTTTAATTAAATTTTATTAATGTAATTAATAAATTATGAAAAAATTAAAGAAATAAAGAATGAATTTATAAGAAAATTTTATATTTATATTTTATATTTACTCTTTAATTTAATTTATATTCATAAATTCATTAATTAAATTTATTTTTATTATTTTTATTATATTTATTTATTTATCTTATATTATTTTTTTCTTTTCATTTATCTTTTTTCATTTATATTCATTTTTTTTTTACGTAATTTATTATTTCCTAAAATACTGAATTTCCGAAATACTTTCCTGTACTTAAATAAAAACTAATCAGCAAAATTTAAGAGAAAAATCAAGAAAACCTACATAAAATTAAGCACGATTTTTTTTTGTAAATTGTATCGATTCTACATTAGCCGAAGGAACTTCGTTCCTACCTGGTGTCCCACGACACCTCATCTATCTTTGCTGTTTGCTAGCGACACTGCAGCTTGGAAAACGTGTCACAGTTACCTAAGACGTCATGCTCGTTCACGTTCATGTATGTTTGAATTTAAATACTGTCATTCGCACGCGGCTTGTGAAGACCAATGGGAGTGACAGCATGTGCGGCGGGCGTTAAGAGAGGATAGGGACTTAAAGTTTGTAATTGGAAATACTATTGAAGTTAGTTACATAATAATTGGTATGTGAGCTCTCGAAATTCGAGTATATTTTTATATCATTTGCGACACTCCTAGTTGACGGTGAAAGAAAATATCGTAAAAAAATTCGAACGTCTGTGATTTTTTTTTATAGTATCGTTTTTTTATCGTTATAGGTTTGAACTAGTGGCCACAATCTCACCTGATGTTAAGTGACGATGTGGCCCAAGATGTTAACACGCTAAACCTAGTGGAAGACTGGCTCTCAAGTGCAGCTGCCAGAACACACCTATTGGTGCTTGGCGACAGATTTTCAACTTGAGGGTGGTAGTTAACAAGGTGGGCATCAGAAAAAGCTCTACCACCATGCTATGGTTTCCTTCACTGACAGCTCAGGCTCATTGCAGGGATTCGAACTCACGTCAAACGACGCGAAATCTACACGCTACCACTGAGCTATTATTGCTTTAAAAGCGGCCTTCTATAGTGGAAAAAATACAGAACAACAAATTCATTGGAGTTTCAAAATTTTAATAACTTCTGGGTTGTCGTGGTCCATGCCTTACCAAACTAACAAAACTTCACCCATGTATATTGTAATAAATATCTTTATGTTTACTGTTATATATACATATATACTGTTTCTACAAAATCAATCCTTCAAATAACGTAAAAATTGATTCATGTTAGTTTGTAATCACTCGGGTAAAGACCTTAATAAAGTGTAAAACATAGTATAAAAAGTATACCTGATAAATGCAATACGGGCAGGGTTATGCGAGGAATCAGGAGCAACGGTGCGGCAGAATAGTGGGAATTCCGATCTGTCACTTAAAGCTGGTGACGTGGATCCAAAGGATACCTGTATAAACAGTAGTACCTTTTAGATAATTATAATAATAAATAATTTAAAAATTGCGACACAAAAATATATTATAATTGCTATCGTAAAAAAATTGCTGATGAGTAGGCTGAATTTAAAATATCAAAATATAAGGAGCCATTGACATATGATGGCATGATGGTCAACCTTGCAGGGAACATCATTAGTGATTTTCTTAATTTGATGCAAAAAGAGTACAACGAAGCTAATGCATTATTAAAAATAAAAGCCCTCGAAATAAAATTAAACAAAAAAATGTCTGTACGTAATATGAAATAGCGTCTTCGCGTATTTCTTCGCTCTTTCTTATTTGAAATCTGACCTATCATAATTAATAAGTATATAAATAAGTTTGCTTTGTCTCTAGTGGCAATAGACTATAAGATAGAAGCGATTAGACGAAACTCACGGACAACTCCACAAGAGATTTCCACTGTACTCCGCACGTAGTAGTTTTAAGCAAAGCATATTAAACTGCAACATTAGTTCTAGAAAGTTCAATTTAATTTAGCAAACTCTAACGATCCGAGTTCTAACAGTTGCTAGTCAGACATAAATCCAATATTTGAATTTTAGGCAGGCTTGTGTAGACTGTAATAGATTTGAGAGCGGCGTTCGATAGCTAGTCTATATTACCTCTCTTGTACACCCACGCGTTGAGTACTCTCGTGGTAACCGGTAACTTATTTAATATATTTCGGTTGTGACGTAGGTGTTTTAAAATGGGTTTATATTGTGTTAGATTTGAAGAGGGATTTCAGGGAGTTTGGGGAGAAATTTGCTAAATTTGCATTTTAGCCTTTATGTGTGCTTGTTCATGTTCTATAACAAATTAATTATATTATTCTAATTACTAATGTCAATATTATTATGTAGTTATTATATTAAGATTGGCATGTTTCTGCAAGTCATAATGACTCTGCTATCACGACTTTTACAACCTCTGGTGTAAGAAGTTTTGTTTTGGTTACCTTTTTTTTTTTTTTTTTCGAACTGACTACACTGTTAGCCTGAGGGGCCCTGGAGCCTTTACGGCTTTTACAGCTTTACCGGGCTTGGGGGCGAGCGCTTAGGGCACTCAGCCACGAAAGCTAAGCAACAACATCCGAGGGTGCCAAAGTGGCCGGACCTCGGCTCGGACTGTTGCGCGTATGCAATTAAGTCGCGATCTGACTAATTCCCTATCCGTAATTCGATCTAAACTAACTATACATATATACATGTTTCTGCCCCCTGGGAGGAGGGAAGGAACATGTGTATGTGTATTTAGTGGTCTGAAATTTTTGTCTACTCTAACTAGGCAAAAAAAGAAAAAAAAAAGGTCCCTTACAGAACCTATGTACCTATGTGTGTTGTGCATGTGTGTATAATGCAGTGTCATGTATGGCTGTGAAAGCTAGTGATTGTACAGTCACTTGTATCGCGCGAGCGGCTGCTTGGCTCAAGGGCTCCATGCCGATGGATCGGACCTAGGCTTGAGTTGCCGCAGAGGAGGGCGGTCGTGGCGGGTTTTTGGTTACCACTTTCCTCATCACTTCGAGCGAAGTTATCATTTCACATTACTTCGTTCTTTGTCTTACCTCTGTTATAAGTAAGTAAGTAGGTAATCGACTGACAAATAAATACCAATCACCAGAGCAAAACAATTAAAGCTACTTGAATCCTAAAACGCAAAATGTGTAAGTTTGTGATAAATTTTTACCTGTACAATATTCCAATACGGTACAATTTTGGCGATACTCTCGGTGACTTCAGAGCATGCTGTTCCTAGCAGCATCAGCATCCGGGACTCCCTTTCTGTGTACAGTGCGTGGAAGAAGCGATCCACACCGACTCCTGGATCGCACTGGTTAAAAAATGAAGTTTTGGCAGGCATATGAACGTATTCATATCCGCAAAATATGATATTTTTATAAAATGAGTTAATTCAAAACGAATAGTATCTACTGTATTTTTTTGACTTCTTTAATATCCCTAATATTTTGTGACTGCATATTAAGAAGATTGAAAGTTATTTATAATGAAAACCCATTACATAATGGTTTCTAGCTTCACTATAAAATGCTATATGGATCGAATAAAATTATGAAAAAATTACTTATACCAAGAATGAAACATGAAATGGTTGGCAAAGTTCGTAAAGACATAATAATAGCGGAAATTTATAATGTGATTAATGATGATGTGTAGTTACAAAAGGAAATCGACCATGCGTTTTTGAAACAATGATGGCTCAATGGTAGCGTGTAATGACAATGCGTCGATGGACGTGAATTTGAATCCCTGCAATGAGCTTGAGTTTTCGGTGAAGGAAAACATCGTGATGAAACCATAGCATGGTGGTAGGGCTTTTTCTTATCCCTGCCTGGCTAGCTATCACCCTCAAGTTGAAAATCTGTCACCAAGCACCAATAGATGTGTTCCAGCAGCTGCACTTGAGAGCCAGTCTTCCACTAGGCTTAGCGTGTTACCATCTTGAGCCATATCATCACTTAAGATTAGATAAGATTGTGGCTATAACTATAAAAAAAGCGTAAATTACTCAGTGTTAAAAAAACTATCAATCACATTAGGAAAACTGTGGGTTTTGTTGTTAAATTAAGGTGAGAAACCGCCAACTTGTCATCATACCTTAGTATCGTTTGTGATGAGATGCAGTTTATAGCCAGGTAATATATCTCTTTGGTTGACATGTTCTACAGCAAGTTTGGCAGCCGCAAGTTCCGATACTCCGTCAGCTCTCGGAGAATCTCCTACAGAAAGCTCAAACAATCCCAGGATTTTCAAAATCCTTTTCGAATGAATCCCAGACAGTTCTAAAAAAAGATAAAAAGGATAAGTGTTAAACATAATTGCGGCCTACTTTATTTATAGTTCAATAAACAATGAATATCTGTTTATTAATTGATATTTTTTTGCATTATCGATCAATCGATAATTTTAACTATGGATAGTAAGCATAGGTATATGTGAAAGGTATTTGTGAAATATGCAAAATATAGGGCTGCATTTGTCCGAGCAAATCCCAAGAGATCACGCGAAGGAAGTTTCTTTTTCAACATACGGTACAAAGAAATATTCGAGAAGGATCTAGTGTATTGGTATCTTTATAAGGGCTTGCGTAAAGGTTTCCTATATTAGTCCTATTTATCGGCTCCCTCTCTAGAATTATTAGCAATTACAGTTTAACAATAGAAACAAACGTCTGAAGCTAGTATTATTTCACAGCCACCCTTGTTAACTCTCAATTATGATGAAACTTTATAGGTATGTAGCTAGCATTGGTTATTTAATCTATTTACTCAGCAGGCAAGAGTATCACCGAAAAATGATATAAAAGCGCTTATCTCGCCCACATACATGCTGTGTAATCCAATAATGGTTGCTGGATTTATATGCGTTTATGTAACTTCATGTGATTTTTATATGAATATGTTGTTACCATGCTTCCTTTGATTAATCTCAAATAGGACCGCAGAAGGGAGGTAGAAGAGATATTTCTTTGGAGACTTCAGAAATACCTCCACACAACAGAAGATCGCAGCCAAATAACCTCGTGTTGTGTTTGTGCGGTTATTAGGGTTTCCAGGGCGGTAGGAGGGTTCAACTTCGGTAACGCACTAGTGATACCTATGTTATTACAAGCGTCCATAGACTACGGTAGCCGCTTACCATCAGGCGGGCCGTTTGTTTGTTTGCCACCTTTGTAGTATAAACAAAAGAGTTCAATCAATTATATGTAACTGAGGGCCTTTGAGGATTGAGTTGGAACGGTTCATGTGCCACTGTATATCCACACCTCAGCAAGGAACAAAGCAGCCTGTTTAATTGCGACAGGAATGCAGTGATGCAGCTGTATTCGATTTCAATATTCATAGCTTTTATAAACGCACACAATCCATCCATACACGCTTATTTATTATCTTACTAGCTATGCCCGCGGCTCCGCTCTCGTGGACTACAGAATGCCGTCGGTTGAGAGTATGCGCGAATCGTGTTGCCCCCTCTCAAAAGAAGGGAACACATAAATGCATATTGTGAGTGATCCTTTAAAGCTATCGCTGACTTTTTTGTAGGTCTTTTTAAGATCTACTATTATGTAGAACATTAATTTAATATATCTCGTATGGTTTACTCAGCGTAATTCATTTAAGTTTTCCCATGCGGCTTTTTCCGAATTGATTTACCATTATCGTCACTGCTTATTTCCTATGTTACTTTATCTTACAAAATATATCTTATAAAGTGGCCAAATAACACTGATATGAATAAAAAAAATATGACCAAGTGCGTGTCGGATCACGCACAGTGTAGGGTTCTGTAGTTGCCCTTCACAATATGCAGACTTAGATAAGGGGGCATAAGTAATTTTCATGGAATTTGTACATAATTAATTCTCCAAGTACATTTTATAAGTTTATTGACTATAACTCGTTAACTTGTAAAGCCTACTTACCTCTGATGGTTTTCCTTTTAACTTCATTATATTATATATACTAACTACCATGATTTTCATATATCCAAAATCAACAATTTAACTCGTGTAGGGGTGGCGACATTTGACTCTAACAAAAATTATCACTGTAAAGCTTAATATTTCGCAATCGGATCCCTGAATCGAAAAATGTTTTAAATAGACCCACAATATTTTTGAACGATCTATCCAACGATACCCCATACGATGGGATAAACGAAAAAATATAATTAATTTCCCACTTTAAGTGTAAAGGAGGTACTCTAAACATCTTTTTTTTTCAGTATTTTATTTTACCACTTTGTCGGCGTGATTAATATGCCAAATTATAGCTTTCTATTACTAAGAATTTCTGAGCTAAGCCGCGACAAATAGACGATCATAGCGAAACTATAAGGGTTCCGTTTAAGTTCTGAACCCTACAAAACATGTAAATCGGATACGTGGTTTTCACTTGAAAACAACATGAACGGACAGACAGAGAGAGGTTGAATTTTATAATATGTATATAGATATATTCTTTTTGGTTAAAAAAATATATTTTTTATGACCGTAACACTGACGGCATAAGATGGATTGTAAGTGTGTTTTACACATCGCTGGCTATGTTGACAGCTCAGTGAGCACGGCTTTCACGTCTAGTCTAGTACAAGTAGATAATTCGAAATACCTATCAATAATTTAACGCGAGACTTTGCTATCAAAAGGGATTTATTCCGTTCCAAATTTACCGAAGGAAATTGGAGCTGTTAGTCTGAAGGAATTTGTAGCTATTAACTTAGCAGAAATCTCATTTCTAAAGTTTAGGCAGAATGGATATTAATTGTGTTGTCACAGTAAAAACAAAGTTTAAAATTAATCTATACTATTTAATACTGAAGGGAATGTTGGCTCTGTGATAACGTGTACGGACACCGCGTTGATTGACGTCAGTTCGAACCCTTGCAATAAGTCTGAGCTTTCGGTGAAGGAAAACATCGTGATGAATTTATAACATGGTTTTAGCGCATTTTCTAATACCCGCTTGGATAGCTACCACCCTCAACTTGAAAATCTGTAGCTAAGCACCTATAGGGTCCGGTAGCTACACTTGAGGGCCAGTTCCTCCACTAGGCTTGGTGTTTCACCATCTTGGGCCATAACGTCACTTACAATCAGGTGACATTTTGGCCAAACGTTAAATCCATAAAAAAAGTGTATGTTTACTGAGTAAAAAGATAGTAGACGGAATTGTGAATGTGTGTGGAAATATGGCATACTTTAAGAAAGAAGGTGTTTGAAGTAATGATGGCTCAGTTGTTGCTTATTTGGATACCAGTTCTATTGACGTGGGTTACAGTCCAATAATGGGATAGAGCTTTCGGTGAAGGAAAACATTAACTCGGATTGAAAATCTGTCGTCATATAAATAGGTGTGTTCCGGCAGCTGCAGTTAAAAGCTAGCACTCTGTAAGCTTAGCGTACTAAATCTTCGACTACATTGTCACTTAATATCAGGAGCGCTTAAGTTAAATTATAAATCGACAATTAACAAAAAAAAAACTGTAATAAAGAAATTATTTTGCAGTATGCTTAATTAAAATGCCAGTAGATGTTCTAATTGAATTGATATGTTGTTCATAACATGAATATGCGGTACTATGTGGTATAAAAAAGTATGATTTATTTAATTCTTTCTGTCGGTAGCTTTATTTACATTTGTACCTAACAATGTTTGCAAAATTTGTTAATTTATATAATATAAACCTAATTAATGTAAATAAAGCTACCGACAGAAAAAATCAATAAATCATCCTTTTTGTATACCACATAGGTATAATTTCCAGGCTGTAGTTGGAACTGACCCTGGACTGTTCCAGGGTACACACACAATAAATCCGACCGGAAAATAGTTATATAATTTTCACCCCTTGCACCCTTAGGTTTGAGTTTTGGTAAATGCCGATAAAAGTTTTTCATTAATATTGCCAAAGAGTTCCAAATACACCGAGCAGAAAAATATTACTTCCCATACGAACTTTGACACACACTTTCATACACTAGGGGTTGAATTTTGAGAAATAACTTCTTAAACAATGCTTAGGTACAATTTAAAATCAACGCCTACCTTAAAGTTCACGTTTCAATCGTTAATAGTTTGGGCAGTACGATGATGAGTCAGTATTCAGTACAAAGCTTTTCATTTTATAGGTTAAAATGACTTACGCTCCTAATTATTGATGAGGTAAGTATTTACAAATGCTTATATTTATTAGAACTGATACAGAGTTATAGACAAACCACGGTATCTGAGAAAAATGAAACAAAATTGTACGCACATAAAAGTTTCAAACAAAGTCCAAACATTTTATACGGCGTGCCAACTTCTTCAGAGGTAACCATCAATGATAAAATTGTAAATTCATCTTACTAATTTGTTTGTTTTTATTTTGTAAAATTAATTTAACACTGTTTAAATAAATATCGTTTTAATTTGAATGTTCACATTGTTATTCTTAATGGCTAATTTCAACGTGTTACGTCATAATGCGGCCGAGGCTCTCCATTTTAACCCTCTACTAACTGCGCCAAAAGTAGTATAACTTAAAAAAAGGAATTTGCTATTATCATAAATATTTTTTCTCTTTTTTTTGTATTATATTTACAGTTATGTTACATAATGTCGAAGGATATAATTTTACAAAGTAAATTATAAAATGAATTATTAATAGACCAATAATGATACAATTACAAATACGCGAGACTAAAATTTTACCTAACAATAATGTGATTACAAATATACGTGTGACTAAGTAAGGGACGCAAGGGTAGGTTTTATCAAATAATTCGATTGCTAGCTCTCGCAGTCCTCCCACAAGTATTAACATAAAGGTTTCGAGAACAGAGGTGCTCAAACTTATAGAGTCGACGAACTACCTCCAAATATTTAGACAGCAACTGATCGACTGTCAATCTACTATTATGAAAATGACTTTTACTACCATTTACAATTAAATAGGTACAAAATGAACATGTAGATAGAGGTGCTCAGAATTATAGTGTCAGCGATTTAACACAAAAAACAATTGGTTAGAAAACGATCGCCTGCCATCCTAGTAATATGAAAGAGAAACATACAATGTTTATGAAATGGTTTTTACTACTGCTACACCGAGATAAAAAGTATCCTATGTGTCAATCCAGGTTATAAACGACCTGTTTGTCAAATTTCATTCAAATTCGTTCAGGCGTTTTTCCCTGATTGAGTAACAAGCAAACTTACTTTCGTCTTTATAATATTATTAGATTAGGATTGCAAACCGTAAGCATTATTTAGACGAATGTGTCATTATTTCATTTCTGAAAATGCTGATTCGCACAAATAACTAGATTTGAATACTCAAGTTAACTAAAGAACTATTTTTATCAAACGCGGTTATTTCTCTACAGATATAAAAGAACAAAATTTGTGATGAGCTGGATATCGGAGATTATCTGCAATACCTCAGCACTTCATCGTAAGACTTACAAGTTATTTTATACCTTTCGAGAATTCGCGATAGTTGAAATGACTAAATATCTGCTTTAAAATAGCAAGTTCGTATTATGTACAAACCATAATGTAGCAAGTACAATCTGTTCCAGTATTATGTAACTTCTGCTATCGCTTTGCTTTCGAAAAATACGTCATTAGGTGGCGGATAGACTGATCAATCGCAATCGACTGTTTGAGCACCCCTGAGGGCCAAGCCAAGTTGCTTTTCCACAATCGTTAACGCTAGCATAAAACGATAAAATGTCTGATCATATGTGATAACGTGACTTAACTTTGAGAAACGTAAATTCCATACTTTTTTTTAGTTTTATGTTAGCGTTAACGATTGTAGAAAGGTGACTTGGCTAGGACCCCTGTTCTAAGGGATACTGAAATATATAAAACGAGGTATACCATATAGGTATATATATATTATTTTCCCGTCCCGAATGTTTGGAATCTTCGCAATTCTCTTACAGTGTGCCAGGTGCTATTACAGCTGGATAATTTTTTCTTACGTCACCTAATGGTACACTGTTTTCTATAACAGTTCTACAGTTTTGTTAAAGGTTTTGGACAAGTATTCGATTTTATTGTTATTGCATGAGAACGTTTAGCAAAATTTATGCTAACCTACCATCTTAAATTTACCTGTTTGTAAATATTAAGTTGAGTGCGTGTGATTTAATAATCATAATTTCATATAAATCACTTGAATATTACAATATTACTAGGGTTGTCATAATTGTTGGGAATTTATACAGGACGCATTATCGTAGAGTAAAATTAATATAAACACGAAAAAGCTGGTAGTACTTAATGGTTTAATATCGTAAAAAAACAATATTTCTTCAATCAGTCCGGTCATATTTGATGTTAATTTTTATTTATTAATAATGTGAAATTTTGATAAAAAAAAGGAAAGTAGCAATACGGGACACGATACTGAAATATGGTGGCAGGACACTATATATTCAACGATCTCGTCAATTAGTCATAGACAAATGATATATTATTATATTTTATTTATTTAGGAACGATCATTAGATTAGTTTGTTAAATATTCTAATATTTATTTGTTAAATTATGCGGTTCACTAATTGTAAATAGGGTTAAAAGCACGTTTTGAAGCGATGATGGCGCAGTGGTAGCGGTTACGACTTCGTGTCGATTGACGTGAGTTCGAATCCCTACAATGAGCCTGAGCTTTCGGTGAAGGAAAACATCGTGAGGAAACCATAGCATGGTGGTAGGGCATTTTCTAATGCCCGCCTGGCTAGCTACCACCCTCAAGTTGAAAATCTGCCGCCAAGCACCAATAGGTGTGTTCCGGCAGTTGCACTTGAGAGCCAGTCTTCCACTAGGTTTAGCGTGTTACCATCTTGGGCCACATCGTCACTTAACATCAGGTGATAAAAAATAATAATAATAACACGAATATAATTCGATATTTTTAACCTAGTTACACATGTGATAGTCCCAACTCCCAAGTACACTAGAGTAGCGTAATATACTTAATTTCCTCTAGTGTTGACAACGTATGCCAATTATAATCCCACAAATTTATCTGCTGAAAAAAAGTTTTTACAAACTTTACTAACGTTACAGTTAAAATTTTATAGTATATTTCTTATCGTTAGGAATGATAATGATTTCGTTTACGTATATCTATATTAATAAATATATAGTTCTATCTATTACACACATTATTAACATTGATGGCTAACTTCTTCATGTCACACTTCCGTTTTTTTTTACTTTTTATTATAGCTCGTCACATTGACTATACTGTCCCTGATGGTAAGCACAGTACAATCCAAATACAACGGCGATAACCAAGAGATCGAAATCCATCGGCGGTCGCCGCTGTCAAGCCGGCCGTGCGCGTGTTTCAATTTATACCATCTACTAAACGCGTCAAAAGTACTATGAATAAAAAAATGATTGTAATTCTCAACCGATTTAGATTGAATTTTGTACTTGGGTTATATATAATTCCTCAAATGATAGGTTATAAACATTTACAATAATATAAATAAAATTACGCGGCGTAAATAATTACCACATAATAAATGCGTGCGGGAGCCCTGGGGCACCAAAAGTGTTTTATATGTATGTGTTAATATTAGTATATTATAATTAATAATATGATATGTATTGTTAATAATAACTAATTGATACTAATGTTAAATTGGAGCCACATGTGTATATGAATTTTAACTTGACGTGCGTATTGTGTGCACGTACTTCAGTTACATGTACGATACGCAGCCCATTTAAGCCGGTAGGCATATTGTGATGGATGTCCCGTGTTACAAATGCCCTATGGTTGCGTTTTAATATCTTTACGGCCCATTTTACGTTAAACCCACCGAAGGGCTCGTATTTATAAAAGAGTATGTATATTTTATATTTATATGAAATTACTACGTCTTTGTATAGTATCCAACTGAACCTCTGGATTTACGAATTTAATACAAGCGCTGACGGTTATAGGTGGAGAAGAAAAAGAAAAAAAAAACAATCAGTGAGAAGTTCGAAAGCGATTTAAAAGTTTTTTCATTAAACTTACTTTGCGAAATAACTTCAATCCATCGAATTGTTTGTACATTGTCTAAGAATAACAAAAATCATTTGCATCAAATGTCAAGTCACAAAATAAATTGCTGGATACAAATTGGCCGATCATAATCTAAAATAAGAAGCAAGTACATTAATTGTTTTCATCAAAACCCGAGACGCTCCAATTCAGCCATCAGGAATAACAACCCTTGAAAAAAAGAAAGCTTAAGGTCATTCAAAGGGCAATGGAAAAAGCTAAGGTTTCTCTGCATAATCGGATCAGAAATTATGAGATGGAAAGGAGAAGAACCAAAGTCGCCAACATAGCTCTGGAATTCTTTAACTTAAAGAGGCCGTGGGCGAGGTATATTGTTCGTAGAACGGATGGCCGATGATGAAGCCGAATGTTTCTCGAGTGGTGGCCACGTACCGGAAGACGCAGCCTGGCCAGACCTACCACAAGCTGCATCGACTACCTGGTGAAGCTTGCGTAAAGCCGCTGGAACTGAGCAGTGTAGGACCGGTCTTTGTGGCGATTATTGGGGAATTTTTGGGATAATTATGTTCAGCAGTGGACGTCTTTCAGCTGAAATGAATGTCTAATTACATAATCTTTTATATTTATTTTTTATTCAAACATGTAGTATACCTTTTGACCTTCTCTCTCTACTGTTGGACGCGATAATGAAGATGTAAAGTCATGAATGAAACACGAACGCACGGAGAAGGTCGACATCAAGAAGATTAATTGCTCTACGCGCAAAACCACTTTCCTATGTTAGCGTGTGTTGAAAAAGGCACTCCATTTTCGTGGATATATATTTATTTCTTACTAAAGAACACAGTAACTATGGTATATTATTGGAACTATCTAGTAATGCTGTGGTAATGCCTTCTACTCTATTCCAGCATGATTTACAAAAGCTATGTAACGTCTACTGTACATACAGTATAAAAACGACTATATTAATAAATCTGTAGTTCTGGAAAGACAAAACATGTACAGGCATGTAATGTGTGTTCAAATTTTCTAAGCGACATATATTATAAATGGTACGAATATGACACGAACATGACATTAAACCAATTTTTAGCTGTGTCTATTTTTATTTATGTCTGGATTTAACTTAAAAAGTTTTGACCGATTTGGGTGAAATTTTGTACATTGGATGTAGGTGAACAAAATAATAATAAAAAAATATTTAATTCAATCTAGGCCCCAAGAAGGCACTTATGAATGTCAAACACTACTACTAAAATATTAATAGTTATTAAATAATTATTAATTAATTAGTATAACAGTTAATTAGATCATTAAAATCATGAAGAATATACCAGCTTGTTTATATTGTTTTTATTTCAGTCAAATATAACAACTGAAAGCAGACAGATTCTTCATATAAGTTTGTTATTGAAAAAACCTAGACGCGAGTGACCTGAATTGTTTTTATGGGAGTCTTATTAATAAACTATTTCAATAAAAAAGTATGTGTTCCTGCCTACATATGTACGAACGTAAGAAGTTATATCTAATTCTTTGTAGTAATAAAAACAAAAATAATTCCAAAATCCCGCGTGCCAATAACATGATGAAGTTAGTCATGTAAATTTATTTAACTGACTTTTATATTATTAATTGATTAAAAATAAATTCATGACATGGTGCGCGCACAGCTCTAAATTTTACCCTCTACTAAACACGCCAATAAAAGTATAACCTTTTATAAAACAAAAGTAAAAAGATATGCGTTAATGTTTCAAGTAACAACGGCTGAGCTTAATACGACGGTTTTTATAAAAGAAATACAGTTGAATAAAATATAATATCGCCCCTTGACGTCCTACATCATAACTTCATAAATCAAACATTACTAATAGTTTATATTTAATAACGCTATATCCACTCGAAGCGGGATAAAACCAGTTCGCGCCGGATACAAACCGGCCGCAATCCGCCCGAACCGCCATAAACCGGTTACCACCGATAAACGTCGAATTTTATTAACGGGTATAAAACGTTTAATAATCCTTTTACTTTGATGTCAATAGCTTTTAATATTAAATTAACAATTGGTTCGTTTAACTTTGTAATTAAAATTTATTATTTGATAGGTGGGTGTTACCTATTGTAAAAGTTTCGTAGATTTTTAGGGGACGATGAAAATAAAATGTAAAAAATGTGTACGTTTTTGTTTTTATTGTAATAAATATTGTATATAAAGTTGACACGGCTATATAGATTATTAGTAATTTATTTTTAGTATAATTATTGTATTTTTTAGTAGCAAACAGGTGAACTGTCTATTTCATGTTCTTTAGTTCATGCAGGTTTGTTTGTAGGATGACTTGGTTTCTGCGTCGTTATTAATATCTAACATAAAAAGGAATCATGAAGGTCTTCCACTAAAATAATGCCATATTATTCCTGCTTTTTATTAGAGTTTGTTCCTTAGAAATATATTTTCATAGATCGCCCGCGGTGCGTAAATTAGATTGGGAACGAAATCCAGTTTTAACAAACTATGAAGTCATTATGTAGCCTCTCCGTACAACATATTCTCGAATCTTAATACTGAACGCGTATATATGCATATATTCAACTTAATTGTATAGGTAAGTATACTAATACATTAATAATGTAACTTATCCTATTGCATATATTCTGAGACAATCGTTCGAGTAAACTATATCCGCGTGTCGGAGCAGATACGCACCATTATTTATTATTATTCCGATTTACAAATATCGCCTTTTTTAAATCATATAAATCCAACATCCCATCGAGAGCAAACATAAATACAGCACGCTCCGTTGATGGCGTTATACAGGCTGTTCGACTTGAATACAGACGACTCAGTGCACAGTGCGTTGAGGCGTAAAATACGATTGATACGAAATGGCGCTGAAGAAAAATCGGTATTGCCGATTTTCACAAATCGGTATTACCTGTTTTTATAGGTTTAGCGTTTGTACCACAATTTTACCTGACGTTAAGTGACAATCTGGTTTAAGATGGTGGTAATACGTTGTCTAGTTCTGAAGAACTGGCTCTCAAGTACAGCTGCCGGAACACACCTATATAGGTGTTTGGCGATAGATTTTTAACTTAAGGGTGGTAGGTCGCCATACTATGGCTTCGTCATTATGTTTTCCTTCACCTAAAACTTAAGCTCATTACAGGGATTCGAACTCGAGTCGGTTGTCCGTATGCGCTACCACTGAGCCATCATTGCTGCGTTCTACCGTTTTTCCTATTCGACTTGAATAATTTGTTGAGTTGCTAGTTAGCTATTTTGCGATGTTGGTATAAAAAACAACAATGTTTCATATCTCACAATAGAACAATGCTTGCCGTTTCAACAACTGTGTTCCAATTCGTCTGTGTTAGTGCCGGTCGGGATGTTCGCAAAACTGTTACCTATATAGGTTTTTTATCCCTCTTTTATGCAGTATTCATTTATACAAGAATAAGTTGAATTGTTTTTGTGTATACTAAAATATGAAAAATTTACTTATAAAAGCAGTATTGTATTTTTATGATATCAATCTTCTTATAGTATTAAGTGAGCGATTTTTATATACAAAAGAGATTGCTCATCATAAACAAAAGTCGGATATAAAAGGCGTTATAGACCTCACAAACAGTAAAGACAATGTCAGTCGCCAAGGCCGAAATCGGCCTAGGAACAATTTTGTAAATAATTTGATGTCTGCGTGATTGAATTAGAAATGAGGAGATCCGCATAAGAACCAAAGTCACTAATATAGCCAAAAGAATTGCTAGAATTTAGTGGCAGTGGTCATTTGCTCCTAGAATGGACGATCGATGGAATCAAAGAGTTCTCGAATTACGAGGGTGCTCCTGAAGACTCAACGTGGCTAGACTCGCTACAAGCAGAATTGACTATCTGAGTGAAGGTCGCAGAAATCCGATGTATGCGAGCAGCGCTGACCAGTTGTTGTGGCCGTTCTTTGGGGGTCTTTTGTCCAGCGTAAACGTCTTTCAAATGAATGAATGCGTGGAATTTGATTTTTTTATTAACAAAGTTAAATACAGCTCATATAAGTATTAAAGACTCTGAAAAAAAACAAGAAAAAAACAAAAGTAAATCTCTAAAATCCTTCTCAAAATTCTATTGAAGAAATTAAGGTTTTAAATGATCTTTAGAGAGATTTAACGAGATAAAATGGTTTTTATCAGATTGAGAAATGCCGACGGACTAGAGATTTACGAGAGCCCAATAAAATAGCAATTTCGCTGATTTAACGCCTGTTTTACGAGTCGACACTATCTTTGATGAGCACTTTGTAAACATGGACATGTCTTCACTCGTCGTAATTTGAGCAATCACTCAATTTAGCATAGCTAAACTTATATCCAAGATGTAACCAAGACATCCTAGATCCACTTGGTAGGATACATTACCACTCAGTTGTATTTTAGTGTTTGTTGTATAATTGTTGACTTCTTAATGAGTTGGTCTGACTACGAAACATTGCAAATCGAAGCCGGTCATTCAGAATGTTTTCTATATGTATTCTATGTAGCAATTTAAAACTCTGTCCCAACTTCGTATGGATTAATTGAAGTGCGACTTACGGGGTGCGCGTAATTAGGGATGCTCTTCGTACTAATATAATTCTCCAAACAAGTGTGCTGCTCCCGTTAATACACACGGTGATCGCTCGCCAGTTATTTTAAAGACAAAGATGCTTATTGTGGTTGATCCTTAGAAGATGAAGATAGACATAATATGATATTGCTGACTTTTTTGTTGGTATTTTCAACAATCTAGTACATTATTTTAATATATCTCTTATGGTTTACACAGCCTAAGCCCCAAAAGCGTATTTTTTCCGAATTGATTCACCATTATCATTAATGCTTATTTCGTATGTTACTATATCTAACAAAATATATCCTATAATCTGACCAGATAACATATCTATGAATTAAAGGAAAAACGATGTAAATGGGAAAAGTGGTTTTCGTGTGAAAAGAACATAAAAGGACAGACAGATAGAGAGACGTTGAATTTTATAATATGTATAGATATTAAACATTGTTTCGTAAGAAAATACGAAGTAATCTAATTCTATATTTAAAATTACAAAACCAATTAAAAGAAACCTGATATAATTAATTGGTGAACCTATTCAATGAGCCGATTCACGATACCTCTATTGTAAGTTGGTAAAGAGTTAATAAGATTCCAGATAATGCTGCAGAATCAGGTCAAGGTTACCATCTTCTTCTAATATCATGAAAGTAACAGAATACCAAATTTAGACTTGATCGATCAGACCTGTTGAAGATGCTGACATTTATTCATCTACTACAAAAGAGCTGATAATTTTCTACGCCTAAACAATTTTTTTTGAATCATAGATAAGAACACTCTCGATCAAGTCACCTTCAGTCATCAGACAAAAAAAAAACTAAATCAATATCCGTTCCAACTTTTGAGGGTTACCTTCGATGCCACAGACAGACACGTTAACATCCATCTGTTTGCGTCAGAGGTTAAAAAACAAACCATTTAACAAAATCTAAAATAACATGAGATCGATCAAGTCAGATTATAAGTAATTAGAATTATTTTGGCCGTTAGATACTTTGTGCCATTTTGAACATAAATTCCTTTTGTGATTTTTCCTCTTGTTCAGTGTATTTATTAAGCAAAGTTTTATAATTGCAAAGAAACATGTTTAAGTAAGATACGAAAATCGAAATGTGTATATTTCATTAGGTGTATATTACATTTTTGGTATTAACTGTAGGAGGTATTACTAGTACAAGCCAGCGAGCCGCAAGTCATTAAGGCGACTACAACTAAACAATATTTAATTTTGTTACAGCAAAATCGTGTTATATGCCGAGGTAAGAGAATTAAAACGGTTCTAATGAAAGCGACCTTTGAGGTGAATTGAGAGTAAAGGCCAAGTTGCACTCTCCGTCGAAATGTCAAGTGAAGGTCGGTCGAGTTTGCCGACCGAGTGACCTTCCATTGCACTTCCTTTGTATTGTTAGAAGGAAAGAAAAAATAAATTCATTTGTTATACACACATAGACTTTAATTATTCTAAATACATTCACAAAAAAATCACTTCAAAAAAACATGCCTCATCCTGGCTTATTTGGAAAGCTAAAGATTATATTTAAAGGTTAATCATAATTGACATTCCACATGTAAGGCTTTGAAGTAAAACTTCTTTAGGGGCAACTTGAGAATAAAGTCAGATATTTTTTTCGGCCAGAAATAACATTCAGTAATATCAATAACCGAATTGATTTCTTTTTTTTTTTAAATAATTCGGGAGCAAATAACTTTTGGAAAATTGTTTTAAAAATTTTTTAGGTTGAGAATGATACCCGTGAATTAATATTAATTCATTATTACATCTTTAATAGTAACACAAAAATATTTTTATTGTAAAGAAAAAAACCTGCTGCAAAAAGTTAAATAGAATTGCAGCTGAAACTTCTAAAATTAAAATTTTAAAATTTTCTTCACCACGTTCATGTTACCTTATTTGTAATCCTTGATCTAAATATTATTAAAACTTTCTCATAAATTATTCATAATCATAATTATTTATTTATCATATTATAACGGTAATGTTACATGATATGTCAATATTACAATACACAGTGAAATCTATAACACAATACAAAATTTAGTCAAAACTATAATATAATAATAAAATCGCAAAATAAATAAATATTAATACCCTACTTATAGATTACTCATTCTACTAGTAATATTTTCGAGGTTATATACTCTTTAATATTATAATAAGGACTATTTCAAAGTATTTTTTTTAATTGTTATTTAAATTCATTGTGCGGAAGTTTAATGATGTCTTTTGGTATTTTATTATACATATCTATTTTTGTCTATTTTTATATCACTAATGTAAAGATTACCAAAGCAAAATAAAACCTTTCGTGATGTTTCTGAAAAAGTTATGTAAACACAAAGTACCTACATACTAGGTAAAGCATTTTTTTTAAAGACTGTTAAACAAAAAAAGGTGTGTGTGCGATTCACACACGACAGAAGTGAAAGTTTATTTTAAAAGATATTTAATATTTTATTTAAACAGTGTGCAATATACATACACACCGACATTTTCTCCCTCGCTCTGGCTCAATCAAAGAGGAGAGACCGATAATATATTGCTCTCTAGCTCTGGCTCACACAAAGAGGAGAGACCGATAATGTGCGTTAAACGTTTAACGTGTTGAAAGTCGCATAAGAAGTTTCACTTCAATTACTATTTTAGTAATCTATTTGTATAGAAGTGCATTTGAAATCAATAATTACATTATGCATACAAGTGACGCTTCAGTTTATCAGTAAAACATAAATAACGAGACACAGAATTTAATGTCACATTTAGTCTCACATAAACTGTATTGGTAATACATATTCATTTGGAATTTAAATTTTAAATAAAACTCTAGAACTTAGCTAGTTCACTTCAAACAACAAGCGTGTCAGAAGTAAAGATTCACGCGTACATTTTTTTTTTGTTGTGAAACATCTAGTGCCGCTTTTGAACAGAGTAAAAGCGTTCCGATGGCACGTCGCTACGTGCCATTCGGTCAGCGTCGCGTCTGTTCGGCTCTTTCCGATTCGGCGCTTTCCTTTTAACATTTATACTAGACACTTCTCTCTGTACTACACACACTCACTACTTTACGTGTGTCTATCAGTGTGGTTTTTATTGCTAATATTATATCAAATATTAGTGAGTTTAAATGAATCTATCTTAACAGATAAATTAATTATAGTGAAATGTCTCTCGTGTACTCAACAATCAAGTGTATCAAACCAAAGTTTAGTTTATTGTTTATTATTTTAATTAAATAACATTAATATTTTATAAATATGTGTCTACCTGAATATTTGTTTTTCTTTTTCGTAGATTAAAATATGATTTAAATTTAGATGTTGCACTTCTACCAGGCGTTACATGAGATCTCAATTTTTTTTCATATATAAAATGGAGAGAATTTAAAAGAGGACTTTTTATACCACTATGGTGGCAAACAAGCGTGCGGTCCACCTGATGGTAAGCGGTACGCTTGCAACACCAGAAGCACCACATGCGCGTTGCTGCACCTTTAAAAACCTATTTACTCCCTATTTGAAGAACTCCATACTGTAGTACCCTGGGAAAACATCAGCAAGGAGCTCATTCCACATCCGGAGCGTTCGCGAAAAGAAATTCCTCTGGAACCGGACTGTCCACGACCATTTAGGTTCCAAAGTGTCAGGATGAACTCCCTGCCGATGGCGAGCGGTGTGATGGTGGAAAGTAGCCGTTGGCATCCATGTCGAATAATTTCTCGGAACACAACCCATTATATAAACGGTAGAACATGCACAAGGAGCCAAGGTCTCTCTTCAAACTTAAGGGTTCGGTACCATTTGTGAAGTTTGGATCGTCATTGATTCTCACAGCTCGTGGAATGACGAAGGAAGGAATATTTGATTTATTGAAAAAAAAAATACAATACAATCAGCTCAAAAGCTGACTTCTCTTATCTGTGGCACAACCCAAAGCACGAGCGTGTGACGTCTATTGGAATTACATTACGTCACGTACCGGGAGACTTGATATATGAATTCATTTTGCATACATATTAACCAGTGTAACGTTAATGACAAGTCAGTGATAATAAAACTACTATCACAACTTAAAGACGAAACAAAAACAAAAAGATTTTTTTTCATTTTAGGCCCTAAGAAGGCACTTATGAATGCCAAAACAATGCCACCTGTTCGGAAAACGTCCCAGTCGTCAAAAAGATCCGGTTTATGAATTATTATTCTTTTGTGTGTTTTTATTTATTATTTTTAATGAATGTACAGAAAGGGAGTCCACTTCCAGACATCACTACACTATCATTCACGCAAGAACCGTCCTATTATAAATAACATTTCGACAATAAAACAAGATTCTTGAACTTTGTCCGGTAAACTGGTAATGTGCTTAGGAACTTTATTGTTTTATGTCTTACGAAGTTTAAAAGATGGAATTACTTTTTATATCGATTTCTAGTATTCTAATTTTACCTGTCGTTGAAGACAAAATAGTCATCATCATCATCAACAACCTATAATAGTCCACTGCTGGACATAGGCCTCCCCTAATGAGTGCCATAGCGCCCTGTCTTCAGCTTGCAGCATCCAGCATCTGCCTGCAGTCTTTCGCAGATCGTCATCCCATCTGACCGGAGGGCGTCCTACACTACAAAAAGTAATCAATGTTTATTGTGGTCTATTGATCGATTATGTTTAGTTTATTGATTGCATGTAGGCGAAAATATAGCGCAGTTTGTTGAATAAATATAAATGAAAAAAACGGTACATTGGAATTTTTGTGCTGTTTAATAATAATATTAAGTAAAGATATTGTCGAAGATGATAACAAAGTAAATAGCTGGAACTTAATTGGATTTTCTTAAAGACAACAATACAACAGTCCTTGGCGACAGATTTAGGGAGAAACAAGTGAACAATATAAATAGTACAACACGGCGCTGGCTTCATCACGGTAACTTTTTCCAACGAGAATAAAGTCTCGTGTTAGTATACGCTCACGATTCATGAATCACACCTGTGCAAGTACTACCATCACATCTATATCCGTCGCGAATCAACCTGGCATACGAGGTATTCCAATTGAGTCCTCAGGAATAGCCGCCTTGTTTGAGATTAGTTTAAATAGCTATAGGTTACAGTGATAGGGCGCACTAGGGACTGGATGGTAGGACACGAACTAGATCCGACTAGATCGCGACCACCATATATCATGTGCCACCAAGGTGAAAGCTGGGTGCTAGTTATCTGTATCTGGCTGGGTCGTGACTCCCATGCACATAGTGATCAACCTATCTTTTGGTTTTCACGTTTCGAGATCAGTCAGTGTATATCCGCCCTTGTTTTAAGATTGTATTGTTTTTACCATCAGGCAAAGTGCCATCATTCTGCCCGACTAGAAAAAAAAGGTGTGTGTGCGATTCACACACGATAGAAGTGAAACTTCATTTTAAAAGACATTTTCTATTTTATTTAAACAGTGTGCATTATACATACACACCGACATTTGCTCTGTCGCTCTGGCTCACACAAAGAGGAGAGCCCGATAATGTGCGTTAAACGTTTAACGTGTTGGAAGTCGCATAAGAAGTTTCACTTCAATATATACAGGTGAACTACATACAATGAAATATACTGTTTGTTATTTAAAAACAAAGAACGGAGAATAAAATAGTACTACTGCATTATGATCACAATATTACGGTAGAGCTGCCACTTTATCACTATGATAATCGGAATTACCCATCAGTCCACTCCATTGTAATTACGTATCTCATAATTGAATTTACCTTCGACTGTAGGTAATCAGGTGGCACGTAGGTACCTCAGCCGAGTCGTCGGACAACACGAACCGGCATTATTTATTGAGGCCGTTTACCTGATCTGGATACCGCTTGTTTATTAAGATAGCTCTCATCCTGCCAACTGAATAAATAACAGGGCGAATTGCGTCGCAGAATGTTCTGACGTATTTATTATGAGAGAAATGTTTTTTTGAATTTGAAGACTGGATCAGTCTACGTAATATTTTTATAAGTTAACTTATGGAAGGTTCGACTTTCAGCTCAAATACTTTAAGATTTAATTTAGATTTTCTTTATTTTGTAACCTAATTTGTGTAATGTGTACAATAATTCAAATTAAATATATTTAAAAATACTAGAAACGATACCGTGAATTTGTTTTTTCTTACACGCTTTATGGGTCATAAATGAAAAGGTCAAAAAAGTAATCTGCATATCAAAAAAAAGAATGTTTCACATAAAAGTACTTATATATTTTTGATAGATTAGTAGTTGAGAACAAAAACTCTCACAATTTCGAAGGGTTGGGTCACAGAATACTAACAGAGGGGTCGCTCGGGCTGACCTTGAATTTAGTTTCATACGCCCGATTGTAGCGCTTGGGCTGGCATTTATAATATATGGTGGAATTATCGTTTTGAAATTTGTAATAACGAAACATTTCTTATATTATTTTTTCACGTTTATTACTGATAAATTAAATACTATAAAAGAAATAAAACGTTGCTATTTTAGATCGATGTTTTCTGAATGTTCAAGAAAATTATAGATGAAATAAATAATAAACCGTTGTTAAAAATAGTAATTAATATTCTGTGCTTGGGTTGTAAAGCAGGTCGCGTGGGACACGAGACAAGACGTACATAACTGACAGCACTACTCGTACTAAAATTATTCTAGTCAAAGGTAAATAAGATAGATATACCTACTTGTATTTACAGTAAATATTATCTAGCAAGATAATAAAAAATAAATTAGGTAGTATCCTAAAACTTTCCGGTTAAGTTAACAAAACGTTTTATTTTCAGTCACATAAATAGACAATTCTTTTAAAATGAACAAAATGAGTAGCAATTTACTTAAAAAAAAACCACAAGTTGTTGGTACATGTAGACTTCAATAATTAGCTTTATGATATAATGTAAAAGTAGATTATATAAACTAATATTTATCTATTTAAAATGCCATATAAAGAAATATCAATACTAAAAAAAATAAATTAAAACATGAAAGTGTATTAGGTAAAGGAAAACAAATAAGAAGGACACATCAACCAACATAATCCTATATTCTAAGAGGCAGGTTGTACCTGCGACGTCAAAGGTCAGAGTTGAGGGGCTTAATTCACAAGCTTTATCTCCCAGATGAGCCCCTAGATGGAGATATTACTTCGGACGATGACTGATTGTTCTCCTTGATATTTAATTTCACTTCTATTTTGACGGTCGTATAGCGTTCAGCAGTTTAATTAAATAACATTTACCATAAAATAATTGTATGTACTTTTTTGTATGCATGCAAAAATTATCTCAACAAAAACCGAATTGTGAAAAATGGAACAAGTTCGGTAGTAACGACATCCGGGTTAGTCGTTGTCACCGACAAAAGAGCTGGTAAGATCTAACGAGTGTCAAGTACCATTGTAGATCCTTTAATTATGTCTATAGGAATGTAAGTTATTCAATTCATTTACTAAATAATTTGTTACTTTCTTTGATATGGGATTTCTAAACATGCAAAATTTCAAGTGGGTATAAGGTCGACTAGTTTTTGACTTATGAAGGTGTAGAAAGTAGCTCGAAATGGTTCGCATAAATATACCTATTGGCCGGTGCGTCGTTCGAACTTGGCTAACAAACAAAGCAAACATAACGGCAAATTTTTTATCCCTCGTGCCAACAACATTATGTCGCGGCCGGATGCTAGTATTCTATATTTGTAGTATTGCATATTGTATATTTGTAAAGTCATAGAAGCTACAATTCGTGTAATTTTGCTATATATTTTTTTTAAACGCAACCACGCAATTGTTATAAAATTTATCTCTATTAATATAATAAAGCTAAAGAGTTTTTTTAAACGCGCTAATCTCTGCAACTAGCAGTCGGAATCGTTTTTGTTATAATAGCCATATTCATTAGGAATAGTATAGGCTTTAGGATATACCTCTCAGCTAGCTTTAAATATTGATTTTTAATAAGTAAGTCTGAAGATAAAGTACTCCCGAACTGCTTTATATGCGTGCGCTGGCGTAATGGTTAGTGATACGTAAATACACTGTTCTGCTCCTTAATGCATTTAAAAAAATCCAGGAATCTATAAGCTTATGTCATACATAAGGCAGAATAAGGTATTTTGTGGCAAAGTTTTATTGAAAATTGAAAAGTGAGTTATGAGCATTATTGATGAGCATGGCATATTAATCCTTAAGAACGAAAGTTAACCTAATCCTCAAGACAATTTTAAAAAGATAAACTTTGCACTTTATAGCATGATATTTGGATGCATAGTTTGGGAGTTAATGGAAAATTTAAGTAATTAAACACTCGGCTCGAGTCTATGACTATAACAGCAGTGGGGCGAACCAGCCGTGTGACGCATAACCATGACCGCCCGATAAAAAAATGTCTATTTTAAAGTATTATAAATAATCAAACAGTGATTTCTTTAAAATAATACACGGTGAAACTGCGAGGCACAGCTAGTATGCCTATAAAGTTTATTTTTTATGACGACGATGAAAGTCGTGGCGAGAGTAATATAAATGACCATAATTGTCAGCAAAAGCGTTTGTGTAAAAAGATAATACCATTTTCTTAGGAACAAACTACCTGGAAACTGGATTTCTTAAATTTACACTAAATGAGAGACTTTTATAACTAACTGTTGATAAATCGAGAATGTAAAGAAACGTTTTTCTTTTACTTTTTTTTTTACGTTTGCTTTCTTCATGATGGTTCTTTCTGTTGTTGCTTCTAGTATTCGCTTTGATGTTTAATAATTCTAAGATAGAACTATCTCCAGTTTCGCTCTTTTTTCCATCTTACTACACTTTTAGCCATGTGGACCCTGAAGCTCTTCATAACTTTCACAGCTTCACTGGGTTTGGAAATCTTCGGTCAGACTGTGGCTCGCTTATATATCCGATAAAAATGACGGTTCGCAATTTCGGGACATACCGATAACGTTAAGAAGATGGTTGGTGGAAATTTTCGAGTCATGCTATTTTTACAACTTGTTTATTTATTACGATACTCGGACCGATAAGATTTCAATGTGTGCGTGTTCTGCAAATAGACGATCACTGATGGCGTGATATCTCTTTTTACGAATTTATACACGAAGTTTGTAAAGAATTCTAGATTTTTCCGGATATTTCTGAAGTGTTCGAAAATAGTGTATTTTTAATACAGGTCGTAACAATATACGATATATCGTTCTATTGTTTTACTAGCTGTGTCCCACGGTTTCACCCATATTAAATTTACTTATCATTGTTACCTTCCCGTACTTGCCTACAGCTGCCAGAATGCTTGATGTACTTAATTACTATAGCTCCGCTTCTTAGGGTCATAGCGTGAAGATATAATAGTGTATATTATTCTAATCTGGCTATAAAGAAACAAACAAAATACTCTTCAGCCTTATTATATTATAAATGACAATAGATTATAATTGTGTCCTAATGGATTTACCGTCCCTTCCTGAGCCACGTGGTCCTAAAAGCTTTCTACCTAAACATGTTTATTAATTCAGCACAACTCTCTATGATAACACGTATAGACTAGTGATTACCAGCGTTTCGTTGTATACCGATAAATAAACATAAGAATGTTCACATATATACTGACATATTCCGTTCTAAGTGTACATTAAGAGGCGTTTATGTATTCCTCAGTTTCATCCCTAGATCATAATGACACTAGAACAAATATTTTTATACCATACAAACTATATCTACCATTGTAATGTAATTACATATTGATTTTTCCATTAAAACTTTTTTATAACAACTTGGAGCCTTCTAATATGACTTTAATTGCCTAATTGTACCGCTATTATCAGACACTCGGCAAACAAATTTGTCAATTAAAAACAATACAAGAAAAATATAGGCAGAGCGAAGGTCATTTTTATATTATTCTAGAAAAAATATATAAAATAAAATTATTTAAAAAGACTAGCTGCGTCATCAGTGTAAATATCCCCTTATAAACTATTATTACATATTTCAACTTCTAGTCTGTTCAATAAAAGAGTTAAAAAACAATTTGTATTATTGAAGACTTATAATACGGGGGAGCTCGAATTTTGCTATAAAATAATGGAATTTTTCTTTCTGAGTGAATTCATTATAACAGGGGGAAGAGTTTTAGAAGTTTATCTACAACCTCGAAACCGAGGTTTCCAGTAAAGGTTACCGTCTAGTTTCGAAAAGTCTGGAATTATGTTTATTTAACTTCGACAGATTTTTTAAATCTATTTCGTTGAATAAAAATACAATATGTTTTTTTTAAATTCTTCGATTTATTTTTTGGAAAAGCTTAACTCTGATTTCGAAATATTTGTATTTTATTTAATACTAACGGTTACAAGCGGCTTAGCATGCGTTTTTAGTCTTTATTTTCGTCTCGTAATTATATTTGTACTCACTCATATTTACTATTTATATAGCTAAATTATTATAGTCCATCAATTAAGAAATGACATATGCTTTCTGTTTAAAATTTCAACAAAATCGGTTTGTTTTCAAGTTTTCCTATCCGGCTTATTCTATCAATTGAGCGATTTCACTTGAATAAAGTCACAGGCATCTACATCTAAACTAATAAAACGGTAGTTCTGTCTGTACATCTATTTATTTTTCCCACTTTACCTGTGATAGACATCTGTTATAAAGGAAATTGATCACGAATATGTCAATTTTTTTTGTATGTCTGGATTTAAATGAGAAACAGCTTGACCGATTTCGGTGAAATTTATACGCTGGAAGTTTTATCATTCCTCAATTGATAAGCTATAAGAATTGACAATAATACTTTTAGAAATAGGTTTTTTTATTCTCATCCGAATTTAATGAAATTTTGTAGACGGAAAGCATATATAATTTTTCAATTGATAAGCGATAGGAATAGTCAGTAATAAATGATTATCCAGATCCTTAATAAAAATTATTACTGAAAAGAATAAATACCATAATAAGTATAAGCGATTCGGTAATCCCAGAGATTTCGACACATTTTTAATGCTTCGTTGTAGAGTTAAAAGTTTGTTTGACACATATGTTTTAGATCATATATTGATAGAGTCGAAGAAAATTTGAAGTTTTTGTGAAGAAATTTGAATATGGAAGTACTCGCAGTCCAAAAAAGCAACAAATGACTTACAGAAAAAAATATTCAATAATTCACTTGTTGCTGAAGATGGTAAAGACATAGCTCACTTTTTTGGTAAATACTTTGTATCTGTTTATAACACAACCTCTTGCAATATATACAATCCTGACTTTCCAATAATTGAAATTAATAAAGGAGCAGGCTCCGATGGTGTGCTGCCAATAGTTATTCGAAATTGTGCAAATGCATTAATGAAACCCTTGGCATTCATCTTCCAAAAAATCATTAGTGACAGTTTTTTTCCTGAGCTATGGAACATAACTAAAATAGTACCAATTTACAAATCAGGAAATAAGGTGGATGTAACTAATTGCAGACCTATCAGTATTCTCTGCTGCTTTGCTAAGGTCTTTGAAAGTAGTTATACTTTACAAATATATTAATTTCCGTTTAAAACACGTAATCAGTGATAAACAACATGGTTTTGTTACTTGGAGGTCCACAACCTCTAAACTGTTAACTTACATTATTCACCTAAGCAATACATTCAATTTAAGTACGCAAGTAGACTCAGCATACACCGACTTCGCTAAATGTTTTGATAAAGTTGATGACAATATACTTTGTTCTAAAGCTAATCACCTCGGACTGCAAGGTTCGTTACTGCGCCGGTTAATATCATATCTTGCAAATACAATGCTTCTTCTTGCTGTTTATGGCTACTACTCCATCCCATTCAAATCTACATCAGGAATTCCGCAAGGATCAAATTTAGACCCACTCTTATTTATTTTGCTTATTAACGACCTCATTACCTCTATCAAATCTACATATTTTGCATATGTTAATGACTTAAAAATATACCGTGAACAAGCGACGATTGTATAGAACTTCAGGCTGATCTTGATTTGTACCTTGTATTAAAATTAATATGATCTTAAATATTAAAAAATGTCTCTTAATCACTGTCACAAAAAAACGTTCTCCTGTAGTTTTCCCCTATTAAATATATAATAAACTATTCTAGACTAACGTGCAAACACCATTATGATTAGATGATTGCGAAAGCAAATAAAATGATGGGATTCCTCTTTAGAATAACAAAATCTTAAAAAAATACAAACAGCTTAATCACTTTATATACGAGTTTAGTGAAAAATATTTTAGAATACTGCTGAATAGTTTGGTCCCCGTATTATCACAACCATATAGACAGAATTTAAGCAGTTCAGAAACGTTTCCTACGCCATTTAGCTTCCGAATTTGGTATGAGATACAAGTTACTTTCATATGAGGACAGATTAAAACATTTCAATATGAACACAACCCAAGATCAGTGGTTACTCTGTCCTTCATAAGATAGTGAATTCTAAATGGGAGACACCAGTGAATTGTTGAGCCTATTCTCCCTATAAACGGGCAGCCGACGAACGCAGTAATTTTTTCATGTCAAATATTGTTCCAATAATGTGGACTATAATAACCCAGTTCTGCGGATGTGTAGAACACAATTAACACAGTAAGGACTTAGATATCTTTAATTGTAAATTGAGTAAAGATATGTTTAAGTAAACTGTAAATTATTATTGTGTTACTGATTGATATAAACTTATTAAGAAAATGTTGTGCATCGCTTTAATCGGAGTGCAAATTCTATAATGTTACATTTATATTTACATTTTATTAGTATAAGACCAGTTTGTTCTCTGTACCAGGGCATTTTTATAAGTAAATATGGGTAAAATAAGTTTAGGAGACGATAACAATTACTGTTGCCCAGGGGCATCCCTGTCTATTTATTATCCCTGTTTAATTTTCTAACTATTCAAGACAAATTCTAGACGCATTAATTGGGTCTGTGAATTAGATAATACTTGGAAAATTTATCTTCACCCGTCGAGTAATCTTTCATAAATGATTTCATTATATTTGTTGAGTTCTCTCTTGAGTTATACTGCTGGAAATAAATGAGATTCAAGAGAGTAATTTTGATTTCTCACAAATTATTAGATTTGAAATATAAATTAACTTTGATTTTTTTTCGCAACGGATTTCTTAAATGGCAATTTGCAACAAAAATGGATTAGTATAAACGAGGTCGCCTATTTCGATATTTAGATTATTTCTGGTGAGGTTAAAGGTGAAAGTAAAAAAAAGGTTACGACACCTTTAAAGCGTTAACAGCAGCCATAAAGACCATGTTAATATAAATTCGCCATTTGAAACTGTAAAACGCCATAAAAAAATCGTTACCTAAAAGAGCAAAATAGACAAAACAGACAAACAAAAAGACATTATATATATACTTTCATATTTCATTAGTAAATAGGTGTTATTTTGACATTAAAACAGACACTTCAATTTTATTATATAATAGCTTCTGCCCGCGGCTCCGCTTGCGTGTACTACAAAAATTGTTTCCTATGTATCAATCAAAGTTATAAAATATCTGTGTGCCAAATTTCATCCAAATCCCTTTAGCCGTTTTCCCGTGATTGAGTAACAAGCAAACTTACTTTCGCCTTTATAATATTATTAGGATTTTATTAGATTTTTTCTTTTTGCTTCGTACTGACTATACTGTTAGCCTTAGGGGCCCTGGAGCCTTTGCGGCTTTTACAGCTTTACCGGGCTTGGGTATTTATTAGATCGACTTCATGGTTCTTTAAAACATTTTTCTTTATCTCGTATATTTTCAGATTTCCTCACAATGACTGTTCTCAATGTTACACCTGTATACTAAGAGTAATAAAATATAACAACATAAAATATAAATTGTAGCGGGCTGGAAGGCCTGTACAGCCTAACTGGGTAGCTACCACTATGCATATGGCGAAAATATCATCATAGTTATTTAGTTATGAGCATCGCGTTTCGGGTTCTGTCAGTGCTTATTCAGTTTCTATTTCCTCAAGCCGGTATAACAGTGGCGACTGGCGATTGATAAACTTATCATCAGGCTCAGTTTCTAAACTTTATCGAACTACTATTAGGAAAATTCGCGACTATTCGAAATATTATTTATTTCTTCTACAAATTATAGGCGAATGAATCCTTTTTCTGCTTTTTAATTCTGATTCATGGACTAAATAGCTCATTATAAGAAATATACAGTGATCCCAGAATTTGGTTCATTGTGTTATTAGTTGAACGTGAAATTATTATAATTCTTCTGTAACTCTATTGTGTAAGCACAATCGATCTTGCAGATATATAAAGCTAAATTTAAAACCAAATCAACTTACCTCCGATATAACTCGATCCAGAGGTCTCAAAGTTTGATACTTTAGGATAACGATGCGAGGTAACCAAGTGGGTGGAGTCTAATGATTTATTAGTGACAATATCAAGTGATGTGTTGTCAGGGCCATTTTTATTAATTAAATTATCGATTATCTCTTGAAAGTCTTCTATTACGTAATTAAATTCGTTAGTTTCATTTCTATTTTTGTTTACTGTGGATGAAAAATCGTGGAATATCTTAGTCAGTGTGGTATCATCCACTCTTAGCTTTTGCATTGAACTGTTTTGAATTTCCCTTGAACCAATCTCTATAGTAATATTTTGATTATCATATGCAGTGTCTGTGTAAGCTTCATTATGATTATTTGCTTCAAAAATAGTATTTGGATACAATTGACTTCCATTATTGTTTATAACATTGCTCGTGATTGTTTTTCGTTTGAATCTATCAAGTAAGGTCTGGTATAGTTTAAAATTAGTATTTGGTGTTGCTAGTTCATTGATGGTATCATTAAATGCATTGTTGAAGTTAGTTACGTGTTCAGAATTTTTATTTATAATGTGCTTGTTTTGGACCAGCATTTGGGTATTGGGTAAAGACATGATAAGGGAAAGAGTGAGTATTTTTAAGGACGTCTCGTAGAGGGATGAGTAAAGGTATAGGGACGATGTGGTTTGTGGTGGGTTCGTCATGCCAGGCCGGCTTTAACGCCGACAATCCTGTAACAAGGAGAAGAAAAAAATTAGTCTTTTCGGTATAATTTATAATATGTTCGACCAATATCGCACGAGTTCGTAAAAAGCTCTCATTTCAGTCTCTCGGAACTATTCCGTAACTTCCGTACGGTGTATATACACTCTACCTGCTATCACCACGCCTAGCCAAGTGTGTAGTAATGCTAAATTTTGTAAACTATTACCTATTAATATTACAAATAATAATTATGTTTTACTGTTTATACATCGTAAATGAGGATTTAACTTTTTTTGTTTTGTACTTTTCCCCTGCAAATGTTTTGAACAGCTTGTCGGCTCCTTATGCCTACATTATAATTGTTTTTAATAATTTGGAATGAAATATTATGGTCTTTTAAGAAAACATTTTACAATCATAGTCGGTCACACGTCTAAGTAACTTATCGATTGATGCATTTAAGTATTGCGTTTGGAGTTCAGCTAACGTGTATTCTTTTATTTTAATGGCTTTCGCGGTGATGGATAGTTGAATTGGAGTGTGAAGATAATTATCTTTCGACGGTTACTTACGGTTGTCCTTTCTTATAACATTATTATAATTTTCTTGACTTATTGTAAGCTAAAAAATTCTGTCCAATCGTCCGCTTTATTTTAAATTAAAAGGCTAAGCAGCAAGCGCATACAAAAGATCGAATCGGCTAGGACCATCTTTTAACTTTTGAATAAAGTTGCTATTCATCCGACGTTCCTTAATCTGATATATACATTGTGACGGACACAAAGGGTTGAAAGTTAAATGATAAGACCAGGTTCTTCCTTCTAAAGAAATAAGAATCTTATTTTCAACTTAGTAAGCAGATCCTTACAATAGCGCTTGTTTAATTGGAAATAAAGAGGCAGAGTAGTATATTTGCGATATGGCTCTAAGAAAAAAATTATTACTTTGCTGAATGGATCACAAGTTTATAAATTCTTTTTTAAACTGACACATAAATGAAAAATATAATCATGTTTAAAAGCCTTTAAAAAATCCATTCGAGTTTTTTTAATAAATCCTATTCGTGACAAATGAAATCTACAAAATATATTCAGACTATATTCTTGTAATTTATCACTATGTCATCGAGTCTTATAACGTAAGTAAATATATACATGATTTGAGAAGCTTTAGCCGTGATTGTCGATGAAATGATCATCAATTGCATTTATCACTATGCAAGATTTCGTTTTTCTAGCATAAAAATGTTACTATAAAGGTGTAAAATATACATAAATATTTGTAGATTTTTTATTACCAATTGACAAGTGTTTTTATATCGTTAAAGGTTTGGCGTAGGTGCCACAATCTCACCTGATGTAAAGCGATGATGTGGCCCAAGATGATAACACGCTAAACCTAGTCGAAGACTGGCTCTCAAGTTCAGCTGCCGGAACACACCTATTGGTCCTTGCCAACAGATTTACAACTTGAGTGTGTTAGCTAGCCAGATGGGCATTAGAAAAAGCCCTACCACCATGCGCTACGGTTTTCTTCACGATGTTTTCCTTCACCGAAAGCTCAGGCTAATTGCAGGGATTAGAAACTATCGTCAATCGACGTGAAGTCGTACACGCTACCACTAAGCCATCATCATAAATTAAAAAAAAAAAACGGTTTTTTGTTATTGACCAGTTGTGCTCACAGTTTCACTCTTGTTTAATTTAATCGTACAACACCATCGCTTCGCCGTCAACACATTCGTGTAGCTTATCGTTGTTTTCTTTCCCGTACTTGCGTACAGCTTGCCAGATGGCTTGACTTCATGGTAACTGCTCTGCTTCTTAGTGCTGTAGCGTGAAGTTATATAGCCTATAATCTTCCTTAATAAATTAATAAAAGGAATTTTCAAATTTGATTAGTATTTACTTACAGAGATTAACGCGTTTAAACAAAAAAATAATTTCTTGAGATTTATAATATTTGTATGGATTTCTTAAATTCTACGGAATAAGCAACAGCCAATGTAGAGGTACGAGTGAGCTTGAATACGATGAAATTGTTAGACTTAGACCAAACTGACAGATTACTAAATATATATACGCACGGTTCTTCGTTTTTTCCAGGAGGTAGAAATACGTATAGTTAGTTAGATAGAATTTTCTACGGATATGGAGTCAGTCTGATCGTGACTTATTTGCATTTTAATTATTTGCAACAGCCCAAACCGAGGTTCGGCGACTTGAGCACCGTTTAGCTTGTTGCCTCGCTTTCGCGGCTGAGTTCCTTCCGCAATCGCCCCCAATCCCGGTGAAACTGTCAAAGCTTCTAATGGCTTCAGGGCCATTAAGGCTAATAGTATAGTCAGTCCGAAAAAGCGACGATATTAAGTAATTAAAATAAAAGCGTTTCATAAGAAATTCTTGCCTAATTCCAAGCACTATTAAGGTAACAACTATAATATTTCAAAAAGCTAGCGCGTTTCAGAAAGTTGACAGATTCCCAACTACATCGGGTCGATCGACTCCATTCAAGTCTAATAAAAGTCATATAAATATCTTCTATTAGATTTAAGCTGTTGAACTTTAAGATTAAGCTTTTAATGAGTGGCATTGGGCCTAGGACACCTAAATGCAAGTTCACCAAGAAGGTAAGGTGAATCAATTAAATTATTAACTAATTTGAATAGAAACATCTAATCTCTTTCCATTCTACGTTCAAGTAGGGAGGCTAATTTAGGAAGTAAGGGCTGATTATAAAACTTATAATTTAGATGTTTAATATCCCAGTCATCGAGCAGAAACTCGATCGGATTTATCTTTTTTTTTCAACTGTACAAATAATACTTACAGATAATATTAATTTAATAGATGCATAGAGTCACTCCCAAACATCACTATCATTCCCATAATTACCCAACCTATAATAATAACCTTTTGATAGTAAAACCTGCTTGCCAATATCCTAGAACTGATTGTCCGACAAATACTGATGAACTGCGGGATCTTATTATAGAATACTTCAACTGATTTACCAATCTAATCCACAGCAAAAATTGCTATACTCGTATAAGAGTCTTTTTGTTTTATTCAAGTAATGAAAGTACGTTAAAAAGGATTACAGAAATGGTGGCCATACGTCATACTAAGTGCTCGAGTGTTCTATGAATATTCAAAACGTATGAGATTATGCATGTGAAAATCCGTATTTACACTCTTCATATGATGATATGTAGGGAAATAATCAGAAGATATTTTGTAAGTCTAACGGTAAAATGCCAAGATAAACTAAATAGAGAGTGATATAAAAAATCAACAGGGACTAAGTATGATGTGCCACTGTGACACTAATTTTAAAGTCAAAGACTAGGAATTTAGTATTACATATATCGATTAAGAGGAAATGTGGACGCCGTTTAAAAATCAAAATTTACTTTTGTATGGTAAATTATATTGCAATATGTAAATGTCGTAATCCTTAAACCTACGTATATCTGCGATTCAGCATAATTATTAGTATGATATTTATTTAATTTAGTTGCGGTACAACACTCAGTTAGGTAACGCAACATTTTTGTTAAATTTTATTAATAAACAAGGTTACCTAACTTAAAACCACATCTTCCTACCAACGAGCTACGAACATTTGTATGGCAGAGGACTCGCTCCATTACCCCTACAACTTTATTTAATTTAGGTTCTAAGAAGGCACTTTTTAACGTCAAGACTCTAATACCGGTTCGGAAAGCATCCCACTCATCGAGAAGAGCCCGGCAAGATATAGTTTATATCTGATTTATCTTCTTTTTTTCATCAGTACAAATAATATTTACAATTAATAATAATATTAATAATTTAGTGAATGCACAGAGAGGGTGTCATTTCCAGACATCACTATGATCCACCCTATGTTAACCTATTGACAGTAAATCGGCTTAACATGGTCCTTGAACTTATTGTCCGGTAAATCACTAATGTAGTTCGGCGTCTTATCATAGAATTTGACACTATTACCTTTAAATTACCTTAAAATTAGTTTTTGGTAATAATAATTTTAGAAAAACTATACTGACGTCAGCTAGTTTAGTAATAATAATGTATTTATTAGTAGAAAGCCAGTACAGACTGCTGTTATTGTAGATTGTTTGTTTGTCGGCATTTTAATCTGTGCACGTTTGATTTAATCGAGGAGGCTGTTAGGAGCGTCTAATAGATAGAGTAAGATACATTAACTTATATTAGTATGGTATTTGGTGAACGAATTAATCCAGCTATTCGGGTCATGTGCGTTATCTGTGTTGAATTTAGATTAATTTTCTGGTAACTTCTGTCGGTGATTCCACACAAATTGTAGATGGCATCACCAGTACTGTATTATAATAACATTATTTAAAGTGTCCCACGAGATGGTCGGACCAAATACGATCTTCGCTGAACATCAACTTCCACAATGCCCTTCATGAAGCTAAGGATCGCAGCAGATGGAGGGAAATAGTACGGGAGAAACTGATGCAGTGGGGGAGTCACGACTCTCAGTAATGAGGAAAACGACGCGAGGAGGTGGAGGATTTAAAGTGTACCAATTTTGAAAAATCATTTAACCAATCCAAACCAATAAAAATTATATTGTGTTGGGCCATCCTGGTGACGTGTTCAATTTAACCGATGTTTTCCATAGCGTCGCTGCCAATGTACCCGTGTAGGTTATCGTTGTTCTAACTTCCCGTTGCACATTGCATTCCACATTGATTAATATTCATGGTTACTAATCTGCTCCTTAAAGTCGTAGTGTGAAGTCATATTATATCCTTCCTCAATAAATGATTTATAAAATGTAAAAATAATTTTCAAGTCTGACTGTTAGTTCCAGAGAGCACATTCAAACAAAAAAAACAATCTCGTCAGCTACATTTATAGTAATCTTTATATGGATGATAGATAAAAAAATGACGTCACCTTTTTTGTATCTATCTATCTATTCCGCCTAAAGACGACTAAAAATAGGCCTCTCCAAAGACAGTTATGACATCCTGTCTTGCGACAGGTGCATCAGTTGCATCCAGCGGGTTCCCGCAACCTTTACCAGGTTGCCGGTCCACCTTGTGTCGAGTGTGCCCATCTTGCATCTTCCTGCGCCACTCGATAACGTTTTTGTATAGTAAGATATTATTGTAAAAACACAATGAGAGAGGGGACGGTTATAATGGTATTATTTTATATGGAATAATTTATTTTTTGTGGTAGGTTAATAACCAGTCGGAACGGTACGAATATATTAAACAAAATGAGATCTACTTGAAAAGCACTTTTCCTTCTTTGTTATTATCGTATCTCATATACATTAAATTTCCTACGGTATTCGATAAGTTTCTTCATTAACTGAGGGTTCTGAGAATTGAAACGAAATGATTTATACTGATTATAATTGTATTATATGTGAAACGACCCCAAACAGATTGATAGTGAAGAATAAAATTAAAAAAAAAATTTTTTTTAGTGTCTCTTTCTTGATCAGAAAATGACTACTGAAAATGAACTAATGAACAATAATGGTGTAGCAACCCAAAACGTTTTTTTGGTCGCTCGATCTCTCTCTCTCTCTCTTTTATTGATATATGATTATTTTCTTAGAAAATGTCACGTTTACCTGTATTTTTTTAGCACGTAATAACTTTACATTGAGGTTTCTTTATGTTGTTACCAACGTAACGTATATTATGTTATTTAAGAGGCACGTACTGACTAAGCGAGCCGTTTCGCAACGCTGTCTCGGGCGTTTGCCGCGGCCCCTTTGCCGAGCAAGCCAGCCTCATTACAATTCTACGCTAGGTGAGGCTGCCTCGCGCAGCAAGGCCGGCCACAATGAGGCTGAGCCAGCATCGATCATCCAATTTAATGTGAAGTCGACATGAGACCGCGGGTGCCAATTGCTGTTGCAGCTACTGCGTTCTTACTGATTCATTGACTTATAAAGAAAAGAAACATCAATCTAAACGGGTTTGTGTTATGTATACAAATAGATTACAGTATGGGATCCAAACATCGTTTCATAGTTGTTAGTTAGTATACTCTGAACCCAAAGCAGTGTATGGCTAGTATATGTCTGGATGAGTATCCAACACTGCTCTTTGTCCATTGCGCTTGAGCGAGGCACAAGATGAGTAAGCGCGACAAACGAACTGAGGCACTTTTGAGCATTAAGAAAGATAGGGCATAAAGAAATTTCTTTGGAGATTTCTTTCTATTTGGGGTAGCCCGACTGTTGCAATACCGCTACCCTACAGAAAATCGCTGCCCAATAACCTTGTTTTGTATTCCGCGGTGAGTAGGGTTTCCAGAGCTCATTGGGGTAGAGGAGTTTGAAATCGGCAACGCGCCAGTGATACCTGTGGTATTACAAGCGTCCATAGCTACGGTATCATATGTTATGTTGCACCTATGTGGTATTTTTTTTTGTAAAAACCCGACAGTGATCTGCTCGGGCGAGGCAGCGCGCGTGTTTTCTTCCGCCGAGGCAAATACTGACCGACCGAGCATTTACCTCGGTTACTAGGCTGTTGCCTCAGTGAGTACGCACCTATTGGTGTATTGTCTTTAATAAACAATAGAGAACCAAATGAATGGTTCTGCATGGCAAAATGTTTCTGGACTCCTCCATTCAAAAATTCTATTAGATAAAGAGATTATACAAATTAACTATTTAAATCTACCATGCGAAGATACACTCACACACAAACACACATACACATTTGCCTATTATCACCACATTTATCTATAAGATATTTATACAGTGAATGGGAAATCACTCAAAGAATGAATGTAATGTTCAACCAAATTCAATCAGAGTTTCTCGGTTCTTTCACGGTATTTTGCATTGGGAAGATCTTTTAACATAAATTTGAAGATATTTGCTCAAAGTAAACACTTTTTTATTCGCTTCAATAAATATGTTTGTACAACCAGTTCTGAACACATCAAAGCCCTTTTATCTTTAGGTGAAGTATTGTAAGAAGTGTTAACGTATGAATTAGGAAGTCATGTGAATTTTATTTCATACATACGAGTACGTTAACGTATTCACCGCTTTTTGGAAATATACTTTCCGAAGCTCAAGTCTCAGGTAAGTATTTATAGCGATTTTGCTTTAATGTTATCTAAACTTCAAGTTACAGAGAAGCATTTGTAATCGAACTTTATTCTTATCAATTTATGGCAAAACTACTGTTGCAAGTTATAGGATAAAAATGGTTATAGGATAAAATATATCTATATTATAGCGATGTAGATACGTAAAGTAAGAGAAAAAAAGAAAGGTAATGGATTTCCTTTGACTACTTACAAGGAGTAGACAAGATTTATTAAACGTTGGAAGAATTCGAAACTACAGTATGTATAAAACCTCGCGTGGTCATTTATATGTCATAATGTCCAAGTATAACAAACGGTTATGCAATTCACCTATTGGATAATACAATTAACCTCAAAAAAGGATCACAATCAACTTCAATATTTGTCACAGACAACTGAATTAAAATGCAGATTACAGAAGATTCCTTAGATCACAGCGAAGTAATACATGAAGGAGAAAAATATTGGGCATTAGTATTAGCGAAGGTAAATTCTATATAGGTTTAGCGTCCTCAAAATGTCAACCACCAATGTGGTCACTAAAGCAGATTACATAACTTATACCTCGATTTTATAAGGTAGAAGACAAATACATAAAATATGAAATTCATTAGTCCCTAACTCTTCACATTTCAAATGCAAATGTTTTAAATTATCATAACATGAATATTCCCTTTATGATCAAAATTAAAATGCGAACACAACTGGATATGTTTTTATTTGTCAGAATTTATAAAAGTGAGCTTATTTATATTTCTTAAATTTTGTGAAATATTTATTGGAGGATTCTTTAAGTTACTGAGGATTGAGGATAATGTAATTGAAAAATTTGTTCCTCAGAAAGAGATTTGGTTTTTCATCTCTTGGCGGATTATTATAATCTTATTCAAAGTAGATTTAAAGTATTCCTAAAATAAATAAATCTATGAAAATATATTTGATCGCATCTAACATAATGCTCCTCACATATTTGAGAAAAAGGCAGACGGAGACATTAGGACACGAAAAGGTCACCAACAATTTTATTATTAGTATTTACCTTTGTGAATGTTACGTCTGTGATGCTCCACGTCGTGTCTGTGATGCTCCTAAACATATATTGCTATTAAAACGTTATACGTCAATGTCAAACGCCAGCGGGTCAGTATGTGTTCATTCCATTGTTAGTCAACGTCAAGTGAAAGGAATATTTTTGTTAAAATTCAGGAACTTTTTTTATTACATAATATAGGGTCAAATTACATAAGTAAGGTAAAACCACCAGTAATTGACACTGCACCAATAGTTGACACTCTGACGAAGAAAATTAAATATTAAGAAAAAAAAGGAAGCCAAAGATCGAGATGGCCAAAATCACTGATTACTGATATATTTTTAATGTTATAAATACATATAGGTACAGTCAGTTATAAAAGTCGGTTAACAAACTCAAGACTTCAAATCAATTTAGTATCAAATATTTAATTTTCTTCGTCAGAGTGTCAACTATTGGTGTAGTGTCAATTACTGGTGGTTTTACCTTATAGGAAATTAAAATAAATAGCACCACATGATAGGTCAAGATCCTGCCAAAAACTGTTTTTTTTTCTAATATTAATGTTTTTTAAACAGATCTTGTTCGTTGCTGTTACTAGTAGTATGCTCATTGGAAGTAATCCATTTTCATTTCCCCATAACAATGCTAACAGTGCATTTGAATAGAAACAACTTGCAAACCCGTCACTACCACTGATATCTGGTTTCGTAGTATTGTATGTAATAGCTTCTATTTTAATTATTTATCCTTTGATTTATTTTTATTCTTTTATATGGCATTCACAATTATACATTTTAGTGTATCCTATATTGACTGGAATATAATGTTTATCGACGAAGACTTGAATCTTAGAATTATGTTAGGTTTACGGCGCAAGAAAACATCGTATGTTATAAAACCTTATAATAATTATCAAGGTTGGTGAAAATTAGTGCACCAATTTCACATAAAATTATATCGTCTCTTTCAATCCTTTACAAGTTCATTTATAGAAATTGTTTTCTTCGTACGTTACAATGAAAGGCATACTGTCCCAATCTTATATATATTATCAGTATTTTCTCTTCTGTATTTACCCCTAGTGTTGGGACAAGGTTCTTTGATATATCAAATAAATATATATAATCTTTTGAGAGCGGTAAGAATGTACCCAAACCTTTTCAATGTTAACAAGCGTAAAAAGGCGAGATAAAATGAAAGCACATTTTTATCGTGACCAAAATGATCCTATTCTGAAATCCTTCTTCATAATGATCGGATTTTGAATGCCATTTATTCCGCCGTGAACGATCAAAGTCAAGAATTTGTTTGAAAGTCGTTTGACTTTCGTTGAGAACGTGAACTTTGTCATAAAATAGAAGATAATCGTATGAAGCAAATATTATAATATCAAACTATATATTATCACGTCATATTTCTGTTGGGGTAAGCAGACATGATGGACCAATACTTTTCTCAATTCAGATTCATTAATTTCGTTTAATTAATTAATGGCTTTACATTAGAAGATTATATTAAACCTAAAAAGACACGTAGAATAGCTTGTTTAGTAGAGATTGTCAATAATATAATATATCAAAAGGCATTATACTTCGTTGGCTTTGGATACGTTGAACCTATGAATGATGAAAGAATTAGAAAAAAAACAATAAAATCTGAATCAGCGCAATGAGATAATCCATACTCATCTATATCTTCTGGAAAAGTTAACATTATTAAGTACGGCTACGGTAAATTACATACATTGTTTATAAATTCTAACTTTAACCTCTTTTTCACTAAACTTTTGGTGGTTACTGTAATATTTATGAGCACGGCAGTATTATAGAAACAAGTTGCGTTAAAACATTTCTTACAAATGATGAATTTTAATCTTTTTGCGACTATTCAGTTACCTAATTTAATACTAATTAGATATCCGTTCTCTGTTCATTATTTATAAGCAGAAACAATTGTAATAATAATAAGAAAAATAAATTTATTACACATAATTGTATTTGAAATACCGGTTTAATTTGCGTTCCCGTATTCTGAAGGTACCGCGGTCCTCTGGGAGTGATTCAAACGTAATTGGCTATATCTTGTTTGCCAGGGAATCGGACATGTTGTCCGTGAGGAGGGAATTCCGAAGAACGTCAAATTACAGACCCCTTATATGTAACGTACGGAATCATTCGAAAAGACGGTATATATATTTTTATTGGTCAGATTTTGACACCTGGGTATCTAATAATAATTTTCGTAGTTTGGGAATACACACAAACGTTTAGTTTTTTGTACGCCGACTTATATCTCTCCGAATTCCCTGTTTTTTTTTTGCGAAATCATGGCTGGTTACTTGTGTTACTTAAAAATATTCTATACAGGTTACATTGGCATAATTGTGTATAAAACACTTTTCCTTACAACAAGGAGAATAACAGTTCACTGTAGAGGAGTTACGCTGCTTTGTGAAAGAATATAGCAGGTATCACTTGACTTTATTGATGTTGTTACAGTCTGAGTACGAGAAAAATAGAAAAAGAATCACCATTCTCGGAATCTCAAGAATCGTCCGGAAGGATTCTAAATATCGTGTATTTTTCATAGTGTAGTCGTGTATCGTGTAGTCATAGGTTCGACGACACACAAATAAAAAGCCTTATCGCTACAACTGTCAACAAACAATGGGTTATAAATCAAATGTTCCCCTCGTTTTAAAAGTGATGACGTAAGGTGTTTACAGCATGTTAAGATTTCAGGGACCTTCTAGAGATTTCGTTATCGAATCATATGAATATATATAAGGTAGCCGTGTCGTGAGTCGCGGCATTTATAAATTCGAAAGCGAAGTGGCAACAATAAGCGAAATAAAAGGGAAAAATACAAGCTTATTCTGTGAGTAAATCCGGTGAGCGATTTATGAGTTTGTTTTGTTTTAATTTGTTTTTCTTTGAGTATAAATAAATTGCTTTTGTCTGACACTACGACATCTTACTACCCACGGGCGTAACAATATGTTTACAAATATTTGATGACAAATATTATAGTTGTTAAAATATTATACTTGTTCGCTTATAAAACTCATTTGGGCAATTAAGAAAGCCTCAACATTATAAGCCTACTAAAATTGAAAAAAATATTTGTAAACCTTTGCTTAACTAATTTACATACAGTCGTGGAGCAGCAAATTATTATATTGCGCACTCATATCGTAATAGTATATACTGACTATAGTTCATGGAATTAATCTATGCTCCTTAACTGTATTCTGCCGTAGAAAACTCCTTTTATATTTCATATTATAATGTGATTTCCCGACTGTTGAACATTTCGAGTTATGTCAGTCGTTTACTAAGGGTGCGGCATGCTTATTTTCAATTTCCATCCACGTTTCAAGAAAATGACACGAACAAGTGAAAAACAAATTGCCGACCCGCCCGCGCCTAAGACGTATTAACCTGAAAATTCTATTTCAAAGGAAAAAACGCGACAATGGCCCCATAATAGATGAAAACGTTGGATTACCCATTTACGAGGTAAATTTATTTTAGGTGGTAAGTGGTGTTTTAGATAACATGTTTTAAGAAAACATTGCTGGTAGTAATGTTGCCAGTATCAAGATGCAAGATTACATAGGTAGGTCAAATAACATCTTAGACTTGAGACACTCAAGCAACCTCACTTGCATGTGCCCTGTTTAGTAACAAATAGCTGTGCCGACAGCTTTGCTCGCGTGGACTACAGAATGAAGCCAGTCGAGCGCACGCGAATTGTACTGCCCCCGCTCAAAAGAATGAAGATAAAAATGCTTATTGTGGGTGACTTTTTTGTAGGTCTTTTTAAAATCTACAATTATGTAGAACATTCATTTGATATATCCCGTATGGTTTACAGAATGCCGTCGGTCGAGCGCACGCACGAATTGTGCTGGCCCAAGAATGCTTATCTTGAGTGAACCTTAGAAGATAGAAACATACTTACAATGAATTTGTTTTAGGTCTTTTTGCAGTAGGACGGTAATTTGATGTATCTCGCATGCTTTACTCAGCGTAACCCATTTGAGCGCCCCAAATGCGTCTTATTTTCCGAATTGATTCACCATTATCGTCACTATTATTACGTATGTTATTTTATCTTACAAAATATATCATATAATCTGGCAAGATAACATAGCTATGAATTAAAGTAAAATAAAAATGTAAATTAGATAAGTGGTTTCCGCGTGAAAATAACATAAACGCACAGACAGACAGAGAGACGTTGAGTTTTATAATATTTATAGAAGAAGGAAATAACAACAACTATGTGGTATTATAGCTTTACAGACAAACTGGGTCGCCACCACAATACATATGGTCAAAAGCCCGTCATAGTGATGCATTTGAGGATCAACTGGTGTATATCCAATTCTATTTATGCAGGACGGCATGACAGTGGCGACTGGCGATAATTATTGATCTCTCGGTGGTCGCCACTGTTTTTGCATTGAACGTTTCTTGCTATCAGAAACATATACGCCACAACAATATAAAAAATAAAACAGAAAATCTATCGCCAAGTTCATATCACTATATCTGTTCGATGCGACAGGTTTTGTGGAGTTGTAGGGCTGGTTTATTATGATAAAGAGTCATATAGTTAAATACGATACAAACGGTAATCTTTAATGTGAAATAATACAATATACGTGTGAGTTAAGACGTCCGAGAGAAGGTGTAGGTGTAGGAGGGCACGTGGCTGTGCGAGTGCCGGTGCGCGGGGAAGGGATGCTCGCGCCCCGTTCCTTGGCGCCGTGCATATTATGTACGCCGTAACAGTATCTTTTGGTAAATATACTCGAAACCTTGTATTCTTAGCCTAACATTTATTAGCTTACATTTTTACTTCATGAATGATTAGTATATTAGTCTATAAAAAAATCTAAACAAATTTTAATATTACAAAAATAACTAATGTCGTTACGAAGATGTTTCGTTTTTTTTTGTCTTTTTACAGTAGTAGGGTTTCGGCGTTCAGATACCTAACATATACAAAAGAGGATTAGTGAAAAACATAGTATTAATATCAAAATTAACAGCAAAAAATGATGTCTTTTGTCATTTGTGTCTCTCGAGTAGGACAACTTAGAGACCCAACTTAGACAAATATAAAAATTAAGAGAGCGTTACAAAAAATATAGAGAAATACGTTTAACCAAAATCTAATAATAAAGAGGGGCGTTACAATATAGTAACATTTTATATTAAGTAGGAAATGTAAACACAAGATTTTTTTTATGAATTGCCTACTAATAAAGAAATGTACGTTGACTAGGACTACCCACTGTTTAAAAATTGAAATCCTTTCAAAAGGGATCGTCCGATGTATTTACTACTTACTTACGGTTTCCGGAACATTTCAGGAATTCCGGTAGCGATGGCAACCCTAATCGTGAGAGATAACAAAATGTAAGCCGGGATCCAATTTCGATAAACCTTTAAGAACTAGATCAAGCTTCCTTTTATCGTGAAATAGATATTTCCTGCTGTTTTCACTTGAATTATATTTCAAATTTTATTAGTTAACTTTGCTCTTATAACTAACTAGCTGTGCCTCACGGTTACACCCGTTCTAAATTTATTCGACCAATTCTCGTACCAGTGCCTATGCACCCGTTATTGTTTTTCTCTGTTCCCGTACTTGCTTAGAGCTTGCCAGATTGCTTGACGTACATGGTTACTGTTCCGCTCGTTAGAATCGTAGCGTGAAGTAATAATATGTCCTACATCAAGAAATATGCTATAATACAATTTTTTATAAATGAATTAACTGAAACTAACTGAATCAATTATGGCTCAGTGGTAGTGTGTACGAATTCGCGTCGATGGACGTGACTTCGATTTCCTGCTATGAGCCTGAGCTTTCGGTGAAGGAAAACATCGTGAGGAAACCATAGCATGGTGGTAGGACTTTTTCTAATGTGCCCACCTGGCTAGCTACCACCCTCAAGTTGCAAATCTGTCGACAACCAACAATAAGTGTGTTCCGGCAGCTGCACTAGAGACTTGCCAGTCTTCCACTAGGTTTAGCGTGTTATCATCTTGGGCCACGTCGTCACTTAAAATCAGGTGAGATTGTGGCCATTACGCCAAACCTATAACAATAAAAAAAGTAAATTCAAATACAACAAGGACCAATGTTTGTTCATTATATACATCGGCTGATAACGGACTTCGACGCGCTTAAGCGTTCCACTATTGCGGGTATTACACATGATGTATAGTGATTGTGATCCGGTCGAGCACAAGAGAGCTGGAAATCGAGCCTCGCGGCCTTAAAGCTATTGTACTAAACGTATTAAGCAATTTATGATAAGTAAGAAGATAAAATATCCACTTTTTGTTAAACGAATCGTTGGAACATAACTTCATTGTCGAAATCTGTGATTACGTTTAGTAAATTCGTCGAAAAGTGAGGTTTTTCCGGCAGCCTGTTCGGAATCAATAAGTTTAGCTACCGATCTGCCTATTGTATCTATGGATATTGTGTGGTATTCCTATAATCATAGAGTCCAAGTCTGTTTGTACATATAGGTGTGTTTTTTTCTAACGTTTTATTGAGCGGTAAACGTTTGTGATGAAAACTTTAACTGAAGTTACTGTTTGGTTCTAAAAATTGAGAAGTTAAACTGTGACTCTTTTTGTTTTAAACTTGTGGTAAGGCCATCCTGATTTAACTAATTCATGTTATGACTTAAGTTCAGTCCTGATACTATCTGTATTTTTTTTTATTAATTAAAAGGAAATGTAATTATGTTTTTAAATTATTTTTGTTCGAATAAAGTAAATCGTTCAAAAACAATAGACATTGTTGTATAGACTGTATATGATGAAAGAATACAGTATAACGTCCAAATTAATTTAAGCATTCGCATAGTAAATCAGAACATATAACACACAATATCTTCGTTGATATCGCATTTCGTTCTATGTGATTATTGGAATATTTTACAAGAGAGACTAAAAACACTCTAATGTTTGAAGCTTTCCATTTCTGACAATAGTTTTTGTATAATTTATTTTAATAACCAATTTTTCATGGTATGTTGAAGAAAAATGATAAGATATTACTTTTATTTGTAAGATATGATGACATAAAACTAATTGCAATTAAAATAAGAGTAATTTTTGATCACTTAGTGGACATGAAACATAATTGTTCATTGGAAACATCAGTTAAAAAGTTCTTCTAACGTCTTAAATTATGATATTTTACGGTTCAGAAGAACTTCTGAACTGGTCATTGTAGTGAAGTTTAATTTAAAAAAGTCTTTAAAAGATATAATAATTTTTTTAGATAAATTATTTAAAAAATAATGTATTTATGTACCTACGCACGTAAGTCTTAACATCAGTTGTAATAATCAAATAACAAAAGAAGTTGAAGTATAATTTCACTTAACACGCGACCTAAGACAATTTTGTACCTATGTACTATGTAGACTTTAATATGCTCACTAATTTCTTATAGCGGCTTTAACTGAGTTGTAATTATAATAATAAATAACTGTAAGTGCTGGGCTGAGGCCTCTTCTCGAAGAAAGGTTGAACTATCTCGATATATTATTTCTCAAAAGTGACAACGCTAATCCCCTAATTATTAATGAAAATTAATGATTCAAACATCATTTTAAAGTTTAAATTTATTGTTTTCCTTAAAAACATTGATTAATAAATGACATTAGGGATGCCCTATGTAACAGTATATTTAACTACCCTGTACGAAGCACCATCTATTAACAATGTGTTTAACTATTCTTTACATTTAAAATATACACAATATTCGCACGCGTCAGTTAGTACAAAATATTAGGTCTTTACATATGAAATTGGCGTTTTGTTCGGGAGGAATATAAAGTCTTTTTTTTTTTTTGTAAAATATATTTAATTAATCAAAGTATGCACCGTTGTTATCTATGCACTTTTGCCATCTCATAGGTAGTTCATTGATCCCTTTACTAAAAAAACCATGGGGGCGAGAATCAATAAACTCTTTGAAGGCGGTTTGCACTGCCGCATCGGAGTTGAATTTTTTTCAGTTGTTGAAGTTGTCCAAATTACGGAAAATAAAGTAATCTGTTGGAGCAAGGTCCGGGGAGTACGGTGGATGTCGCAGACATTCCAATTGTAGCTCATCTAACCTAATGGTTGTTTATTTTGCAGTGTGTGGTCTTGCGTTTACGTGAAGCAGCAGTGGCCTAGAGCGATTGACCAATCTCGGTTTTTTAGCAGCTAGTTCTTCCTTCATGGTTTGCAATTGCTGACAATAGATATCTGCTGTAATCGTTTGGCCAGATTTTAGAAAGCTGTAGTGATCGACACTGGCGCTAGTCCACCAAACACACACAAGTAAATTTTTCTGTGTCAATTTTCGTTTAGGGCAGGTTTTGGCTGGGTGTCCAGGGTTAAGCCATTGCGATGAGCGCTTCGAATTATCGTACAGTATCCACTTTTCATCACAAGTAATGATTCGATTTAAAATCCCTTCATTATTGTGTCGGTTGAGCAAAGTAACACAGCAGTCGACACGTGTCTGCAATTCTGTTCACTCAATTCATCGATCCGCTTCCACAATAGCCTTAAATTCTACATTTTCCACTTTGGTCTCCGGCCTTCCACGGGGTTGGTTCTGAAGGTCGAAATTTCCAGAACGAAAACGTTGAAACCAAAAACGAACCGTGATTTTTTGCGAAACCAGCGCCGTACACATCATAAATCCTTCGAGCTGTTTCTGCAGCACTGGTGCCACGGTAGAACTCGTACTCGTAAATATACCGATATTTCATGTTTTCCATTGTGCGGTAATAAGCGAAGCCAAAGGAAAAAAAAATGAGGAAAAAGCAAATCAATGACTGTTTTCAAAACTCAAACCCAAAATTTGAATTTGGAATTCTTAACTAAAGAGGAGATATTTGAGATCAAAGTGGTCAGTACAACAAAACGCTAATTTCATATGTAAGGACCTAATATTATTTATAATTTTAAAGAATAATATATATTTTTAAAACGTTCCTATTCAGAGACTACTCTACAACACAACAAGACAGGCTAAGACCGGCGTTATCGTCATCAACATATTAGCGTTTTTAAACGCCGAGAATTATTAGTTAATTATTATACAACTAACAAAACATTTCTGAGATATTACTAAGATACATATAGTGTTATGTATGTACGGTCTATAATAAATCTTCGTGACGAGGAAATCTGCGCGGCGCGTAATGAATTCTTGTGTCAATAATGCAAAGGGGGCGAAACTGCGGATGTGAGATGTTTGGTTTCCAAGTCATTTTACGCGCAGCGAAGTCGACGTGTAGGTAAGTCAAGTACTGCACGGCTGAAGTTATATAAACATTCTCATGCGAACACAGTTCGTTAGCGAGAAGTGCTACGGGTCGAATGAAACGAATATGTTTAACGTGATTAAAGTTTTTATACACGCTTATATGTATGTATTTATTTATGTAAAATGTTATTAATTAAAAAAAAAGAAATTAAGAAGAAGAAGAAAGATTAATTTATATATATTTTAAATGGCACTCGTGTCATGACTATGATCTTCTTGGCTCTTTTGGTGTTCGCAAAGAAACCTTTTTTATGCCAATCTAAAACCGTGAATATATTGCTGATTCCTTATCGGTGGTGGAATATTATCCCAACATTTGGTTGCAGAATAACCTTAGCACCTTCGCCAGACCTATATCTGCCGTAAAGCAGCAGTGCTACTGTACTAGAAGGCCTTCCAGTACAAAGGTTTTGGTTGACAACACGCACTTGTATACGAGGTTTTCCAAGTCAGTCCTCAGGAGTAGCAACCTATTATATTTAGCATTCGCTTCCCGTTTACAAGACGCATTTAATTTCTAATATTGGCACTATATTTTTGGAGCTTGCTCCTTAATAATCGATTTTCCTGTATAAACCGCGGTACGTAAATTATTTTTATTTTTACAATTACATATTATTATTTGTTCCAAAACAATAATAGTTCTTAAAGAGTAATACTCAAGTCTCGCATCGGAGCTGAAACGAACAATTTTTCAAGACACGAGATTTTGCTCATTTCACAATGCTGGCGTCTATAATATATTCTAGACGGCAATATTTGTAATTCACATAAAACCTTTAAAACAAAAATTTTACCCAAAATATCTAAAGAAATCATCGATTAAGTATATATCGAAGGAATAAAAGTATTAGGAATGAATCCCCGTTCATTAATATACCAATTATTTTAAACTTTACTGTACAATTGAATAGATTTTGGTCTCATAACGTAATTAAATATAACGTGCAATTACATTTTCATCTCGCAGTTCACCGTGATCTCATTACTCCCTTTCAAGCTCGTATATTATATGTATCCCTCAAATAAAGTGTATGGCGAACTTCAGGCTATATGATAAGGCTAACAAAGTATTTTTTTAACATAGTTGAAGTTATATTTCATTAGGAGTGTTATGAAAAAATGATATCATTAAATTTTTACAATGCGCGCGCATTTTTTTTTAACATTAAGTCTACATTATGAAGTTGCTTGCTAAGCTCTTCAGAACACTCATCATGATACAGACGGTAGAACACGCTCAGCGAGGCGATGTTCCTGCGCAGCTGAAGCGGCTCGATGTATTTAGTGACGTCTGCATCGTTAACAATGCGAACAGCCCGTCTCTGCAACCTGTCCAGAGCATCGAGGAGGTATTTACTGATCCATCCCAGAGGTGCGAATAGTAATCCATACACGGCCGAACTTGTGCCCTATAAAGAAACTACAGTTGAACGGGCATGAAAAACAGTCGCACCCTGTTCAGGATTCCGAGTCTCTGAGATGTAGTAGAGATGACACTCCCGATGTAATCTATGGAGTTGAAGTCGCTGCGAATATCCACACCTAGGATATTGAGGCTGTCATGCATTGCTAGTGAGACGTTTTGAAGAGTGGGAGGGAAGAAAACGGAGATTAATAGTTTACTTATAAATAATAAATTAATAATTGAATGTTGAGAATTAACTTATTCCTAGACAAGAACACAGTATGTACTTACTATACACGTAGTACATCACTACTCACTACACACATCATTACTGGGTACACTTGCTTACTGCGGATTGGCCGACACCATGATCTTTATAATTAAATATAATATACCATATACAATATACGTAAGCACGCACACACACACACAAACGCACACACTTGTATAACAGTGTTCAGGGATCGCACTATACACACGGTCGCAGTTGGTTTCCAGACTCCAGTTGTCACTTCCTATTCGTCCCGATTAATTCTAAACTGAACTATCGGTGACTGATTTGCGATCTGTTGATATATCTACCCGTTTTAGTGAAAGTTTCAGAGGAGACTAATTGTCTTATTTATCTAGTTTCAATAATTTATTTACTTTGTTTGTGTAACTCCACTTTAGTAATATTTCGGAAATCGTTCGCACATTACAATACAATATAAAACAACACAATACAACACGTAACAATACAAACTGTAAACAAGCTAACACCTGTCATGTTAGTTAAACTGATTGTTAATAGATGGTGCTTCGTATATTTCAGTTGGATATATTTTCAACAAAGTGCGGCATTTTTATTGTGTTTTTAAACCTATTTTTCTTCAAAAGCGGAGAACATATGCTTTAAAATTAAGTTTGTATCAACAATTTTCATGAAAAATTTTGGTGGGCTTTATATAGCTATGTATGGCGTAGCCACAAAAACACTTTTGAGAAATAATATGTACAATTAGTACCTATATTACTTGAATATTTTAACTTTGATCGATAGACTGAAAGTTTTATTACATATTTAATATCCAAAAGTGAGACGTGCACTTATTTAATATTAATGTTTGTCAGCGTTGAGCGTTCAGGATTTCGCGGCTTTTCTTATATGTACACACATACAAACACGCACCTAATAGACATACCCGTAATTTCTCAAATTACAGAGAAGGAAGCGAACAAGGCTTTATCACAGTCTTTATGTTCTATTTTCTTACAAATTATTGATAAACTTTTGACACATTTATTGTTTTAATATAAATCCACCTTTTATTTATATGTTAGCATTTTCTGGAACTTCGTTCCCGTTCAAATGATATGACTTGCGCGCCATCTATTGCAATGATTCAGAAACCTTCGCAAGTGTGCAAACAACATCTCGTCAAAGTTTCATCGCAACCGGAACGCATTTAGAAATGTATACGAGCAAACAAAATAGCATCCATTTATATCTACATAAATAAAATGTCTGAGGTTTCCCGTTGTGCGCAAAGTACCGCATAGATTTTGATCAATTATATGTGGTTTTACTTCTTAGGTACTTGATCCTTATTAAAAGATAAATTATCACGATATCCTCATAAGCAATAATTCTGTAGTCCAAACGAGCGAAGCCGCGGGTACAGCTAGTTGGCACATAAAAATATTATTATTTTAGGATTATAGAGATTGTGTTTATTGTAGAGTATTATAAATAGATGCTGATAATATATTTTTCGCAAATAACTAATTGTATTTATCTTATCATTTTTATGTGTACCTAAGTATTTATCACAAAAAATATTAAATTTCTTTGGCAGTTAATACCAATTAATTTGACTTTGAACTCTATGAAAATTTAATTTAAATATGCTATTAAAATCGTATTTTAATTAAATTGTAATTAGCTCTAAGATGTAGATGATAGAAGGAAATGGCCGCCCGTCATCTGCAGTACACTTGAGTAGTCGACTCAAAGAAAACAATAGTAGGTATTTAGTAACAGGTTCTTTCCGACATTCACGGTTGATAAAATCGCTTAGGAGTTGATAAAAGTTTATCTACATAAAATTGTCATGATGATGAAGTAACTTTCGTTCGCAAGGATTAATATGCCATGCCTAATAATAATGCTCATAAAACACTTTTCGATTTTCAATAAAAAATTCCCACAAATACCTTATTGTGGCTTATTTATAAGACATAGGCATATGGTATCGCGAACATTTTTTTAGGTTTACTAAGGAGCAATATGTTTGTAGATCACTGTGTTTACGTATCACTAACCATTACGTCAGCGCACGTGGATAAAGTAGTTAGGATGCGCAGGCAAGTACGGGAAATGAAAACAACAATAGGTTGGTTACACAGGTGTGTTAGCGGTGGCGTGGTAGAGAGTTTATCGAATAAATTTAACACGGGTGAAACCGTGAAGCATAGCTAGTTAATAACATAATATCTGGGCAACCAAGCTAGGCTGAATGACTAGAAAAAAAAACACTAATCTAGATAAAATTAGAAAGTAAAATAAAACATTATTTAAATGAAAATCAAAAATCCAAATCATTAGAGTCGTATTCGGGAAACTACTAACATATGAACATTACGCCAATGATGGTACAGTGGTAGCGTGTAGAGATATGGCGTCCACCCACGTAAGTAACTATAACATGGTGGTAGGCCATTTTCAAAATCTTCGTGTTGAAACCGGTCGCCAACCACCTATAGGTGTTTTCCGGCAGTTGTACGCCAGACAGATTTCCCACTAGGCTCAGACTGTGCCCATATGCTGAAACCTATAAAAAGAACTTATAAAAAGATTAAATAAGCAAAATATGCACGGACCTTACAAAAACTATCGGAGGTCTTGGATTCAAATCCAGCTAGCACAAATTAAATGCATAATGTATGTACTAGAGAGTTTAGGTAATTATTATTCTGTATACATACCATTAAAGAAAATCAATGGGCATGATTTCACCCTCGAGTTTTCTAATCTATATGTTCTATACATATTGACTCTCTGTCTGTCTGTCCGTTTATGTTCTTTTCACGCAAAACCACTTATCCGATTTACATGTTTTTGATTTTAATTCGTAGCTATGTTATCTGGTCAGGTTATAGGATATATTTTGTAAGATAAAATAAAATACGAAATAAGCAGTGAAAATAATGGTGAATTACTTCCGAATAAAGACACATTTTTGGCGGATAAATGGGTTACACACTGAGTAAACCATACGAGAAATATATCAAATTACCAAATTACTCCAAAAAGACCTACTAAAAGTCATTGATAGCATATGCCTATCTTCTAAGGATCACCTACGACAAGCATTTTTAGGGCGGCACAATTCACTCGATCGACAGCATTCTATAGGCCATGCGAGCGAAGCCGCGGGCACAGGTAGTAACAGATAAAAGCCCACGTCCAGCGGTGAGCTGTAGAAAAGTATTTGTAATACACAATCAAATAATTTAATAAATAAAAACGTATTATTATTACAAAGTTCCAGTACATAAGCTGGAAAGTTATTAATTAATTCAAATTCTTTCATGGAAGTTTAATGGATTAACATTTTGTTAAGGCATTGTTCGGCTAAATGGATTTGTATTGTACCCATTAGAAAATTTGCGGTTTTGATGAAATCATCAATCCGTAATTAACTAATTTGTTATTAATTATTTAACTTGGATATCGATCCAAAGGTTACGTGGTGTTAGAGAATTCAGGAAGTTTAAATGGATTTTTTTTTAACCTACTGAAAGTGCTTCACCCAGCACGGATTGTATTAGATGTGTATTAGATGTTTGTCTGTCAGCGGCAGTTTTAATGATCTGCAAATACCAGATATACTAGGCAATGGCACAAAGTGCAATCGCTTTACGCGATCTACAATTGACATCCAACCATGAATAATTTTGAATTGTTCAAGTTATATAAAAAATCATAATAGGTACTAGGACTGGAACAATGTGAATTTTCAACGGTTAATTCGTTTCTGTTATGATAAAAGATTCAATCTAACTCAATTAATTCAGTTTTTAAACCCTATTAAATCTCAACCGTTAGATTGCAAATTTTAATATCGTTTCAATAACCTTTGCTTATTTGTTTATAAACTACTATGAAAATTGTGGGTTCATCTAGTATTATCTTCTTGATTTATATAATTCTTCTGTGAGTATGTATGTGACTGAACTCCTCCTAAGAGGCTGGACGGATTTTGATGAAATTTTTGGGTGTGTTTGATTGATTCCTTGGTTGGTTTATATTCGCAATTTGACTCGGCAGGTGGCACTGCGATCGAGTTCTAGGATTTTCATTTCATTGCGAGCGATCGATCGATCTAGATAATATATATATATAATAGTTCGTGCATTTGTTAGTGATCGTGTAACTTCTGAACTCTTATTCTTGAACTCATATTCACATAACATATTTGTTGTGTCAAGACGATCGTTCATAACTATACTAGGGACCGTTTTGCGATGGACCAACTTCCACGGTCACCTAAAATTATTCATTATCTACTAGGGCTCCGGTCGTCCACTGGGATTGTTTCGTAGGTCAAAATTTCCAGAACGAAAACGATGAAATCAAAAACGTACCGTGCTTTCTTTTACAGTAGCTTTCCCATACTATTAATTTCATATGTAAGGACCTGATACATAAATAAAACGATTAAGTTTGCATTGTGCACATCACGCAAAAACTACTGAGTAGACTTCTATAATATTTTGAAGTGAAAACTTCTTTAGTAGCGTTAAGCACTTTTTGGTAGAGGAAAATCTCATGGATACGCGTCACCGACATGCTAATGTTAATTGCATATCTATATCTATTAGTATATATATCTATAGAACGTACTGCTCTGATATAAGACTGGCGCATGCGCAACGGCCAGTGTACACGAATACATATATATACGTATACACGTCTAGCACATCGCAATCTTCTGAGTTCACGTCACCGACATGCGTAATAGCAATATATCTGTACCGGACCGATAAGTGCTGCTGTAGTCGTTATTAAAAAATATATTTTTAAGGACCGAAAAAGATGGAAAATTGTCTGACGAGATAGCTAGTCTTTTATATAATACTAGTTGTGCCCGCGGCTCCACTCGCGTGGACTACTAAAACAGGTTTTTTATTTAATGTGCGGAACCCTAATTGTTTTTCTAAAATAATAGTAGGCTAACTTATACCTTCAATTTTATTATATGTATAGATATAGACGAGTTCTAACTATCTCACTTGATGGTGAAGAGAGACCTAAAGAAAGGTGGTCCTCACCGTCACATTGGCTTATAAATACCACGGTGAGTCACTAGGTGGTTAATAAAATAGTCAATCACGACTAGACAATCAATTAGTCAATGTAAGTTGAAGCAAAGATGGTCCAGTGATAACATGTATGGTCACCGCGTCGATCGACATAAGATCGAGTCCCTGCAATGAGCCTGAGATTTCGGCGCATGAAAAAATATCCGTGAGGAAAGTTATAGTGTACGGTAGGGTATTTTGTAAAGCTATTAAGGCAAAGACCCTCCAGTTGAAAATCTATATATCTATCGCCGCCGCTGCATTTGAGAGCCGGTCCTCTCACTAGGCTTAGCGTGTTACCGTCTTGGACCACAATTTTCTTTAAACTTTAGGTGAAACTGCGGCCAAGCGCTAAACGTTTTTATTAAATAACAATTGTTATTAAAAAAACTAGCTTACTTTAGTTAAAGGGGTTGGCTCGACTGTCTGACACGTTACACGACATCTCTTAAGCTTTTTTTTTTTTTTTTTTTTTTTTTTCGAACTTACTACACTGTTAGCCTGAGGGGCCCTGGAGCCTTTACGGCTTTTACAGCTTTACCGGGCTTGGGGGCGAGCGCTTAGGGCACTCAGCCACCCACGAAAGCTAAGCATCAACATCCGAGGGTGCCAAAGTGGCCGAACCTCGGCTCGGACTGTAGCGCGTATGCAATTAAGTGGCGATCTCACTAAATCTCTTAAGCCCCACTTGTACATGTGAGACACCTTGTAAAAGCTCTCATCATTTTTTTAATAATGTCAAGACATTGTTACCGGTGTACTAGTCGATTGGTACTTGAACCATGGAATCGGCTGGTATGACAAAAAAATCGATGAGCCGTCCCAATCACAAAGAACCCTTAAGAATCTCTTTTATTCGAAGCTGGCTGCCTCTTCAAACTGCAGAAGTGTACTCTCGTGACTGGCCTATTTTATTAGGCTTCTCGTTGCTTAATAACATTTAAACCTTACGTGGTACATAATAAAGTTGATAATCTGGAAACAAATGACGTGTTGTAAGGGATAAAAAATGAGTAGAAAGCAAAACTGCCGGCTGCGGCTTTATTAAAGGTTTACGTGGTTATTAAAGTCTGGTCGACTGCGTTTACAGAAATACGCAGACCATGTGAGCGTTAACTTATATATGATTCTTGATAATTTAATATTTATATATATGTTCGTAAAAATTTTGCAAATCTACATTTTGTAAATGATCGGCATAATACTAGGAATAAACAAAAATTGGTCACCCTTGTGTTAGACTCAACAAGACTAATAAAGGTTTTTTAGGTAATTCTGTTAGGTTCTATAATAATATCTCTAAGCAGATTACTGATTTGCCATACAATGAGTTCTAGAACCACGTCAAGCAGGTTTTACTCTCAAAATATAATAGGACGGATCATTACGTGAATGATAGTGATGTCTGGCAACGACTCGAGTGATGTCTGGAATTGGATCGAGTTTCTTGCTGGCTCTTTCCAATTATTGGGATGTTTTCTGAACCGTTGATAGTGTTCTGACAGTCATAAGTATTTTCTCAAGACCTAAATTCAATAAAGTATTTTTGATATGACTTAAATAATATATCAGCTTTAGCTATTATCGCATCGACTCTTTGAAAGTTCGTAAGTACGAGTATGTTCTGGGATTGGTCTTAAGGATTTAGTGGGTAAAATAATGGTAGCATGAGGTAAATATAAGCTAGTTGCCTTTTCATAATTATTGGAATGAAAATGTTATATACAGGTTGCCTGTATAACGCATGTTCCTTTCTCCCTTTGAGCTGGCAACTTAGATTGTCTCTGATACTTTGTTCTCGTGGTGCTCTTTGCTTTTTGGTGGAGTGGTTTTTCTAGGTGTGTACGATTCTTAGTTCAAACTGAAACTGTTTATTAGTAATACATTATTATAGAAAATCTCAGTTATCTTATTATTGAAGAACCCAACCTGTACAATAATAATATACAAGGAGTTTATTACGACTAGCTGTGCCCCACGGTTTCACCCGTGTTAAATTTATTCGACAAACACTCCATGATGCCACGGCCAACGCACCCGTGTAGCCCTATCATTGTTCCACTAACCATAACTTTCCTACAGCTTGCTTGACGTTCACAGTTACTACTCCGTTCCTTAGGGCCGTAGCGTAACTATTCTTCACAAATATGACTATCATATACAAAATTATTTTTTTGGTATACGGCTGGTACTTCGAGATATAAGCGCGTTTAAACAATTTTTTTATTTATTTATTATGGTTATCCAACATAAATTAGCATTATACGTGACTTATAAAAACTATTCATACAATAAAATTAAAATGCCGTTATATTTATAGGACAACACGGCATGTACAGACAACATATTAAGTATTAAATTAAACTATATACTCGTACATATAAAAAAAAGGTGTGTGTGCGATTCACACACGATAGAAGTGAAACTTCATTTTAAAAGGCATTTTCTATTTTATTTAAACAGTGTGCAATAAACATACACTCCGACATTTAGTCTCTCGCTCTGGCTCACACAAAGAGGAGAGACCGATAATGTGCGTTAAACGTTTAACGCTAAATATCTTTTAAAATGAAGTTTTACTTCTATCGTGTGGGAATCGCACACACACCTTTTTTTCGTTTATTTTTTATAAAAGACCAGAATAGTTTTGGATTGTATCTCATAGATACAAATAATAGCAAATGATAGCAAATAATCAAACAAAAATCTTTTCAACTTTATTATATTAGTAAAGATTGCGGAGAACTTTTTAGTCTTCTGCTACATTTATACTTATAACGTATAAAATGGTGGAAAATTATTCCTTGAAAGTGTAAGTACGTTACCACTCCTGACGTTCCATAGATCAAAGATACAATGGAGATGGGATTTTTATTTTTGGATACATGAAATTATTCTTCCCAATAGACTACATTTTAAGTGTTTTAGGAGTGTGTAACGACACCTCGGGCATACAAATAGCCCTAATTTAAAATTTCTAAATTATTAATGTTATTATTAACTGTAAATAATATTTGTATAGTTGAAAAAAAGGAAAAACTCGAATGAGTTTCTTGCCACCTCTTCTCGAAAGATTTTTGAAGTTCATAAGTGCCTTCTTGGAACCGAAATTGAATAAAGTACTTATTGATTTGATTGCAAAATGTCAAGAATTACTTTAAAACCGTTATAAAAATTATATTAAATTCAAATAAGACTGTCTATAAAACAAAGATTTCCGAATTAGTGCTCCGTATCGTTACGAATAAAAACGAAACTACTGAAACCGTATCTATAAAAGCTGTTATATGATTATTATTTTTTACGATATACATTTTGTGTTTCACCAGAATCTTACTTGATTTTGAGTAAAGATGTGGCCCAAGCTAGTAACACGCTAAGCCTATTAGAGAGGGCTTTCAAATTAATTCAGGTAAAATTTAAAAGTTAAAATTGTTTCAATTACTCGATCACATAGATGCTTGTCTTCAGATTTTTAGCGTAATGGCTCTTAACCGTTCTGGTGAGTATTAAAAATGCGTTATCACCGTGCGAGACATGAATTTATACATAAAAGATGTAATTTAGTTTGTTCTTAAAATTTTCTTTCACGACTTCATTTATAATTCACTAAATTATAATAACATATCCATTAAAAATACTTTATACTCTCGACGTAATAATACCAACACGTAGGTAAAGGAATGAAGAACGGATATCATTCAAGACGCGCGACGCGACGTTACGAAGCCCCTTTATTAAGGCTCTAAAAGGAAAAGTGCTTCTCAAAGCCGCTAGTTTATCCTTGTGTTCTTGTAATGTCAGAATACTTGAAAAATTGTCTCCTACTGGAGTAAATGAAAAAAAAATATTGCCAAAAACACCACTTTATATTTAAAAGAATTGGATTCTTCTGTCTTATTCCACTCTCCACTTGCAGCTGTCATCTTAGTATTCACACCTTTATATAAATATAATTCCTCAACAATCCATCTTTCTTAAGTCTTCCTATACTTCAATATCCGTCTACCTTCATACATTTATTAATTAAGCAATGATGGCTCAGTGGTAGTGTATACGACTTTGCATCGATCGGCGTGAGTTCGAATCCCTGCAATGAGCCTGAGCTTTCGATGAAGGAAAACATCGTGAGAAAACTATAGCATGGTGGTAGGGTATTTTCTAACACCCGCCTGGCTAGCTACCGCCCTCAAGTTCAAAATCTGTCGTCAAGCACCAATAGGTGTGTTCCGGCAGCCTGCACTTGAGAGCCAGTCTTCCACTAGGTTTAGCGTGTTATCATCTTGGACCGCATCGTCACTTAACATCAGGTGAGATTGTGGCCACTACGCCAAAAACCTATAAAGATAAAAAAACAACACTTTTCAGGTCTACTTCTTCTATTCAACGAACTTATAAATAAAATAGTAGCTAAATTAAGAAAGCTGCAGATTCTATAAATTGATATTGTTGTAAAATTATTCAGATTTGTGAGTTTTTTTGATCCAACATCAATGTGTTTCGTAGATTATTACTCTTTTGTTTGAATTTGAGGTATAATGATGGTAGTTAAAAAAGGTAATATAGATTAAATAAGATATTTGAAGCTTCACTCATTTCAAAACATTAAACTTAACTCAGTTAACTTTACTCATTTTTATAAAGTTACATTTTGTGAATGACGAATAATAAAATAGAAATTTTTCGTTCATTAAACTTTTTAATGAGTGTAAAGTAAAGAACAGACTCAGACTTACTTAATCTTTTTTCACTTGCGTAAAAGCATCTAAAATGTAGGAATGAAATCTTTCTCATCATATATATGTAAGTTAATAATTGTTATTTTGTAATTTAAAAGAAATATAATTATACTACCAGTGCTCCGCGACTCCACACGCGTTGGTTATGCAGTAACTATTTTCATCCCGTAATTTTATTTTAACGCTTGTTGTTCCTGATGGTAAGCACAGTACAATCCAAACACAACGGCGACCACCAAGAGATCTAAATCCATCGGCGGTCGCCGCTGTCATAACGGCCTGCATTAACATCTCTTCACGTTTTGCTTAAAGGACCCGATGTCGTAACAAGTAGGGAACACATTAGCCGGGAGATGGTTCCAGAGTTTCAAGTTACGACAAAGATATGTCATAGATAACTTTTTAGTTCGTGTCTAGATGGAGGTTTGTTGTCTGTTGTGGAAATAGATTGAACAGCTCTTCAGAGAACTCACCATGATACAGACGAACACGCTCAGCGAGGTGATGTTCCTGCACACCTGAAGCGGGTCGATGTATTTATTTAGTAACGTCTGCATCGTTAACAATGCCAACAGCCCGTCTCTGCAACCTGTCCAGGGCATCGAGGAGGTATTTTGCGGAGCCATCCCAGAGATGCGAATAGTATTCCATGGCCGAACTTGTGCCTTATAAAGAAGATACAGTTGAACGGGCGTGAAAAACCGTCGCACCCTGTTCAGGATTCTGATTCTCCGAGAATTTACTGATGTAATCCCTCATATTATTGGCTATACATATAGTGTTTAATTGAGAAATGACATATACTTCCCGTGTATAATTTTGGTCAAAATCGGTGAAGAATTAATAAAACAAAATCTTTCAAATTATTAATTTTTACTGCTTTTAAAAGTAAATTATGGATTTATTATATTTATTTACTTCTCAACTTATAGCCTATCAATTGAGCAATGACATACGCTTCGCGTTATTGAGTAAAAAACTGACAAATAGACAGACAAGAAAATATTAAATGTCATATTCATGATCCGTGTCCTTTATATAAGATGTAAATCGGGATATTAAAAAACAAGTTCAAACAGTACTACAGATGTATTAATATAGATAGTGAATATATTATATAAATATTTCTTCATGGTCGTAACATTCTTGACAGAGTGAACTTGATTATCACGATACAAAGAGTCAGCAAGGCGCTGCAAGTGGCACGAGGCGTTGTGTCGCGTCGCCCTTTGCGCGGATGGCCGCTTTCCAGGAACACACGTGGAGGGGAGCGTCTAAAACTCTCTTATTTTCGTCTATATTAACATATTTTAAAATAATTATATTGTTACGTCCGTGAACACTGAAATTGCCGTTAGATTTTGCGCAAATAATTTATTCGTACTTAAACAAATTTTCAACAAAAATTTTTGTTTATACTGTGGTCGTTCTTATAGTATCTCTATCTATGGCCCTCTTGCAGATTTGTTCCTTTTTTATCGTTTGTTGTTTCCACTTCGTTGTCTAAAACAGACCCTGTCGCGACTTTTTTTTTTGAACTGACTACACTGTTAGCTTTAAGTGCCCTGAAGCCTCAGAAGGCTTTTACAGTTTCACCGGGCTTAGTTATCGTGGCTCGGGACACGGCTCGCTTATATACTCAAATAAAATGATCGCGAAATCACTAGAAAGTCCTGGAAATTTACAACATGCGTCATAGTTTTTAGAAGAAGGGGAAATGTGCTATTTTTAGGCATTTCGTAATTAGACCGATTAACTTTGTTTGTCTGTGAAATGTGATGTCATTTTGGAACTTACTTACTAAATACTTACTCGATATTTCGAGAACATTCTAAACGTTTCCAGATATTTCGAGGATGCGCTTTTTTCCTGTTTTAAATCAGGTTGTAACAATATAACTTAAATGAAAGCAAATTAATTATCTTTCTAGGAAATGAGATGTCTACTTTAATGCTGTATTCAGGAATAAAAATAATAATTCATTTTTTTACCCGAACATTTTTATTTCTGTATTCAATCAATTAAGCTACGTCACCAAGCACTCGGACCAATCGGACGTATCCTAAATTGCTAAAAAAGGTCTTTAGCCTGGGAGCCACACGATTTTTATTTTGGAAAGGACAAAAAATTCAACTCCGATGCGGCAGTGCAAACCGCCTTCAAAGTGTTTATTGATTCTCACCCCCATGGTTTTTTAGTAAAGGGATCAATGAACTACCTATGAGATGGCAAAAGTGCATAGATAACAACGTTGCATACTTTGATTAATTAAATATATTTTGCGAAAAAAATGACCTATATTCCTCCCGTACAAAACCCCAATTGCATATGTAAGGACTTAATATTTCTTATTTAATTGCGGAAATATTTAAATAGCGTGACTCGGTCTATCATACGTTTTATTATGTATGTATCATTATTAGTGTAAAACGCCATCTATTTTTCACTTCTAATCAACAAAGTTAAACTATGGCCGCCATATTATATTATATGGAGTCTGTTAGTCTCCTTGTGGCGTCCGCTGAATATCGTAATATTTCAACAAAGGCATTAATGTCTAAAACACTCTACGTTGAAGTTTGTTTGCTAAATAGATAACAGAATATTTAAGCTTATGTACAAAATTGCTAGATTTTGAGGGTCTAAGCTGACAAGCTTGTTATAAATGGACCCAGTGTACCGACATGGCGATCATGCCGCATATCATGAATAAATTTGGAAGTAAAATATTGTTTTGTTGCAAAGCTGCCAAGAAGTGGTCATTTTTAAGTAGGTATAAGATTGTAAACATGAGTGAAATGTCATAAATTAAAAAAAAAACAATAAAGAAAACCAACTTCAATTCTTTTGAGAAGTTCCCTGTCGTATCTTCGAAGTCGAAGGTCTAATGTCAATGAAATTAAAATGGGACCATCGTTGAGGTATCCCCTTTCCAATGAAATAATCAATAGTCATCCATATCGACAAAAAACAAAAACAAACGTTAAACCAAGTCCGTTAAAGAATATAGATTTAAAAAGTGAGCAGTGTTTCCAACAAAACATTAATTGTTATTGTAGATACAGTTAATATCGACGGCGGAAAGGCTAATTATCGGATGTAATTACGGGACGGTGCTAATTTAGGTTATTTCATTAACGTTTAAATGTTGTCGTATACACGTTAATCAATTTCCACTGTCAATTTAAGAAGCTATACTTCTCTGTCGTAATAAAACAAAGATAATTCCAAAAATATAATTCCGTGTGCCAGCAACATAATAAAGTTATCCAACAATGATAATTCTGTGTAATCATTTTATTGACTTTTAATTCTTCACACTTCATAATTTCGTCCTTCCTTCAAGCGCGCTAAAAGATGTATAATGTCAATAAAAAGGAATCTTTATATCATTTCCTAACTCGAAATATAGTGCAATCTGTCATAAAAGGTCATCGTAATATGTTGTGCTGGAAAACAGTGAAAGCTTACGGAATTGTATTTCCCCGTGCGCGGAAGCATCTCGACGTAGCGCGGAAATACGACAGACAAAAGCAAAGCTATTATTTTGTAAAGCGACTGTTTTCCGTTCGCTTTGGATTTTAAAATGAATAGAATATATAAACAAACTACTGAATAATATTATATCGTAAGGCTGTTCCGTAAATCTTTCGAGTTATAATATGCAAATATTAGAACTATTTTATCAAGTTGAAGTTATCTATGACGTAATAAATGTATTTTATATTTACATCGTCACAAAATTAAAATTAACCGTATTTTCTATATACTCGTAGGTAAATAAAATTATTGAGATTTGCCGCTGATTTTAAATACTACTGGATAGAATATGATCAATTGTTTATTTATTTTTCTCTTTAGATACCTACTTGGTCCTTATCAAAAAAATATGTATTGCGATATCTTCATAAACAATTATTCTGTAGCCGACGCGAACGAAGCCGCGCGCACAGCTAGTTAATTAAGAAATTGAAATAACTATTAGTTTTACTTTTGAAAATACTTGTGTTTGTTTTCTTTAACGATAATATTGTAATATTTTATTTGGTATACTCTCTCATAGAAGTGATACGAATAGTAAGAACACAACGATCGTAATGTGATTTTGAGAATCTTGAAAAAACTAGATCATACAAGTGACATCGAGTCGTTCAAGTGAATTGTGTAGATATTTTTATCAAAATCTTTAACCAGTTTAAGTTTTATGAATAGGATTGCCAACTTTTTTTGAGAAAAATAACGTCGCATATTATTTAAACGAACCATAAAAAATAGGATAAAAAAATCCTTAAAAATATATCTTTGGATGCTTTTAACATAGCTAACAATGTTGTGTTGTCTTTAAAAGATTCAAAGCTAGTTTTACAATTCAAATTAATAAATTATTTCGTTGGCTGTGTTGTTAGTTAAAGTAAATACTGTCAGACCATGAAGCTAGCTTAATAAAATTAACTAATATGTTAATATATAATATGGCTTAGTCCTCAAGAAAACGTAATTTTATGTTCAATCTTTGAATTAAGTGCCTTGGATAATCCAATAGCGAACTCGTAACTACGAACGCAATATCCAAGAGAGAGAATCAAAAGGTCAATTTATGAAAGACGACGTTAAATTAATTTGACTTTTGCTTCCAATTAATTGCATATTGTACCGAGTGTAAAATATATAATCTACGGTTCACAGAAACAAAGACAACAAAATCAAAAAATACTTTATTCAATTTTGGACATAAGAAGGCACTTATGAACTTCAAAACAGTACTACCGATTCGGAAAAAATCCCAGTCATCGAGAAAAACCAGCAAGAAACTCGATCGGACTTATCTTCTTTTTTTAACTGTCAAATTAATGTTTACAGTTAATAATCATATTAATAATTTAGTGGTTACACACAGAGGGAGTAATTTCCAGGCATCGCTATCATTTTCATATTGATCCACCCTATAATAAATAGACAAGTTTTGACAGTAAAACTCGATATGGCCCTTAAACTGATTGTCTGGCAAATCAGTAATGTGCTTCGGGATCTTATTATATAATCTAATACTGATAAAAGGTTTCTAATTATCTAAATTTTATGTTTCTTTATCCAAATGCAACTGGATTAAGTTCTTTAAAGTTACGGGCGTAAGTGCCTTTCACCGAACACGCATGCATGTTTTAAGTTAGTCAATAAGTGGGATGGTGGATTAGATATCTGTACTCTACTGAGTCGCATCCACTATATAAATGTTGTTAAGCCCTTCACAGTAACTTTATTTTGGCTTGTCACGTACCTGCCACACCTCTGCGGCAACTCAAGCCTAGGTCCGATCCATCGGTATGGAGCCCTTGAGCCAAGCGGCCGCTCGCGCGATACAGTGACTCTACATTCACTAGCTATTACAGAGACACATGACACTGCATCATACACACATGTACGTCAAATAGGTACATAGATTCTGTAAGGGACCTTTTTTATTGTCTTTTTTTGCCTAGTTAGACAAAAAAAAATCAGATCACTAAATACACATACACATGTTTCTTCCCTCCTCCCAGGGGGAAGAAACATGTATAGGGGAGAGTGGGGTAATCGCGGACGCGGGGTAATCCCGGACACCACGATTTCAGTACCTTAGGAAAAAAAAAATTGTTTTTTTTTACTTGGAATTGTAGGTAAATGTATACGTAGTGTCAGGCAATAAGTCAGCTGCTCAAGTTCTGCATTTTATTCAAAGTAAATATTATTTAATATTTTCATCCTTTTGCATGTAATTTTTGTCATGTATATATTCGTTAAATTCTCGCTACACACGAATGATATAATTATAATTTATTTACGATGTGTTAAGTAGAATTTAAGAAAAAATTTCTGACACAAATACTTATTTTTATTTATTTCTAACCTCAACAAAATATTAAGTTTTTTTTTTAACGTTGTGGGGTAATGGCGGACGATTTGAGTGGGGTAATCTCGGACGTTCGCAATCGCCCCACATCGATAATCATACTGTACAATTTTTAATTTTAATTTTGCTTTTTTCCAGATGGCTCGAAAATATAAAAAGAAATTGAAAAAAAAAATGATTTAAACAATTTGGAACGTGCAATAAGAGATGTAAGAAGTAAACAATTAACTATAGGAAAAGCAGCTAAGTCAACTATATATGATCATTTAAAAAAGAAGTTTTAGTTCAGCCCAAAAGTGGAAGAAAATCTGTATTTTCTGAAGCACAAGAAAAAGAATTAGCAGAGCATATTATCAAATGCAGTAAACTATTCTATGGATTGACTGTTGAAGCTGTACGGAAAACTGCTTATAAGTTTGCAGAAAAAAATAAATTAAATCACAAATTTAATAAGAACTCTCAAAAAGACACGAAACCAAAAAAAGGCGAAAAAACAAAACAAAGAAAATAAACAAACTCAAAATGAGTATTATTGTATTTTTTGTGCGGGTAAATATGAAGAACCACCCACTGAAGAATGGATAATGTGCTATGGATGCAATTTATGGGCACATGAAGAATGCAGTGATGGTGAAAGCACAAGCAAAGGGTTCCTCTGTGATTTATGTAGAGATTAATTCAAATTAATTCTTTATTAATTATTTATTTTTAACTTATCTATTAACAAATGACTTATATACGTACTGTTCAAGATGATTTTATTTAAAAAATTTAATTCCTTATATTGAAAATAAGTTGAAACTATTTATTTATCTTAAATTATTCTACTCGTTACTACTTAATATGTACTGTCCGTAATTACCCCACTACTGTCCGGGATTACCCCACGGATTTTAGAGGATCACGAAAATAAAACTTTTCTTTTTTTGACAAAAAAATTACTTAATTTTCAAATTTAATTAAATATTATGATTAAAAGTAATAAATAAAGCCTTTATCTTTGTTATTAATTAATAAATTAACAGAGTTTTTATTTAGTATTTTTAATATTTACTTTTTTCCTTAGGTGTCCGCGATTACCCCACTCTCCCGATATATGTATAGTTAGTTTAGCTCGAGTGATAGGGAATTAGCCAGATCGCGACTTATTTGCATACGCGCAACAGTCCGAGCCGAGGTTTGGCCACGTTGGCACCCTCGGATGTTGTTGCATAGCTTTCGTGGCTGAGTGTTTTAAGCGCTCACCCCCCAAGCCCGGCAAAGCTGTAAAAGCCGTAAAGGCTCCAGGGCCCCTAAGGCTAAACGTATAGTCAGTTCGAAAAAAAAAAGTTTGTGACGTTACGGAATTAGCCAGTGTATATTCAGTTCCAGGCCGTAATGGAAGTGGCGATCGGCGATGCATTGCTTATTTCTCAATGGTTACCATTGTTTTTGGATTTTACCTTGGTTACCAACTAGTACAGTGACGTCACTTAAAAAAATAACTTGGCAAATTTTATCTCACGTGCCAATAACATGATAATAATGTAAATTGATTTAACTGAATTTTATTTCAAAAGTATTAATATATCGTTTATTTATACACTGCAAAATTATTTTTTCACTATTAAAAAATAGTAAAATGAATTCATATTATTATTATTGATGGCTAACTTCATCGTGTTGTACTTTCGTCACATGACTCACACGTAACTCAATTTTACCAACGACTAAACGCGACAAAAATTAATATAACTTAAAAAGCGTTGTACCTCGTCAGTGTATGGACACATTGGCAATGAATTCACATGAATATACAATGAATTCTGCCTACACATTCCAAGGGGACATCCAGCCACATGAGATTAAATACTTACTCAACAATATGTTTACTTGGAGACTTCTACGTAAATGGTTGAACAAATATTACAAACTTGTTGAACGGAACTCAATTTTACCAAGGAACTATATATAGTTAATAAGTTTTTTATATCGTCCGACGATATGTCCTGTTGACGAATGTTAGTTTGTACGAATAACTACGGTTTTTTTTTTAATTTTTTTTCTTTAATGTCTCTTATATGCAGTTGCTTGCTAAATTTCTTGTTTTATTGAGTTGAAGTAAGACACACTCGATGTTATGCGTCACATTTCATTAAGTGTGAATATTTTTAGTATAACTCTAATGCGCGTACATCAATCAGTACACGCATCCAATTTTTTTATGGTATATATGCAGTCCACCTGATTTTGTGTTCACTGTAGCCTATATCTATAATATTAAAAGGACAGTCATAATAGGATGCTACTTCTGAGAACTGAGTTACAATCGTGTGCCGTTAGTGTTCCCAATCAGATCCTTCGGATCGGAACACAGCAGCTCGAAAACAGTTGCTTTACCTGTGTACTCATTGGAATTTATCGCATACTATTCAGGCTGCAGTCGCTGATGTCATGCTTACGTAAATAGGAATTGGATATGCACCTTTTGATACCGAAACGCGACGCGCACAAGCGAATTTCTATGACTGGCTTTTAACCATATAACTATCCTACCCCGCAAAGAGATACAAGGAAGAAATTCTTACTTATTCTTACACCTTCTGCAATCCTCGCGTTGGATTGGAGTCGTAAAGATTTTGTAAGTTTATGACGGTCATAATTTAAGATTTACTTCGCACCGCCCCAAATAATCCGATCCGGGTTAAGCGTAATCTGTTTATGAAGCCTTCGCCGCCCAAGGTTCAAAGGTTCGTAGTAAATTATGTGTTGGTTTGATTTTCATCGTCAGGTCAAGTAGGGTATATGTCGTTAATAGGCTTCCATAAATAAGGTACATGTTGTTATGTGGATATTAATTAAAGTACATTAATTAAATATATTTTTTATTTATTTATAGTAGCACAGCAAAGTGACGCGTGAACGAAGTGACCTACGAGTTTCTTGAAGAGGGGAATATAAGGGTTTTAAAAGGATGGTAACGCACATGTGATGCTTCTGCTAGTGTCCATAGACAGCGTGACCGATTATTACCATCAGGCGGATCGCACGCTTGTTATTCACCGTTGAAATATAAAAATAACTAAGACGTCTACCTCAATGACAAGATATCTGTGAGCTGTGGCGGTCTGTTTTTTTTTTATATACAAGATATTTGGTAAACATGCGTATGTCCCGCCTAATTTTAAGCGGTTACCGTAGCCTATGGACTCTTATAATACCTGAGTTTTCACAAGCGCGTTGCCGAATCTGAACCTACCTTCCGCAAGGAACTCTAGAAACCCTATTTACCTGCGATCTTTTTATCGATTTAAATCTGAATCTAAGTATCTAATATCCATTTTAAGGTTCCGAAGTCAAAAGGAACCCTTATAGTTTCGGTATGTCCGTCTGTCTCTCTGCGGCTTAGCTCAGAGAATCATATTACTAGAAAGCTGTAATTTGGTATGAGTATACATATTAATTACGCCGACAAAGTGGTAAAAAAAAATCTTCAAAAAAAAGTTGTTTAGGGTAAGGAACCCTACATGTAAAGTGGGAATGTTTTTTTTTCTCGTCTATCACATCGTCTGGGATTTCGTTGGCTAGATCGTTCAAAAATATTGTGGGCTCGTGGACAACATTTTTTGATTCAAGGATCCGTTTGCGAAATATTAGGCTTTTAAGTGTTTTTTGTTAGTTGCCCTTCTGCAAGCTCAGTGATTGTTTTGGATATATGAAAAAAAAAACTCATGATAGTAGTTTAAATAATGAAATTAAAAGGGACACTATCAGATGCTTTAAATTTTTTGCTTTTATGCAAAGCTTTGAAGTGCTAATTTTTGTTAGAGTCAAGTGTTCCCACATTCTTCCAGCTTAATGGTGGAGTTTTTGGTTTTGTGAAAATAATTCATGTTGGTAGTATATGTAATGAAGTTAAAAGGAAAACTATCAAAGGCAAGTAGGCTTTACAAGTTATCGAGTAGTAGTCAATCTATACTAATATAATAAAGCGGAAGCTGACACACCTGATAAAAATGTTGTCTATACTGAAGTATTATAAATCATTAATCGGTGATTTCTTTTAAATTATACTCAGTTGAAACCGCGTGGCACAGCTAGTCGACTTATAAATTGTACTTCCAGGAGTAATTTCGTACAAATTCCTTTGAAAATAACTTAAAAACCGTCTCTAAAGGATGATTTATGTTTAACAAGGTCGGGCGCCGTCCACGGCCGAGACAAGGTCAAACATCTATAGTATACTTTCATATGCAGCAATTCATGCTACACCGGGCCCATGTAACAAAAACATCCTTATGTCTGCATATTGTGACGGGCAACTACGGAACCCTACACTGTTTGTGGACCGACACGCAATTGACATTTTTTTTAATTTAAATATATTTGTCTAAATCCGTTGCCGTGAATGAAACGATTGACGTACAACATAAATAGTTTATGGACACTTAAGTTTACGGTCCTCCCATGCGATGTTTATCGTTGCAATTCTTTGTAGGTATTGGTAAGAAATATATTTAAGCATAACAGTCTCATAGCAGTCTTTCATTACTATTGTGGTTAACTACATCGATTTAAACATAAAAAGTTATAGGAGAATTTTTGCCACCACAATAAAAGTATTTAGCAGTTTTTTCCGATTTATAAAATAAGTCGGTAATACCTGAATTACATAAAATATATTTACCGACGATGACTCTTTTGTTTTTTTGGAATATTCAAATCTCTAATCAAAGGTTTTTCTGGAAAAGGTTATTAATGGTAAATATATATTATGCCCAGTTTCTATTCTATATTTCACGGATGACACGTTGATCTTTAAATTATAGTATTTCGAATCTAAGTCCGAAACCAAAAAATGAGGTCTCATCTAAAGGACACACTCAAAGAACTTTTTTAAAACACATTTGAGAATAAACCTCTGTTTACCGCTGCATCGTTTAAACAATTGTACAACGAAGATAATAGTAGATAATGACCCTGTATTGAAATCTCCAGTTGAAAGGTTTTCAAAGTCTTCAGTCTTTCAGTTGAAAGAACTCGTTCAAAATTGCATAAATTATACGATGTTTGATTTATTTCGAACTTGATATTTGCATTTTATTTTTGTGTCGCGTCATAATATATTATAAAACATAGAATTAAAACACTTAGAAGTAGTTGCACGCAGAGTGAAGCCATTTTAAGTTAGCCTTTAAAGGCTACCTACGTCTCGGTGTTGCGACAGTTAGATTTAGGCACGTTTGATTACATGAGAGAGAAGAATGATATAACGCAGAGAGAAGGAAAGAGATAGCTATACATTTTATATCTTACTGCCGGTTTACACTAGTCGAACCGACAGTTTTATTGGGATAGTAAATTTGTTGGATTCATATTGGTATATATATGTACTAGCAATAGTTATTAATAATATTTAATATACCATACACATAGTGATAAACCCATCACTGATTTTATTTATGAGGTTTTGGATTCAACTATGAGCTGAACTTTGTATGAAACTATCACTCTTAGCGTAATAACTCTATTATATAAAATATGTACATCTGTAAGGACACTTCACACAGTTCTGATTTTTTAGGTTATTATTTTAATGCGATATTTTGTGTATACGTATGTCATTGTGTGACACTAAATAAATAAATATTTTAAGTGATTTACTTCTGTTTTGGACTTAGTAACCCAATGACCTCAGTTAAGGTCGTTGAGTTCTACTAGCTCATAATGTATATATTATATAGCCAAAGATTTTATAGCATTGTGACTCAAAGTCACAGTCTATCGTCTCACTCCAGTGATGACCTTTAGATTAACAGTTTATACTTGTTTAAATAAATCCATTATGTATTTGTAAAACAGTTCTAATTATAATAATATATTTATTACTAATATATATAATAACACTATAATTCTAATTATAGTATTATTCTGAGTGAAACACAACCGATATTACACAAAGTAGAGTTCGCGTGAATAAACCATTCATCACTCCGTAAATTGACATCAAAAATTCAAAACGGTTTTGAAACTGGATACATTACCAATACACTACGTTGACACGAAATAAAGATCAACAAATTATTTTTCTTGATAATGAACAAGTGAGTCATACAAATTACTTATAGTAGATACATAATTATTATGAATTTATTTTTAATCAACTATTGAGAATAGATTGAAACGAAAAGCATGATTATGATGAAAACAACATTGTTTACCTTTCACAAATAACTTGATAAATCAAATTACGACTCAAAATAAATAATTCGTTACCCATATACATGGTTTAGTGATTAAATTTAAACATTTTTGTGTTGACGTTACCTATGAACCGAACTAAATTACGGTCGGTGTATCCAAACACGTATGATCCGATTACGTCATTTTAGGCGCACTCTTCGCTCACAGAGTACTTTATATTATACTGAAAGTCTGTGACTTCGCTGTGATCTGTGAATATAGATTAGGTATTCTTTATATGGAATACTAATACAATTTTATTATTGTATACGTTCGTCTTATTTATTTTTAACGACACATGTATATAGTATTTTTATATTACAATTTAACGTATCCACAAACTCAGGTCTGAAGTTGGTATATGATTGGCACTATGATCGGAGTGCATGGTTCGTGTCTAATTATTTACACCGAATTGATGTGTTCCGTGTCGCTTGTTGGAAAACGTATTTTTGTTTTGTAAATATGGAGATGCCACTCTATAGTATTGAGTCATTGATAAAGAATGCAGCCAGTTTAATAATACTTTTGAGTTGTGTTAACATAGATATTGTGAATTTGTGATAGCATTGGGTAGTTAAAAACACTTTAAACACTTTACTTATCACGTTTGCGGATAGTTTTTGGGAAATAATGGGAATTAATTGTGAGATTAATCTAAATAAACCTGCAGACGGTGTTTTCATACCGGGAACAAAGATCGAGGGAGTTATAAAATATGCATTTGACGAGGATACAATTATTAAAAAGATAATCATATCTTTAAAAGGCAGTGGATATTTACAAATAAGAAATAGAAGTAAAAAACGTAGTCGTAAACGTGTTTATAGAAATAACGAAACTTACGTTGATATCGATCACGTTATAGAGGACAATGAGATAATAATTCCCATCGGATCGTACGAAACATGTTTTAGTTTTCGGTTCCCCGCAAACATACCATCAACGCTTAAGTATTTCAAGCAAATACCATTTTATAGTGTTCGCTGCATAATTGGCTACTATATTCGCATAAAATTCGAAAGAACAGGAATATTCAAATTTAACAAGCATTTTAAAAAGGACATCACCGTAGTGTCAGGGATTACACCTCGCTATCCAACAATACCCACGAATTATGGTGAACAGAAAAATTTGTTCCACTTGTTCTCGTGTAAGACCAGTGTTGTGAACATGAAAGCGATTGTCGAAAGCTGCGTCATAACACCAGGAGGTAAAATAGAATTGGATTATGAAGTGGTTAATGATAGTATAGTTACTGTTAAAAGAGTTGAATTTAAACTGGTCGAAACGTATACTTTCAAACCTAGAGGTCATGTTGCGGTTAGAGCTCATGATGACGTTATGGATTCTCATTCAAAAACATCATCAATCGGTGTGGGCGAAACACAAAAAATGCGTATTGTTATGAATGTTCCTACAGAAAAGACTTCGATGGAGAATTCTGATATGGTATCGAGGGATTACTATGTACAAATGTCAGTGGTACTTCCCATGCCACATAATAATGCTACCTTAGAGATACCGGTCCAAATAGGTTATCATTATAAATCAGGTGCTGCTGTAGATAATCAATATAACCCAACTGCGCCTACGTATACTCCAGATGATTCAGCAGATAACCAATATAATCAAGGTGCTCTTATAAATGCTAACCGTTACGACAATCCTCCGCCGTCTTATTGGGAGGTGATGGGAGAACATAATGAGGATAATGAAAAAGATGAAAATTCCGAATAATAATTTTTGTCCTCACTTAATGTTCTGAACTCTGATTTCTGGATTTCACTACTAAATATTTATTATTATATTTTTAACTAAAACCTTAAAATGAATTGTACGTCAGGTTCTAATAAAAATAATCATGCACTAATCAAATACGCCAAATAAACATCGTAATAAATAGATAAACATCACATTGGTTAACAAACTTGCATATATGTGTCTATTTTAATAAAATATTTTTGCTTTTATTTTAAAACATTTTCTAGTGTTTTCTTATACTTTTTACTTGTATTTTATACTTAGTTTAGATAAGGTTATGATTTGTGATTAAGTGTTTTTTTTTATACATAATTAATATAAAAATAAATATTTTTCGAATATAGATCGAATATTATATAATACTAATTACAGTAATATGTATTGTATGTATGTAAATTATAGAAAATGTTTACGATAATCAATGGATACTAGGTTAGAATTATCGTTCATACCTCGTATATTCCACATGTAGATATGGTATAGTAAACGTATAGTACGTAGTATACGTATATTTAGTATGAACGTATAGTATAGTAGTAATATATATTATGAAACTATATTTTGGTTTAAAAATGCATGCATAATATTATCACCGTTAATTTAACTGTACCGTTAAAATTTATAATGAAAGTAGTAAAAAGTAGTCTTAAAATTAAAAATGTAATTACACGTTATTAGTTTCAAAGTAATTCTGTACGTTTTATATTAAACAATTTATAGAAAAATAACATTGACTATATATATTAAAATAATAATAATTATATATTATATTTAGTAAACCATAATTATGTAATAACTAGCTGTGATCGTGGCTTCGCTTGCGGGGACTGCAGAATGCCGTCGATCGAGCGCACGTCCGAATCTTGCTGCCCCCGCTCCAATTTACGTTGGTCACCCGTCTGTTATTTTAACGAAAGAAATGCTTATTGTGGGTGATCATTAGAAGATATATGCTATTGCTGACCTTTTTCAGGTCTTTTTAAAGTGTAAAATTTAGTAATTAAATATTTTTTTATGTCTCTTATGGTTTACTCAGCGTAAACCATTAAAATGCGTCTTTTCCGAATTGATTCACCATTATCATCACTGCGTATTTCGTATGTTACTTTATTTTACTAAATATATCTCATAACCTGATAACATAGCTATGAACCAACATAAAAAAAAAGACTTGTAGATCGGATAAGTAGTTTTCACGAGAAAAGAACATACAGAGAGACGTAGAGTTTTATGATGTATATGATCTACTTATGCTTGTCAGTGTTTTTGATGGGATTCTGCCATTAGGTGTTTTTTATTTACTTGTATTTTAATATAATTATACGTTGCTTAATATCGGGTGCATTTTACGTGATATAGTTTGGTTATTATAGACAAGTGAGGTGAATTAAAATAATAACAAGCGACATGCATTTTAAGTTGTCACAAAAATTCCGTGGTCTTTTCTAATAAGGGATCTACCAGGGACCCCCATCTTGTTGCAGAGTTGTTTGGGCTTTTAAAATTCGAATAATATTCTATTCACGTGACTTAGTGTATTATCTATGCACGTGACATTGGTAGAATTGTGTATAAACACAAGTTTCCATTATATAAGAAGTACACTTTTTAATCTCGCTTAAAATTCTATTATTATAGAAATGTTATTAATAAATAATAATTACTAATATTTTATTAGAAAAATTGTCATGAATTCCAAAGCAATGTGTGCCTGACGTAAAGAGGTGCAGACACGTAAAAATTTTTTCATGCAAAATATTAGCTTTGGTCTGAACTAAGAGCCTTTAATAGGAAGGGCAGATACTGGATTAATTGCGGTAACGCTTTAACTATTTACAACAACAACAATTAATAATTACCTTTAAATAAATTATTACGTAGTTTTTTGTCGATATCACATTTTACATTAAAAGAAAATTGTTACCATAACTTACCCTCCAGAGAATCTGTACAAAGAACGTCATCTTATTACTGTTAGAAAACTTTTTATCTTTGTTGTAACCATGGGCAACCTGCAGTAACTATAAGCTTATTTCACTTTCCCGAGAAGAAGAGAAGGATATGATTAAAGTCCCTATATATACCTAGTTTTCTTATCATTTTGAGAGCTACCTATCTTCGAAGATAAATAATTTATTTTAAATAGAGCTAATAAGCTGGGGAATAATAAATATAAGATTCATAAAATTAGAAAATTCGTCTTCAAATGGTTACAGTTTCAGAGCTACGAAAGTAAAGAAATTCTATTAAAAATCAGGTTTTCAATTTAACCTTTGTTCCACCGAAATATTTCACTTAAAAAAGCGCACTAACACTTAATTTACACGTTAGTTATACATAAATGTTAATGATGTATCTATAAGTCACTGTTGTTTAAAGTAGCTATTATAAAAAATTGTATTGTCAGTAAATTACGATACGTACTTATTGCAAGTTACAATTTGTAACCAGTGCAGATATATACCACACATACATACATCGCTGTAAATGTACACAATGACTGAACAATAATAATAATTGTTATTATTGTATTTTCATTGGACGATGACGTCATCAGTCCATAAAATCAAAAGGTTACATTAAAACTTTATAAACCATAGTATTTATTAGGATTCTAGGATAATCTTGCGTTGTCATTGTACATGTCATATGTATGGCTGAGCTCTCCGCACTTCGCATTCTATCGAAAAAACTATTAAAGCTGGAAAAAAATGTGTGAGTATAAAAATTTGTAGAGAATTTTATGTTCTATAACTTTCATTCAAGTGCAAATATCATTTAAAGCACAGGAAACAAGATATTTACGAAAAAGTAGTTTTCGCGACCTGACCTTAAATAACTCAAGACGCAGACACGAGTGATTTTGAGACTTTGACCAAAGTTTTAAAACGTCAAAACAAAGGTTTATACCAATTTATAGGTAATATGACGGGACTAAGATTTGATAGTAAACCGGTTCTCTTTGACATAAAATTGTCATTTCTGATAACTGTAAACACTTCATATCATTATCACGGCTGGTGACAGGCTAATATTTATTATCTTATCATAATGGTATCATTTAATTATTTATCGACTAGCTATACCCGCGGCTCCCTTGGCGTGAACTACTAAAAAAGCTTTTTTGTGTAGAATCTTCTACACTAGAAGATTCTAAAATAAAAGTAGCCTGAGTTTTTCCTTATAATATCAGCTATCTGACAGTGAAAGTCCCGTCAACATCGGTTCAACTGTATCGGTTAGTAGACAGACATATGTAGACAGACAGACAAAAACTTTAAAAATGGGTTGTTTGGTATACTTTCATATACATTTAGTAAAAAGCTGTTTTTTTGACAATACAAACAGACATTTCAATTTTATTATATTTATATAATATAGATAGATATCGATTATGATATCATATTCTACATTCGGCCGATAGGGCCGAAGAGTTTTCTAAGTGGCGATCACGCATCGGAAGAAGCAGCGTAGGCAGACCCACTACAAGTTGGACCGACGACTAGTGAAGGTTGCGGGAATCGGTTTGGATGCGAGCACCATAAGATCGGTCGTTGTGGCAATCTGTGAGGGAGACCTATACTTTTGCTGCAATTTTGGCTGAATGGATAGATAATGGATTCTACTTTGTTAGATAAGAAATATTAATTAAGCTAACCTTGGCTACGATGTCTTCTGTAGTCTTATATCATTCTGATTATCATCATATGTATATACATCTTACGGGTGTAGTAGATGATCCCCCTGAATCCAACTGTATTAATACATCAGTCGATAACAATTCCACAATTTCCTCTGTTATTTCATCTGCACCATCGTATATTTTTTTCTATGCCAAAAGAAATCAAATTGTCACCCATGGACAACTACACCACTCCCCAAACCGAGGGTATCCTGGGCGTTATTGTTATATTTCCGACCTTGGATAGTATGCAATTATTTCTATTCTACGCCCCGATATTGTAGTAATCAAATTGTACAATATGTATGTTTTCAAATGATTTGTATGGGCCATTGAAATGAATGAAATATGCAATATTTTCTGTTTGACCAACATCTACAAAAATTGATGTTGTACTGGAGCGATTGTGATATTATTTAAGTGATATATATTGCTAATGATGGGATAAAAAAAGTTCTGATCCTCAGGAACGCGTGGCCTTGTTTGCTAGTATGAAATAAATGTATATGTCAGGGGATTTAAAGTGTTGTTTGAAATAAAAAAGAAAACATATAATAAACTATAATTTAAATTTTAATTTTTAGATATTATTTAGAATTTGACTGGTGATTACTCACATCAATATATTAAATATGGTATAATAAATTAAATACATTCAAATGGTTAGTCAAGTCGTGCGAATGGCGGATGATATAGGTAGAGCGTTTATTAGCTACAATGTGTGTCTTCAGAGTAACATAAAAATACTGCCCCAATAATTGCAAATGAAGCATCTGTCTTCTTTAGAATATACATTGCCGATTGGTATCAGTAGAGGGCGACTCTATAACTCGCTCTATATGATACTGTCTAGTAAATTTAAAAATGTTATCATTATAAACGAAAATAACTTTTGCAATAAAAATAATAATAAAAATATATGTTTAATAATTTTATGTTCCTTTGAACCAATTTTATGTTTTGTTATCGAACCAACACTACCAACGATAATTCTTGCTATTGTCTCAGACATTTGATGAAATGTTGGTCTTTAAATTGAGAATAGTTAATAATCTTTACCTTCTTCTTCTTCACACATAACTTCCCAATACGACGGAGGTTCATCACCTACTTCAATTATTTCATTGTTTCCTCTTTCACCGATTAAAATGGGTATTTCGACGAAGGCGTTCAGGTGCGGTACTGGCAACCTAACTGTAACTTTGACCTTGTATTCTCTGTTTATTATCTTCGAGTTTTGTAAACTATACATTTCTGGTAATGTTTTTATAATGCTGGTTAAATTTGCGATAGCTTCCATCGGTACACTCGGAGTATTGACAACACATTGTTGAACAGTTGACGTACATATTTTTTGTTCGCCACAGTCCGCTGTGTAAGTCATTGTGCAGATGATTTCCGTTTTAATTGATTTTATCTCGACATTAGTATTATTTGTCACAATATATGATAATTTCGTTTCGTCTCCAGGTGAGATTAAAGATTTATTAATCTCAGCTCTTAGATCGACTATGTGTTTTTTTGCTGATAAAGGTTTAAGTAGCGTTTTCTTCAATCCAAAAACAATTGGATTACCATTATCGTTCGTTTCTAAATTACTATGAACTGGTATTACAACATAGAATTTCTTATTTGATTTGAATAGTCCTGGTTTTACAAATTTTAATTTCAAGCGGTATGTTATGCTACAAGTGCTGTCTTTAAATGAAGATGGGATATTACTTGGCAGGATAAAATCGAATTCACGTTCATATGTGTCGGCAGGTAAGATAATATTATCTCCATCTTTTTTGTTGAGTATATTTAAGGAGCAAGACATATATTCCTCAGTACCGTGGTAACTAGCTATTTTAAGTTTATTGCCTGCTCCTTCTATTTCTGTCCAAGAGCATTCACCTCTACCTTTAAGTGATAAAATTATTTCTTTTATCTCTATTGCCTCGTCTATAGTATATTTGATTACTCCTGTTACCGACTGACCAGCTCTATGTATTCCAGTCAAGGGCTTATTTATTAAAATTTGACATGAGATTGTCATTTTTGGTCACTGTACACTTCTAATCAACTTCACTATTACTGATAAACTGATATAAACAATCGATATCTTGTTGTTTTCTATTTTAGTTATCTTTTATTAGTCATTCGATTATGATATCATATTCCCCATATCGTTCCCTGTTACTAATATAACATAATTTGGTGAATACTGAACCAAAGTTTATTATTTTTGATTTAAAACAAATTCTTTAAAGCTCTTCATTGCACTTTTGAACTGATCAAATTTAATTTATGTACTTAAGTTGCTACGAATATACATTTATTATAATTAAATGGTGAATTTACTGTAAGCACGTATGCGAGGCTTTGTATCTTGTGACCGTAAAGAGAGTGACATAAAATTATTGAACTTAATGTTGCTTATTGATTTATTCAAGTATAAATGGAAGATTAAATAAGCTTAAACTTTATTTTTCATTCAATTCTTCTTAATACGAAGGTAGGTTATCTTCTGTCTCAACCGATTCTTCATCGATACTTCCGCAGCCATCATTATTGCCAGTAATACTGAAATTTGCAAATGGAACTGGTAGTTTTAGTGTCACTTTCATCTTACATTCTCTTAATATTATCTTACAGTTGTGTGTATACAATGAATTTCTGGTAATTAATTAATAAAATTGGATAGATTAGCCACGGCTTCCGCTAGTATACTTCGTGTTACTGTTATGAAGTCTTTAATTATTGCAATTTTCGATTTTGTTGACCCACTATTAGCTGTATACTTTGTGTAATAAATAATCTCCATTTTAAGATTTGGTATCATAATAACGTTAGTATTGTTTGTCAAGACGAATGACACTCCAGCTTCATCTCCTTAAATAAAAACAGTCCCATAGATTTTTTCTTATAAATCGATCGCATGCTTTTTTCACAGTAAGGGCAAGCCCTTAGTATAGTATTAGTATATAGTAGTAGTATATTATTATTATTATATTATTTTAGTATCAAGATATGAGGTTTATTAAGTCCTTTGGTTCACTCGATTCAACTATTCCTTGCACAAGTATTATAAGCATAGAATTTTATTAATGATTTAAAAGTGCTTGCTTTGACTAACTTTAGTTTCAATTTATATGTAATTTTAATTGTTGTAGAAGGGTCGTATGTTTTTTGGCAATATGAATTGAACATTTTGTTCATAAGTTACACTAGGGACAATGATGCTGTTTGTAATTTTTTTATCAAGTATTTGCTGATGATCGTATATGTACTCTTCTGTTCCCATGTATAACCGTGGAGTATAATAATATAATTAATTTCAGACCATGAAAATTCATTCCCTCTTCCAACAAATGACAGGACTATGTCGAAATATTCCATTGGTTCGTCTATCGTATACCTGATTTTATCAGATACAGCTTGACCAGGTCTGTGTTTACCACTCTTTGATTTTTTAATTAATATTTGACTGGCAACTTCTATATTGGATTATTTTGCGCATTTCTTATCACCCGGACGACCGGGCCGAACTGTTTTATGTTTATCAATATTTTATCTTAATATACAGATAGGTATATTAACTTATAAGTTGATTTGCAAACATGGAACTAAAATAACATGCCTGATTTGCATGCCGATTATAAAACTTATAATTCAGATGTTTAATAAATTTGTTTTGAATTCTTCCAATCATTTTAATATATTATATTTATTATACTGCGAGTTCCACACTGTGGACCCTTATTGTAATATGAAACGAATCAAACTATTAAAGACAAGAACAAGAGTTAATTAACATTTAAATTTCTTTCCTGTTCTCAAAATAAACCCAGCTTTGGCTGTCATTAAAGTAATCTGATTATGAAAAGATAATTTAAATAATTATGTTGAAATTAATAAACTTAGGGAAAATATTATTATGAACAAATTAAATAAAAGAGGACCAAGATGAGAGCCCTGGGGAACACCTGAAGTTATGGGCACAAATGAAGAACAGTGGCCTTTAATAGTTACCGTTTGACTACGTTCTTGAAGATACGATATGAACCCACGCAGAAGGTCGCCGTGTATACCAAATTCTTCGATCTTATGTACAAGTAAAAAGTGGGAAATTTTGTCAAATCCTTTGGAATAGACAATATACACGATATCCACCTAGTAACCCTGGTTCAACTCTTTAGATATGCAGTGAACAAATTCGTATAAATTAGATTCAGTAGATTTTTTATTTACGAAACTATGCTGTGGATCCATAATTATATATCGAAACAAGGGAAAATAAAGTCATTTTTTCAAACATTTTAGGGATTATGCTAAGTTTAGAGATAGGTCTCCAGTTTTCTATATTATGCTTGTCACCAGATTTAAACACGGGACCAACATAAGATCGCTCCCAGACGTTAGGTATAACACAACATTGAAGTGACTTATTAAACAGAATGAAAATTGGATAAGTTAAGTTTTTATGGCAAACTCTAAGGAACAATAGAGGCAGTTCATCCGGCCTACTACCCTTATTGACGTTTAATTTTTTTTTTATATTTTAGTGTAGTCTCTGGCGAGATACGAACTGAGGACAAGGACATGTTATTAATTTGTGTGAGGTTTGATGGTACTGTGTTCTTTTTAATTACATCATCAACAAAGATCGAATGGAAGTAGTTATTGAACTTATTTCTTTTCCATCCGAAGAGGATAAATACCATAATACATAGTATCGGGTAAGCGGATAGATTTTACAAATGTCCAAAAATATTTACTATTATCACAAATTGTGTTTTCACAATTACGTATATAAATTTTTCATACCAATAAGATTGTACCGCTTTTGATGCTCTCTCAATAAACAAAAAGTATCGTAATCACTAATACGTCTTAATCTTTTCTATTTCTTGTGATATTTCAACTTCATTTTTAAGAGGTCTGGTAATACAAACAGGATTACGGGTATTCGTTTTTGGAGATACTATTGGCACATAAGAAGCAATTACTTCTTCCAATGTTGAGTAAAACATATCAACTGCTTTTGAAATATCAAGTTCGGAGAGTAAATTATTCCAATCGATTATTTGAAGTTTACTATTAACTATTTCATAGTCTACGGCTTGAAATAAACATACAGTTCGCAAACAAAGATGAGTTGTGCACATTTGAGGAAAGGAACAACAGGTATCTTAACAAGTGGGAAGTTAGAAACTACAGCAGTACAAATGCAGCTACTCAAAACCAAATCAAGTTGTCTACCGAGAGAATCTTAGATACGATTATATTGCTTTAGGTTATTAAAGCATATAAAAATGTTAGCCAGATTAGTCTCATAATTTGTTACCGTCCAAATAGCACCCGATATTATAAAATCACCTGAAATAATGTAATTATCTTCTGGCTAGCAAAGGATATCATAAGATACTGCCTCATAGCTACAAAGGACTTCATGTTGCTGTTAACAAAGAGGTAAATAACTGACTTGGATATGCTGGAATGGATATTCTTAAAGCCTCTGCTGCTACTTCTTTAACAGGAGTAATCACTGCAGATATGACAGAATATTTATACTTTACAGGGATAAGACCCGACCATCCATACGGTCACCACGAGATGAATAATTACGATCACACCTGTATACATTATATCCTTGATCAAAGTATTCAGAATCCCAAGTCTCAGTAAGGCATATTATATCAAAGTCAACACGAATAAGATTCCGGAAGAAAATGTTCGCTGTTGTAGGTAGACCACGTACATTCTGATAATATATTTAAAGAGTGTTAGCCATTAAATAATTACGAATTGGAGATATATCATATAGAGGATAGTATATTCAAAAATTATTGCCCTAAGGACCATGATAATAAAGTCAATGAAGAGAATTATTAATACGATATATATACATTTTAAATAAAGAGATATATATTATATAAAACCGTGATAAAAAGACCAATGCCAGATTTTATAGGAAAAAGGAAACATAAAATTATATGAATTATTACATGAAATGAATCAACGAAAGTAAAATCATTCTTTCACATATTTTTTTTTAAATCAGTTATGTTTGAGGTATGACAAACAAGACTAGTGACAATAATGTACCATAACTGTGCAGTTTTTTACCCAAATATATAATTATTTTTTCTGCTTTGCAAATTTTTAGCAGACTGTAATAGGGCTATGTTATTACTGGTAAGGTGATCATTAAAATAAATGTCTCTATCACTTGTGGTCAATCCTATTTCATTACATTTTAGCGTTAGTTTTCTAACATGAGTAAGTTATCTTTTCACCACCGAGATAATAATCGAATTACAATAGGTTTAACTTGATTTATATTATCTGGTTTTTAGGTGCTACTTAGGTTACGAAATCTATTTCAGTAATGGGATTTAATTTGAATTCAGTACGGTTAGCGTTATTTTGAATTATTTCATTTAAATTTTCATTCTTCTTCTCCGGGATGCCATAAATTTTAACATTTGATATTCGGGTCCATTGTTCACTGCTATTATTATTACGCACGAGGGTAGCTAATTTTGATGTAAGTTCTTTAATTTGTTCTGATTTTGAAATTAACGCTTTGACATTTTTCTCAACATCTGCTACTCTCATACTTCTGATCATCATCATCATCAGACTCTTTAACATTCAGCATTTTATCTCGCAAGGTTCTAAATTTACTTAGAATAGGTTCGTATCCTAACCTATTCCACAACTTTATTGATCTCTCTGCCAAATTTCAATAAAATTTGCCCAACAGTTTACGTGACTGTCATAATACTTTAAATTTAGTCATTCAAGAGAAAAAATAAATAAATTTTAAGAAAAAAAATTCATATTATTTAAATGGTAAATGTATCGTGTTTTAGGCAGGATTAGACTTAAATATTAAGAGAGTTTTCGATTTGATACTTATTCTTCTTCTATACATACATCTCTCTTTCTGTATGTATGTAGCGTCTGTCTGTCTGTATGTTCGTTTATGTTCTCTTCACGTGAAAACCACTTATCCGATTTATATGTTTTTTATTTTAATTAATAGCTATGTTATCTGGCCAGGTTATGGTATGTATTTTGTAAGATAAAGTAACATACGAAATAAGCAGTAATGACAATGGTGAATCAATACGGGGATAAACGCATTTGGGGTGCATAAATGGCATAGGCTGAGTAAACCATACCAGATATATAAAATTAATCTTCTACATAATTGCAGACCTTAAAAAGACCTACAAAAAAGTCAGCGATAGCATATATCTATCATCTAGGGATAACCCACAATAAGCATTTTTATCTTACGTTAGTTAAATAGATTGTTAATAGATGACGCTTTTCATTAACATCACTAGATGGCATTCTTAATGAAAAATGTACACTTTTTTTTTTAACGAAAATTCTATATTTATTTATCTAATAGCTGGGAACATAATCTTTAAAATGATGCATTAACTTTGATAAATAATTAACGCAGATATGGTGTTGCAGGCAAAAAAACACCTTTGAGAAATGATATATATACTAGGAGGGATCAAAAATTTGTGAGAACGACATACTCCTTGGTAAGAAAAAAAAATACTGGAGAAAAACAAAGTGCGAGCCGTTATTAAATACCTCTGTTTAAAAAAGTTAACGACGCAAGATATTCATTGCGATTTGGAAGCAACATTAGGAGAGTCTGCTCCGCCGTACTCCACTGTCGCAAATCAATCAATTTCGAGTAGGGAGAACAAGCACGGAAGACGAACATTGTTGCGGCCGTCCATCGATGTCAGTCACCCAAGAAAATGTTGCGAAAGTCGAGAAAATTGTTTTGACCGATCGTAGAGTTACCATCCGATATTTAATTCATGAAACGGGAATTTCATATGGAAGTATTTAATCCATATTAAAACAATCTTTGAATATGAGAAAAGTCTCCGCAAGTTGGGTGCCGAGAATGTTAACCGACAGTCAGAAACAAAATCGACTTGACATTTTGAAGATATTGTTGGACAAGTTTCAAGAAGATTCTGAAAACTTTTTGTCTCGTTTGGTAACAATGGACGAAACATGGGTCCATCATTTTGATCCCGAGACAAAACAGCAATCTTCGCAAAGGAAACGGCCATCATCACTGACCCCGAAGAAGTTTCGTGTCGTGGCATCGGCTGGAAGGTTATGGCCTCAATATTTTGGGATTAGCTGGATTGATTGATTAGCTGGAGCGTGGAACCACTATTACAGGCCAATATTATGCAGCTTTAATTCCCAAGTTGAGGAATGCTATCAAAGAGAAAAGCAGAGGGAAACTTCGAAGGGGCGTGCTGTTTCATCACGACAACGCACCCGCGCACAGGGCGGCAGTTGCGATGGCTGCCATTCAGCAACCTGGCTTCGAATTGGTTGACCACCCCCCTTATTCACCAGATCTGGTGGCTAGCGATTTTTATTTGTTCCCTAAATTGAAAAAATACTTAAGGAGAAACAGGTACGAAGACGAAAACGAGGTGATGGATGCCGTGGAGAGCTTTTTGCAGGACCAAGACAAAACTTTTTTTGTGAAAGGGATTGAAGCCTTGGAAAAGCGCTGGACTCGGTGTGTAGAGAGACTCGGAAACTATGTAGAAAAATAAATTATTAAGTTTTCAATAGTCATTATATTATATCTCATTCCCACTACTTTTTGATCCCTCCTCGTATATTATGATGCTTGTCTAGTTTAAATAACGGAGGTACTCACCTTGAACTTCATGCTTGTAATATTCATAATGCATAAATAACAAATTTTCTCTTTGTGCTCTTTGTGTGAGCCAGAGAGAGAAAGTAAATGTATATGTACGGTGTATATGTATATTGCATACTATTTAAATAAAAAAGGTGTGTGTGCGATTCACACACGATAGAAGTGAAAATTAATTTTAAAAGATATTTTATATTCTACGCCCCGATATTGTAATAATCAAATTGTACAATATGTATGTTTTCAAATGATTTGTATGGGCCATTGAAATGAATGAAATATACAATATTTTCTGTTTGACCAACATCTACAAAAATTGTTGTTGTACTGGAGCGATTGTGATATATGTATATATGTGATATAGATTGCTAATGATCGGATAAAAAAAAAGTTCTGATCCTCAGGAACGCGTGGCCGTGTTTGCTAGTATGAAATAAATGTATATGTCAGGGGATTTAAAGTGTTGTTTGAAATAAAAAAGAAAACATAAAATTAACTATAATTTAATTTTTAGATATTATTTAGAATTTGACTGGTAATTATTCACATCAATATATTAAATATGGTATAATTTATTAAATACATTGAAATGGTTAGTCAAGTCGTGCGAATGGCGGATGATATTGGTAGAGCGTTTATTAACTACAATGTGTGTCTTCAGAGTAACATAAAAATACTGCCAAAATAATTGCAAATGAGCATCTGTCTTCTTTAGAATGTACACTGGCGATTGGTATCATTAGAGGGCGACTCTATAACTCGCTCTATATGATTCTGTCATTTGATGAAATGTTGGTCTTTAAATTGAGAATAGTTAATAATCTTTACCTTCTTCTTCTTCACACATAACTTCCCAATACGACGGAGGTTCATCACCTACTTCAATTATTTCATTGTTTCCTCTTTCACCGATTAAAATGGGTATTTCGACGAAGGCGTTCAGGTGCGGTACTGGCAACCTAACTGTAACTTTGACCTTGTATTCTCTGTTTATTATTCTCGAGTTTTGTATATTATACATTTCTGGCAATGTTTTTATAATGCTGGATAAATTTGCGATAGCCTCCATCGGTACACTTGGAGTATTGACAACACATTGTCGAACACTTGAGGAATATATTTTTCGTCTGCCACAGTTCGCTGTGTAAGTCATTGTGCACATGATTTCTGTTTTAATTGATTTTATCTCGACATTAGTATTATTTGTCACAATATATGATAATTTCGTTTCATCTCCAGGTGAAATTAAAGATTTATTAATCTCAGCTCTTAGATCGACTATGTGTTTTTTTGCTGATAAAGGTTTAAGTAACGTTTTCTTCAGTCCAAAAACAATTGGATTATCATTCTCGTTAGTTTCTAAATTACTATGAACTGGTATTACAGCATAGAATCTCTTATTTGGTTTGAATAGTCCTGGTCTTACAAATTTTAATTTCAAGCGGTATGTTATGCTACAAGTGCTGTCTTTAAATGATGATGGTATATTACTTGGCAGGATAAAATCGAATTCACGTTCATATGTGTCGGCAGGTAAGATAATGTTATCTCCATCTTTTTTGTTAAGTATATTTAAGGAACAAGACATGTATTCCTCAGTACCGTGGTAACGAACTCTTTTACTTTCATTGCCTCTTCTTTGTGTTTCTGTCCAAGAACATTCACCTCTACCTTTAAGTGATAAAATTATTTCTTTTATCTCTATTGCCTCGTCTATAGTATATTTGATTATTCCTGTTACCGACTGACCAGGTCTATGTATTCCAGTCAAGGGCTTATTTATTAAAATTTCACATAAGATTGTCATTTTTGGACACTGTACACTTCTAATCAACTTCACTGTTACTGACAAACTGATATAAACATTCGATATCTTGTTGTTTTTATTTTAGTTATCTTTTATTAGTCATTCGATTATGATATCATATTTCCCATATAGTTCCATGTTATTAATATAACATAATTTGGTGAATACTGAACCAAAGTTTATTATTTTTGATTTAAAATAAATTTTTAAAGGTCTTTGTTGAACGTTTGAACTGATCAAATTTAATTTATGTACTTAAGTGGCTACGAATATACATTTATTATAATTATATGGTGAATTTACTGTAAGCACGTATGCGTGGTTTTGTATCTTGTGACCGTAAAAAGGCTGACATAAAATTATTTAACCTAATGTTGCTTATTGATTTATTTAAGTCTAATGGTAAATTAAATAAGCTTAAACTTTATTTTTTAATCAATTCTTCCCAATACAAAGGTAACTCATCTTCTATCTCAACCGATTCTTCATTTACTACCGCAGCCATCATTATTGCCAGTAATACTGAAATTTGCAAACGGAACTGGGAATTTTAATTTCACTTTGATCTTATATTCTCTTGATATTATCTTCGAGTTGTGTATAAAATACATTTCTGGTAATTTCCACGATTGACCAAGGCTTCCGCTAGTATACTTGGTGTTTCGGTTATGACATCTTTCATTTTCGATTTTGTCGACCCACTATTAGCTATATACTTTGTGTAAGAAATAACCTCCATTTTAAAATTTGGTATAATAATTTACGTCAGTATTATTTGTCAAGAAGAAAGACACTTCAGCTTCATCCCCTGGTATAAAAACAGTCCCATAGACTTTGCTTTTAAATCGATCGCATGCTTTTTACACAATAAGGGCTTGATATGAGGTTTATTAAGTCCAAAAATAACTACGCACTTTGGTTCACTCGATTCAACTATTCCTTGCACAGGTATTATAGCATAGAATTTCTTTAATGATTTAAAGGTGCTTGCTTTGACTAACTTTAGTTTCAATTTATATGTAATTTTACAATTTTAATCGTTGCAGGAGGGTGGTATGTTCTTTGGCAATATGAATTGCACATTTTGTTTATAAGTTACACTAGGTACGATGATCATGTGTGTAAATTTTTTTATCAAGTATTTGCTCATGATATGTAACTACTCTTCTGTTCTCATTTATAAGCATGGAGTATAAATACTAATATATTTAATTTCAGACCATGTACATTCATTCCTTCTTCCAACAAATGACAGGACTATGTCGAAATACTCCGCTGGTTCGTCTATCGTATACCTGAATTTATCAGATACAGGTCAGGTACAGGCTTGACTAGGTCTGTGTTTACCACTCTTTGATTTTCTAATTAATATTTGACTGGTAACATCTATATTGGATTATTTTGCGCATTTCTTATCACCCGGACGACCGGGGCCGAACTGTTTTATTTTTATCAACATTTTATCTTAATATACAGATAGGCATTATCTTTTAAGTTGATTTGCAAACATGGAACTAAAATAACATGCCTGATTTGCATGCCGATTATAAAACTTATAATTTAGATGCTTAAAAAAATTGTATTGAATTCTTACAATCATTTCAATATACATATTGTATTCATTATACTGCGAGTTCCACACTGTGGAACCTATTCTAATATGAAACGAACCAAACTATTAAAGAGAAGAACAAGAGTTGATAAACATTTAAAATTCTTTCCTGTTCTCTAAATAAACCCAGCTTTGGCTGTCATTAAGGTAATCTGATTATGAAAAGATAATTTAGTATCATGGTTATCATTAGCATAAAAAATTATGTTCAAATTAATAAACTTTGGGAAAATATCATTATAAACAGATTAAATAAAAGAGGACTAAGATGAGGGCCCTGGGGAACACCTGAAGCGGCGGGAACAAATGAAGAACAGTGATCTTTAATAGTTACCGTTTAACTACGTTTTTGTAGATACTAATGGCACATAAGAAGCAATTACTTCTTCCAATGTTGAGTAAAACATATCGACTGCTTTTGAAATATGAAGTTCGGATAGTAAACTATCCCAATCGATTGTTTGAAAGTTACTATTAACTATTTCATATTCTACGGCTTGAAATAAATGTACAGTTCGCAAACAAGGACGAATTATGCGCATTTGAGAAAGGAACAACAGGTTTCTTAACAAGTGGGAAGTTAGAACCTACAGCAGCACAAATGCAGCTGCTTACAACCAAATCAAGTTGTCTACCGAAAGAATTGTAGATATGATTATATTGCTTTATGCTATTAAAGCATATAAAAATGTTAGCCCGATTAGTCTCATAATCTGTTACCGTCCAAATGGCACCCGATATGTTAAAATAACCTGAAATAATGTAATGATCTTCTGGGTAGGAAATCATAAAATACTGCCTCAAAATAGCTACAAAGGCCTTCATGCTGCTGTTAGCGAAGAGCTAAATAACTGATTTGGATATGCTGGAATGGATATTCTTAAAGCCTCTGCCGCTACTTCTTTAACAGGAGTAAACACTGCAGATATGACAGAATATTTATGCTTCATAGGGATAAGAACCTTACCACCCATACGGTCACCACGAGATGAATAATTACGATCACACCTGTATACATTATATCTTTGATCAAAGTATTCAGAATCAAAAATACCGTCCGTCAGCCAAGTCCCAGTAAGGCATATTATATCAAAGTCAACACGAATAAGATTCCGGAAGAAAATGTTCGTTTTTGTACGTAGACCACGTACATTCTGATAATATATTTGAAGAGTGTTAGCTATTAAATAATTAAGAATTGGAGATATATCATATAGAGGGTAGTACATTTAAAAATTACTGCCCTAAGGACCATGTTAATAAAGTCAAGAAATGAAGAGAATTATTAATACGTTATATATAATACATGTTAAATAAAGAGATATATATTATATAAAACCGTGATAAAGGACCAGTGCCAGATTTTATAGGAAAAAAGAAACATAAAATTATATGAATTATTACATGAAATGAATCAACAAAAGAAAAATCATTCTTGCACATTTTTTTTATCAGTTACGTTTGAGATATGCAAAACTGGATTCTCTTCTTCTCTTCTCTGTCGTTTCGCTCTTGGCAGAGCGGTCGTGGTCACATAATGTCTGAATAATGTACCATAATTGCAGTTTTTTACCCAAACATATAAGTAATTTTATCGTTTGCAAATTTTTAGCAGACTGTAATAGGGCTCTGTTATTACTGGTAAGGTGATCATTAAAATAAATGTTTCTATCACTTGTGGTAAATCCTATTTCATTACATTTTAGCGTTAGTTTTCTAACATGAGTTAAGAAGTTATCTTTTCTCCACCGAGATAATAATCGAATTACAATAGGTCTAACTTGTTTTACATTATCTGTTTTTTAGGTGCTACTCTGGTTACTTCCAGTAATGGGATTTAATTTGAATTCAGTACGGTTAACGATATTTTGAATTATTTCAATTAAATTTTCATTCTTCTTCTCCGGGATGTCATAAATTTTAGCAATACATCTTCGGGTCCATTGTTCACTCCTATTGTTATTACGCTCGAGGGTGGCTAATTTTGATGTAAATTATTTAGTTTGTTCTGATTTTGAATTTAACCTTTTGATACTTCTCTCTAAATCTGCTCCTCTAACACTTAATTCATCATATTTCTGATTAGTAAAATGACAGACTCCTTAACATTCAGCATTTTATCTCACAAGGTTCTAAATTCACTTAGAATAGTTTCGTATTCTATGTCTTATTCCACAAGTTGATTGACGTTTATGCCAAATTTCAATAAAAGCCGTTCAACAGTTTACGTGATCGACGAACAAACATTTAAACAAACGTACTTATGTATTTATTATATATCTAATGACTTTTGTCTGCGTTTTCGTTCACGTTATCTCCACTTATATATCACGAGCGTAAATGCTATTGTGTCAGTTGTACTAATATCCTTAAGATAAGAAACCTTATCCACATGAAATTGTCAAAAAACTTATCCGTAACCACTTATCCGTTTTATAAGTTTTTTATTTTAATTCATAGCTATGTTATCTGGCCAGGTTATGGTATATATTTTGTAAGATAAAGTAACATACAAATTAAGCAGTGACGATAATGGTGAATCAATAGGGGAAAAAACGTATTTGGGTTACTTAAATGGCATAGGCTGAGTAAACCATGCCAGATACATAAAATTAATATTCTAAATAATTGTAGACCTTAAAAAGACCTACAGAAAGTCAGCGATAGCATATATCTATATTCTAAGGATAACCCACAATAATCATTTTTATCCTATATCTTACGTTAGTTAAACGGATTGTTAATAGATGGCGCTTTTCATTAATATTAAAAGATGACAGTCTTAATAAAAAAGTTTATGTTTATTTTTTTAACAAACAGCCTATATTTTTTTGTCTATAAACGGGGAGCATAACCTTTAAAATGATGTTTGAATCATTAATTTTGATAAAGAATTAACGCAGATATGGCGTTGCCGGCAAAAAAACACCTTTGAGAAATGATATATATGTTATGATGCTTGTCTAGTTTAAATAACGAGGGTACTCACCTTGAACTTCATGCTTGTATTATTCTTAATGCATAAATATCAAATTTTCAGCCTTATTCAAATATGGCGTAGGCGTGAATAATCTTTTAAATCTAGGCATTAGGCCGGTTTACCTTAACTTGCATTATCATAATTTCACAGGAAATACGCTGGTGTTTTATCAAAAAATTATATTATCGTTGCTGTTTACGCAAGCGTTAAAACAAAAAAACGACGAAGCGGCGTATTCCTAAGCGTGGGTGTAGTGAAAACCTTCAGGAGATGAATTTTGATTAAAATCGACTGTTCATTTGTATCGCATATGCGAGTGTTATTTGCTGTGAAAGGCGGTTACACTAACGTTTAATTTTAAAGATTTAGAGTTACTGATATAAAACCTGCAGCACTTCAGAGTAAACAATATTTCAGTATTCACAGTTCGCCCTTTTCCGTAATGCTTTGTTCTCGTCGACGAATAAGCTGCCCTCGGTGTACGATACCCCGCGGCCTGCCACGCGGCTCGCCCGCACTATTACTTTGCTGCCTTAGCGTACTTTGTAACCTACATTTTGTATGGTAATTTGAAACAATTACCAATTAATTAGTATTTTATAGCCTTTATTGAAGAAGCTTATACGGTGTCTAACATCATGCTACAACCTTGAGGAGTGGAGACTCTTAAATCTAACTAAATCTGACTGGTAGTTTCAGAGATTAGCGCGTTCGAACAACAAGCCCTGTGAAGCTGTAAAATCCGTCTGACGCTTCAGGGCCCTTAAAGCTGACAGTGTAGTCAGACTGGAAAAAGCATTCGACCAACAAAAAAAAATCTCTTGAGTGTTATACTATTGCTAGATGTATCCCACGATTTCCACCTGTATCATACGACCAACTCTTCACCGCACTGCCAGTAACAATGTAGCCTATCTTTGTTCTCACTTTGCCTACTTGCCTACAGCTTGCCAGATAACTTGACGTTCATGGTTATTGCTCCGCTTTTAAGGGCATAGTATAAAGTTATATAGCCTTTAACCTTCCTTATCAAATATGCTACAAAACGCAAAGAATTTTTCAAATCTGACCGTTAGTTTCAGAGATTCGTTCTTTCAAAGATACAATCTCTTGAGCTTTATAATAATGTAGTATAGACGAAATGAAGTATTTGTTACTTCTTAACTGACATTTAAAAATTATAATTCAATGTTTATAAAATATGTATGAAGATGTAATAACATAAATAATAATAACATAAATAAATAATAAACGTTATAAGAAAATCAGAGGTTTTTTTTTTAAATGTGTTATTTTCAAGGAAATGCTTGTAGAGTAAAATAATACTGTAATTCAAAGCTTGTCTTTAGGGCAATTAAACTTTTCCCAAGCACCACAAAAGATACACTAAGAGTTAATTATAAAACTTTCGTAATTAATGCAAGGAATCTTTGCAATGTTTGCAGAAAGTGGAGCGTGCAATACTCCATGTTGTAAATATTATATAGACGCATAGACCGCGGTGAAATTAGGTTTATGCACTAGAGCGTGCTTATAGAAAAATTAATCTATATATTATTTAAATTAAACCCTCAACACAAAAAACTTATTTATTGAGGTTATTTCAATAAGCCCAAACACAATATCTCTGCTGTAAGATGGCGAGGAGTTTGGGTATTTTGCAGGTTCCGAATGATGATGGAGCGTCAGATCAAGGTTACCATATTCTTTTAATATCATTGAACTAATGGGATAAAAAAAAACAAATCAATCCGACCTGTGGAAATTATTCGTCCTTACTATATGCAAAAGTGGGATAACATGCAAGTGTGTCCTTGGCAACCAGATAACAACACGTACGATCGAATGAATAGTGTTGCCAGGGTAGTTAACATAAGTTTTACCTTTTTTTACCACTTCAGTAGTGTAGTCGTTAATCCATAATCCGTCATCAAAAAAACTGATTTTGTGCTTAAAATGATCCCCAAGGATCTTTATATACCAATTTTCAACTAAACTTATAGCTACCATCTTGATTTTTTTTCCTTATCAAGGAATATTTCTTGGTTCTCATTATTTATTTGGTTATACATATGCCTAATCATTCCGATGTCGTAAGCATTTGCAATTTTAGGCGACCATGGCACTAAATTGTTCTCTATATTTTTTACTTTGGAACCATATCGCTATCTCTTTCAGTGTTTGTAGGTTGTTGTGTATGAAGGCTGGTTGTCTCACATCACTAGGCCAATCCGACGATGATCACAATCATACAAATCAGGACTTGCATTAACCGTGCATAATGTAAATGTACTATCTCATTCTCTCGTAGGCTAAATCCTATATGTATATGGTTGTCTCTTTTTAATGTAGCTTTTTCGTTTCATCCAGTTTCAAATCACAACGGCGCTAAAGAAGTTAATACTTCAAAAATTTTCATTTACACAATAAATTCAGACCAGTTTCTGTCCTAACGCAATCAAGATTGTACGACCAGTTAACAATTGGTACTGAATGAGGATTACGATTTTGTATTTCATATCGTATCTATCGTTTCAACGAATCACTAGTGGAATCTCCGAACAATTTCGTTATAGAAAAGCGATTTTCTTATCGGACGCGTTTAATACGTGATCGCTGACCTTTAGGAATACAAGCGAAAAAGACCTCTAGACCATTATAATAAAGTGCAAAACAACTTTTAAAAGAACAACTAAGACAAGATATCTTTTACGAGTCTCATAATCCTGCTTACTAGTGTGAATCGCTATGGAAATGTGTTGTGAGATGTTTTTTTTTATTGGGGTTTTGTTTTGAAATACCGGTTGTTGGAGTTCAGTTTTGAAAACGGAGGAAAGATTTTACGGTTTTGTTACAAACGGCAAAATTGCTGTGCGTCACCTAAGTCGCCTGGTTCAAAATAGTAGAGATCGCTGATAAATGAAGCTACAACTGACATCGACATTGTAACCTTAAAAAATGCGTGAAACCTTTTCGTAAAGTAAAACTTCTTTATGCTTGTAACGGAATTTACGATTATACTAAAAATAAATAAGTCATTTTAGAATTCAGTGGTATTCCAATAGTCAATGACTCGATCACAACGCAACTTATCCGGATTTTTTTTCAGAAAACTTTTCCAGAAACATAACGAACAACGGACTACTACTAACATATCTAAAATAAAATAAAATATATCAAATCGGTCCAGCCGTTCTCATGTGAATTTTTATTTATATAGAAGATATAATATACAGTCATAATTGCACCAAGCATTATAAATAAGTAATAATAATTAGTTTTTAAAAAAATATTTAACTGCGCAGAAAGCAATTTTACTTCGAAAAGAAATTAAAATGCATTTAATTACAAGCCAAAAAACATGTTTCACTAATGATTTGATTAAGAAAAAAAGAATTAATAAAATGATAACCAGTAGATTTAAATAAATTAATTGACTCAATCATTATTATGAATTGCATTAACCATGTTTGATTCAATTTAATTTACCTATAAATTATGAGTCAAAAATTTACCAAAATTGTTTGTTAGATTATTTGAGTTTTAGTGAAACTCACTAGAAAGCTCGCTCACTCTCGATCTTGTTATAAATGCGAGTGGTTATGTAGTACAATTAATTCATACGCGAGTAACCGAACAGTGTGAAGCTCTCTATTGTAACAGTTACCCACCTAAATTCAATAAACGAATTATTGAAAGAAATTGATATTTAAAGACGTATTATTCATCACTATACGCCCTGACAGTGCCACCCTGCTCCCTCATATATTTAATTTAATGCGGGTTTAGAACGCGTCTCAATTTAATTACTCGACGTTTCAGCCTGATAACACAGGCTTTTGTCGCGAGTCAACTAAAGTGTTGCGGTGTCTTTATTAGCGAGGGCAGTTTCTAGTAACTACTGTACATTTTCTATCAATCTATATGTTCAATAGTGGTATTCCGTCACACTACAATCACTGTATCCGATGCGATATCCGTCAATCGCGTCCGTGCTTTAAGTCTTCCTATCACCGGATTACATGCCAAAATAATTTAAAAAGTAAGACATGTTCTAAACCCATTTGTATTTTAATGTATACAAAATATAAAAGTTTATAAACTGTTATTGAATAGATTCGATCCATAAAGATTTATCAATTAAAAATTTGTCTTCGATCCATTCGACGATACATTTGAAGAAAATCGTAGTAAATTGTACAATTTTCTTATAAACTCGAAACGATTTATTGTTACAGCTAACGCTTGGTCGTAGCGTGTGTGGCCTCCATTATACTCAGAAAGTTAAACATAACACCTAAATATCACAAGAACAAGTAAAGTCGCGAACTTTTGTAAATAATCGCTTCTTTGTCCTGTCCGAAGACGCAGCTGCGTTCGAAGTGGATATTTATTTTACTGTTTAAACAAATTTAACAATGTAAAAGTAAAGCTGTTTCTGTTTAGGTAGTGACTAGTTTATTTTTCTTAACTAATTTATGTCACCGTTTCTATCTTCATTTGAAAGTAATATTAAACTTACGTGATAACATTTTAAATCAAAACTTGTGTATTTAATTATAAAGTGTTTGCAGAAATCAATAATTGAAGACTAATTATAATTATTTCAATATAGAACATGTAATAAAAAAAAATAATGTTAAATTCTAAGTAAAAAAAAAATCATATGGTTAATAAAAAATGAAATGAAATTTATTCAATTTAAGAATTCACTAACGAACGTCAAAACCACCACTAGTTCAAAACACACTCCTGTCAGCGAGAAAAACCGGTGAGAAACTAGACTTCTTATATTTTTTTATTGGTATTTAATATTACTAGTAAATTCAAAATTAATATTCCGTTTAAGCTCCCCAGATCTAATAAATACGTCCCATTTTACATCCCTCACTCCTCTACTAATTTAAATTTATACTGTCCAGTGAGTAGAATTTCCAAAATCTATAATAAATTACACAAATCCTCGCTACATTTTTTCGAATAAAATTGTAAAATTCAAAAGAACAATATTAGACTACCAGTCTACAATTTTAATTCTATTTTAGTTTCTAATTATATTATTTTAACTTTGCCGGTTTCTTATTTGACTTATTTATTATTCTTATTTATTTCTTATTTCATAGTTAAATTAATTGTCTTAGTTTGAATTTCTCTTATTTTTATTATCTAATTATTCTTATTTATGTTTAAATTCTGTTATTTTATTTGTATATAGGTAAATTTAATACTTAAGTATGTTATCTGTGCAAGCCGTGTTCACCTATAAATAAAACGCATTTTAATTTTATTCTATTAATAGTTTTTTTTTTAATAATGTGTAATGCTAAGTTATGTTGGTGAACCATAATAAATAAATAAATAAATAATATGTATAGTATTTCTTTCTTATTAAGGTTAATTAATGTTAAACAAGAAAGGGGTTAATATTACTAAGTATTTGTAATGTTGTAATGTAAAGTATTTGTATAGTTATATTTATACCGTGCTCTTATAGGTATAGGCAGTGTTAATGGTGTATTATTTTTTATAACTTTTACTTATATAAATTTACTTACCATCTTAAAACCCGAACTAATTATTTAATCATTATAAAAGTTTAAATCACTTTTATAAATCACAAAATAATCTACTGTCACATGTTAAAAAATATAATATATAATAATATAGAGTTGTATTGTATAAATTAATAAATTACATGAAATAAACGTATTATGCAAGTTTTTATTCAAAAATTATAATTAAAATGTTAACACAAAATTATAAAACACAGAAGCAACTTTGGTTTATAAAATGAAAATCACATTAACCATGTTACATTATAATATAAATGAGAGACATTGAAACACTGCAGTAATGATGCGAAAGTTTACCGCGTAGCGAATACTTCATGGGCGGCGTAGCGACGGCTACGAGTGCTACGAGTCAACTGAGCCCGTAGAAATGTTGAGAGAAACGAAACCTCCTTCTTCACCCGAAACGATCAGTCGAAGACACGAGTGTATGAAGTTATAACGAATGTTATTGGAGATAGGTTGTTAGATTTTTCGAAAAAATGCCTAATAAAAGACAGTTAAACCTGCTCAAAATTATCACAAAAATGTATATTATTATTTGATACAAAAAGTACAAGCCACATTCATTCACCGATTTGTAACTCATGAGTGTTTTTAACCCCCGTTGTACCAAAAAGGGGTGTTATATGTTTGATAACTATTTGTGTGTGCGTCTGACTGTAGCACTGTAGCTCTTGTATGGGTGAACTTATTAGAATGCGGGTTTTTTATTTGAAAGCGGGTTTTCTACCGCTGGTTCTTAGACATATTTTATCAATATCGATTCAGCAGTTTGACAATTATCGATAATCCACGACTAGCACAGTCCGCGGGATTCTCATTGGTTTTTATGTAACCCCACTTATACGACGGTATTATTTGGGTAATAAATTTGACTCTGTTTGCTACAAATGGTTTCCATCTTGCTGGATCTCCCTTTATCCAACCCAACACGGCTGTAGAGTCACTCCAACAAAACTTTTCTGCATTGTAGTCTGATAGACAATTGGTTATTTTTAGCATCAGTTTTGTTAAAAGCTGCGCACCCATCAATTCTAATCTGGGGATCGATACGTTTTTATTTAAGGGGGCTAATCGGGCTTTAGCCGCTACAAGTGTTATGGTTGTTTGTTTATCTTTTATAATTTTACAATAGATAACACCAGCGTAAGCTTTTGTCGAAGCATCACAAAATCCGTGAAACTCGACTTTTTCGTTGTGTTCGCTCATTCCAAGCCATCGTTTTATTTCAATAGTATTTATTTCATTCAAATCTTGTCTCAAAGTCGTCCACTGCTGGGTAATATGATCGGGAAGTACGTCATCCCAATCTAATGTGGATAACCAAACATTTTGAAAAAGAATTTTCATGGTGGTACTCAAAGGGGTTAACCACCCTAACGGATCAAATAATTTTGATATATCTGATAAGAGCGATCTCTTGGTTGGTTGTGGTTGTTGTTGTGGTTCTAATTTTGGTTTAAATATAAATAAATCCTTTTGTGGATTCCAGCCAAGGCCCAAGGTTTTGGTTGAATCTAATCGTTTAAATTCGTATACGTGTTGATTACACTGGTCAATATCTAAATCGTCTATTAATTTTGGTTCATTAGTAGTCCATTTTCTAAGATTAAATCCACCTTTCCTCAATATTTCAATTAAATCTGCTTTTAACTTGTTTGCTTCAGAAATGGAATGATGTCCACCACAAAAATCATCCATATAGAAATTTTCGTTTAGTGCTTTTGCTGCATTAGGAAAATTATTATTTTCATCGTTTGCTAACTGTTTTAAACACATCATAGCTAAGAATGGTGCTGATTTTGTACCGTAGGTAACAGTGGTCAGCTGGTATGCTTTAATCGGCTGGTTAGGGTTGTCCCTCCATAATATTTTCTGATAAATTTGGTCTTCTTCGTGTATTTTAATCTGCCTATACATTTTTTCTATATCTGCAGTGTAAACAAATTGGTATTGTCTCCATTTTAAAATTAATTCTAGAAGATCCTGTTGTAAATTGGGACCTTTGTACATAGTATCGTTCAAGCTTAATCCGGAAGCTGATTTTGCAGAAGCATTGAATACTACACGTACCTTAGTGGTTGTTGATTCAGCTCGGGTTACCGCGTGGTGAGGTAAAAAGCAACCGAGTGTTGTTTCTGTATAACATGGTTTCATATGATTTAAATTATAATATTCATTAATAAATTTATGGTATTCTGTTTTGAGATTTGTATTTTTCTCTAATTTCTTCTCTAAACTACAAAATTGAACTAGTGCTAGTGATCTGGTCGTACCTAGCTTTTCCTTTAGTTCTGGTTTAAATGGTAGTCGGACTTCATATCTTCCATCTTGTAAGCGTTTTGTGGTCATCAAAAAATTCTGTAAACATTCCTGTTCATCAGATGTCATTTCACTCTGCTGGTTGATGTCTTCACACTCCCAAAATCTTCTCAGATCTTCTGTATTATGTAAAACTAAATTACAATTATACATATTGCTTACCGCTCCACAGAGCAACCATCCTAACTGCGTTTGTTGGGCTATAGGTTGATCATCATTCTCTCCTTTCAAAATACCTCCTAAGATTATTTTGCTATAAACATCTGCTCCTAATAGTAGGTCTACGCATCGGCTATAATAAAATTCTGGATCTGCTAAATTTATGTTCTGAATATGTAACCATGATGGTTTGGTAAATGTAGTGTTTGGCAAATTCTTAATTAAATGGTTCATAATGAGTACATTTGCACTTAACGAGAACTCATTGTGCATTGATTGTATTTCTATGTTCATAACACCTTTACAATTATTTTCTTTTTCTCCGACCCCGAAAATCTTTCCTTTACACTGATTTCTCCTTAACCCTAGCATTTGTGCGGCATTTTCAGTAATTAATGAAATTTGAGAGCCTTGATCAATTAATGCTCTCATTGTGTGAAGCGTTCCATCTTTACCCATAACTTTCACTAATGCTGTAGAGAGTAGTATCTCCGATACTCCATTCGAAGATACATGAGTAGTGGTCGGCGTTTTCACTCTGGTTGGGGTGCGAAGCGTAGTATTATTATTCGATTTAGATGACGTAGATGGTTTTGGTTTAAAAGCTTCGTGTAATAATGTATTATGATTTCCAAGACAATTGCGACATTGTTTTGTTGAAAAGCAAGGTTTATTAAAATGGTTGATTAAGCAGTTTACACAATATTTCATATTGTTAACCGTTTTCAATTTCTGTTCTGGCGTCATGTTATGGAATTTGCTGCATTGCCATAATCCGTGGTTATAATTACAAAATGCGCAGGTCGATGATTTAGGTATATATACGGATTTCGTAATGTTTCAACATTAGTTGGTTTTTTATAATTACTGTATTTTTGAAATTGGTTGGAATGACCTTGTAAATGATTTGGAGACGAGTTATAATTTTGATGCGATGCCATTGGTTTTGTGTTATATTTTGAATAGGTAGGTTCTTGTTTACGGTTAGAAGCTTCTAATGTGGTAAATTTACTTTCCAAAAAGTCCAGGAATTCTTGGAGAACTGGTAACTCTCTCGGTTTTCTTAATGATTTAATATATTCTGAAAATGTTTCGTAATCTAGTTTTTGCGATAATAAATGCACTAAAAGTGGATCCCAGGTGGTTATATCCACTCCTATATTTTTTATACCATGAAGAGTTTCTTTGGTGATATCATGAAGTTTCTTAATCATACTCATCGACTGTTGCTGCATGTTGGGGATACTGATTAACATGTTAACATGAGACGAGAACATAAGCCTCATGTTACCGAAGCGATGGTTTATTAATTCCCAACATACTTCATAATTGTCAGAACTTATTTGAAGATGTTGAATAAGTCGCTCGGCTTCGCCCGCGACTTTACTTTTTAAGAACTGCATTTTCTGTGCACTTGAGAGAGACGGATTTTTATGAATGGTTTCCGTGAATAAATCTTTAAACGATGTCCATTGGTGATAATTGCCATTGAAGTTTGGAATGTCCATTTGAGGTGTGGTTTTGTCCCGATGCGCCATTGTCCACATTTTGGTATTCAAGGTTTTCTTCAACTCTTTAAACATTTTTTCATATTTATTAAATTGTGCCTGATAATGCACGTCTTCTTCACCACTCTCATTCTCTATTTCCCAGTGGAGCCTATCAATTGTGGACCAACGACCTTGTAAATCCCTCAAGGCATCTTCAAATTCCCACTTGCTTTGCATGTCTTCAATCTCTATGCCACCCACCGTTCGCATAAAGGCTCTAAAGTTTATTATTTGTATGTTTATCATTTCATCCAGTTTGATTTTTTCACTGGATAGGTGATGTCCTTGGTTTTGGTTTTTATCGACCTTAAATGAAGGACCTGGTTCTTCTTCATTTATTTCCGATCGCACACTAGGCTGCTCATTTTCTGATGTATCGAATTTCGGCTCAGACAACAACTGTTCCCTTGTTTTATCTAGTATAATTTTTATGGCAAAGTATGTCTCCTGGGTAATTTCGAAACAATTCCTTTTAAAATAAGCATGATCAAATTCTGCTAGTCTGCACATTTTATCATGATTACTAAGGTAATCATTCCAGTAGTTTTCTAATAACTCCAAACGACGTTTACAGTATTCAGTCGTTTTTCTTTGAGCTCCATCTTTTTTTATTAAATTAAACTCAGATGCGATCACCGAAGTTTGGTTTTTTAAAAGATAAGATAAATGATTTTGATTTTGTTTAAGGGCTTCTATGTCTTTCATATATTTTTCTGCGAAACGGGAGTCCAATACTCCGAATAGCTCATTAGCAACGTAACCGACACCGTTGATAAGACCACGGCGCCGCCGACGTCTGGTGTGAACGTTAAAGTGCTGTGTTAGCAAAAGTTCATTGTAGTATTTAAATTCCTGATAGTTATGACGTTGTTGAGTGAGAATTATGTTACAATGAGTTTGTTGTCCAATCATGTTACAAACTTTTTCTAAATAATTGGTTATCTTGTTATATGCGTCTATTCCTGTCCAATATGGCTCCATATTATAGTACATTATTAGAGTCCATTTATCTCTAATCAGTTGAATACTAGATATAGGATCAAAATATAGTGTCTGATTACTCGGAAGTTGATGTATGTTATGTAATCCATTTGATGGTATAAGCAGAGTCATAAAAAATAACAATGCTGCAACTATGGTCGTGAATGTTGGTTTCTTTGGTCTCTTTATCTTCTCTCCTGGAATATTTTCCAATTGGTTGCTTTCTTCCTGTATGGAATTTTGGTTAGATTGGTTAAGTGGTAAAACTGACAGTTTAATAATAGGTCGTTTTAATAGGCCATTTTTAGTTTTTAACGTAACAATTCTAATTAAACCATCATCGCCAGGGTGCGTGTCTATCACGCGGCCCATGGCCCACTTTCCTGCTGGTAAATTATCATCGTGAATGACTACTAAGTCATCAACTTTGATATTTTATTGCAAATTCATCCACTTTTTACGTGCAGATAATTGTGTTAAATATTCAGTTTTCCATCGTTTCCATAGATCATGAAATAATTTGGTTGTTAGATGCCATCTGGTCCGAGCATCATGTTCTGTATCAATAATGGTCAATCCTGGTCTTCCCGTTAAGAAATGAGCTGGTGTAAGAAAATCGAGATTTTCTGGATCTTCCGATAATGCACACAGAGGTCGAGAGTTCAGGCAGGCTTCTAATTTGGCTAAAAGAGTAGAATACTCTTCCTACGTCAATTTTTGATGGCCTATAACTCTTTTCAAATGGTATTTCAGACTACGCACAGCCCTCTCCCAAAGTCCTCCTGCACTTGGCCAAGCGGGGGCATTAAAATGCCACATAATTCCCATTTCCGTTACTTCTGTTAAAAAACTTGTGTTGAATATTTGTTGAAGCCGGTTATACTCTTCTTGTAACATTCTGTTAGCTCCCACAAAATTTGTTCCATTATCACTATAAATGTGACGTGGGGCTATTCGTCTCGCTAACATTCTGGTTAGCGCCGCCAAAAATCCTGAACTGCTTAGGTCGGAGACTAGTTCTAAATGGACAGCTTTGGTTACCATACATATGAAAACCGCTATATATCCCTTTGTGGTTTTAATTCCACGTCCCTTACTAGCTTTTACTTCTACGAATCCCGTGAAATCAACTCCACAGTGGTAGAAGGCACATTCCGGATTGACTCGTGAAGCTGGTAAATCACCCATTAGTTGGTATTGTTTGATGGGATCATGTTTTCTACATATAATACACTGTCTGATAAACTTCTTGGTTGCACTGTATGCTTTGATAATCCAGTATCTCTGCCTTAGGTTCGCTAATGTAATGTTTGACCCTCCATGAAAAGTTAGTTTATGTGCTTCTTGAATCAATAAAGTCGTTAATCTATGGTGCCAAACTTCGGTGATCGCATCTGAGTTTAATTTAATGAAAAGGATGGAGGTAACCATTGACAAACAACACAAATTTATAAATATTCAATTAAATAATTGGGAAAGAAGAACCAACGAATTAAAAGAAAATATCCAAAACATGTCGTACAATCAAGATTTCACATTATGTGCGATGGCCGGAAACAGTTTGTTACTAAGTTTAAAAAGGCTTCAAGATACGCTCCCAGATATGATAACAGACATTTACAACGGTCAAATTAGCATTCATTTATTAACACCAACTCAGCTTAAAGCAGAGCTTCTAACCATACGAGGACACATGTTGCATGATCTCATGTTACCTGTTAATGACATCAACACAGATCTGCAGTATATTTATAAATTACTGAGAGTAAAGGCAAGAGTATCTGAAAATTACATTATATTTGAAATAACTTTACCTCTTGTCTACAGAGAAAGTTTTCAGCTTTATCAAATATTGCCTATTCCACACCAGAACAATGAGAGTATAATCACCATAGTACCAATTTCTGATTATGTAGCAGTAAATTTTAAGAAAGAATCGTACTTTGCTGTGACAATAAATGAAATAAGTACATGTTTATATCACGGATCATCTTACATGTGTTAGTTTCTCAAACCAATCCACGACCTTAAAGATGATAAAAGTTTTTGCAATACAAACACACAAAACCATGAATGCAAAGTTTATAGTTCAATGTGTACCAACAGATGGGTTGAACTGCATATGACATCACAGTATTTATATTACTGTTGTGATGTTTATTCGATAAAAATCATATGTGATGATCAGGTTACTAAACATCAATTGAGTAATGCAGGAATTATTACCATAGCTCAGAACTGCATAATAAAAGGAAAAGACTTTATCCTTCACTCATTACAACGTCATTTCAATCAGATAAATTCTACAAACGAGCTTTATATACCAATAATTGATCAAATAAATCATATAATAAATTTAAAATTGCCTGTTAATGACACACCACTATTATATAATCATGATTTGAATTCATCTTTTACCAAACTAAGCCGTCGAATCGAAACACTGAAATCTATGAGCGATGAAATTGATGATATATCACCACACGATATACATTATTACGCCGTCAGCTACATCTTACTCGCAGTCTCCTTGAGCCTACTGGTTGCATACCTGTGGAAGAAAGGACGATGCCGTTTTTGTTCTTGGACTGCTGTTCGTTGCGGAGGCAACTCCCGACAAGAGTCGGTGCACCCAGCACCACCGGCGAGCTCTACCAGTGATATACCGATGTGTAGTGCGCCATCGCGAAAGCAGAGTACGGCTGACCCGAGTCAGACGAGTGCTAGTGCAGTGAATGTGCGTAACCAAATTCTGGCCAAACGTTGGCCCAGTGTAAGGCGCGGGCGAAACAATTGCCACGGTAACCAAGCTACTATGCCTGGTGCTATAGATAATAATGTGGACAATCCTACTTTTATTTTAGAAGATTCTTTAGTTTAGTTTATATCATTTAAAGTTTTTAAGATATATTTTTTAAACCAATTTAGTTTACCATTTACAATTTGTTATTTTTTACTTTAAATGTTATTACCATTTTTATTTTACGAATTGTAGCTTAACATTAATCTTTTTATATAATTTTATTGCACCATTTAATTTAAACAATTTTATTGCACCAGTTTATAATCATAATGCTTTTAGTATTGCTTATTAAGATTATTAAGTTCTTCTTAGATGACTACTTTATCTCTCTTTCATCTTACGCCTGGGAGTATGTTCGGAGTTACACAACCGAACGGCTCTTTAGGTATAATTAGTGCACTGCGTGCACTTTAACATTTTATTGTTAAAGTTATATATTTGTAATATTCAGTTCGCGATCAACCACAAGCGACTCAATACCACAGCTCGTTACCATTAGCAGCTGACTATTAATTATTAACCATTTATATAATAAACCATTTTACCATAACCATCTTTTTCTACAATATTTTATATTTTTTATAAGTTTTTATTAATTTTGTCATGTTTAGTTCTCAAATAAAGAAAGTTAGTTAGTTAGTTTATGTAAAAACCCGATAGAAGAAAATAATACTGAAAGGCGTACTCGAGATCCGCTCCGTAGATTTTCCGTGAAAACGTCGTTTTCATTTGTTTTTGATGTTGCCGTAGCTCTCGCATTTCACGAGACTTTCAGATTTATTTAATTCCTTTTGATGCAAGCTTTTCTCTGATTTAAGTTTCCTATAATTCAGCGCATACTTATGACTCATATGAAAGTACATCTTAATTTTTTTGCAATTTTCAATTTAATACCGATTTTTACATATATTTCAGCGAATATTTTTATTGTTTCACTTTCAGTTCTAGAAGTGTTTCCCAAGCTATATACGCTACACTCATTTATAATTTTATACAACGTTAATTCACAACAATCACGCCCAGGCGTTTACACTATCCCGATGACGTCACGGGCAAAATTAACGCTGCACTATAAATACGTACAGACATGCTTTATCCATTGTAATCTCAACCGTTGTTATCGCATAATAAGTCTCGTAGTTATTAGCGATTGAAATCTGACGGTACTTTGTAACACAAGAAAGTTTGACCGGCTATCACTCTAATTAACGAGCGAATAGACGTTTTCACGTCAAAGGCTCCTTGTTTTTGTCCAAATTTGAAAATTTTCCGTGAAACTTGTCTAATTTTTCTAGCAATCATAATATAACTCGGACAATTACGAACATTTTAAAAATAAAAATTAGCCTTTTCGGTCAAGCCGTTCTCAAGTGAAAGCTTACCAACGAAAATAATTTCATTTATATTGCCACTATTTGACATATTATGACTTAAACTGTGGAAGGGGCTGTATTTGTATATTAAAGTTATTTCTATTACAATGAATTGCTATTTTTATTTTGATCGAGCATTATGTGCTCTTAGTACGACAAACAAAAAACCTTATTGTATACGAGTACATACGCACTTGGTACAAAGGTATAATACATAGTTTTAAGACATGAAAACAGAATGTTTTATGACTTGGATAACGATATAAATTCTATGAAAACAGAATGTTTTATGACTTGGATAACGATATAAATTCTTCATTTCTGTTACAAGATTTTAGAAATGGCGTTCTTGTTCTCTGACAGTTCATCTATGAAAGTGTGTTCAAATCTCTAAACATTACTTTTCAAAGGCTTTTTGTGGCAACATTATATCTCTCTTATTTTTTTCATTAAAATTATTGATTCAAACGTCATTTTATAACGCCGTCAAGTATCATTTTGTAGGTCCCCGCTATTGAAGACTCATAAACAAAAAAATTGAAAGCGTGTATCCGTCATACGTGATTGAAGTAAAACTTCTTTGGCGTTATAAGAGATGGCGATTAACTTAAAAATGAATACATCATATTATGAGAATTTATTGCATAGCAGTCCATAGATTCGCAGAATTCGCAGTAACAAGAATTAACACGTTTTTGAACTTGTTTACTCGGTTACCACCATCCCGAAGGTCATTATTATCCCGACGGCCACCATTGTCTTAACGGTCACCACCATCCTAATGGTCACCACCATCTCGATGGTCACCACCATCACGATGGTCTCCACTATCCCTACGGTCACCACCACCCCGACGGTCACCACCATCCCGACGGCCGAATAATATTTTAACACTGCTTACACCCTTTATATAAATGTATATGTATACGAAGTTCCATGAAGTTGCACTTTCAATTTCACTCATATTTTTTCAAATGTTTTTGGTTGATTTGTTTATAAACTATGTATTGACAAAATCAAAAATATTTATAAACCGGATGGTACAGAAACATGTAGCCATATTGCCGTAATGGACTTCCGTTGCATTGTTCCAGTTACTTCCTAGTTGCGACTAAAGAAGTTTTACTTCAATAGTTTGAAATTAGTGCTTTCTTTAAAAAAATGTTGAAAAGACTTTTTATAATATACGAAATAATTGCACGAGTCAACTAGTCTATGAACTGAGTTTCTGAAATCTGAACTGTCGGTAAAGAGAATATTGTGAGGGGACGTATTTATGAATGTGTATATATAAATAGAACAAACAACAAAATACATCCAGTTAAATCCAGTTGTCTTTCTAAATCAGTAGCACAATTTATAATTGGAATAATTTTGCAGTTCTGACATAGTTACAAAGTGTATTTCTCTCGGGCACAGATTCCCTTAATTAATTGTAACTTTGCCACGTTGCTTGTTAACAGTAATTGTAAAATGTAGTTTTGAAACCTACTTAGGTCTGTACCTGGTAGATAAACATGGTTATAAGGCAGTTTCAAAATGAATACTCTTTTTGTTCCTATGTGTTGTTGCTGATTAAATCAGTATCAAATTGAATGACTATATTCATTCAAGTGTTTTGAAAGTTGAAATTGAGTCAGTTTTATTTCAAGGTTTTTATATAATTGAAAAATAAAAATCTGGTATTCTTTACAGCAAAATAAGCAAGACTAACCCTAAATAATGGGAATATTGGAAGTTAGGGAGTATAGGCCGATTTTATAATCAAGTTCTAAGTTCATAAAAGTATTAGGAAAATATTTTCTAACTACTAATTTTGTGACTTCATAGAGTATGTAGTCCAGTTATGCTATTTCCTGTAATAAGAAATTCAATTGCAGTGAAGAAGCTTCTGTACGAAATATCTGATTTTATTCAAGCTTTTATTTAACTCGTTATGTTAGTATGTACAACCCGGTCACAATATCTGTGCACCTGACCTCGTGACGTCATATCGGCGGTCTGGGTACGGTGTGAAGTTTTTTCGTTTTTTGTTTTTTTAAAGTTTTTTCGAGAAATGGTTATTTCGAGGAGGTAAAAAAAATTACTAACCTTTTCAAATCAATTTATTATTGATAAAGGGTTTGTTATTAAAAAACAATAATTTTGATTACAAAAACTCATTAAACTCAGTCACTATAAATTATTGACTCTATGCCTGACATTGTATCTTCCTCACTCTCACTTTCTGAACACTCCGAACTGTCTTCCCCTAGTGATATTAAAAGTTGTGTGATGTTGTCATCTGCTAGATGATCCTTTTCCCAGTATTCTCGCTGTAGTCTCTCCACATGATTCACTTCTTTTTTCCAGTAAGCTGGCGTAATTGACTTAATCGCATCTTTTGTAAGTTGTTCTATTTTCTTTTCCGATTGGTCAATGTTTTTATCTGCCACCCTTTGCTTTACCATGTTCCATATATATTCGATAGGGTTTAGGTCATAATGATAAGGTGGCAGACGCACAACTTCTTGGCCATGCTCTCGCATCAAATCGTCGACGACATATTTTTTCGGCGGCTTTGTTCTCAGTATAATGGGATACAATTCCCTCTTTGTCATTTTGTCATTAAATGGAATATTGTGTTCACGTAGCCAATTTTGCATGTCAGCTTTAAGAGCAGCACTAGTGGGCGCTTTCACCGACTGCGTCGAATGGTAGGGTGCATTGTCTATGACAACTATACCGTTCGGCGGTAAATTTGGTATAAGCTTTTCACGGAGCCATTTTAAAAATTTGTTTGTGTTCATCTCGTTATGATAATCACCGATTTTACTTTTACATTTATAAAGTAATTCTGCACCTTCAATGAATCCATTTTCTCCTCCAGCGTGTACAAGAATCCAACGTTGACCCGGATTTAAATTTTTCTTCACACTGCTGTCGGTATTATTTTGCCAGCATTTACTGACCGTATAGTGGGAATGGATCCACGTCTCGTCCAGGTAGGTAACCGGTTTTTTATCAGCGCCAAGGTCATTATTCTCTTTCATACGGCGTAGGTAGCGAGCCCTCCATGCGGCGATGTCCGGCTTTTGTGTCAATACACAACGGATATTTTTACACTTTTTGAACTTGTACCCTAATTTGTTAATTAAAATATATCTTAAATATGTTCTCCCATCTTGAAAATTTAGGTCTCTCTTAACTGCTGCCAGAATTTTCTTCAAAGTTAGGATTTCTTGTTTTACAGCATAAAAACTGTTGATGATATTTCGTATTGCGCAAATGTCAAAATCATCTACTTCGATGCGTTTTTTGTACTGTTTACGCGTCTTACCCGGTGTCGATAATTTTGGTTCTGGGTGGGTTTCTAAATTATTACTAGTACTTGGAGTCGGACTAGCGCCCGGCGAAGTAGGTGGTTGTACTTTGGCTTCATTTTTAATTTTCATTAGAGTCCTCTTTGATATCCCAGTTGCAGCACAGGCTGGTTTCACCACTTGGTCTACAGGTATGGTGTACTGTTTATTTGCTTTCTCCGATTCAAAAAACTTGAGCACTTTCAAGATTAAATTTCTTGATTCGCTGTGTATTGTTTTTCCCATGACTTCAGTTTAACAGCTACAACAATTTTAATAACAACCAAACCAGTCCAAACTTAGCAGTAAACAGTCTAAACTTAACAATAAATATTAAAAAACAAAACAACAACAAAGCGTAAATATCAAAATTATCGGGACGTTTATCGGCAACGAATATGCTAACCGTACTGTTGCACCGGGGAGTGCGCGGAGAGGTGACAGGGGAAGCGGGAGAGGCGCCGCATTCCAGCGAGGTGCACAGATATTGTGACCGGGTGGTATGGGCAGAGATTAGTAAAATAAGAAGACTTCCAATAGCCATATAGAAAATTTTACACGTATATTCATTACATTTTAGGACGTGAGATGTCGCTAAGTGTTTCAAATTGATTATAATTCTTTTTATAAGACGTCACTTATTTTTACGGTACTATAAAAATTGTTAGATGGCGCTATTTCCAATTGTGCAATTGCTGTCAGTTGTGCTGTCAGTTCGTGCTCGTATGACGCGACATTGCCGCTCTTTTCGTCTTCGACTTTTTGTACCTACAGAGTCTAGGTGTCTTATTATTTTATCATTTTTACTTGGATTTAAATAATTTGCGTATTTTATAAGTATTGCCAGAACATGTAGATTTCCTTCAAATATATATATTTTTTAAATAAACCTGCCCTGTATATATTATTTTGACTATTGCACGAATAAATTGAAATGTATATTTATTGTCATTGTACATTATGGGTATTTACCTACCTGCATCTAAACGTGCAAGTACGTTCTTTTCTCAGAAGCTTTTAGAAGGGCTTTTCGAAATAAAACTATGAACTACAAACAAAACGAAAAAATGAATGCATAACAAAAACAAATTAATACAATAAAACGGAAGAGTTTTTTTGTTTGCTTGTTTGTTTAAAAATGCTAATCTTTGTAACTACCAGTGGGATTCAAAAAAATATTTTTGTATTTGATAGCCAGTTTCATGAGGAATAGTATAGGCTATCTAACATTAGGCTACAGCTCTCAGCTAGCCTTAAATAATTATTTTTGTCAAGTTGGAATAAATAGAGCACCTTAACTGCTTTATCTGCGTACGCTGGCGTAATGGTTAGTGATACGTAAATACAATATTCTAAAAATTTTGTTCGTTTTAGCTAAAAGGTAATTTAAATTTGTTATTTCAAATAGCTTATATTAAGTTAGTGAGAAGTGAGTCAGCGCCATCTGGATATTCCCAGAAATTTAGAGCTTTTTGGGGGTTACAGTTTTTTACTAGTCTCTAACATGGGTCAAATCTTGCAACAAAATTTTAAACTACTTAATTGTTTAAAAACTTAGCAATTAATCGTTTGAGCTGAAATATGAAATGCTTATGTTACTTCGATGACAATGCAATAATATGATATTATTGAGCTGATCCGATGATGGAAGCGGATGCGGGCCGTAGCAACGCATCAACAAAATATACACGTCGTGTTTAGGTTTGTTGGATTCCTCTACAGTTTTAGGTCATGATTAGGGTTTAAAAAACTAGTTTTTTGTTTAATTATAATATATATGTCAGTGTGATTAATGAAACCGTGTCAATGATCTTGTGTTCGTACTATTGACTAGCAATGAATGATATATAGAAATTTTTAGTTTATCATCCGATAATTAACTATAATTCCTTGTAATGATTTCAAAAGGAAATAACCGTCATGTGATAATGATAGAGTTATAATTTATAAATATTTTTTGAAATCTGACTGTTACCTTCAGAGATTAATGCGTTTAAGTAAAAAAAATGTTGAGATTTATAATATTTGTATAGATTTATGACGGCCACTATGATTTATTTTCATATAAAAATAAAAGTAATCATTGCAAACATCACAGTCCAGTTACGATGTATTTTAAACACTCTTTACATTGAGAGTACCTAATTTGATTAGGAAAAGAAAAGGGTTATCAATTAGGTATAAAAATATTCGTTAAATTTTTTGTATACATATTTTTCTTTTTATTTACTGGCTGATCCGTTCGAATATTTGGCACATTATAGAAACCAAACAATCTCATACCTCGGTCATGTTTATTAAAGATATAGTTAATAGATGGCACCACTTACATGTTTAAAAACATTAAACATTAATGTTAAAATATTTGTCTAGTTTTCGTGAACAGCGGGACATATAAACTTCAAAATGTTGCTTGAATCATTAATTTTGATGGAAACATAATTACTTCGTTAACATTTGTTATATTAAATTTATGTCATTCTAGTGAAAAGTTTTCAAGATCATATTTTTTTTAATAATATATTTTATTTTAAATATATTATGTACACATTCTTATTAAATAATCAATTTATGATATCCTAGTCACGTTCTTGTTCTGAATACAATGTTTTAAAACAATCATTAAGACTTTTTGATAAGTACATAATTATTATGTTTCTACCGGTCATTGTATTTATTTATGTCACATAATTTACCGACATTATTTTTCGAAGTAACTTTGTTCCCACGCATTGTAGCTATAGTTACAAGTCATACATATATTATAAAGTAATTAACATTAGTGACCTCAACGTTATATGATTCTACACACCAGTGGTCATAGTTATTGCTGTTGTCAGTGAAATTTCGGATTACCGATAAGGTAAGTGCGCCCAATTTTAGCATATTTTTCTTAAGCACCTATCGCATATGATTATGTTCTAGCTTATGTTAGATGTTATAAGAATCGGTATCAAACGCTTTCATTATTCAATCAAGCTAACAACTTATGAAACGTAATATCGATTCTAACATCGAAACGAATATTTTAAATTTATAGGTTAAGGATTATGACTTTGAATCAATTACCATAAATTAACCGATTGATTAAGTAAATAAACCACTTATTTAATTAAATTGACTAAAATTTATTACATATAATAAACATTACATTATATTAATTAATCAATCAATTTAAGAAATAAAAAGTCAATTAAATAAATTAATTATTGACATTATCTAATTGATTTATTACATTAATTATTACAAACGATAATTAAACTTTGTAGATTTTAAATTCACAATGCTAAATGTGAAGTTAGCATGGAATCGTTCAGTTGCCGCTTGGAGAAGATCCGTGGCTACATTCAATAGTTACTATTTATTAATTATACTAGCAATTTAAATATCAAATGATTTCATTATAAGAATTATAAGACTTCTTATTTAAATTAAAATCCCAAAATTAACAATTTCCATAATACCGTAATCAACGTTTCCCCTAAACGCATCCAAAAGATGGCACTTCAAAAAATACCACCTTTCACCTGTTTAAATAAAGTTATTATTTATGATTTTAATAAATATTTGAGAATGCCCGAAATGTAAGTGTCCATGTATTCAGTCCAGACGATATCCCTAGGGTCGCAAGGGAATAGCTGTCGGTCACATACGGTCAGGGACTTGGAGAGAGCTCGAGCCTCAGTGCAGTGTATCAACCACGAGTTCATAGTGAAGTATTCCAAAGCATCACGGAGGGTGATTACTTGCTTGTGCAATTTCACATACCTGCAAATATACAAGATAATATTTTAAAGCAAAAAATTTATGCATTTGAAGACAAACGGTAAAAATAGCTGGATAATAAGCGCGATAAGCTTAAAACTAGACCACCTAGGTTATTCCTTATTTACTTTGACAGTGTCTTCACTAGCCTTAAGTGTGATCGCTCACAGTTACGATCATATATATTAGCCATTTGCGAGCATATGAAAGGGCAAAGTAAGAGTCAAAATCGAGTTTAAATGTAATGGTTCACGTAATTGTAAATGTTTAGGAGAAGCTATACTAATATACCCTTGTTTTTTGTATATTCAGATTAATTATATAATGTTGGTGGCCATTAACAAGAGCCACCGATGTAAGCGCATCTGATTTAACAAAATATTTTGAAGAATTCCCTTTCCAACGAAAAAATAATCTTTTAAATCCGTTCATAAACAAATAACTTATTGCTGAACATCTATAATTTATACATATAATTATATATATAATTTTCATATATATAAATATATTCATTCGGATTAAGAATATCCTCCTTTTTATGAAGTTGATTAAAAATAAAAGAATTATTATGCGACATACTTTGCCTTTTTTCCACACGCCCTTATCCACATATCTGCCACATAAGCTGGTATTGTCTCTAAAATTAATGTAAGCAATAGTACTATTAACCTGAATCTTGATAAGAAGCAAGTTTTTTTATCTGAAAACAAGTTTTAATGTTTAAATATATTGTAATAACGGCTTAAAAGTAAAACGAGATAAAATTAGCGGTATAAAAACTTTGCAGACTATGATTTGCAATGGACGATATTTAAAAGGCCTGTATCTACTTAACAAAATCCTTAAAACGAACAACGCGCAGCCTAAACCTTAGGTATATAACTTATACCATTAAGTATTAAAGGATTAGCAAAACATTAGTAAAGCGACTCGGCGACAGCTACCAGAACAGGACGGGTTTCGAACAGGGTGTACCATAGACCACTTTCATACAGTACGGTACAAACTGACTTATATATGGCCTTAAAGTTCCTGTGTTGTTGCCGATTGGCTTATATACTTATATATATATATATATATATATGGATCAGAAAAATTTAAGATAAAAAAATTAGTAATTAAAGCAGCAATTGATATAAAAAACAAAATATGAAATGCGTTAAATGCGTTCTTTACTGCTAAAAATATCAATAAGTTTAAATAATATAATATTAAAATAAACTATACAATTAGTTATACAATTACTGTTGTGATTAAACAATAAGATTAAAATTAGAAATATGTAAAGATATTTTCAAATACTTTTATTAGGAAATTATTTTGGAAAACGTACAACACAATCAATGTACCATAGAGTAGAGAGCATAGATTATATTATAACATTATTAAGATTTTTTTTAGGAAGGCGTGAAATTTAAAATACAACGTATTTTAAAGTAAAACGTACTACAATCATCTTGCAGACAGAAAGAAAAAAAGTTCCTTTCTGATATTATTATTTATTAAATACACAGCAGTATGTAAGTCAATGTGGATAAACTCTGTAAATTCAAAAAGCATGATTCACGCAGTTAAGTAACATCCATCTTTCTACCTGTTTTGTTGTTGTTTTTTTATGGCCATTGAATACACGTACTTTAAGCCTAACTTCGTATTATTCTTGTAATCTTTGAACATACTCGTAGCTTGAATAAGATTGCGGCTCCAGTGGTAAAACTATCCAGGGAGTTTTAATGGCAACTTAAAATACATGGACATTCCTAGTTATTATTTATAATCCACTTCACTTGTGTACAACAACCAAACTATGTCACGTAAAATGCCGCCAATATTTCACAATGTAGAGAGAGAAATAAAAACCACAACATGACAGATCTAGATCTCGCAGAAACTTCCTATTTTTACCTGATCTTACTGTGTTACCATATTCACCTGCGTCGTTACATAATAATAAAAGATATTGTAGTAAAAAAAAATGTGAACTCACCTAGGTTATGTTCTGCGTTATATAGGCTAATCAGTTTTATTATTTCTTTTATTGTTATAGGATTCTCTGAACTAGTACAACTGTGGAAAACTTTCAAGGGTTTTGCACTGGAAATAGTAAAATTAATAGTACTACGTATTTTATAATAATAAATGCATAAATATTTTAATGTTTATATTACTAGCTGTGCTCTACGGTCTCACTTGTTAAGTTTATTGGAACAACTCAGCACCGCGCCGCCGCCTCACCCGTGTAGTCTATCGTTCTCATTTCGCGTACTTGCCTACAGTTTAACAGATTGCTTGATGTTCATGTTTACTGCTTCGCTCCTTAGAGTTGTAGCATGAACATATATAGCCTATAGTCTTCTTCAACAAATAAGCTATAATCTGTCTGTTAGTTTCAGAGATTACCCACACAAGTTCACAAAGTTTGCACTCTTTCTTACTAATAATACTTACTATAATTATTACAATAATATTACTAGCTGTACCCGCGGCTCTGTTCGCGTGGATTACAGAATGCTGTCGGTTGAGCACACGCGCGAATCGTGATGCCCCCGCTACCACACACGGCCATTGCCCGCTAGTTATTTTAAAGACAAAAATGCTTAATGTGGAGACATATGCTATCGCCGACTTTTTGTAGACCTTTTTAATATCTACAATTATATAGTACATTAATTTGATATATCTCTTAAGGTTTACTCAGCGTCAGCCATTTAAACGCCCCAAGAGGGTCTTTTTTCCGCATTGTTTCAACATTATCTTCACTGCTTATTTTTTATGTTACTTTACTTTACAAAATATATCTCATAACCTGGCCAGATAACATGGCTATGAAGTAAAAGAAATTATATTAATCGTATAAGTGGTTTTTGCGTCAAAAGTATAAACGGACAGACAGACAGAGACACGGTGAGTTTAATAATATGTATAGATAGATATATTACAGTATTAAATATACATATATTTATTTTTTATATGTACAAAACTTAAACGCAATTTATAGACCATAAAAATGACCATATGTATAAAAATGCATCCTAAATGTGTCTACAAACTATATACTACAATCATAAAAAAATTGCATCAAATTTGTTAAGAAGTTTCTGCGTGATTGGCTGTAACGCCAACTAACAAGCTGACAGACAAACAGGAAAAGATTTCAAAAATTGTCGTTATGTTTTCTATCCATGATTCTAAGCACTTGCGTGTCATTTTTTCTCAAATATTTTTAATGTACAGATTTCAACACTTTAATCTTATATTAAAACTAGCGGACCGCCCCGGCTTCGCACGGGTATTTAACAAAAAATTCAAAAATTATAAATTTTCATACGCCTTTTATTCCATCGCCTATGTTCACCAGGGATAATGTAGGATTCTAATGGTGAAAGAATTTTTCAAATCGGTCCAGTTGTTTCAGAGCCTATTCAATGCAAACAAACAATCAAATCTTTCCTCTTTATAATATTAGTTTAGATTATAGATTATTCTTGTTATTATTAGTATAGCTATGAAAAATTTGACAGTTGCTAGAAAATCTTACTACTAAACTTTATTTTTAATTCTGTTTCCCAGACATGTAGTTATACTAGCTTTGCCCGCGACTCCGCAAGTGTTTATTACGCAGTAATTATATACGTCTCGTAAATTTATTTTTATTTATGACTTACGGTATTTAAAAGTATTTGATATTTTTTATAGCATATCAAAATGTATATATCACCTGTAAATCAAATTTCATTACAATCGGTTGTAAATAAATACATTTTAATACAATAAATAATAAAAAAAATTAATGTCTATATCGTATGTTGGATAGGTTTTTATAGGATCTCGAAATTGACATTTAATTTTTTTTTGTCTGTCGGCCTGTTGGTATGTCCGGATATAACATGAAAAATTGATATGAAATTTTCTACACGGTATATCATTCCTCAATAGATTGTATGTTACAATAATTGTCGATAATACTTTTAGAAAATTATTGTACACATTAAAATTATGAGACGAAAGTAATTGTTGCGTAATAAACGAGTGAAGAGTCGCGGGGCACCATTAGTTGGATGTATATTTAGTTTGTTATGAAAAAGCCATCTGAGATTATATGCCAAATACTAGATAACATGTATTATAAGCAGCATAAATTCGCAGGCTAACAGGCTGAGTAACAGAGAAACAGCGTAAAATTTTTACAATTGAATTCCTTGTATCATATGTACTTAACATGATTCAACAATGCTTTATATTACAATTCTTGTTTATCAAAACTATAGCCCGGTAAAGCTGTAAAAGCCGTAAAGGCCAGGGCCCATAAGGCTAACACTATAGTCAGATCGAAAAAAAAAAAACAAATCTATGCACAGATGGCGTGCCGAAGCAACTTACGCTTTATAATATTATAATTCAGACCGGATACGCTGACTGATAACGGAAGTCATTAGTATTTATGTAATAAGTCTCGAATGAAGCCAACAGTACAAAAAAGTAAAATACCAATACTAGACTCATTAAATTTGTCTTCTTTGAAACAAAACTCTGCATATGACTCAAGAAGCACTGGATTGTGTTTATATGAATACATCATTGCTAAAGGCTGTGCAATAGAGTCAATTCAATCTGTCCCTGTTTCGCGTAGAAATTACGTCATCTCGAAGAAAGAGTACACTTACCGATAACATTTAGCGGCAGCCACTAGTATAAGATTTGTCACATAGTCCATAGGAATCATGTCTAGAATAACATTTTCGTCACTTAGAAGCACGTTGGTCCAGCCCTTCACTATAAAAGTTATTATGCCTGTAGCTCCTCCCCAGTTGTCTACCCATCCTGTAATTGGTTCTTTTTCTGATGCTGTTACTGTAAATAAAAAAATATCATCGTAACTAATCTTTGAATACAATTTCACTTGCGATTTAGATATGAACAACTAAGTCTATAATATGGACTACTTTCAAGTGGTGATAATTTTTTGACTTGAACATAATCAGTAGCCAAAATTACCTTAGAATATAATCATAACTTGGTGCTTAATACCAATATCTACGGTAAGCAGAAAATTTAATATGGGGCCACCCATGATGATTTTAACTTGTGGGCCAACATCATTATATGCGCCATTTCGACAACTGTAACTTGTAGTTAATTTCCATTATCCAAAGCGTAACGAGTGGTTAGTAGTGTATTTCGATCGTTATTATAGTTCGTGTAAATAAAATTCTTACTTATTGAAGGCCTTATGATAACAGTAGGGACGTCACCATGTTCCTGGGCTACGACGTTTTCAGCAATCGCTTTCGTAAATGTGTACGTGTTAGGATGAAATTCTGAAATTGACATTGCTTTATTAAATATAAAACTACCTTTTTATATAAAAAGGATAGGGCAAAGTAAACACAAAATAGAAGCCTCTACACTAACAGTTTTAGGTTTAGTAATCAACCAAATTTAATTTAGATCGATAGATATCGAGTATCTTCCCGGCTCTACCCTGTGCCAATGATGTTTTTCTAAAAGTTTGAACGATATATATCTTGGTTGTGATTATGATATCAATGGCTTCTGTTCATCGGTTACTTTGTATTAAAACCCGGTGCAGTTCGATGATTTCGTTGAGTCAGTTTAATTTTTTTTTTAATTTAAAAAATACATACTCAACAGTTTCTTTAGTCCAATTTCATCATCGTCTTGTATATGCTCTTGTTCAATGATTTCTTTTATCTTATTTATTTCAATCGGTGAAGGATAGATAATTTCGTCGAGAATTTTTTGATTTGTATGTGAATACGCCGTTGATACGTAGACAAAGACCTATAAAAAGTTAACATCTTATTTAGTAGCACTGATTATCCAAATTACGCAATTGTACATTTAAAAGTCAACGTTTAATTCACTAAGAAATAGCAATTTATGAGATTTTAGATTAATTATTGGGTTAATAATAAATATTACTTAAATCCATTGTATAATAATTATGTAAAAATCGTATCTGAGCATAATAAATAAACAGTTTACTTACATTGTTCAGGGCTCAGACATTATTTTAAAAGTTATGGTATCTTATTCTATTACTATAATTTTTTTTGTGGTTGTTTATCAATGTTTAAAAGGATTAAATAAATTTTCCGTCTTATATACTTATGGTTAGATAAAAATTATATCTCACCTCTATATTTTGCATACGTTTCGAGAGATATAAAACTTGCCTTGTACCTTCGACGTTAATGTTAAAAGCTGTCTTCAAAGGTTCATTAAATTTGATGGTTGCTGCTGAATGAATAACTACCGATACCTAAAAATAAATAGTTTAAAATTGGTTTTAACGTTTAACGCACATTATCGGTCTCTCCTCTTTGTGTGAGCCAGAGCGAGAGAGTAAATGTCGGTGTGTATATTGTATATTGCACACTGTTTAAATAAAATATAATATATCTTTTAAAATGAAGTTTCACTTCTATCATGTGTGAATCACACACACACCTATTTAAATTTTTATCTATCTGACAAAACTTGAAGTATACTTGTACTTACGTTCTGAATTAGAATTTGTTCATCTTCGGGTTTCATACCTAGATTAGGTGCACTTATGTCACCCGAAATAGGTATTATCTTCTTCAAAACTTCAGGTCTTTCCCGTTTTATCCTGGAAAATATCTGAAACATAGTATCCTCTTAAATCTATGTGTTATATTACGATGTTAAGAAATAATTTTGCTCTGTACATGTAAACACCAATCTTTTTGTAGTGACGAATATTTTTAAACTAATTTTTTACGATCTTTTTATTATCAAACCATGTTTATACCAGGATAGGTAGAAAAAAGAAGATCCACTTCTTTCTATATTCATGTTTCCTTCATTTTGTTTGATCCTTTCTATGTATTGTTTACTACTACTAGCTGTGCCCTACGGTTCCACCCACGTATAATTGATGATTTATAATACCTTAATACAGACAATATTTTTATCACGTGGCCAGGCGGCTCGTTCGCGCCACTACTGTTTTAGTCATAGACCCAAGCCGAGTGTTGAATTATTTTAATTATATACATTATCTTCAAAATTATTCATCTAAATAACATGCTATACAGGGTTTATCTTCATAAAATTGTCTTGATGATGAAATAACTTTGGTTTGTAAGGATGAATATGCCATGCCTAATAATAATGATTATACATTACTTTTCAATTTTCAATAATATTTGTCACAAAATACCATATTGTGGCTTATGTATAAGAGATATGATATTGTGGATATTTTTTTAGTTATACTAAGGAGCAATATTTATATAGAACATTATATTTACATATTACTAACCATTACGCAAGCTCACGCGGATAAAGCAGTTAGCGCTATTTCTTCTGACTTATTTAACAAAAATCATTGTTTAAGGCTAGCTGAGACGTATAGCCTAATATCTGGTTATCATATACAAAAACATTTTATAAAATCTGACTCTTAGTTTCAGAGATTCGTGTATTTAAAAAAACAAATAAAATATTCCGCTTTATTATATTACTATAGAGAGTATAGATAGTTCATACTTACTGGTTGATCCAATAATGTGGCCAACCGTTGTTCAATAGGTAGACCATTTTTATTTCGTATCAAAATGTATATTTTATCGATATTCGTACAAGAGTACAATAGCTTCTCTAGACACACCTGTAATTAATACAATATTTTATTGTTAAGTTGCCTCATCATATTTATTTTACTTAATATAATTTTAATCTTTTAGAAAATCTTTCAGCTGAATACAGAATTAAATAACATGTGTAGATAGCATGAAGGCCATTTACAAGTTTTCACGTATAGAACAAAGAAAGGATAAAGTTGAAACTTGTATCGAATAAATCAATGTTCAGATCACTAACAACTAATTTACTATACGAATTAAGTAGGAATTTTACGCCTGTACGTAGCTTTAACAAGTGGGTTATTAAGTACATTAGGTTTTCTACTAGCTGTGGTTGGAACACGCAGGTTAATTTTACTTCGGACCTCTGAATACTTAATAAACATTGACTATTCACAAAAATATGACATATCAACTATTTTTCTCCGTTTATAAAGTGTTTTAGATGTATTAGATTTGCTTCGAACAAAAGAACAATAAACAATTTTGAAGGTTTTAACGCAATTGCACTCATTGGATAATCTAAACACAAATCTTAATGCTTTATTTTTGATAACATTGTCAATATACTTATTGGGAGTACATACAACTATTCAGAGTCGAAAACAGCACCTACATATCGAACAGTATTAACTAGAGTTATTGTAGTATTTTAAGTACGTAATAATGTAGCATCCTATTGGGCCTGCGGTATATGTATTCTCTTTGATTAAGCATAAAACATTCAGCACAGGCCTTGCATAAAATTATTATTTTCATTTTATTACAACTGAAAAATCGAATAAAAGCTAGTATTTAAAAAGTTTTTTAAATTAATAAGTTTATTTTCGACTTTTTCATTTTTTTGCCATATGGAATTCAGTGTTACGTTATTTTATTTTCGCATTTTTCTCAGCAAACTCTTTCATTTGACACCTATATCATGAGGGTGCATAAAAAATAATGGGTCCACCATGTATGGAAGTCCACCATATTTAATTTACAATGGAATCACAAATACATTATGTAAACACGGATTGTCATCCAAACTAAACGTGTATGTTAAATTAAATTAATTTAAGAAAATTTACACCATACTAATAAAGAAGTTATATAAAAGCTTGTAAAAATAATAAAGACAAACCGGCAGTGCTAAAACGATAAGCAAACAAAGACGAATGTGGCATCTCATTAGCGATTACAATAGCGCGGAATATTTAACCAGCGATTTTTCAACTTTGCAAACAAGCATCAGTACTATAAAAGATAATGAAATATTGTTATAGGTCTAATATTGTGTGAAAGCATGTGCGGAGAGTATTTGTAAAGCTGTAACCATTACCACAAGTGCTGCAGAAATATATATAACATAAATGATAATACTGTAGTTTTAGTGCAATATTTACTTTAGTTCTATTTCCAATTGATGACATAAACCGGTGAATTGGAGTTTATCTTATAAAAAAATTACATCACTTTTACCCAAAGAAACGCAAAACTCCGTTAATTCACCAACGATTTAGTTATGTCGAGTAGGGTCTTGTAGATCAGGTGACCATTTATATACACCCTGTATTCCCCCGGAGTGATAGATTCACATTTTCTTAGAAGTGATAGACTCACATTTTCTTGCTGCAGCCATAAAGTCAACTCTCATGTACCGGTTGATCACCGAAAGAGTTATAGCTTTATGTTCACTGTTTCTACGCATGAGTACTCTTAAGGGGTAGTTAATTTTATCTTTGGAGATTTTGATTCCCACGTGATCAACCAGTTTTAGATTATCGAAAACAAATTTTCGGAATTAGTTATAGGAATGCCTTTAACCTCTATATTATTTAGTCTAGATTTTTGGTGACTACGTGCAATAAATACACTTTCTAATTAATCGATACGTTTCTGGATTTGTTTAACGTATTATTTACTTCTATTAAGAGAATGAATTACTCGCTCGATTTTGCAAAACTTATTTAGGAATGTTTCAAATGCCCGTGGAGAAAATTCTTTGGCGACTTCACTTCTACTCCTACTCCTACTGAATTGAATTCACGTCCTGTATCAAAGTCTTTAATTATGATGATGTTAAGTAACTGTGTAGTTACTTAAATAGACTTTTTAGCTTCAAATAATATGTCTAAACCTATGTTTCAGGAGCAATGCTTAATTCATAAGGCGTAATTTTGTAAATACTTAACCAAACAACAAAATTTTAAATCTACTTAAATGACCGGATCGAGCTCAAATAAAATTATATTAATAGGGGCATTGGCATTGAAATAGGCAGTTGGAGACCATAAATAATCACAGTACACATAAATGGTAACAGTTCTAACTCTAACTTAATTTACTTTTGTGTAGATTATTTTTCTATTTTTTTATTGACCAAAATCTACTTACGTTCAATTGGTTAAATTACATTACATTCCTAGGTTTGTTTTACTAATATTACTTTAACGTGCTTGGCGTCTTATGTAATTCCCTGAGAATTGTTTTACCGTTAACATAAATATTAAATTCTTGTTGATTAACAGATATGACCTTTGACTTTACCGCGAAGGCAAATAAAAAACTCTACTTATGTTATTAAAATTGATGTCATGTAATGTCGTTTCCTTGTGTTTTATATTTTCACGGCTTACCGCATGACGACCTTTGATTGTTTGACTTGCATCTGGATTGATGTAGGGTCAAGGTAACGCGTTTACGAATTCTGACGGTTTGCCAAATATTTATGAAGGTTGACTTGTTTGCTTTCGGAATCGTGAGAATTTTTTTTTGTTTTAATTTGCATGTATTTTTTCTTCTTCTATAGTGCTTATCATTTGAAGATTTAAATTCTTTGTAATATTAATACATTAAGATGATTGCAATAATTTTCATGAATAATTATCTTAAAATAAGGACCATAATTAGAATTTATTCTTACAAAAAAATAAGACATCGTGTTTTATAAATAATTTGACAGTTATCCAAGTTACATTATTTTTTAATCATCGGACAAACATAATGCCCTAAAATTATGATAACTTATTTTCCTGTTTTCAAACACAAATGTATCTCACGATTAAATTAAAGGATTTCTATTGAAATGAATGAAATTGAAATCGACTAGCTTCTCTTATTAAATAAATAATTGTGTTTAATCGTCTATCTGCAATATAGAATAGAACCTTTGTCATCTTATATTTTAAATAAATATTTATTTGAAATATATATTTTTATGTGTAAAATAAGATTAAATATTATGCCTCAGAATAAGTATTACAGGTTGACTGTTTGATAACGACCTTGACGGATTATTAAGCAGTGAAAATTAAAGAAACTCACGCATATAGAAAAATGGATTTAAAAAAGCGTAATAAAAATAACTTGTTGAGTATTAAAGGTGTGAAGGCCTTTTCTTTGTTGACATTGCTCTTAAACTGGCTGCCCTCTGATCTGCCACCTGTTGGAAATTGCCAACGTTGTCTTTAAGTAAAGCTGCCTTTAAGTTAACAAACGTTGCTGCTGAATTACTTTAAGACTAAGTTGGAGACTGGAAAATGCAAAGTGTGCAAAAGAAAATTTTGCTTATCATAAACAGAAGATATCGTATACATCAAGAGTTACCGTTACCACACTTATAAATACCCTTATAAAAGCAATTCAATCTCATAATGCAAGATGCCGAATCCACTACGAGGGTATTTGACTATATGTATAATCGCTATACAAGTTAAGATGCTTCCATCACTCTCCATATTCCACATACCTTGCCAAGTAAACCAGTTGCTCCAGTTATGAACACACATTTTCCGGAGTAAAAATCAGCAACTGACTCATATTCAATGACTTCGGGGATCATACTAACACCTAGTTCTCTGGAAGTTTCAAGACCGATTTGATTGTTATCTGAAAATAAATGAATTTCAATGTTAATTAATATTAATAGATACGTAAAAAATAGAAGGAAGTTTTGAAGTATTGATCAATCTCCCAGAGAAAAACTGATCTATTTTACGTTAAAAAAAAACATCATTATAAACTATAGCTTGGCATTTCCTTTGTCGGTTCCCTTGTTGAGCTACCATTTGCAACATAGAAATATTGTTCTCGTTAGATTCGGTTGTGAGTATATGTTGTATGCTAATTTCTTTTCTTTTATCTTCGACCTCATGGACACTTGATATGAGAAAGTGTGAAAGTTATTATGTAAACCAATTTATAAATTATCTATATCAATAAATCTGTAGTTATGTTTGTACATGTATTTGATTCCAAATTTCTTGATAAACATCTTATGCAAAGGAAACTGATCACGAATATGACATTTTTTTGTCTGTTCGTAGGTCCGGATTGTCCAAACAGATTTTTATGAAATTTTGTACACAGTAGTATGCTTATATAATTGCTAAATTGATAGGCAATAAGATTTTTTTTATTAATTCTTAACTGGTCTTGATGGAACTTTCGACGCGGGAAGTATAAGGCATTCCATGTTTGATAGACTATAAGATTTGTCAATATTACTTTTGGAAATCGTAAGAAACAATAAATTAAATTAATTTTTTTATAGTTCTAAACTGATTTTGATAAAATTTTGTAAACGGGAATTACATGCCATTTCTCAATTATCTGTATCAAGCTGTATGAATTATCATTAACATGAGTAAAAATAAAACCACGACACGGAAATAATGACTGGGTAATAAACGTGTGGAGCCGCGATACACGTGTGACATAAATTATTGTACACTAAAATCCATTGCATAAGTAATTGTCTTTGATGTTACGTGTTGAATAGCATGAATATATAAAACTTTTGAACAATAACAAGTTGTTCTATAAAAGTGATGTTTATAATAGATATAAAAATAATAATATAAGGTGACAACGTTAACCTTTTGAAGACTTGATACAATGTAATAGAACGTTTAATGGATAATTAAATTGAAAAATAACATTTCAATCTTTACAGCGTGACGCTTAAAATGTTGTAGTCACACTCTCACCTGATCTTAAGTGAAGATGTAAACCAAGATGGTAACACGCTAAACCTAGTGGAAGGACTGGCTCTGAAGTGCAGTTGCTGGAACACATTTATTGGTGCTTGGCAACCGATTTTGAACTGGAGGGTGATAGGTAGCTAGGGGGGCATTAGAAAAAGGCCACGCTATAGGTTCATCACGATGTTTTCCTACAAAGCTGAGGATTCTAACTCAACTCCATCGACGCAATGTCCATACACGCTGCCACTGAGATATCATTGCAATACTACTAAGGTGGCAACAAGCATACATACGATCCGCCTGATGCTAAGTGGCTACCGTCGCCTATGAACGATTATATCACCATAGGTATCAACTAGCGCGATGCCAACCTTTAATCACCCTAACCGAAAGAGCTCTGGAAACCCTACTCACCGCAGGAACACACCACAAGGTTATTTGGCTGCGATCTTCAGTAGGATGGAGTTATTTCACCAGTCGGACTGCCCCAAGTAAGGAGAAATCTCCAAATAAATTTAATTACCTCTCTTAAGTCAGTATAAAAAAAGGTAGTCACACGCGGTTTTTAACCGCAACGTTATGTGACGCCTAGAAATTTTAAATGCATTAATGCGTTTTTAAGAGCGGTATATTTACGTACAATAATTATTTAAAAGCTTGAGGCGTACAACGTCGTTCCATTTAAGCTGAAGGTTCACGCTTTTAAACAAATATTCGGAAGATTAAAAGTTCTACGTTTATGTAAATTTCATTAAGTACGTTACTGCCTGCGCCTGCCTGTAACTATCATCATCATCGTCATCATTTCAAACAAAAGACGTCCACTGCTGGACATAGGCTTTGCCCAAAGATCGCTATAACAACCGGTCCTATGTTGCCCGCATCCAGCGGCTCCTGCAACCTTTACCAGGTTGTCGGTCCACCTTGTGGCGGGTCTGCCCACGCTGCATCTTCCGGTACGTGGCCGGTACTGAAGAACTCTTTGGACTATTCAGCCATGCGTTCTATGAGCTACGTGGCACGCCCACTGCCACTTAGGTCTATGTAGCTGAGTTTGGTTCTCCTGCGGATCTCCTCATTTTTGATTCGATCACGCAGAGAAACTCCGAGCATAGCCCTCTCAATTGCCCTTTGAGTGACCTTGATATTTCTTATGAGGCCCATAGTTAGCGACTACGTCTCAGCACCATATGTAATCACTGGCAGCAAACACTAAGCGAAGACTTTTGTCTTGAGACACTGCGGTATCTTGAATGAAAAGATGCAACTTTATTCATTCATAATTATTGTCTACTATTTAATTTGATAATTTATAAAGATTGAATTAATATATATATATATATATATATATATATATATATATATATATAAGATATTTATTTTTATTTTAAGTGCACGAGCGCGTTCTTTTATCAGTGCCTTTTTACTACTAACTAAAAGTCCTTTCTTCATAAATGTATTTTTTAAATGTCTAGCTGACCGCGCTTCCCTTAACACATTCAATAATTTATAAAATATTCCATAGTACGTTTAATTTCCAAATTTTTTTTTAATGTAAACAAGTCTGTGATGTTATTACTTACTGATGATTGGAGAGTAGAACACTTGTAATCCAAGTAAACACGTGCGGCTTGTTCCGCTCGGCAGCTTATTCTACAAGATGCTACTCAACATCCAAGGTTTTTAAAAGGTTCGCAAATAAATACCGCGACTGAATAGTCGGTGTATGTTATTAAGCCCGGTGGCACTCGCTTAACCTATAGTCTGCCTTTACTCAGCAAATATGCAAAGAAGAATTTACAGTTAATAAGTTAAAGGCAGAGATGATTTTTTTAATTATAATGTACTAGCTGCTGCACGCGACTTCGTTTGCGTGGACTTCAGAATCGGGTATTTACCGCGACAAAAAGTATCCTATGTCTAAATTCGCCTAATAAATCTGTCTGTGTGTCTAATTTCATCCAAATCCATTTAGCTGTATTTTCTTGATTCAGTAACAAACTCACTTTCACATTTATATTCTCAAATTTTTTGATTGTAGCCCTCATTTTTCTTTCTTAAATTTCGAATGTTTATTCTAAGCTTTAATTTCATTTCGTATTAGTTTTATTTTTAACCTATTGCATCAGTGTACATATATTTTTATCAATTATCATATTTCAGTATTACTTATATCTAATTATTTTATATCTGTCCAGTTTTTTATATAACTCATAGAAACTCATATTACATTTAATTTCTTTTTTTTTATAGTAGCTCGGCACATTGACTGTACTGTACCTGATGGTAAGCACACTACAATCCAAACACAACGGCGACCACCAAGAGATCGAAATTGCGGTTAAATGTTTAACGTTTAACGCACATTATTGGTCTCTCCTCTTTGTGTGAACCAGAGCGAGAGAGTAAATGTCGGAGTGTATGTATATTGCACACTGGTAAATAAAATAGAATGTCTTTTAAAATGAAGTTTCACTTCTATCGTGTGCGAACACACACACCTTTTTTTATTAATAAGTTTATGTATTCACAGTGTTTTTAATTATTTACTACAATAATTCTTATAATTAATTATATGGAGCGATGTAAATTTAAGACAGCTGTGTTGTTGGACCGTGTTGACAGTTGCGATTTGATACATTTTGTCATATGTGGTTACACTCAGTAAATAATTAAATGATTATATGTAATTGAAATATTTAATGACTAAGATGAATAACCTGTAATGTGAAAGATCAAAGATCATAAAAATATAATAGGGGCATAAAATAAATCATAAATTAATAAAGAATTTAATAATAATAAATAAATAATCATCGAATCCAACTCTGCTGGGCAGCGTTTCGGAAGCTATGTAACATCTTCTCGTTCAAGATACCGCAATCACTTATACTGCCTAGACGTGGTCGCTAAATATAGACCTCATAAGACACTCAAAGGGCAATGGAGAGGGTTATGCTCGGAGTTTCTCTTCGTAATCGAATCAGAAATGAAGCGATCCACAGGAGAAGCAAAGTTACCGACATAGCTCGAAGAATAGCCAGACTTAAATGGCAGCGAGTGGGCCACGTAATTCGTAGAACGGATGACCGATGGGGCCAAAGAGTTCTCGAGTGGCAGCCACGCACCGGAAGACGCAGCGTGGGCAGACCCACCACAAGGTGGTCCGACAACCTGGTAATGGTAGCGAGAAGCCGCTGGATGCGGGGAGCATAGGACCGGTCGTTGTGTCGATCTTTGGGGGAGGCCTATGCCCAGCAGTGAACGTCTTTTAGCTTAAATGTTGTTGATGATGATGATGATGATAAAATTAATGTTAAAGCGTACAATGTAAACCTAAATTTTATTAAAACTTTTTAAATGGCTAAAAATGGAGTTCGCTGGTTTTACGTATGATTTTAGAGTTGATTCCTCTTTTATTATGTATTTAAGATTATAGGGTGATATACATTAAAGTTTTCACAAAGGATTTCATGATCCAATTGAAATGTGTTAGATCATCGACAATCCTGAAAACGATGTTTGAGATTCTGAGTAGTGTGTTATCACAGAAGCATCTATCGTACTCGATAATTTAGAACCTGGCGGAAGTGTGAATTGTTATAGATGTGAAACTGAAAAAGTATTTTAATGCCAATTAACGTCGTAGTAGAGGGTAGTAGTCGTTTAGTGTGTTGTTCTTGTGCCTCGCTCTAGTATATGAATTGTCATGTTTTTTGATTTCCTTGTCTTGGCGATCGTGCTTGCTAACTATTAGCTTACTAGGTGTGCGAGCCAACTTCCTGTACCTAAACGCCATATTAAATATCATACTTACTATATAATATATGGGAATATTGTGACAATGACCAACATCTTGTAACAGCGCGTTATCTAAAAAAGCCATTATTTAATAAGTCATTAAATATTTAAAAGTTGGACGTAGACATACATTATGTACATTTGCATATTTAATTAATTATTTGATGTTTAAAAATTGGCGGGGCTTGTTCCTAATACGTTATTTGATCATGTTGGGACTATGAGAAAATTCCTCTACCAAAACGTTATTTAAATAAGATATCTACTATTTAATATTTGGTTATTAAAGATAATATAATTATGCATTATTTATAAAATGATATTTGAATAATATTTAACTGATAATTGATATTTTATAAAAATAAGATATGTATTTATTATTTGATCATGTGATTATGACCTACTTTTTCTACTAATACGTTATTCAAATAAAATATCTACTATTTGAATAGGTTTATTGAGGATAATAGTTATATGCATTAGTTATAAATTCACATTTAAATAATAATTAATTGATATTAGTTATTTCATAAAATTGGGTATATTTTGTGTTAAGTTGTCATTTGATCATGTTGGCACTACGGATAATTGTAAAGATAGATATGACGTAATGATAGATTCACTTTTGTATTGAGTTTGCTACTATATACGTACATTGTTCTGAAGTACCTACAAGTTTTCATTGGACACAATCATCTTGCTGAATCTCTGCTCATTTCAGGTGATAGGAAACGACAATTGTGTCCAACTAAATTACAATTACCAGGTATAACATCCACCATAATGGCACGCTTAATTGGTTCGCGTTTCTGGGTCAGCTGGTGTATCCAGTAAGTGGGTTCAAAGAGTGGTAGGGCACAGAGAAATTTCTTTGGAGATTTCTCTCAACTTCGGGCAGCCCGACTGGTGGAATACCTCCACCCTACAGAAGAACGCAGCCAAATGATCTAGTGTTTTATTTCTGCCGTGAGTAGGGTTTCCAGAGCTCCTTGGGGAAGGGTGGGTTCAAAGAGAAGTAGGACACAGAAATTTCTTTGGAGATTTCTCTCTACTTGGGGCAGCTTGACTGGTGGAATACCTCCACCCTACAGAATATCGCAGCCAAATGACTTAGTATTGTTTCCGTTTGTTGTTCTAGTTTCTGCTATGAGTAGGGTTTCAAAGGCTCCTCGGGGTAGGAGGTTCAAGGTCGGCAACGCGCTTGTGATACCTATCGTATTGCAAGCGTTCATAGGCTACGGTAGCCGCTTACCAACAGGCGGGCCGTTTGCCAATTTGAAACCTTTGTAGCTTAAAAAAAATTAAATGCATCATGCACACGGTGACACAGCTGTCGAAGTGACGCTTTTTTGGTTTTATTGTATTTCGAGATCAACCACAGTATGTTCAGTTGCCGTGAGACTTATAGCCGATATGACAGCGATTTGCTTTCATGAGCATATATTATTATACGGACACATTAAATTAGTGTCTTATACCGTTAATAAACTCTAAGTAAACACAATAGACATAATCTTAGCGTTGTTACCTATCTTAGTAAAACATAATAAGGATACTTTTTCAAAATTTACGAGTACTACTGGTTAAAAAAAATATTTTCCTTTAAAGAAAAAAAAGTCATTTTCACTCTCCAACAAGTGTATACTTAAGTGAGATGTTTTTAGTTTCGGATAATATTGGAATCGTATTTTGAGTTAATTTTATTTGATCTTAAACAAATATTCTTTGACTCCTTGAAAGTAGATTGGTATGTACAGCTTCCAGTCGATATTCTTCGGATCGCATGGGAACAGTTGACGATCGTGCTCATCCAATGTATTGTATAACCTACAAGCGTTTTCACACTGCATCAACCACGAATGGGTCGTGAAGTATGACAATACGTCCCTCACATAGTCAGCTTTTCGTTGAATCTTGACATATCTGTAAAAAAAAAGTAATAATGAAATTTTTTAACCTCATAATTTGTTTTTAATTTACCTGAACGAAATTTCATAAAGCGACTTGTGGTAGGAGTTTCTGCATGCCTAGAGCCTCTGCATGCAACTTTTTCTCTCTCTATTATATTATAAGAGTGTGCGAGCATCGTGAGCGGTCGGTTGTATAACCCTTCCGAAGGCGGCCGTCAAACTGCAAAACATTGCACTTCGGACGGAGCCCCTTCAGGTCGTTTTCGCAAATCAGGCGCTTGTTCAGTAATTAAATGGTTTATCAGTTATTTTGTTTATTGCTATTTTTATTTGTATTGTTTTTATTAACCCTGTATTACATTACTATCAAGTTGTTTTTATATTTAAAAAATAATAATAATTGTAATACTTGAAAATTATTAAGATTGCTGTATAACATCTTAGATACCTAAAGCAATTTGACCTGCAAGAGGCTCATTTGACTGAATAACAAAAAAAGATAAGACAATGGAAACCATGAGTAGTAAACACCAAACACGTCATAGTTTTTGTGTCATGACCATTCGCTATTATATATTCAATTACGTAAGAACTTTTGTCGAAATATTGGCGATCTATTGTCAGCTGTCATTCGACATTCATCTCCACTACATTACGGTAAGTATATAAGAATGATTAAATTGGATATTTGAAAAAAAAATTTTTTTTAATGTATTTTAAAGCTTCATCATAATTATGATAATAGTCAATTGGAAAAACTCTTAAAACATTTTTTTTATTAATAATAAACAATTGAAAATTGTAATATTTTAAAAGGAATCACATGACTAGGAACGCGTCACGATTGATCGCCAGGTTTGTGACGTCATAATGTAATAGGAATTTCATCGATTAAGAGTCAAACCACTGTATCAACTGTGTGCTAGAATGAGTAGAAATTAACATTGTGACGTTACACGAGCTCGGATTTATTCGGGAACGATAGGCGCGTTTTCGGTACTAAATTCAAAAATTAATTTTTATTTTGAAACAAATAACTTTTGAAATATTGCGAAAAAAATAATAATAAAATAGTTTGTTATAAAACTTATGTATGACCTTTCCAATTATCACAAAAAATAATAATCAAAAACCCAATTTAGGTATTGGAATCATCCATGAACATTAAAATAATACCACAGGAGCTGACAACTTAACAATTGCTCACTTCTTGAACCACACTGCCTCTCAATATGTTCCATAAATGCTGTTACACTTTTTCTGTGTAGAAGCGACTGTGCATAGATGACGATGCAAGCGACTTCCATTTTAAAATATAATTTCGCTAAGTTTTCTGCCAAATTCCACTACACACCAAATACTCCATATATATTCTCAAGTCTCCAGTTCGTCCATGCCGATGATCAGCGCCGGAAGTCAATAATACTTTTATAAAGATCCAAATTAGACCGTATTCTCTATCATTAAATACTAGCTCAGTCGGCGGCTCCGTCCGCGTGGACTACTAAATAAGGTTTCTTATTTTTTGTGCGGAACCTTAATTATTTTTTTAAAATAATAGTAGCTTAAGTTATACCTTATAACATCAGCTAACTGCCAGTGAAAGTCCCGCCAAAATCGGTTAAACCGTTTCGGAGGTTACCCGAAACAAACAAACGGGCAGACAACAATTTTTAAAATGGGATTTTTGTTATAGGTATCGTATATACTTTAATATAAATTTATGTACTCGTATGTATAGATTGGAAGTCGCTAGTATTTAGTATTTTAAACTGTAATTCATCAACTTATTCACAAACATGTAACCAGTTTTGTATTAAATAAATGTGAAGCTAATCTATACAATATACTTCTATGATTTATTGTCGATTTACAGGTGTCATTTTTAGTATACGAGCTACCGACGCGACGGTACGTTAAAATGTAACTTATTAGTTTTGTTCTTATTTGTATTACCCTTCCTTTTGAACACGCTTATATTAGCTTCACTTGTAACTAACTAACAAATAATGTAATAAAATCTTAGAAGGCAATTTTAACCTACTTCTAATTGCCCGTATCGAAATGAAACTTTGTATGTATGCGTAGTTCGGATGAAACATTATAATTAGGCGTTTTGAAGCTGATCTGATGATGGAGGCAGGAGGTGGATAGTGGAACTCTTCAGTGGTTACTAGTAAACCCCTTGAGTTTAGGCTCATATGATTCGTTTTGACAAGTCAAATAGAATTGGGCTTGGTGACGAGATGTTATTGTAAGACTAAAAAGTTTTATAAATTTTTGTGCGTAATTAAAGCGTATTTTTTGTTTTTTAAACTATTGAAACTATTTATGTATAGAAAAACCGTATTACCACCACAATTTTTCAACAAGGAAAAAAATCGAAATTTCTTATTTACAGCACGAAAGGTGATTTTTGGTTCAAAATCAAATATATTTTATTCAATTTAAGCCCTAAGAAGGCACTTACTATCGGTTATCAAATAAGTCCATTGTAGCACAAGGCATTTCTGAACGTGTCCTAGATAATGTGATATCCCGAGCAGCCAATGAACGACGACCGCGGCCGCTCGTAAATATTTCTTCCGTCTTCCGCTCGGAGGGGTTTTTTAACTCGACAATGAACAAAATTAGCATACGCCAGAGGTCTTGTTACGCATGGTGAAGAGTTGGTATTATTGCGCGAGAGCATAATTTTTACTGGTGCATGGTACAAGAACATGAAACCTGGTACGTGTACCAGGGATTTTGTACTTCTAGAATCCCTGCTGTGATCGGCCGTCCTTGATACAGTGCACACGTTGATTGTTAAAATTTCTCCGATTGCGTCTTTTTTCTTGTTTATATATATCACGATGGTGGCAAACAAGCGTGCGGTCAGCCTGATGGTAAGCGGTCACCGCAGCCTATGGACGCTTACAACACCAGAAGCATCACATGCTCGTTGCCTCAAATATATACGTGTCATAGTATATTATCAATACTTATAATATAATAAAGCCGAAGAGATTTGTTTGTTTGTTTAAACACATTAATCTCTGGAACTAACAGTCGGATTTGAAAATGTATTTAAGTATTTGGTAGCCAGATTCACGATGTAGCATTAGGCTACACCTCTCCGCTAGCCTTAAATATTAATTTTTGTTAAGTAAGTCGGAACAAATAGCGCACCCTAACTGCTTTATCCGCGTGCGCTGGCGTAATGGTTAGTGATACGTAAATACAATGTTCTGCAAAAATATTACTCCTTAGTAAATCTAAAAAAGTCCGCGATACCCTATACCTATGTCTTATATATAAGCCACAATAAGGTATTTCGTGACAAAGATTTATTGATAATTGAAAAGTAATTTATGAGCATAATTATTGTAACTTTATATGCTATAACTTATTAAGCATGGCATATTAATCCTTACGAACGAGAGTTACTTACTTCATCATCAAGATAATTTTATGTAGATGAACTTGGCACTTTATAGCATGTTAATTGGACGAATAGTTTAGGAGATAATGTAAAATTAAAATAATTCAACACTCGGCGGCTCGGATCTATGACTATAGTGGCGCGAACGAGCCGTGTGAGTTGTGTCACATAACCCTGGTCGCCCGATAAAAGTATTGTCTATACTAAAGTATTATAAATCATCATTCAGCGATTTCTTGTAAATTATACGCGGGTGAATCCGCGGGGCACAGCTAGTATGTTTTATATGTGGGTTTGTGATAGAATGGTACATATGTAGATAAAACTAAGTAAATGTCTTTAAGGTATACATTGATATAAATCAAACAACTTCTATCGTTCTGTCGTCTGTGATTTATTATAGGTTAATGCGAAATCTGTTTTTTTTTTCGAACTGACTATACTGTTAGCCATAATGGCCCTGAAGCCTCAAACGGCTTTTACAGCTTCACACGGGCTTGGAGGCGAGCGCTTAAGGTACTCAGCCACGAAAAATGCAAACCTCCTTGGAGTATATTATTAAGAAAAATAATCGGATGGAGGAAGTTAGTACGAGTATAGGCTGTTGCCGATGATTGGATAGTGCAGTGCTGCCGCGTTTTCTGAAGTAATGTATGTCAAGCTAAGTATTCATATGATTCTGTAATGTATTTCTGATGGTTCTTGGATGTAATCTTGTATTACTTGAATGTTAATTATTATTGTAAAGATATTTATTTAAACCAGCAACCTTAGAGTTTCTTGCCAGTTCTTCTCGAAGGGAAAGTGCCTTCCGAACTGATTGTAGAGTAATTTAAATTAATAAATATAAAATATATGATTAATTATGTTGTATTATTTATATACTTCAACTTAAGAACTAACCCATATTTATACAATAAAATTAAAAATCTAACACGTGCTATGGAAGCCGTTTGTTATTAAACCGACGCTGAACCATATAATTATCATCTCGAAGAAAATTTCGTTACCAAAATGAATAGCAGATCGGTTTGTTTTTGTTCATTTTTTAAATTTTAACTTTATTGTAGTGACGCCTTCCTTTTTCTTTATTTAGAAGGCTATTAAAAACGAGCCTTGAAATAGTCGCATATAATGTGTAATCCTACTATGAAATTGAGATGAAATATATGTGGTCAATTTATTCGTCATATTATTAGTCGAATATATTCTAAGCATGGAAATATATGTAATTCTGTATATAGGCGCGCGATTGCTCGCGCAAGTTTAATTCTAGTCGTGGTAAATACGCAATAGGAACTTAAATCTTGAAAAAAAGATCCGCACTAAAATATTTATTCCAATAATTCCATATTATTTACTCGCATTTTTTTAAGAATTATGTACTTTGTCAGACGCCTAATAGTAAAGATAATTATTAATATAGTTTACACATATAAATATAACCTCAGATTTTATACATAACACTGTATAACTGTAGATGAGTGCACAGATGATGGTTCTCCTTCTCTATTTCCCTTTCTCTTTCTCGTCACACACACGCATACACTATGTTAACCGACAGTACGTTATGGTACCAACCTCACGTAAAATAGGTTGGCACCATCTCACAGCCATCTCTACCCCACCGCGCGCGCTCATTGGTCAAATCAAATAGCGCGCGCTCATTGGTCAAATCGAATATCGCGCGCTTCCCTGGTTTCCTGTAACACATTTCCATCCCTTTTCCAAAATCCCTCCTATAAAAAACCCAGCAACCGAGAGGAGAGATGTTACATATCAATAATAGTAAACAAATTGAGACTAACCTGGGGTTCTTTCCTGCAATACGCCGAAGTGAGTCTAAGATATAAGCTATAGTATTCAGAATTATGGTTATCAATATGATTAACCATGCTTTATTAGTTATTAAAAGTGCTCCAGGAAATGGAAAATCATCTGTAAAAGAAATATTTTATTTCATAGTAAAAAAACCATTAAGAACTACTTGTACATAGTTTTCTGCTGTTAAGTATGTGGACTCGAAGTATAGCATTCCGTTCAGAAGAATCGACACACGAGCCCTTCCAACGCGGTCCTTATAATTTATTAATTTCTTCCTAATTGAATTTATATGTATAATTTATAAAATTTATATTTAGAATTTATACATTTATTATAGTATACATTACTGGCTTTGTATAAATCAATGGCGTCGCTTATAAAGACGAAAGGCGATAGTCACTCTAAAACGTGTACAAAAATTACGATTACTTAGTGCGGTTAACCAAAGCTTGTCTTAACACAAATTGTTCCAGTTCCCAATCAAACGTATTAAGGATGGGGCAACAGACCTTTATTATAAATAGATTCTGTTTATTAAATTAATTTCAGGGAGTTTTTGAATGATGATAAAAAGAGATCCTACCGTGATATCTACGATTGACAATATCATAACAAAATTGTAGAGGAACTACATTTTCTAAAACCCATAGTGCTTTCATTGGTTTTGATTAAATAAACTATGCATTTAGGAATAAGATTTTGTCCGCCTACAATTTAATGTACTTGGGTTTATGCTTGAGCATAGCTTAAAAATATGTTTCATCTCTTTGACTAAATTGAATATTATTTTTGCTTTGAAAACTCTTCGTTGAGCAAAGCCTATTGAATTAAGTTTGCTTAATCCTAAAGTGACCAGAAAATTTAGATGTGGTTATTTGTATTTAAACTTACTGAAACCAGTTTTGATGCTCTCTTCGGAATATAGTGTCTTAATTTCTTTTAATGTAATAGGATTTACGGAGCTAGTACATGAATTTAATACTGTCACTCCTTTGGACCTGAAATTAAAAACTAATTTGACATAACTGGGTACGCTGTAAACGATTGCATAATTTAGAGATTTTACACGAGTTTGACGAAATTAGAAACAATAAACTTGCCTACCTAGTTTCTTACTAGAATAGCAATATGAGAAAATGACTAAGCACTTTAGACAGATAGCGTCTCATGCTGTTTAGATGCATGATAGAACGAGATAAACAGCGAATATTTATTAAAGCTTAAGGAATTAAACTAGCATGGTGGTAAGGTTTTCTAATGCCCACCTGACTAACTGCTACCTTAAAGTTTGAAATCTGTTGCCAAGTACTTATTGGTGTATTCCGGCAGCTGTACTTCAGAGTTAACTTTTACATCGTCATTTAATATCAGATTAGATTGTGGTTAAACGGTAAACCTATACACTATTATAAAAAATCTACGAAGTGAAAAGAAAGAAGCAATTATAAAAGGTTTATCAGTCTTGAAGTTAAAGATTCGGAAGTCAGTATATTTTCTCAGTTACAAATGACTAAAGAGACAAGTATTTTAGCGTTTTTTCTTAAAATCTATTGTAAAACTAGCGGAAATGCAATTAATATGTAAGGCGTAATTTACTATTTATAAAAATACATTCATAATGTTAGGATTATTATGATAGATGAGCATTAAATTAGAATAAATTGTACCGACTACACAATCAAGTACGTTATACACCATTACCGTTGAAAAAAGGTATGGTCGTTTAAATTTATAACTTGCCTATGCAATTTGGCAGCCGACACTAAAGTAAGGTTTGAAACGTAATCTGCAGGTATAATATCAAGTATGTTATCGCCCCTGCCTTGCACACCACGGCAAACACCTTTGGCTATTGTACTGAGAATACCAGTGGCTCCGTTCCAGTTGTCTATCCATCCATTTAGAGGTTCTTTTATTGATGATGTTACTGAAAATTATTAAAATCCTTTGCATGATCCAATGCTTAGAATTATAAATGATGTCGTAGTGCTATCCAATGCTGAACATACAAAATTAATAGTTTTTATGAAAGTTTGAACTCATGAATTCGTTGTGGATTGGCATGGTGATTAAAACGTGGTAGTATACAATCACAAAAAAATATATTGATAAGGCCAATGCGAGTTTCATGCCGATGACTCTAGATGACTGGGATGTTGTCTGACCCGGGGGTACTATTTAGAGTTATTTAGGGTACTAAGTTGTGAATTCATTTTAAGGCCGTTTCTTCCTTCGGATAAAGACTTTTGCCTTACAAGCGATTACAATACTCGCAACATTCTGCGTAATTCTTCTTCCTCTTACGTTCTTGCATGAGTCACATTTAAGAATACCCAGAACAGACTGTCAATTTGTAAGCAAAACTAGATGCTCAGGCTGCGGGGGACGTACTCAAATATCATTACTTGCGGAGGCTCTTTTCACGTATTATATAGCTCAAGAATCATCAAGACATCAATTTGAGACAGTCAATTTTTAAGTTTATGTATGCTCGAAGATATTGAAATAATTCATAGCACTTGAGGAAGAATCCACTTACAGAAAGAACCACTAACAATAACTATAAATCACCGTCAATACGTAATCAATAGAATTTACTAATAGAAAAATTTTAGTTTTAAATTATTGTCTCTCTCGAAGATCAATAGTATTTGTTGGAGTAAAATGAAAGATAATTTGGGAAGTTAAGCGAATTTTAATGAGGGTATAAAAATGTACTGGTTTACTTTAGGTTTCTATTGGCTTGTTTTATAATTTATAAGCTAACCCTACAGGAACACTTGAATATATTAAAGTTACTTTTCCCTCTGTTTTTGGTAACATTATCATAATTTCAGCTGAAACACGTCCACCGCTGGACATAGGCCTACCTCAAAGATCGCCACAACAATCTGTGCTGCCCGCATCCAGCGGCTTCCCGCAACTTTTACAAGGTCGTCGGGGACTACCTTTTGGCCGGTTTACCCACGCTGCGTCTTCCGGTACGTGGCCGCCACGCGAGAACTCTTTGGCCCCATCGGCCATCCGTCCAATGTACCTCGCCCAATGCCACTCAAGTGTAGCTATTCTTGATCTCCTCATTTCTGATTCGATCACGCAGAGAAACTCCGAGCATAGCTTTCTCCATTGCCCTTTGAGTGAACTTGAACATCAATCTGTATTAACTTCTACTGGATTTAGATAAGTTGATATAATAATTAGGATACCTGTTGAAGGTCTGATGATAACAGCTGGGAAATTTACGTGTGCCTCGGCAATCAGGCTTTCTGCTAACGCCTTTGTGAACGTGTATGTATTCGGGCGACCATCTGAAACATAGTTATATATTGTGGTCAGGATTATGATTGTGATCAAAACATTCGAGTGTTGTTTATTAACGATTATATAGGTATATGATACTCAGCATTATAGTAAGGCATCTAGACTAAGCCTATAATAGTTTCTGCAGATGTGTTTGAGGTCCAAAACACTAGCCAGATTTAAAGTGATACGTTCTTTTGCCTTGTCATCATATAATAATGTAGTATTGAGTTACTAACACAATGAAAGGTCCTTGGAAGACAATAATTATAAACATCAATCCATTTAGTACACGGATACGTATGTTAGTCTGGTTGGTTTGAAAAAGGGCATCCCAATGTGAACCACTTTCGATTATTTTACGTTGTCATATCGAAAAACTTCGTGTTTTCAATATATTGATAAAATGATTAATAATACTGCCATTACTAAGAGCTTAGAACTGTTTCAGTTACGAAGGGCCATTGGCTCACTGAGCGTATTTCATCGTTTGTACTATGGCGAGTGATCTGACGAGTTGCTTATCCTTATCTCGTCATATCCGGTTGGCTGGTATTTGAAGTAGTGATGGGCGATCATGAATGACTTAAATAATCGAGACATTTACTAATCACTAATATTGTAAACTATTAAATTACCTAATTACTAATTTTCGTAATCGAATAAATTTACTAGTTAGTATTACTAATCCTAGGTCTAAAACTGCAAGTTACCATTTGTTCATTTTATGTTCGCTTCTTACCAAAGCAAGTTATAAAAGATTGTTTAGTTTTAATATTAGCTTAATACCAATCAATCTTTTATAATTTTCCTTAAAGTTAATACTATTAATACAAAAGATAAACCAAAACAAATAATATTGTTGTTGAATGTTAATTATAATATTAATATGTATTCATTTGTTTTTTAATTTTATTGAATCATAAACCACTATTTACTATCTTATAGAGTTAATTTAAGTGTAATTTTATAAACAGTAATAATTTTAAATATCTACTTAAACATGTAATAATACATTAACAACTCTATTAATAAGGAGCGTACGTCATACAGTGACTTTGCCCCAATCGCGATCGACCATTGCACCGCGCGTGGCACTAACTGAACTACCAAAACAAAGTCTGAAGTTAATTACTGTCTCACTGACTCTGCGACGCGAATGATTGCATTTGTATATCTCATAATCGCCCACCACTAATTTGAAGCAACAGCTTGACAGTAGCATCCATTTAGGCAAGAAAGAATAAAGAAGTTCTAAAATTCTTATGTTTGCCGTATCGGCTCCGACCGTCGTGTTTTTTCCCTGCTACGATAACGGGTCTTTAAACCGAGGCGGAAAGATACATTTCTGCAGGTCATCAGGTAACGATTGCCGGTGAAATTTGAAACTAACAGTGACCATCGTTTTGGGACTGTAGCGCACTTTCCACCAGGTACTGCACAGTTATTTTGCCGAGCCTCTATAAAAATATATAACTATAAATCTTTTACTTCGATGTTATCAGTGCAAATATAACCGGTTTTATTACTTAGAATGCTAGCAGTTATTTTCTCATCGTCGCCATGCTCTTGAACAAATTTGTAGACTTCACTCAGCTGCTTTGGAGGTGGGTAGATGATCTCGTCAATCACCTTTTGGTCCGTATTAGAATAAGCGGTGGACACGTGTATGAAAATCTAAAAAATAAATTTTCAGTAAAAATTACATCCATACGAAAATTAGTTGGTTGTTGAATATTATAGAAATTAAGAGATTTTCGATCAATAGATGAATTAAATCATCTCTTTAAAAAATCAGTGCGAATAAGGTTTTAGTTTCACAACGTCATATTAAAAAGCCTATAAATTTAGAATTAAAAAAAAAAAAAAAACGTCATATTAGTTTGTTTCAATTGCCTCAGTTAGATATTGGATTATTGGATCAAACCAATGGCAAAACTTTGTCATAACAACTTGAATGAATGCGGTAACCTTGCAAGCTTGAAATGCGAGCTGTTATAAAGCATTATTTAAAAAAATATTATGAACATACTTCAATCTTTTTCATACGTTTACATAAGCTGAGGATCTTCCGAGTACCTTCCAAATTCACATTAAGAGCTATTGTCAGAGGCTCGTTAAATTTAACAGTTGCAGCCGAGTGAAAAACCACTGAAACCTGATAATCATAATATTAAAGGATTGCAAATAGTGAAAATTCCTACTGATGTAAGTATTTAGGGAGAAAATTATTTGATACCCACTTCGTTTAATAATATTTTCTCGTCGTTTATATGTATTCCAAGATCGGGTGATGTAATATCACCGGCTATCGGAATTATTTTTCGAAGATCCTCCGGTCTCTCATTTTTTATTCTAGTGAAGACCTGCAATTGTTATAAATGTAGTGATCGATCGTTCAATGTTTAGACAAAGTGGAATATATATATATATATATATATATATATGTATATTATATGTTCAAAAGTTCTGAACCAATGTTAACAATAATTAAAATTAAAACCTAATCTGTAGAAGAACCTATTACCGATGTAGTAGGAGCTCTCGGCGTAATTAATATGTATACTCATACGAAATTAAAGCTTTCTAGTACTATGAGTCTCTGAGCTACGCTGCGGGCATACCGAAACTAAACGGGTTTCTTTTGACTTTAGAATCCTAAAATTAGGAACTTCGCAGACATCAACATTCGAAGCAATGATGGCTCAGTGGTAGCGTGTACGACTTCGCGTCGATTGACGTGAGTTCGAATCCCTGCAATGAGCCTGAGCCTGGTGAAGGAAAACATCGTGAGGAAACCATAACATGGTGGTAGAGCTTTTTCTAATGCCCGCCTGGCTAGCTACCACCCTCAAGTTGAAAATCTGTCGCCAATCACCAATAGGTGTAGTCCAGCAGGTGCACTTGAGTGTCTTTTTTCTTCTTCTTCACAACCTAATCTTTCACTAGGTTTAGCGTGTTATCATCTTGGGCCACATCGTCACTTAACATCAGGTGAGATTGTGGCCAAAAAACGCCAAAAAGTATAACGATAAAAAAAAATATAATAGTAAAACTATTCCTTAGATTGTTTACGTATTATAATTTATTATTATTTTTAAAGAACTTTTCGAAAAACATGTCTAAATTTTTCTAAACATTTTCCATCTAGCTCAAAATCGAAAATTATAAAGCTAAAAACACGTGCAAGTTGTAAAAATAGCTATTATTATAAAGGTTGAAGTGTGCCAAGTTTCAAATATTATGGACAGTTACTTTAGCCGATATTAAATAATAAAATATTCAATGACAAAAACCGCACGTTATTCAAATAGGAGACATAAATTGCTAAGAAGTAAGGTTAATTTTAGAAATTTAAAAATTCTGAGAATATATTTATTTTCAGTCGTATGAGCCATTCAGAGCATAAATATTTCTAAGTTATTCGAAATAAGAACCGCCCTACAATAGGTATACTCTATTTTTAGTAGATAGTCAGCCACGTTCGAGCAACATGCTGATAGGCATCTTCTAATCTTAGTTCTTTTCTAGACCTTAACATTATCATTGACCAAAACGAGGTATAATAATTAGCATATTTAATTCAGCCCATAGTCTCAGATGGTTAATTATAAATTACATATCTAAATCACATAATATTAATTTTATTAAATATGGTCCCTAACACATTAATTGCGGAAAATATAATGTAAATACTCCTATTATATACATCAAAGATATATATTTATCACATGAATTGATCTGAAATTTAAAGAAAATATCATACCGGGTTATTTTTTAGTTTTTCGATCCTTTCCGAGACATTTTCATTCACTTTCTCTCGTATCAAAATGTAAATATTTTGTATATCCGGACAGCTGTATAAGAGTTTTTCAATAAGCACCTGAAAGCAATTCAAAATTTACCTTATCTGTATACTACTATCATAAACCAGAAAAGTTTGTAGGAGCTAGGAGGTAATTATTTCTGGAGGTACAGATGCGATTATAAAAAATTTTTGCTAATAGAAGCTACATTATACTTAAATGCTATAGTTTTTTTGTTACTAAATTTTATATTACAGCTAGCAACCCACCCCGACTTCGCACGGGTAGCACAGTAATACATATAACATTGGTTTACACGGCACACGCCACTAAAGATCCCAGTCGGTTGATTTTTTTAAAGCTTTTGGTGAAGGTTGAGTAGAAAGGGATAGACGGATACTAGGAATAAGGATGGAAGATGTATCATTGTGCATATTTTTAGCCTCAACAATAACACTGGGAGAGTTTTTGGCGGTAACTTAAAGTATCATGTGGTGGTTTTTGTTTTAATTCATAAACTTATGTCATTTGGCCCTATATTATGTAATTTTGGCGGCATTTTACGTGATGTAGTGTGGCTGTTGTACACAAGTGAAGTGGATTACAAGAAATAACTGGGAACATGCATTTTAAGGTGCTACAAAGGCTCCCTGGAAAGTTTTAACAAGGGTGCCGCCATCTTGTTGGAGCGATGTTTAAAGATTACAGAATATTTCCCTCGCTTTGTTGACAAAATCTAAAATACTTGACACTGGCCTAATGCACGAATAGTGCCGAGCCATAATTAATAAGAATATTAATACTAACTGATGACAGCCAGAGGTTCGTTCCATTTATAATACTTATGTAAGGAAAATATATTACCAATCCAAAATACTAAGATAATTGTTAGTTTTAATGAAATATTGGTTATAAATAATGTTAGATATGATGATGTCCTGACTACTACGAATATAATTCATGGAGTAGTAATATAATTCACACACTAAAAATATAATTCACGCATTACTAACAAATGACTAGACGATGTGAATGATTCGCCGATCCAAGTGAGAATGCACCCGCTCCTTTCTTTTATCGTTCTGACTACTCTGTTCATTCTAACTACACTGTTAGCCGTTAAGGCCCTGAAGTCTCAGACGGCTTTTACAGTTTCACCGGGCTTTGATGCCGCGCTTCTTGTTTGACTTCTCGCCTACTGGTCGAACTGAGTGGAAGGGTACATAAAGTGTAGTAGTAGGGTAGTTATGTATATAACCCATTCGGCTATTCCTGACGACGGTAGCGATTAATATCTAACAATAATATATAATTAATATGTATTTAATTTCTTAATATTCGATTATTTGTTGAAACAATTTAAATTTATAAATTTTGTCTGCGATCGCACTAAACCTGCATTTATATGTAGGCCAAATCTTATAATTTAAAAAATAATTGGGTAATTATTAATGTTTTTTACCTCTCTTCTGGTGTTCAACTGTTTATACCTTAATCCTGCAAATACAAAAGAAATACCTTCCCAAGGAATCCTGTAGCGCCGGTCACGAACACGGATTTCCCGGCGTAGAAATCCGGTACTGGAACATACGCTTGGTCGTTGATCTCAATCGATTTCATTGTTCTGAGAAATTATTAAAATATATATAATGATATGATATTTCAAAAACTTTCTCTGTAAAGTTATCAGTTATCAAGTATTGGGTACAATCATATATATTGGTTTTTTTATCAAAATGGTTTTTTTACTGGCATCGCCTTATCTTCGTTAATTATTCATCAAAACTAGTGGCTCAAACAACATTTTAAGGCTTGTTTCCTGCTATTAACAAAACAGATTTTTTATTTAAATTCATGCTTTCGTAATTCGTAGTGCCATGATTCATTGATGTAAATGAAAATATATTCAAGGAGAAATCTATTAACCAGTTTAACCAACACGACAGATATTATTTAGGTTGTGTACATAATAAGTACTCGCACTGGCCATTTAGTTTTCCTATATTATGACCATGTCCACATTGTAGACAAGGAAATACTAGCAAGAAAGAAAACGAAATATTTTTGGTAAATCTGTATATGAGTGTCGGATTAGGTTTTATTTATATGACTTGATTTTTTCCTCTCAATAAAAGGAATTGCCCGATTGTTTAATTTTCCTAAAAGTATTTAATTTATTTTTAATAGAATTATGATACTAGTAGTAGACTTAATTACTGTAAGTAATGACGCACGCGTTCCCGCGACCTGACCTTAGTTTCATAGTATGTATTTGTAATTAGTTTTTGATGCAAATTCTAGTAGAATTCAAGGTCTAATAAAAAATAGAATAATAATAATTTTTATAATCTGAACGTGGAACGATTTCATATTTCAAATAATTTTATATTTATGTACATGTTTAGAGCCTGGGAGGATTCATAGGATAAAATCGGTGTTTTTTGTTATCTATTATAGGCGTTCGACTGCGTTGAACACAGTACGTTTATACTTAAACTGTAACATTATGGTCCTTCTGGAACTTTCTCGACTGTCTTGTTTCTTATTTAATAATATCGCTATCAAAAAGTAAGTGTAAAAATGCCAACCTCATCGGGATCATTCGCTGAAATCGGTGTTCAACAGGGCTCGTTTTTGGGACAGTTTTTGTTTCTGGTATATACGAGTATAAATGATCTATCGCCAAAGGCAAATCACGGTGCTAACATGATTCGTTTTAAAAATGTCACTTCACTTATATTTAAAGCGAAAAGAATAAATTCAGAGAATAAGCAATTAAATAATACTTTTGTTCAAATTTCTGAATTTAATAAGGTTGACTTTAAAAATATACTCCTAAATGAAAACAAAACAAAATGCAACAAATTTTCCTTGATCAATGTTCAACGTGTTGATAGTATTATCAAGCTTAGTTGAATATACTGTATCTTTGGATATCACACTTGATGCAAAATTACAATGGGTTCGATACATGAAAATATTGGCAAGAAGATTATTCACCGTTCGTAAAAGCTGTATTTACAGTTCGTAAGATTCACCAGAAAACACATATTGTTCCTGATAGTTTTTCTACTTTGCTTATTTCCATAACTTTATGTGGTACAATTTTTACTATGGGGGTCAGTAATTGAGGTAGATACCATATAAAAAAAAACGAGAAACTCGAAAAATTCACAACCTCGTGAATTACTAAAGAAAAATATTATTATCTTAACATTAAAGTATTTTTCTAATGTATGTTTGTAAAATAAAGATTTAATTCTAGTTATAACTGACAGCATAGTTTTAATTCTAGAAAAAAACACAAGTTAGTCATCACAATTAATAGTGTTGTTTTAAAATAAGGATGCCATAATAAAATAGCTGATCTACCAGACAATACATTCAAGGTCCATAACAAACCGGTTTTACTAACAAAAAGTTATTAAGCGGAGGATTATTACTTCCACAGTAAAAAAAAAACTCTTGATAAATCTTAGCGAGTTTCTAGTTGGCCCTTTTCTATATGTGGGGCGTTTTCCGTACCGGTGGTATTGTTTTTACTTTCTTATGTGTCTGCTAAAAGCTTAAATTATTACTGAATTTGTTGTTGTACACTGAGAAGTGGTGTGGTAGACTAATGGTATGCGTATGGTGATAAAGCCATCACAATAACCTTATCTTGGTTATTTACGTTTCGGGATCTGCCAGTGTGCATTCAGCTCCTGAAAGGTTTGCAGTCCGGTGACTGACGGTGGATTCCCGATCTCTAGGTGATCGTCATTATCTTGGATTGTGCTGTGCTCACCACTAGGCACAATATAGTCACGTCAATGTTTATAGTATTTTTATCGGCACATAATATTTGCTTCCGTAATAGAATTTTTAAACACGCCATACAGGGTCACACAAACGTGAAAACCTGTATTTAGAGTCTTCATTAGACTTGCTATATCTATTTTAAAATCAACACTTCTGACTATTAATAACGTAGTATTAAATAATTCCACGCGGACACAGTCGCTAGTGAACACTATTATTTTATATTTGTTATGTATGACAAGTGATATAATATATAACACGAAAGGGTATTATTTCTAAATAATCCGAAATAAATTTTATCTTTCTTACCTTTAGATACTTATAAACTTTATTCTATTGTAAATAAGTTATTTACTACGCTAACTATAGCTACTACAGCAAATGGTTTCGTAAGTTTAACTAATTTAGCAGAAATTTATACATACACATTTTAAATATTTCTAGCATACATTGTGCGTTATATGGTTTTACTTGCATGTAAAATAAATATTATACCATGTGGGACAAAAGTAGTGTCATAATGTGACTTAGCTGCCACTTAGTTGGAAATGAAAAAACATTAGGCTCTGCTTTTAAGAAAAGTTTATTAGAGTTTTAAAATAGATTAAATTAAGTTGAAAAACCCGGTAGTGCTCTTCTACAAGTTACGGAAAGACCTGTCACTTTCGAGTGTGGTTAGCGACATGCTTAACAGTGAGGGGTCGTGGAGAGCTATAGTCTTCTTCTGCGAGCACGTGTTGTTGTAGAAGGATACTGCGGGGAGGGCGATTCGCTCGCATTCTTCATCCACCCTAGTTGAACCAGGGAATACGAGTCGGAGAGTCCGTCTGGGATATAGTTAAGGTTGAACCGAAGAATCTCCTTTTAGCACCGAGGCCCGGCATTTAGCTGGGCCGGCTGTCGGAGAGACACGGTGCATGTTCAGGCGATCCCATGTCGTCCCATTACGGCGGCGGATACTACATCGTGCAGTTTTAGTGAATAAGAGCTCTCCCGAGTGAGTGTATATTCATGCCGGGTTTTTCTACGTTAAAAAAAGGAGTTTTTGCTGAGGGACCAAATTCATAACCAAAGTATTTTTTAGAAAACAAATGTAACTAACATAGCTCAAAAAGTAAGCAAGCTATAGTGGCAGTGGGCTGGTCATATCTTTAGAAATGATCTAAAGAAATCTTGAGATGAAAGTGATGTTGAAATGTATGAAGCCGGTGTATTTAATTCAAACTCAGATGATGCAGAATTTAAAGATCGCAAAGTTTACACTCGAATAAACTATGAGAGCGAATTGTCAGAATCTGAATTTGTTTATAGATTCAGTTTAAATAAAACGACTGTGAATGATTTGTTAACGACAATAACGCCAGCGCTCAGATTAACTTCTTCCCGGTTAGTAGATACCTATCATAAAATTAAACTTATAAGGATATTAGTATAAAGGTATTTAGTACCTATCTAGTTTCCGAAACAGTTTTGCTGAAGTTTCAATACTAAGGTACATAAATATACAGTGATTAATGAGATTTCCAATTTTAGGAATAACGGCATTTCACCGTTGGACCAATTACTGTTGACTTTAAGCTTTTACGCATTTGCCACAATACTTTTATCTGTAGCAGACTTTGTTGGTGTATCAAAGGCATCAGCGAGCAGAATTGTGTCTGATGTATCTCCTGCTATAGCTGGATTGTATCCTCAATACGTAAAGATATTGGACAATACACATAATGCCTTTCATATCATAGCAGGTTTCTCAAGGATTCTTGGTGCAATTGATTGTACACATATTCCCACTGGTGAGTTACTACCCACTCTATTACCTGTGCTGATTCAGTGAAAGGTGTTTCACATTAATTATGAACAATATGGATATTGTTTAGATATAAAAATATACTATAAACGTACTTACCTAAAACATATCAAATAATTTTGTCAGTAAAATATAGTATTATACAGGTAAGTATCCAATGTTAATTATTAGAAAAAGAATTCAGAAATAGAAAAGGTATATTTTCAATTAACGTTCAAGGAGTTTGCAATACAGACTTGGTATTTATGAATGTTGTTGCTCGCTGGCCTGGGTCTACTCATGTTTAAACTATATATAAAAATTCTGTACTTAAAAGTAAGTATTTATTAAGTAGCAAAAATAATAATAAAAAGTTGGTACATAGTTTTATGTAGAATGGCTTTATTAATATCATAATTCACCAAAACGAGACATAATTATAAATATTCCGAAAGAAATGTTGGAATAATATGGTAAAAATTAAAAAAAAAATGATCGTGAGGGTATTTAAACGGAGCAGTGTGTACGGCAAACACATTCTATATTGTAGCGGATTCATTTGACCAAAAGTACTAGTAACATAGAACTTGAAAGTAATAGGATAACATAATATAAACATGTTATGATGAGGGATGAAAGACATAACACGAAGACGGTTAAGTATGAAAATAAATGGATATAGAGGACGGATTGAGGATTTTCGATAAAAAAACCGAATTGACCAACCAAATGTCTGTTGGCCAGGAAACCTGACAGCTTCGCCTGACAACGGTTTGAGGAACACTAAAGAAGGTATAAATGCATTAGTACTGAAATAACATGTGGTAAAGGAGAGGAAGGAGGAGAATATATTATGCCGATACGACCTAGCTTGGGAAAAGTGCAATAAGACGAAGATAATAATATGAACAAAACGTCACGAATGTAGGTTGTAAAGGAGGTTGATGTTTCTGATTGGCTGGGCAGCGTGTATTGTTGCCTATGTGAGTGAGCGAGACAGAGTACTAAACAGTACAAAAGCAACAGACAGCAGAATTACGTGATATACTTTATTATTTGTTTTATTTTATTTTTTTAAATAAATAAGAACTGTTGTATTGTTTTGTATGTTTAGAAATGACCGAATAATAATAATATACTACTATATTGAAATTCAATTATATTAATTATTCATTAAATTTTACACAAATTTTAAAAAACTTTACATTTGTCGAGTATCCCGTGACGTCAACGGATTGTATTTAAATTATTGATCGTGTTTGAACTTTCGCCTTTTGTTAAAATATTCTTACTATGGTATTACAATTGCTCTAATATGAGAGTTATGAGCCGCGACACTTCTAGCCAACTTGCTTTATGCCGCAAGTATCAGTGACTAGTGATTTTAAAGCTATAAAATACGACTAGTAAGATTTGTAATTCGCGTACCGTACAGGGTGCAGGGTCGGAGAAAAATATAATCAGTAGTCAGCTCGGTGCGATCACGCTTCGCTTACCCGATCTTCGAATCTTACCTGGACAATCTGGAAATAATTTTTATTTCTTCTCTTAAATTTATACAAATGTCTCGAATGTGAGCTTATCCTTAAAGCAGGACGATTTTGTTATGCAGTGAAAAATTCTTTACAATTCAAATAGAATAGTTATCACAATTACGAAAAAAATAATTGTAGGTTAAATAAACTTAAAAACCCGCTTTTATCTCACGCAAAAAATAATTGACTTGAATTAGTTATGATATAAGTACCTATGTATTTTACCACTGTCAACATTTTAACTTAATTGTAGAGAAAATGTAAACAATTTTTTTATAGATAAGGTGATAGATGCCTTTGTTACATATTAGTAAGCTTGTCTCTTCTTTTATATCCAATGGTTTTTTACTGATTCTTTAATTAGTTTAAACCAAACGCTCCACGCTTTTTAATGTAATCATTGGATATACTCATCTGTGTCATTCAGAAGGTCAAGGTGTCATATGCCCTACCCACCCATTCCGACAGATGAGGCCTGATAGCCTCCACCGTCACGATATCTGAAACAGGACGATCGAGCCTATGTCTCCACTCAGCCATGACGTGGATCTCATGGAGTTCCGACCTCTTCGCCTCGATTTCACGAGGCGCCAGTCGAAGCCCTGCATTCAGACTCTCCCCGCGCCACTTGTAAAGTGACGCGAGGTCTCTCGCCTCTAGATCCCATGGCGCGGAACCTACCAACAAGGACGCCACCTCGAAAGAAATTGTGCGGAACCCGCGGGCTGCCCTGACGGCCATTGTCCTCTGCGGAGACTGCAGAGCGGCGATATTCGGGGTCGACAGGTCTGCAGCCCAACTTATATCATAACTAATAAATTATTTTCTAATTTTTTGGATGAGATAAAAGGGTGTTTTTTTTTGTTTAAACAACATATTTTAATTTTTTTACTTTTTAGTCTTATAATGACATATCGTTACCAAGCACAATCTATTGAGGAAACTTGAGGGATTTGCAGTAGTCACTAAAGAGTTCCACTATCCACCTCCTGGCTCCACCACCACACTGTGGTTAGCAAGCTCTATCTATTGAACTCGACAAAACAAATCATATGAGCCCAAACTCGAAGGGCTTGCTAGTAGCCACTAAAGAGTTCCCCTATTCACCTCCTAGCTCTTTCATTAGATCAGATTCAAGATACTAAATTATAGTGTAGTCATCTGAACTACATATACATGCAAAGTTTTATTTTGATACGACATTTAGAAGTAGATTAAAATTGACTTCTAAGATTTTATTACATTGTTTTTTTTGTTGGTGAACGGCAATCTGACTACACTGCACCTGCTGATGAGCACAGTGCTATCCAATAACTTCGGCGACTACCGAGGGATTTACAATTTACATCGACACTAGTCGCTGTCATGTCGGCCTGCTCAAATGTCTCTTCACGTTATATTTGAAGGAATCCATGTTTTAGGAAGGAGGGTAAGCACTGGCCGAGAGACTATTCGACAGCCTCACAGTACGGCAAAGATACGATGTAGCAAATTTCTTTGTTCTGAAAGGGAGAAGAGGGAATTAGGATAAACAGCTCTTCAGAACACTCGCCATAATACAGACGGTAGAACACGCTCAGCGAGGCAATGTCCCTGTGCAGCTGAAGCGGCTCGATGAACTTAGTAACGTCTGCATCATTTACAATGCGGACAACCCGTCTCTGCCACCTGTCCAGGGCTTCGAGGTATTTAGGGGATCAGTCCCAAAGGTGCGAACAGTATTCCATACAAGGCCGAACTTGTGCCTTGTAAAGCATATACAGCAGTTCGAACGTGAAAAACAGTCGCACCCTGTGCGTCTGTCTGAGTCTGAGTGTCCAAGATGTGGCGGAGATGACACCCCCGATGTAATTCCTGGAGTTAAGGTCGCTGCGAATATCTATACCTAGGATACTGAGGCTGTCACGCTTTGCTAACGAGACGTTCTGAAGAGTGGGGAGAGGAGAAAACAGGGTTGTTAGTTACAAGTGAAGCTATAACAGCGTGTTAAAATTAAAAACGAATCTTTTAAAAGAAGACACGCGAAGCGACCGATTTCATGCGTTTACATATTCGCTCATAGCGAATTTCGCGCGTCTTGTAGCGCTGCTTTGTGGCTTCGTGTCTCATCTTGTGGTCTTCGTGTGAGCCTAGAAAAAGGATTGAATCTTAAGTGCAAGAAAAACATAGCATTTGGTAGAAATGTATGGAAAAATATATAAAAAAGACATAAGTAAAAAATAAGTGTACGAACAAACTGTACAATAAACTGTAGTATATTATAATATTATGAAAAGTATAATTCTCTTATTAAACATTATACATAAATTAACGTTAATTATCTTTATTTAATACTGCCAAATTCCGAACTCTGCAACTGTGAGGTAATACAGTCATTGTTCAGTTATAAAATAGTATTTATTCAATACATTGAGACTGTATCAATTCAGAAATCGAAACGATAGCCTGTAATATTTTAGTTAGCACCATGTCGTGATGACAAAAGTGACATTATAAATTTAATATTCCGCCCACCAAGAACGTTATTAACATTCTTTGCCTTACCGCCCACCTAATGATTTTAGTCTATTTGTATCTTTGCAAGCAGTTCACCAAAAAATCATTTGCCCAATGACGCCAAAAATGTCACACCATTATCTGGGTCAGTTGCTATCGTCTTAGAGAACTAATGTTACTCTGTTAACAGTTCCAATTAGGTACGATCACTACAGGTTCACCGACAAGAAAATGACCTGGAGTTAAACGGTGCACGGTCCTTTGTCATCAAGGAACGGGCTCAAAGGCTGCAACTTCTTCTTACTTTCCATTAGTTCTGTGATTTGACACTGTTTGATGCAAACATCTAAAGATTCTCACAGTTCATTGCTGGTAAGAAAAGTTTCAATCTTATGACACTTTTCTTCCTTAGAAGTCAATACAACACGAACGAGCCTTTGTAATGAACAAAATCTCGTCTATAGGGGAAGATCAGAGTCCATTTTAGTTTCAACATGAGATTTCATCTTCCACTTCTCCAAGGCTATAGAAATGGATTTAGGTCTTGCATAACTTATATTAATATTCTTTAGCCACGATGGACCCTGATGCCACAAGCAATTTTCAGCAAGTTCCAAAGGCGTACAGCCTCTAGATGCAATATCTGCAGTATTTTGGCTATATGCTCACTGCGTGTTGTCCATACTCATTAAAGTTTCTGAGGTTCTATTGGCTACAAATAATGTCCAACGGCTGGGGTGATTACCAAGTCACGCTAGGATCACAATCTGTCCAACCATGAAAGTTCTTGTGTTCAATTTCTAAAATAGTTACTACATCAATTATTATTAACTTAGCTAACAGAACTGCTCCCATTAGTTAAAGGCGAGGAATGGAGACCTGCATAGTTGGAGCTACCTTGGTCTTTACCGTAATCAGATTGACATGTACATTAACTACTGCGGTGTATGCAGTTTTAGATGCATCACAGAAATCTTCAATCATCCATGAAAATGGCATCAACTCAACCTTGAAGCCATCTTAAAATACTAAGTTCACGAATATGAATTAATTCATCTTGGTACGAAAGCTATTCCTTAAGTAGTTCGTTTGGCAGTTCATCATCCGAGTCTATTCCAGCCAACAACAATGTTCCAATATCATCACTTTCGCTACGATGACACAAGGTGAAACCCATCCTTAACGGTCGAATAAACGTGAGATGCTTGATAAAACATTCCTCTTTGTTATAAGATTATGCAGAACAGGAAGTTAAACAGTGTAATGAAAGTAATTAGATTCCTTGTTCCAAGACATTCCCAAAACCTTCACTAACTCATCCATCTTTATATCAATCTTCCCTTACTTATCTACTCGTTGATCCATTACTACTTCAGCTAAATTCTTGTCATTCGTTATCTATTTTTGTAACTGAAAACATCCCCTGCACAGTAGCTTTTTCATCTCTTCATAAATCCTCTTTCCTTCATTCACTGACTAAAAACCGGTTAGTAGATCAACCCCATTCAAGTTTGTTTTGACCTTTTCAGCCACATCGAGATATTCTTGGCCTTTGTCTATCGCAAGTTGCTGTAGAGCCTTCACTGTCAGGTGAGGAGCTACTGCTGTACCAAATGTTATTCTGACTAACCGAGAATCTTGTATTTCAGATTTCGGATCATCTCTCCACATCAGCCTTTGGAAGTCTGAATTTGATGTTACATCTTAATAATATCTGCGCTAAGACATATCGGATTCATGCGCCATCGTACGGTGATATAATGGCGTAGGTCTTGCTGGAGTGTAGGACCCACCATGAGTGTATCATTGAGAGATATTCTGTTGGTGCCGTTGCATGAAGCGTCGAACGCCACCCTGTTAGTGTTTCTTTGTAAACGCAATGCTATATTATTATAATTTAAGTTCACATGGTAGGTAGGTAGCTTTTATGATTTTATGTTTTGACAGCTCTCTCTCTCGAATTGATGTATTGTGTTAATACTTATGCCTTGATTGTGGAAATACAGAAATCTATTGTAATCATTCTTGTCTTTTACAATTTCAACCAAAACTCTAAGAGGTTATGGGCCCAGACACCTCAGCAATAGAAATTAATATTATATTTTTGCTTTATACTGCACAAGAACTTAACCTGTAAGTGAGCACGCTACTACCACAACAGCTGAATATGGCTTCTGGATCTCCTATGACCATGGAAAAGCTGAAAGGCATTGAAAATTATCATTCGTGGAAATTTTTGATGAAAATGTTGTTAATTCATGAAGATTTATGGAACTACCTGAAACTTGAGGACTAGCGTGTCGAAGACGAAAAAAAGGGTCAGAAAGCACTTGTTCGAATAGCATTTTTGGTGCAGTCGTCAGCGTTTTCCCACATATGGAACGCCACTACGGGGCATGAGGCATGCAAATGTCTTCAAAAGGCTTACGATGATAAGGGTCTTCCATCGGGGGTCAAATCCTGTTCAGCATTAAATTAAGCAAGTGTGAGAGCATGAAAATCTATCTGAATAGGATTACAGCTATGTCACAATAGTAAAGTGATATTGGAGCTCCGATAGATCATGACTTTGTGGCGGTCATCATGCTGTCTGGCTTAAAAGAAGATTATGACCCGCTAATAATGGCCATTGAAAACTCTAACATTCAATTAACAAGTGAACTCGTAAAGTGCAAATTTCTACAAGAAAACTTACGACGTGTTGTTATTGATAACAATGTAACATCATTGACAGCCTTTACAAAACCAATATGTTTTGGTTGTACAAAACTAGGTCACTTCATAAAAGATTGTCCAAGGTATAAGAAGAAGACGAACAAGATAGATACCTCTGAAACTCTGCTCACAGCATTGTTATTAAACATAAATAATAATATATGGTACATTGATAGTGGTGCACCAAGTCATATGACTCGGAATAGAGACTTATTCCATGACTTTATGAATGAAGAGGCGCTTCCAGTTAATGTGGCCGATGGTCAAACACTTCTTACTGCAGGACAAGGAACTGTTCAAATTAAACTTACAAGTGGTAGCTTTACAAACATTAAGAATGTATATTATGTAACAAACCTTGCAACTAACTTATTATCTATCACTACGATGACTAAAAAGGCTACAAGGTTGCATTCAGTTCTGAGAAGTGGATAGTTTATGGCAATAATAATGCAATTCTTTTAAGCACTACCCTAAGTGATGGTTTGTATAAAGTTGATATAGAAATAAAAGTTAAATCAATTGAAGTTGAACTTCCAGAGAGCTTAAATGTAATAAAGCCGTAGTTGAGTATGAAAAAAACAGGTAAGATAAAAGAAAACTTATGGCGACTTGAGCTCTTATATCGCAGGAGTATGCAACTCCTGAGACGAGGTATGGTCTCTGGAATATCTTATGATAGTTCACCTATCTTTGAACCCTGTATTGCTTGTTTTGAGGGAAAGAAAACCAATGATTCTACAAGTTGCTTCACTCAAAAATGGTTTCATTTTATCTAGTACTTTCAGACGATAAAAACAGTTGCGGACACATGCATCAATATATGTCTGAAATCTTAACTCTGTATCCATAACTAACCCTAAGTTTCGTGCTTTCGAAACACGTTCTATTGGTTGGTCCATTACCTTCACTTGTTTATTAATGGTAGGAAGATGACTAAGCTGATGTTTACTGCCAATTAACATATATTTTGTTTTATTAGGGTTAAGTATAAGTGAATTGCGCCTTGACCAATCTACTATTCTTACTAATTCTTCGTTCATTACTCTAATGGTGTTATCGTAGTTTTGAGGCTTAAAAGATATACAGTGGTGGTCATATAATTAGAAACATTTCTTCTGTATTAAGAAAGTATAACTTCAACGTACAAATGTTCGTAAAAAATATACACATTGAATAATTAATAATCATGCAATAATATAGCCACCCAAATAAAAAACTCATTAAATGCATAAAATATAAAACATATCTTACTTTTAATTACAAAATGAGTGTTACAAATGTAGGGCCAAGAAAAACCTCTCCCAGAGGAGATATGCTATTCGTTCGTGTTGCTATAAAAGACGCAAGTAAATGCTCCAACCAGATTAAAAATAAAGTATTTCGCCTGATGACCCGAGAAACATTTCGTCAAGACTGATACGCAGAAGATTAGTGAAACATAAATTGTTTGGAAGAATCGCTTGAAAGGTACCGCTTCTTACCAAGCAACACCTAGAGAAGCGAGTACTATTCGCTAAAAAATATGTTAATTGGACGGTACGAGAATGGAAAAAAGTGTTACTTTTCCTATGAAACAAAAATAAATATTAGAAAGTGCTATGTTAGACGTCCTGTAAACAATGCTTTTAATTATAAATACACACTAAATATAGTCAAGCACGGTGGCGGTAACATTAAAGTTTGGGGTTGTTTTTCCGGATGTGGAGTTGGACCCGTTCAGAAGATTGAAGGTACAATGGTTCAATGGCAATACAAAAATATCTTAGAGCACACAATGATTCCCTAGTCGGACGATCATTTGCCTGTAACCTGGATCTTTCAGCATGACAATGACCCTAAACACACGGCCAATAGCGTCAAATGTTTCCTTAGCGAACAGCGTATATCCGTTTTAGACTGGCCAGCAAATAGTCCGGATTTAAACCTGATAGAAAATCTCTGGTATATTGTTAAAAAGTAAGTCTCAAAAAAATGTCACACCAGGCAAAACGAAGTATATGAAGCATGGACTTGTGCAATCAATGCCACGTCGTTGCAGTGCTGTTATTGAGTGATTAAGTGATACGCCTCTAAATATTAATTATAACTATTGGTAGGCTGTGGATAGTAGCTATTTCGTAAATAACAATACTAATTACTAATACTTAAAAAAATATTGTTTTTTATACTTTTTGTTGTTGTTTCTAATTAGTTGACCATTAATATTCATACCTTAAAACAAATTTAAATGTTTTTCCGTAAGGTAATATTGAAACTGCACTTGTTTAATGGGATTTATATTGTTTTTCTGATAAATGATGAATCGTTAAACATATTGTTGTCCTATTTATTGTTTAATTTCAAAATAAAAACGATTGCGGTGAAGTATCTTACATAATGTCAAGGACCGTCGGTAGTGTTTCTAATAATACGACCACCACTGTATATAATTGTAAATCATCTGCATAGATGTGATATTGACAATGTAATACGGACTTAGTTATGTCACAACTATAGAGTGTAAATAAAATTGGTCCCAATACAGAGCCTTGTGGGACGCCTCTGTTAACAGTGCCAGGTGTAGAGTGTATAGTTGACCCATTAGGTAAACTTAACTCAACCATTTGAGTTCGATTAGTTAAATAACTGTAGTTAACTGTAGCTGGGTCTAAAATGTTAACTTTGAAACACCTTTTTTTTACCGAAAGCTCAGGCTCACATCGAGCATTTTGGACTTTGGACGCCAGTTTGACCTTGTCTTCCAATGACTACGGAGCTGGACGTCGTTGGAGATGTCAACACCCAAGATTCCAATACTGGGGAGGGGCGTGTTTTGGAGTTATGAGACCACAGTAAATGTATTTTTTTTTTGCGGTGATTGCGTAAACGAAAATATTAATTCTCAACAGATTCTGATGAAAACTTTTAGACGAAAAACATATCTAAATGAATCGTCGATAATATTTTTAGAAACACAGGAACACGTTTTTTATAACGAGAAGTATAGGTCATTCCTTAATTTTGAGGCTCCATGAACTGTCAATAGTATGAATGAAAAGAAAATTATGGGACCAAAATAATTAATGCGTAATAAACGCGTACATAAAACCCTGGGGCGCCACTAGTACTTACTTTATAAACTTTCAAGTACTTCCTACCATCCATCAAATACAAATATATAAATATATTTAAATTACCGAAAACAATTATATAATATTTTTAGCTGTAGCTAAGGTTCCAAACTAGTTTATCTCTGTAATATGGAACCTAAGATAAAATTCGAATTCGAATAAAAAATACATGGGGCGCGATTTGAAAATATTAGCAATTAAATTTAACAATGAAATTAACAAACAAAACAAACAAATTAACATTTTGCGTAATGTGTGCGTATAAGCGTGTGTGTGGTAAAGATGTACCAAATCTTTTTATAAGTGTAGTATAAAGATACAATTAGATGTTTAAAGTATTAAAAATATTATGTATAATTAATTAGCAGTGAACCACGGTTTCAGCAGTGTGTAATTAAAAAAAAATTGCTGATTATTGATAATACTCCAGTTTAAACAATATTTTTATCGGGCGGCCAGGGTTATGCGTCACACATAGAGTAATAAAAATAGTTACATGCTTAATTGATAATGATTCCCAAAATAATTTATTAACTACCGATTGTTATAAATTACTTAAAATTCTGATACCTATAAATATAATTTATTAACCGCTCGCCCGATTCACGGATATGTTTATATAAATAGTTAATCTAGAGTTACACCTAATAAATATTATATTCACACTTTAGTAGTCGACCGTATTACATATAAACTACCAGCTCATTTTATAAATTCATCAAATATGAACCATATAGGTAATATAACGCATGTTTTTTTTAATTGGAACATGCTAGGTGTTATTGATATGGTATTGGGTGGTTAGTTATTTCCATATATATATTTAGGTAACCCTATAGATAGAAACAAAAGCAATTGTATGAGACTTTCCTTGTCCAATGTTCGGCGTGTTGATAGTAGTATCAAGATAGAAAGGAATTTAGTAGGCTTAGTTGATAATACTGTCTTCTTGGGTATTACGCTTGATTCAAAATTACAGTGGGGTCCGCACATTAAAACTTTGGCGGGAAGATTAAGTTCTGCTGCATTCGCAGTACGTAATATTCGTCAGTTAACAGATATTGCCACTGCTCGGTTAGTCTACTTCGCTTACTTCCATAACATAATGTCTTACGGTATTTTGCTGTGGGGTTCAGCAGCTGAGGTAGAAAATATATTCATATTACAAAAACGGGCAATTCGAGCAATATAGAAACACGACATCTCGCGACAGACTAAAGAACAAGTTCTAGGAATTTAATATTTTAACTTTGGCATCCCAATACATTCTTGATAATATAATGTATATTCGTAAAAACTTTGACAAGCTAGAATTTGTCAGAGACCAGCACAGTTTTAATACTACATACATAAATTAAGTTATACCGTATTTTAGACTTAGTAAGACTAATAAAAGTTCTTTAGGTAATAGTGTTAGGTTCTATAATAAGATCCCGAACCAGATTACTGTTTTCGGATAATAAGTTGAAATAACGTCAAGCAGGTTTTACTGTCAAAAGGTCATTGTAGGGTGGATCATTATGTGAATGGTAGTGATGACTGGAAGTGACTTCCTCTCTGTACAGCCATTTAATTATTAATATGATTATTAATTGTAAATATTGTTTATACAGTTGGAAATTAAAAAAAGACAAGTCCGATCGAGTTTCTTGCCTGTTCTTTTAGATGACTGGGACGTTCTCCGAACCGGTGGTGGTGTTTGACGTTCGTGAGTACCTTTTTGGAGCCTAAATTGAATAAAGTATATTTTGATTTTGATCGGCTCACTAGCGCCACCTGCCATAGAAATAACCTTCGGATATGTTCTTATGGGTGATGTACCTGATGTGCGTTATAATGGCGTTGTGACTAACTAGTATAGTTTATATTCATACTCCACCCACTTTCGTAACAAAAGGTGTGTGTGCGATTCACACACGATAGAAGTGAAACTTCATTTTAAAAGACATTTTCTATTTTATTTAAACAGTGTGCAATATACATACACACCGACATTTATTCTCTCGCTCTGGCTCACACAGAGAGGAGAGGCCGATAATATATTGCTCTCTCGCTCTGGCTCACACAAAGAGGAGAGACCGATAAATTGCGTTAAACGTTTAACGTTATCATTCCGCCTGCACTTTAAATATATCTTTTTCGCCTGTTACATATAAAGATCTTGAGTCATACCTACATAAATTTTGGGAATTCGAGGAGATTCCTCATGAGCGTCTTCTTAGTCTTCAAGTCGAGTATTAAAATAAATATATTTCTACAATTACCCGCGATAATGATGGCCGATATACGGTTCAGTTAACTTTTTGTAGAAGTCCCGCTGACCTTGGCAATTATCGTGCTGGTGCACTCCGCTGTTTTCTCACTCTCGAACGCAATTTTAGTCAGTTACCCTCACTCCGCGATGATTGCGATAATGTTTTAAATTATTACATTAGTAAAGGTTATTTAAATGAAATTAACACCACCGCGAATGAAACTGTTAATGGTTATTACATACCGCATCATGCAGTTATTCGCCCAGGCAGGACTACCACCAAATTACGTGTGTTCTTGATGCTAACGCTAAAGACTGTCACTTAATGACGTCCTGCATACTGGTCTAAATTACAGGCGGATTTATTTTTGCTTTTAATTTGCTTTCGTTTGGTCCCTGTAGCATTGTGCGCTAATGTGGAACAAATGTACTTACGCATTAGAGTGAACACATACCATCATAAATAGGCAGATTATTGTAATCTATAAAATATATGAGTATGAATGACGTAGTTTCAACATACCTACGCCTGTTCATTAGAATATATTTACAAGCATTGTATATACACGATTAGATAGTATGGGTTAAGAGTTAGGTACCTACTGTTCGATAAAACAAAGACAATATGCATTTTAATTGTTTGTTCAAATGTAATTACGTAAAATCGTATTTTTCCATGGACAAAACATAGTGATAATGTAATGTTAGGCACTTTTTGCCAACTTTAAAGTTTTAATTTGGTACAAAATTTCTTGTACCAAAAGAAAAGGAATAAAAATATTATTAGCCATAAAAAGGCTCAAGGTCACTCAAAAGGCAATGGAAAGGGCTATGCTTGGAGTTTCTTTGCATGATCAAATCAGAAATGAGGAGATCCGTATAAGAACTAAAGTAACGGACATAGCTCTAACAACTGCTAGACTTAAGTGCTCGTAAGACGGATCGCCGATGGGGCCGAAGAGTTCTTGGGTAGCGGCTATGTACCTGATGACTCAAGGGGGACCGATAATCTGGTAAAATTTGCAGAACCCGCTGATGCAAACAGCGTAGGTCTCCTCATTGTGACGATTATTGGGGGAGGCTTATGTCCAATAGTTGACGTCTTTCGCCTGAGAGGATAATGAATTATAATAACATTTATACATAATATAAAACTCAGCGTCTCTCTGTCTGTCTGTCTGTCTGTTTATGTTCTTTTCACGCTTTTATCCGATTTACTTGTTATTTATTTTAATTCATAGCTATGTTATCTAGTAAGGTTATAGGATATATTCTGTGATAAAGTGACACACGAAATAAGCAGTGACGATAATGGTGAACCAATTCGGCAAAAAGACGTATTTGGGGCGCTTAAATGGCTTACGCTGAATATACCATAAGAGATATATCAAACTAATATACTACATAATTGTAGATCTTAAAAAGACCTACAAAAAGGTCAGCAATAGCATATATCTATCTTCTCAGGATCACCCACAATATGCATTTTTGTCTTCCGTCTTTTGAGCGGAGGCAGCACGATTCAAGCGTGCGCTCGACCGACGGCATTCTGTAGTAAGTAATGAACTAGTACATAACAGAATTATTATGCTTTTTCCTCGATTTTTTATTTAGTGTTACAAAACCAACGCAGCACTTCAAGCAGAAGAAAGAGATCCTGGGTGTCGACATCTCCAGCAACGTCCAGTTCCGTAGCTACTTGGAAGTCAGGGTCAAGCTGGCGTCCAAAAAGCTCGATGTGCTGAACAGACCGAAGCGGTACTTCTCTCCGGGGCAAAGACTGCAGTTGTAAAAAGCGAAATTTCGACCCCATATGGAGTATTGCTATCACCTCTGGGCAGGAGCACCTAGATACCAGATACCCAGATCCCAACTTCACAAACGGTACCGAACTCTTAAGTTTGAATAGCGACCTTGTCTTCTTGTGCGTGTTCTATCGTTTGTATAATGGGTTGTGTTCCGAGGAATTGTTCGACATGATGCCAACGGCTACTTTTCACCATCGCACCGCTCGCTATCGGCAGGGAGTTCATCCTCACACTTTGGAACCTAAATGTCCCGGAGTGTTCGGTTTCAGAGGAATTTTCTAATGCGAACGCTCCGGATGTAGAACGAGCTCCCTGCACAGGTTTTCCCAGGAGACTACAGCATGGAGTTTTCCAAAAAAGGAGTAAATAAGTTTTTAAAGGCTCGGCAACGCACATGTTATTCTTCTTGTGTTGCAAACGTCCATAGACTGCGGTGACCGCTTATAATACGACCGCAAGCTTGTTTACCACCATCGTGGTATAAAAAAATATATATGTAAATAAAATAATTAATAATAATTACTTACTAACAATTAAATAATTGTTATATTAAAAATGCAAAACGTAGAGCGCAGGCAATAATTGATTAGTCCACCTAAGTTGTTTGAGTTTGAAAAAAAGAAAAGTGGCACTAATTTGCCAGATAGAAAGTATAATTATACAATATCATAGAATTATCACATAGTTCTTGTGAAATATAGCGTTATGTGACCTTTTAAAGATCCTAAAATATGGTTTATTAAAATCGAGATGTTTATAGATTCGTCCAATTGATATCTCTAATACGTTGTGAATTTCAATAGAAAAATATTCAAATTTTAAACTTGTCCATATTTATCAATTAATTGTAATCAATGTGATAAGAGTATATATACAAAGGTCAGAGAGATTGGTACATAAATCCAACACAATGTTACGCATAATTTAAAATGCTATTCAGAAATAAAGTCGTGTTAGTGACTGGAAGTAGTTCTGGTATTGGAGCCGCTATTTCCATCAGGTTCGCCGAGGAAGGAGCTCGTGTTGTTTTGGTTGGAAGAAACGAGAATAAATTGAAAACTGTTGCTACACAATGTGAAATACATGGAACAATTCCTCTAATAATGATAGGTGATCTTACAGAAGATAACAATGTGAAGAAAATAGTTGATAAAACAATAACTGAATTTGGTAAGATAGATATACTGGTAAACAATGTCGGTATGGCTGGAACGGTGAGCATCTTATCTGAAAATGCTATAGCAGCTTACGATGAAATGATAAATACGAATTTAAGATCGGCCGTTTATGTGACCAATATGGTTATTCCATATATTATTGAGACAAAAGGGAATATAATCAATATTGGCAGTATAGGATCCAGTGCTATCGTATTTCCCGAGAACTTCTCATATTGTACATCTAAAGCAGGTTTGGAGCAGTTTACCAAAAGCGTTGCATTAGAATTAGCATCTAAAGGTGTACGTGTCAATATAATTAACCCTGGGCCTGTTAAGACGGATTTCATGGATAACATGGGATTGGACGAAGAAACACAAAGAGAAATGTTGTCAACAATAACTCGTGGCACAGCTTTAGGTAAAATAAGTGAAAGTGGTGAAGTGGCTGAACTTGTTTTATTTTTGGCAAGTGATCGAGCGAAAAGCATTACGGGAGCATCATTTCTTATAGATAATGGGTTTTTATTGAAAGGATTAATAAAAACTTCAGATTAAAATGGAGTTTTATATTATTTTTTACTCCAAATGATGCAGTACTTATACCTGGGTATAAAATGAAATGTGCCTTGTTTCCGACTGTACTTATTTTCTACAGAATAAATTTAAAGAAACACATTTAGGTATATGGCAGATAGTTATTAATAAGATTTCACTTTGGATGGCTAATTTTAACAAAAAATTGAATCTTGTTACTTTCCGCAAGTCAAAACTTTCAGAAGTGAAATCCTTGAGAAGTATTGAGAATGCGTTTTATCTTAAACGAGGGATCATAGAGGATGATAATCGGCCCATTGGCATACTTGGTATAAAACATGTATCGAAGTCCTTGAAAATATGGGCTAAGATGAAAATAATAATGCACAATGTACCTTTGGAGAATAAAGTTGAAAATAAGTCGTTCCGGTAATAGTGAGAGAATTATATTTTGTTTCTTAATAATGATATGTTATACCTTGAAATCCTTATTAAAACATGAATTCTAATACAGAGAAAAGTAACATAATTATTGTTCCTTTTGGTTTCAGTTTATAAAATATTTCTATAGATATACAATATTAATTGTTAAAATCGTGAACGTAAACAATGAAATATGCGTTTATTTTGGTTAATTAAATACAGGTATTTGCCATAGTTTTTTTTTATCGAGGAGGTAACGCTCTCGTTTGGGGGAGCGAGTGATTATGTGAGACTCCTACTCACTAAAACGTTTTGCGACGTTAACTACTTTTTTATGTTAAAAATAAGATATTCAATATTAACGCCGGTTCAAACTGTAAAATAATAATAATAAAAAATCATTAAAAATCTTTCTCTATAATGTACTCCTTCTTAGTAAACCTCGACGCAAAAAGAAGGGTGTGTGTGTGTGTCTTATAATTTACAATTATTGAAATTGTTCTTAAATACTCGTGCGAAGCTGGGGCGGGCCGCTAGTAATTTATAATTATTGAATTTTTCTTAAATACCCGTCTGAAGCCGGGGCTAGCCGCTAGTATTATCATATAAGTCATATAGTCGGTCTATACTTTTTATAATTCCTATGGTTGCACATTCACTAAAAAACGTCATTTTTTAACACTAATAACCTTTATTAAATAATATTTACTGAATGAATGAATTTACTGAATTTACTTATGATATTAAACAAGCTGCCGTAGTTTGTTATTCGTATCTATATTATTTAAATTCTCTGTAGACAATGACTTTTTAATTCTATCATTTATACTATCTAATCTAGTTTCTGATATAAGTCTAACCATTATCTTACAATCATCCCTAGATCTGTCACAGTTTATTTCAACGAGTTGGGCTTGATGGTCAGTTCAGATTTTGAAGTTATTAAAAATATTGTATATGCAAGACGCAGTCTAGGACGAAGTTCTGGTTGGTTCATTAAAAATGGATCTAATTTAAATGACTTAACTAGCGATGTGAATGTAGTGACCTCTGGCGACGAACTTAAAATATCTATATTAAAATCACCACACGCTAAAACTGACATATTTATATTAATTATTATTATTCATATTTCCTCCATTGTTTGTATAAATTGTAAAATATTTGATGCTGGAGGTCTGTAAACACATAATACAATAATCAGCAAAAGCTATTTCACAAACACGGTCTATTGAGAGACTACATATATCTTTTCGGTCCTTAAATTTTTAATTATTTTTTGGATAATACTATACAATCACCACCGATAGCGGTTGTACGATTGTAAATACTGGTAATCGAAAAGTTTGGTATATCAAATATCATCTTATCAGGTTTAAGCCAGGTTTCTGTACAACATAATATATCTTGTCTCTCTCTATCTAACAATAATTGCCGGAGAAGCGATTAATGTTTTGATAGTATACTTTTATGTTACCCTGCTCCTTTTTCATATTTACTGGTTTAAAAAATTAATCGCAGTATTAATAGTTCAACTATATGATACTTAACCTATTAATGGTTATAAGCTACCAATGTAGCTATATCACATTTATACTTTTAGGAACGTACATCCTTTCCCGAGTTAATGTAAAATTACTTAAACTTATTAATATTAAAAAAAATGGATACTATGAGGACATGTCAGATTGTATATACAATTATTGATCATATGAATGTTTTTTTTTCTTGTAGGGTTACTGAGTGGGGATAGGCATACAACATAATGTTCTTCACATCCAATTTTAACAATTTTTCAGATGAATTAATTAAATCATATTTTTTACATTTAAATTGTACCCTATTAAAATGACAATATTGAAAATTTGTATCTAAGTCTGTGTTCAAAATCTTTTCTATTATTTGGTTATAAGTGGCACCTGGCATACAATAATTAATAATGTTGTCCTTTAAATTCTGTGACAACATCAACCCTAAGCCTTTACCGATTGTGTTACTAAAAATCGAAAGACACCGGTCGAACAGCTCCCAAAGCTCATGTGATTCAACCTCACGCCTAGTACCTGGCCCGGACCAGGTGCCTTCCGCTTGCTGTGGAGGCGCTCTATCAACAGCCCCATATCTGTGTCCGTCACAGCGTGGGACGTTACCGGCTTTTCCGCAGCGAAGCCACCATGCCGGGGCATGGGCGGAGAGGGGAGCCTCGGAGAGTCGGGACACAAAGTATCCACGACCCACCCCAGGAACTTTGGGAGAAGTGTCTGTGTCAACAGGGGCCTGACCCTGGAACTTCTTTCTTGCCATCCAGTATGCGCGTGCCCGGAGATCTCCAAACAGAGTCCAGCTCCTCTCATCCTTCCCCTTTGGCCCGACTGTAAGCACCACGCAGCCGGGCTAACTTGAAGTAGTAAAATAAAAATGACAAAATAAAATGGCATAAACACTAAATGGTATTAACTAAACCAAAGAGTCCTCGAAGGTAAAAGTAGGATTGTCCGTACTATTCTTAGCACCAAGCTTTGTAGCGTGGTTACCGTGATGTGTGTTTCAATATAATCATTGGTATAAAGAACCCTGCTGTAGAATTAATCTGGTTAATCTGGCGTTCTAGTAAGTAAAGAACATAACCTTTCCTTTAATAACGCTGTTCTGAGTCACGGTAATGATCCCTGCATTACGCAATTCAAGCTTGGTAACTTTATCGTCCCATATAATTTTGTTCGAGTAAACATCACAACACAACAGATACTGTGACGTAACGTGTAATTTAACCCATCTTTGGTACCTATCAGCTTTGCAGGGGCTAGGTTTCCAAAACTCTACGTCTATATGCGCCTATTTTGCGTGGTGGTGGCTGACTTTAGTCGTGTAAGCCCAGTTCCTTCAGGAAGTCCACCAGTCGCCTGATGTTGTTAAAGACTTCCGGGAGGGTCCTCGGTATGCCAAGGTTTTCAATCCGATATCGAGTCAGCTCTTTTCACTCCAAGAGCACGTGACTGGTTGTCTCTCCCTTTTCCATGCACGCTCGGCATAAGGGGCTTTCTGTGACACCTTAGTTAAAAAGAATTATATTGTAATATCCATGTCCTGTTAAAGCTTCGGTGACCATTCGTGCTTAGCAGCTGGTCAAGCGTAACTCGCCTGTCTGCAAACCATCAGACTGTGCCATTCCGTGTCTCTAATACTATTGGTACATATTAATCTATTTATTCTACATCTTTCTACATACATACTTCTGCATACCTTATTCCACATCCGAAACGTTCGCGGAAGAAATTTCCGCAAGAACCGGACTGTCCGCGACCATTTAGGTTCCTAAGTGTGAGGATGAACTCCATGAACCCTGCCGATGGCGAGTGGTGCGATGGTGGATAGGTTTTTCCTTTAGCGTCCTCTATTCATTTTTCTAAGAACTTGCTCTTATTCAATACGATTCGTGTATTGATTATTAAGTAAACTGCTTCATTATTTTCATAGAGGGCGCTTAAGTAAAATTAGTATTAATCGTATCTTAAAATAATATAGAACAAATGTTATTTGGGCTTTTTATAACATTTTCTTACTTGATCGTTAATCTGTTTGGGCTAAAAATAATGTATGTAGAAAGGTATAATTATGACATTTTACTTGGATTTTTATTTTTCTAAAATTCTGGTTAGGATATTTTGTCTGTTTCTGTGAAAAATATAATTGTTGTTTATTATATTTAGGCCACATTTCCGACACTTTGTTTGGCGCTTAGTATTATTTTCACTATCACTGTATCAATACTATCGGAGGCGCTTAACACAAATTGTCTTAACGAATCTCACCTAATATATTGTCGCTTATCCATTTTTTACCTCCCGATATTCGAAGGAGTGTGGTGGTTATATAAAAAGGTAAAACTAAAATTTATCATTACACCAATTCAATGTTACGGTAACTGTCGGACATCTTGTACAACAAAAACTAAAACCGTCGCTTATATATTTCTTTTTTTTCGAAACAAACACAATTGTGCGGCACAAGCGCCACGTATACAAGCGAACCATATTGGCGCGCAACGTTTCGACCCTACTTCGAGAATGTAAAAGGTAAGTTTCTAGATTTCATAATATTATTAATGATCTATGTGTAAGTAATTATTTAAGTATGAATGGTTCCTCGATTGTCAGAGGGAATGGCAACTTAAATTATAAAGTTTTTAAATGTTATTATAGTGGTCGGTAGGTACTTATGGCGAGGTGTCTCTATGCAAATTATTATGTTTCAGAACACCGTTATGGCTCAAAAACAACAACAGATGAGGTAACAACATACACTTTCATCTTGTCTACATGTTCATAACAATAATATACAATACGTATTTTTGTTTCTAAATATCCATAAATATGAGCATTTGTATTTGTAACGAAAAAAGTAGTACTGATAAGAAATATATAATTAACTTTTTAGGGTTCCTTCCTTGCGGCAGCCAAAGGGGTTCTATTAAAAATGTGTTGTCTGTTCGTCAGCCTGTCTATCTGTCACACTTGGCCAGTTATTGTTGTTTCCTGTTTGTTTTAACTGTAACTAGTGGCTTAATTCCCGTATAGTACCTACAATTACTTTGGCGTTTAATATATTAGTACAGATTCACCATAAACGATAAATATATTTTTATAACTCTTAGTTTCCTTTTTTTTCTTATAATAAAGCGAGGCTGAAATCATGGATTTTCAAAATGTGTCTATAGACAAACCACCACCAACACCGTCCACTACAGATTAAACCCAACCCATGCATAGGCAAAAATTGTGAAAATTATTGTGATTCGATTATTTTTGGAGTCTATTAACGACATTGCGGAAAGATTGGCTGGTATCTATGACGTAAAAAATAGCTATTAAACGAAAGAGAACCAAAGATTCTGATAACAAAAGATATTATACTTATAAATACTCAATAACGGAAGGTGAGGGAAAGCGATCAGTGTGTTTACAATTTCTGGCTGCTACTTTGGATTTTAGTTTAAAATTCATTCAATATACCGTACAAAACTCTGAAACTGGACTATCTAAAGAAGATAACCGTGGCAGACGTGAACCGCATAACAAAACTAAAGAATCAACAATAATATCAGTAATTAATTTCATTAAAAGTCTTCCAGCTGTATCTTCACACTACTGTCGTAAAGATTCTAGTCGTGTTTACCTCCCAAGTGAATATAAAAAATTATCATATTTGTACAAAATTTATAAAAAGAGTTATGTAGAGAAAGGATAGACATAGAAAGCGATCGGATTTTCTGGTCTATATTCAACGAGAAGTTTAACATTGGTTTTCATATCCCTAAAAAGGATAAGTGCATCAAATGCCTTAAATATGAACAAAGTAAAGATAACCCTGAAATAGAAGAAAAAAGAAACCAACATGAAAAACAAAATCTTAAAGTTATAAAAGATTAAAGGTTCATCAAAACATACACAAAAATTACCCTAGTGCACTATGTGCTAGCTTTGATCTCCAAATTGTATTAAATACCTCATATGTGGACAGCATGCTATTATTTTATACCCTTAATTTGGATGTATATAATTTGTGTATATACGAGAATGGCACGCGTAAGGTGTATTAAAGGAAAAAGAGGAGCCAACGAAATTGCAACAAATACATTAACATTGTTGATAAATATGGTACAGTAAAGAATTTGTTACTATACTGTGACTGTTGCCCAGGTCAGAATAGAAATCGAATAATCATGGCAATGTTACACACAACTTTACAAACATGCCAAAATATTAAAACAATCCAGATAAACTTCTTGTTAACCGGGCATACCTATATACTAGTAGATTCTGTTCAGGTAATAACAGAAAGAAATTAAAAAAAATATATTTTCGCACCTTCACAATGGTATACAAGTGGAGTTGCTGAACTTTAAACATTTTAATAGGTGGGATGCAATCAGCGAAAGTAAAATGCGTGTTGTGACATTTAAAAATAAACAATGGTTCTGAAATTGTTGTTAAAAACTCCATGAATGAAAATGCAAAATCATATTCTATCGAAGTTCAGTCAAATAAAAAATTAGTCCCCCAGCATGTTATAAATCTCTACTAGCTTTATCAAGAGCAAAACACGATGATTTACTCAAACTTTGTCGAGATATGGTGATTCCTTAAATATTTCTTAATTAATATTACAGTCTTACAATCGTTAATTATGTCAAGGATGCTCCTCTTCCAGAATCTGATGCAGTTTTTGTTGATTGTTTTTCCAGTTTCAATTTTTTTTTTGATAAATATCGATTTATTGAGTAGTACTTTTTTTTAAAGAATTTCCTATTAGGAATATGTAGGATTACTGTTTTTTGGGATTTGTAATGTGTAGTGGTAATTTTAAGGATACCCATCATAAGACTACATTGTTGTTTACTTGTATTTTGTATTTGTGTCTTAATTTTTTTGCATTATTTTTCAATATTATTAGTGTTTATTTAGGTAATGTTGGTAAGATTTTGAAACTAAAATAATTCTAACTTGAATTGATTACTGATAGGTACATAATTATAACTAAATATCGTGCCTTTACTAATATTTTTATTGTTCTATATATATTATATATCTATATCGTAACTTAAATTATTGAAGCTGTGATTTGTTTAATTGTAATCTCTAATAAAGCCTGATCTAACAAAAAAAATCCTAGGGCTCTAGATACCTATTTAATCATTTGTAAGAATTGGCTGAATATATCTTTACGAAATTGTTGACTTACTACAATTTCCTTGTCCGTCTGTCATTAACTAATAACCTATAATATCAAATTGCTCCTACTTGACGTACCAAAAACTCACAGTTATGTTATTTGTCTTCAATTTAAATAAAACTAAAGGTGCAGTTAAATCATTTGAGCTGGAAGTGAATTAATTAGTTGCTTTCATTTAAGACGTTCTTCCTGTTAGTAAAATCAGGGCCATTTAAGGCTAAGCGACAGTAAATGGTGTTAGCAGGATGATTTATATACAATTAAACATGCCATAATGTAGAGAAATAATTAAAAGCTATATGGCTAAATTTTCAAGCTTTCGGAAGCTATAACAGACTTTATATGAATTTTTTTCGCTTATTTTGAACTTTAAACCACTCTCCTGTAAAGTTTGTAAAGTGGCGGTTATTCCCTTTTGGCCGTTAAGCATCGATATATATACATATCCCGAGATTCATATTTTAACTGGAAAATATTGTATTTATTTATTTTCTAAATGACGTCTTATTCCGGCACAGTATCTTGGTATATATTCGTTCCAATTCAATTGCACGGCGTCACACGGGAACTGGGTTTGATCAGCAATACTCAACGAGGAATACAGGGCCCTTGCTCCTGAATTGTGCATCACCCACGAGTTTGAACTGAAAAACTTCACAACATCTCGTTGGGCAACGGAACGCTTTTGTAATTTTACGAACCTGCAATAAAAACTCAGATCACGTAATGTCTTACGATTTGCATAATTATAGTTATAATTACACTGATATTATAGAGTTCTAAAGATTGTTAGTTGTTTTATTTGCTTAAACGCACTAATCTCTAAAACTACCAGTCTCAGTTTAATATTTTATAGCATATACTTTTAATGAGGAGGGATATTGGCTTAATAAATACACGCTATGACAGTGAGGAACGCAGGAACGCAGCAGTAACCAAGCAATTTGACAAGCTGTTGGCAAATACAGGAAGTGAGATCAACGAACGAAGCAATGAGAGCTCAGTGGTAGCGTGTACGACTTCGCGTCGATTGACGTGAGTTCGAATTCCTGCAATGAGCCTGAGCTTTCGGTGAAGGAAAACATCGTGAGGAAACCATAACATGGTGGTAGGGCATCTAATCCTTCTGGTTAGCTACAACCCTCAAGTTGAAAATCTACCGCCAAGCACCAATAGGTGTGTTCCGGCAGCTGCACTTGAGAGCCAGTCTTACACTAAGTTTAGCGTGTTATCATCTTGGGCTACATCGTCACTTAACATCAGGTGAGATTGTGACCACTACGACAACCTATAACGATAAAAAAAACGATAGGGACTACATGGATGCGTAGACGGCGGCGCTTTAGAGAGTTGCTCGAAATTAACTCGAGTAAAACCGTAAGGCACAGCTAGTATGTAATAATCTGTAGTCTAAAAAGTTGTGACGTCATCGATATCATCAGCTTGACTTTATTAGATTGTCAGTTCATATAGTTAGGGAGTATTTAACCCGTCATATTAGCACGCGTATTGCGTTCCGGGATCATTCCGTGTATGGGTTACTGGATAGTAATTAATTTAATTTTGAATTTGATTTTGAAATTTTGATGCAATGATTCTTCACTAATTTTGGATATTTATGAAATTAAATTACCCAGTAGGTTTTCCAAGTATCCAACTCACGAAGTCTGCTATAAAGGCAGGCAACATTTGTAGAAAAACCGTAACAATTGTTCCAAATATTCTATTATTTGTCATGAAGTACAGTTGTGGGAATGGGTATATATCTGAAAAAGAAAAACGGAAAATTTCATAGATTTCGACATATATATATATAGAGAGAAACAATTGTACGAGCTTAGTTTATGTTAACAAATGGTAAACAGAACTCACAATCCCGATGTTTGATGTTGTCCTCAACAAATGTTCGTAGAAGTCTTTTATAGGTTAAAGGATTATTAAAACTGCTGCAACAGTTGTAAACGACTATGCTTTTAGACCTAAAATAGGAAAGAAATAATTTATTATTACAAACAAATGCTCCTTGCAAAACCATAATATACCGAAATCGTAAATGTGTTACTACTTCACAAACCATTTGAGAGCAGAAATTATTCTATTTTTTTTTTGTTCCTAATTTGCCCCTGACGCATATGAAAATCTTTTTGATTACAATAGTTGATTGAAATTTAATCCATGTTTCTCTGCTCTGTCTTTTGGATCTATGTCCCTAACTTCCATACCGATATTCCAGTTTCTTGATATTCTTATTCCATTATATTCTGTCTTAATCTAGTGTCTTATTTTTAAGCTTAAACTTCTTCTCTTTGTTTTTACTGCTTTAACATAACTATCTCATCTCTAATACATTAACATATGTAATAATTATTCTTGATTAACTATGTGTCTTAAAAGCTTAAAAGTATTAGCTCACGTACTTTTCACATATACTAACACACGTTAAATGCCCAAATACAAGCAAGTATTAAACAGTGTGCTATATACATACACACCGACATTTGCTCTCTCGCTCTGGCTCACACAAAGAGGAGAAATTATAATTGAAGTTTCACTACAATTATCATTTTTCTATTTATTACACTTACAATTTATCTATCATTTTTCAGTTCACTATCATTTCAACTTGATTCTTTATTTTAGTATTATTTTATTTAAATAAAGCCTAAGCCTAGCTAAAGTCTTTGATCATGACATTATTACTGTTGGTACGTGAAAATGGGGCCGATTATAGAGTAGTAGCTAGCCAGATTTGTATTAGAAATGCCCTACCTATTACTATAGTGTCATATTTGATTAACTGATCGACACGGAGTCCGAGCATGCTACTACTAAAACATCATCGCTTCAAAATAATTTCTTCACCATCAATCTTAAAATAATTCATCGCAGTCACTTTTTCTAGAAATCGCCTAACAATTAGTAGATTCATTTGCGACATTTAAAATAGTTGACTGACAAGGATATCCTTTATTCTTATTTTTCATTATAAAGTTCTAGCTGTACCTCGCAGCTTAACCCGCGTATAATTAAAAAGAAATCGTTGATTGATCAATACTATAGACAATATTTTTATCGGGCGGTCAATGTTATGCGTCACAACTCACACGGCTTGTTCGCACCACTACACCTATATTCCCGACCTATATAACCCGAGCCGAGTGTTGAATTATTTTAATTTTACATTATCTCCCTAATTATACGTCCAAATAACATGATATGAAGTGCAAAGTTTATCTACATAAAATTGTCTTGACGATGAAGCAACTTTCGTTCGTAAGGATTAATAAGCTATGCCTAATAATAATGCTCATAAATCACTTTGTTTTAAGATACCTTATTGTGGCTTATACATAAGAGATAGGCATATAGTATTGCGGACTTTTTTTAGTTTTACTAAGGAGTAATATTTTTCTAGAACATTGTACTTACGTATTACAAGTACTAACTTTACGAATCCGAATGGTAGTTCCAGAGATTAGCGTGTTTAACCAAACAAAAAAACTCTTCTGCTTTATTATATTAATAAATAATAGATTTTAAAAACAAATATGTTAGCTATATTACATCTTTTGTAACAATAATTTACAAGCTGTGCCCGCGGCTTCGCTTGCATTAACTACATTTTTTTTTTCGGAATAAAAAGTATGCTATATGTTAATCCAGGTTATATACTACCTGTGTGCCAAATTTCATCCAAATCCGTTCAGCTGTTTTTCCGTGATTGAGTAACAAACAAACTTACTTTCGCCATTATAATATTATTAGGATAGGATTATACTCAATAAGTTGACAGTAATTACACCTAAACAATAAAATTGTTTTACGTAAATTGTAGTCATCGTTCCAATGCCACTGTTCATTACTAAGAATTAAGATAATTGAAAATAGGTGTTTATTTTCTTCTAATACGTCATCAGTAAATAAAAAACTTAAAATCTTGTAAAATTTCATTACAACATTTCAAGCATACTTTACATATTGCAATACAGTAAATATTTTAATAAATTTAAATGCATCTAACCTTTGACCTTTAGCTATAGCCACTATTAAGAAGTTAGCGACATAATCGACAGGAATCAAATCCACAATATTATTAACATTTCCCCATAGGACTCGGTTTATTCCTTTCCCTATAGAAGCTAGGATTGCAGTTGCTCCATACCAATTGTCGATCCATCCCGGTAGTGGTTCATTTGCAGAAGCAGTCACTGGAAATATTAAAGAAATTTTACTATAGCATTTTTTTTATAGGTTTGGCATAGTGGCCAAAATCTCACCTGATCTTAAGTGATGATGTGGCCCAAGATGGTTACACCCTAAGCCTAGTGAAGGACTAGCTCTCAAGTACAGTTGCCGGAACATACCTATAGGTAATTGGCAACAGATTTTCAATTTGAGGGTAGTAGCTAGCCAGGCGGGCATCAGAAAAAGCCCTTCCACCATGCTATGGTATCCTCACGATATTTTCCTTCTCCGAAAGTTGAGGCTCATTGCAGGGATTCGAACTCACCTCGATCGACGCGATGTGCGTAGTATACGCTATCACTAAGCCGTCATTGCTGCAATTGTTTATTTTATTCTGGTGCAGAGAAAAGATTTAAGAAAGTGAACTGGATTTAGAGTTTGTAAGTACTCTACATTCTTCAATCAGAGTTCTCAATTAAAATGTTAAAATAAGCCAACGTTTTTGACCTGAGTTTCTTGTATTAATGAACTGATGTCTCCTCTTACACTCAATAAGCCACATGGAACTCTTGCGTTGCAGTATCGGTATGGATTTTTCTTTACAGAAGTAAAGCTAACATAAGAACAGATCTTTTTTAAATAGATGGGTATTAAATATAAAATTAGGTTACTATTTACATAAAAGAGAAAATAACATAGTACCTATTGATGGTCTTATAATAATGGTAGTAAGATTTCTATGTCTTTCAAAAATTAAATTTTCTGCTAGCGCTTTTGTGAACGTGTAAGTGTTTGGATGATCATCTGTAACAATAATATAATATTTAGATAGGTATACTCGTATAGGTTTACATATTACAAATATGGAAATATAGACATATAAATATTTTTCCTATTTACAAATTGTAATTTATTGTTTTAGATTTATGACCCTAATTATTAACTGAAAACAATTAAGTTTAAACAAAAATATTTATCAAAATGATGGATTTCGATCTCTCGGTGGTCGCCGTTGTATTTGGATTATACTGTGCTTACAGTCAGGGCCAGTACCATAAATTACCGCCGAGCTACTATAAAAAACAGACAAAAATGCTCATTGTGGGTGATCCTTAGTAGATAGATAATACTATCGCTGACTTTTTTGTAGGTCTTTTTAAGATCTATAATTATGTAGTTTTGAAATATCTCATATGGTTTACTCAGCATTTAAGTCATTTAAGATTTTTTTCCAAATTGATTCACCATTATCGTCATAGTTTATTTTGCATGTTACTTTATCTCATAAATTAAAATCTATAACCTGGCCATGTAACATAGCTATGTATTAAGATTATTAAATATGAGAAGAGCATAAACGTATACACAGACAGAGAGACGTTGACAATTAATGATTTTATGAAAAACTATTTTAGTAGATTCACATTTGATAAATGATTTCATAATGAATAAGTATTTACTTAGCACTTTATTGAAATCTGGATTTGAATTTTCTTTTACTTGAAGATAAACGTCGGCAAGATCAGCGGGAGCTGGGTATATAATCTCCTCGATAAGTTTTTTGTCTGTATTAGTATAAGCAGTTGACGTGTGAACGAAAACCTGAAACATAATAAATATACCGTTCTAAAAAGAATAGTTTTAGTATAATAAGACAATTAAACAGGAGAAGAAATTAGATACTCTATTACGGGCGACGTATTAATTAAAATATTGTAGAATAAGGATAATATTGTAAAATATACAGAAGCAAATAGGACAAATGTACTGGGCATATTATAAGGTAGCATTAAGTAACCCTTAAATATTATAAGAAAGTTTTATAGTGCAATACAAATAGAGATAAAAATATAGTTCAGTAAAAAACATGATTCTTAAATTGAAGACATAATGGTTGACTTAGCATTTCTAGAAAAAGCAGCAAAAATAAAAAGCGAAAAATAAAAAATGTATGAAAATGTTACCTCCAAATTTTTCATTCGATGGCACAAACGTAGTATTTGATTCGTACCCTCCAAGTTGATTCTGAGTGCTTGTTTCAAGGGTTCGGTAAATTTTATTGTCGCTGCTGTGTGTATCATTATAGCTACCTACAAAATGAAAATTGCTTTGAAACATTACATTAATTAAGAATTTACCTACCAATGTAAAAAGCATTTTTTATAGTTATATATGGTTAGTTACCTTTTCAATTAATATATTTTCGTCTGTATTACTGATTCCTAAATTATCTAAACCAATATCTCCGGCAATCGGAATAACTTTCTTCACATCATCTGGTCTGTTTTTTTTTGAGTTTTGCAAACAGCTACAAATAGTAAGCAAGTAAATATAGTATGAAAATTTTTAGATCATTACAAAGTTAGCACTGAAATACAATAAGCTAAGAACATCACGAAGAATCCTAAACGCTGAAAATTTATTTCAAGAAATTTGGAATAGCTATTATTTTTTTTGGAATAGCACAGCCAAAAAGCTTGCACACTTTTTTCAACGACATGGAAGCTGTCCGAAGCTATATTAGTATTTTAGACATATTCGAGCCATGAGTTATTGTGTCTAAGGTAAGTATGATTTTGATTTTAAATGGCTACTCCATATATATTGAAAAACGTAAAATATGAGTATCTTGAAAGAAACATGATACTGAATAATTGATAATTTAAAATTGAAATTGAGTTTAGATTTATAGTTTTGTTCTGATCCCACCTAAGCAGGGTCGGTAGAATATTTTTTCCCCCTTAATATTGCGAACTCAGATTTGGCTTAATATTTAATGACAGCAGATGGCCTGACGTCAATCGTCCTTGGCATCTTCTTGTTTGTGTCTAGCCGATGTTAGCTAAATAGTAGAGAGGAAGGTGGTAACATGGCCCTCCAATTTATTTTTAAGATTTCATATCAATGTTAGGACACACAGAGATTTATAATTGTACCATATTGTTTGAAATTAACCGACGTAGAAATTTCATAGAATGGATTATAAATAAAAAGAGTCTAAACTAAAAAAAATAAAGTTAATAATGAAAACAGGCGAAAATGGCAACTTGACATTATAACAGGGTATTATGAGCCCTGGGATTGCCTAATTAAAATTATAAATGAGTAGTAAATAAAAACTATAAAAAAGGAAGAAGAACTAGCGGTAATATTAGTTGAAATCAGATTTAATATACTTTTTATATTAAAACTAAGAAAGCTTGTACACGATAATAACCACGAATGTCTTACTTATTTGTATCCTTTTTTGACCGGCATATTTCGTATGCTCACAATAAAGTAATCAATATTTATATTTTTTAGGAATAGACTCGAAACAGTTTGACAGTTGCAGGCTTAGACTGGATCGAACTATAGTTAAAAAAGCAACAATAAAGTTGATTTTTTCATTTTATTAAAGTGATACCGTCACTGCAACCTACGTATGAACAGAAAAAATTATAGGTGTCACTATGGGAACGTAGAAATATTTATGGGGCCATGATATCCGCAAGGGCCACATTACCACCTTTTCTGCTATCTTTTAATTGCTTTTAAAACCTTCCATTAATACTTTACAGATATAGGAATATATAAAATTTTAATATCATATTTATACTTTACTATTTATTATATCGAAAGTATTCATCATCATTTCAGCCGAAAGACGTCCACTGCTGGACATAGGCCTCTCCCAAAGATCGCCACAACGACCGGTCTTGTGCTGCCCGCATCCAGCGGCTTCCCGCAACCTTTACCAGGTCGTCGGACCACCTTGTGGCGGGTCTGCCCACGCTGCGTCTTCCGGTACGTGGCCGCCACTCGAGAACTCTTTGACCCCATCGGCCATCCGCTCTACGAGCTACGTGGCCAGCTCACTGCCACTTAAGTGTAGCTATTCTTCGGGCTATGTCGGTGACTTTGGTTCTCCTGCGGATCTCCTCATTTCTGAATCGATCACGCAGAGAAACTCCGAGCATAGCCCTCTCCATTGCCTTTTGAGTGACTTTGAGCTTTCTTATGAGGCTCATAGTTAGCGACCATGTCTCAGCAATGGTGTAATCACTAGCAACACACACTCACGAAAGTATTGGTGAATAAATATAATATACTATATTATTTATTTTATAGCAGTAATAAAATAAATAAAAAGTGAACCGTACAGCAGTGTCGAACAGTTCTTCGATCCTTCTGTTAACACTTACGCCGTTTTTCTCACGTACAAGTACATATATTTTATCTAATTTTGGACAGTTCCATAGTAGCCTTTCTAATAACACCTGAAAAGATAAATATTTACTAATAATAAATACGAAATCGATGGGAGTATTAAAGTCTTGACAATTATAATAGAAGTTGAACTGGAAATTCTCGACGTGATAAAGATTAAGCCAACTACTGCGTATAATATGGGATCATCCTTGTTTAAAAATACTAGCAAGCAAATAATATGTTTCTGCAAAGCTTTCTTTCTCGAGGGAATAGTATGTTGCAATTTTATGAGGGTTTAGGTTTTATTATTTATTTAAATGGCTGGTGAGTGGCCAATTCACTAGATGGAATTATAATACCTTCCCAAGAAATCCTGTAGCGCCGGTCACGAACACGGATTTACCGGTGTAGAAATCCGGTACTGGAACATACGCTTGGTCGTCGATCTCAATCGATTTCATTGTACTGAAAAATGATTATAATGTGTCTATATATATAAAAGCGAAATACCACTCATCACGAGATCTCCGAAACTAAACATCCGGTTGATTTGAATTTAGCATAGTTGCTACTTTCGCATTGTAGATGCTCACTAAGAACGAATTTTGGAAAATATTGTCTTTGGACTTGGAAATTGTGTAAGAGTTCTTTTAATAAAAATAATATAACACATGTATCAGCATTTATCAAAATTCATCAGTAAAGGTAGTAACAGGGGTTGAAAGTTTGTTTTTAAAAAATAATTTATGCAAAACTATTTTCTTATAATTATGCACACATAATATGTCTATTGACCTAAAATTTAACACGCATACCCTTGAATTTATAAAAAATAATAATTTAAGGATGTAAAATAAGGGTTGAAACTTAGTATGGTGAAAATTTTTTTTTCTGTAAATATATGATAATCGTTATTAACCACACATGAACCACATATACTCTCCAAATGAAAAAAATAACTTTTTTTAAATTCTCCACCTAAATTTTATTAAGGGATGAAATTTGTGTTGTGTTATTGTATAGGTATGTAGTTATTAATCCTTTATTTTTTTAATGTATATATATTATTATTATATTATTTATATGGTAACTGTTGTTACGTTAACTTTTGCTATGGAAAGCGTTGCCATGGTAACCGTTGCCTTTAAAAAAAAAAAACATACTGAAGTTCGACTTTTTAATTTCGTGTAGTTTTTATGTCCAGATTTAACTCACAAACGTCTTGACTGATTCTTATGAAATTTTGTACAAGGGGAGCTTATATCATTGGTCAATTGATAGGCTATAAGAATTTTCAATAATACTTGTAAATAAAAAATTGTAAATAAAAATATGTTTTAAATAATTCTTAAACGATTTTGATGAAAGTTTGTAAAGGGGAAGTATATGTCATTTCTCAATTGACATGCTACATGACTTATTGTCAATAAAATGAGTAAAAGTTAAATTACGAGATACAAATAACTACTGTGTAATAAACGTGTACGGAGCCGCGGGCGCCCACTAGTATAGTTACATGGTATTTAAAAAATCTCTTTATAAAGGTATCTGCAGGATTTTCCTAAATTATGATAATGAAGATGAATGAAAAATATTTTTAACATTTTTTATTTTATTTTACTGAGTTCTTTTGCTTTATCGCTTTTCGGGATCTGCCAGATTGTATTCAGGTGGGATTGCCGATCGCTGTGATTTCTGTTGTTTTTGTATTGTGCTGTACTCACCATTAAGTACAATTTCGTCAATATTAATAAAAAAGTACCCGTTGTATGTTTATAAAGTACCCGTAAACATATTTTTAGTCGCCCGCAATATTCACTTGTGTATAAGAATTTTCAAACACGTAATACATATACATATATATACATATACTATATCTATTTTAAAATCAACACTTGTGATGACAAAGTCACTAGTAAAAATGATTATTTTATATTTGTAATTAAAATGACATAACACAAAAAAAAATCAAGAAAGGATATGATTTCTTAATAATCTGAAATAATTTGGTCTTTCTTACCTTTATTATAAATTTTATTTTATGGTAAATTCGTTATTTACTATGCTATATACTGTAGCAAACGGTAGCGAAATTTTAAATGGCTTAACTTTAATTTATACGTACATATTTATTCGTTTCTATCATACAACGTGCGTCATATGGTTTTTCTTATACAGTTGCGGTCATATAATTAAGAACGATTTGAGGATCCAGAATTTTTTATCTAAATCATGTTTGTATTTTTTTTACTGGTTCTAGTGCTGTGGAGTTTGAAATATCCCATCCAAGCCAAGGTCAGCAATGTGCCAAGGGCTGAATGGAATCGCATATTATATATATAAATCTAAATCTCATATAAAATTCATATGATCTCCTCTTCAGACTGGCACTGTATCATCTCCAACTCCAGCTGCGCCAATGTGGCAGCTGACCGGGCGAGCTCCAACTTCTTCTTGGCTTCCAGCTCCATTCTCCTAGATTTAGAGGATTTAACTGACCTTGAGGAACTAACGGTGAGCACTCCTTCTCTCCAATGTCCCTCGGCTTTGCACACGTTGACTTGGTAGCCGCAGGCGGTGCAGGAACGGACGGTGGGATTTCTTCACTCCCTCCAATGTTCCCCGGTGCCGGCATCTTGGCTGTGTCTCTGTATCATTCATATCTAAATATTATATAAATATTATAAATTAATTAATATTACACATATAAAGAGGTTATTAAGCTAACTTTGAATGCGTTCTGTACCAGTAATAAATATGTTATTGTTATTATAAGACTTAAAAGTAAAAATTATAAATTTTTTGTATAAAAAATTTAAACACACGGTTTTATCACGCATTAGGAATTGTAAAATAATTAAATTGCCTTGTATTTGTTACGATATAAGTACCTATGCATTTTACCCTTGCCAACATTTTAACTTCATTGCAGAAAAACGCAAACATATTATATTTTTTTAATCCATACATAGTGGGTAATAACCTTCGAAAAAAAAAAAAATTAAAGAAAATTTGGAGCGCTTGAAAGTATTGAAATAACCAGTGGATATAAAACAAGTAACAAGCTTACTAATAACTACTGAAGGTATTTATTACCAACCATGTATTGTTAAAAAAAAAACAGTTTAAGAAGCTTCGCGTTTGTTGAGTGTGCCGCGATACCTCACGGTTTGTTTTTAAATCTCGTAACACCTTTCTCCTACTTCCTCGATTCTTTCTCCTACTCTTGCTAAAATGTTTTATTATATTATTGTAATAAATTTAAGCCTCTAAAAAGAATTTGTTCTTTAGTGAAAGAACACATCAGATTTTATACAAATATACGAACAAATATAGCAGAAGATGTAAAGTTTACAGAAATACATACTAACAGATTAAACAGTAATAATATACATACATACATATATCACGCCTCTTTCCCAAAGGGGTAGGCAGACACCACGTCCTTCCACTTGCTACGATCCTGACATATAACTTTCGCTTCCTCAACATTCACCAATCTTTCCATGCATTCGTCGATTTAGAGCACTTTTGACATGACCTTTCTTCAAAACGTCCCCGATTTGATTGTGGATTACACTCATCTTATAAATCTGTCTAGTCAATCTTCTTTCATTCATCCTCTCTACATGCTCAAACCATCTCAGCATCCCTTTCTCAATCTTTCTTTAGTAATAATAATAGCTCTTTACCTATGAAATTGCCATTATGCAGTACTGGCCATTTCAAATCAAAATAATTTTCGTTTGGCTAAGAATTTTAATTTCAAATTAATTTTATTTTAAAAACATGGAATTCTTTTTCCAAATTTAGTCATTTGTTTATTGATTAGTGTTACATTTTCATCGCATTTCAATCTTTTTTGTCATCATAGATACGTTAAAAATTCGAGTAATTATGGAATATGAGTACCGTCGTGGCAGTAAAACGGCACAAGCGGCACGCAACATCAACGGCGTTTACGGAGCTAACACTACAAACCAACGCACCACTTGTTATTGGTTTGCTCGCTTCCGTTCTGGGAATTTCGACCTGAAAAATGAACCTCGCGGTCGTCCGCAGTCTTTGGTCGACAATGACGAATTAAAGGCGATTGTGGAAGCTGATGATACACAATCTACGGCTGAATTAGCAGCAGCTTTCGACGTTGGCGTCAAAACAATATTGGTCCATTTGCATCAAATTGGCAAGGTAAAAAAGCTTGACAAATGGGTGCCCCACGAACTCAATGATCGCCAGCGCGAAGTACGCGTCGAGACGTGCCTTGCACTGCTCAACAGACACACAAATGAAGGAATTTTGAACCGCATTGTTACCTGCGATGAAAAATGGATTCTGTTTGATAACCGTAAGCGCTCAGCAAGTTGGTTGGATCCTGGTTCAGCACCTAATACTGCACAACAGAGGGTCTCCAAGTTGCAAGAACTGGGTTTGGAAGTTCTCTGTCATCCACCCTACTCACCAGACCTTGCGCCTACAGACTACTACTTTTTCCAGAATTTGGATAACTCCTTGGCCGGAAAAAAATTCAATACCCGAGAGGCAGTACAAAATGCCTTTGAAGAATTTGTTGCCTCCCGTCCAGCTGATTTCTTTAAGAAGGGCATCAATAAACTGCCACTGCGCTGGCAAAGATGCATTGATTGCATGGGTGATTACTTCGATTAATACAAATAAAAAATACATGAAAAAACATCGTTTAAATTTTTTCATACAAAACGGCAATTTCATAGGTAAAGACCTAATATATACTATAGAATATTATAATTAACAGTATCATTAATATTAATATCTAGTATCTAACAAATATTTAAATTATTGAGAATGAGTTTTTAGATAGGTAATTTTTATACCAGCCATTTACGGTTTGTAGTATTTAGTCAGCTCGGACACCGCATCAAATGGACATCACAAAATGTGATGAGTATTTACAAATGATGTAGAAAACTTTAATAAGAATATTCAATAACAATAAGCCAATTTTAGTCAGTGGTGAGTTTAATATAGATGTTTTCAGTTCGTTACCAAGGGTCACTAAATTCATATCACTATTTGACTCATTTAACTTAGATCCGCGATTTATAATCGATAAATTTATATATTCGTTAATGTAGATTATCATTGTAAAGAGATAGGTTTTAAAAACAGCAACTTTAGAGTTTCATGCCGATTCTTCTCTAAAGGAAAGTGCTTCCCGAATCAGCTGTAGAGTCATTGATAATATTGAATATAACCATATTATCATTTTAATTTATTTAAGACTTTTTTTTACATTTATTTAGATTCAAATATTTTATGTTGTAGGTAGCTGAAACTACTATTCATCTGTTGCAAGCGGAAGTAGCAAAGATTTACAATATACTTTATACTATTTATTTACGATTTATGATGGGTTTCCACAAAGTAACGCCTTCATCAATCAAATATAAAATAAAACAGCAATTCGCTACAGAAGTTTTAGTATTTTTGTAGGGGTCATTTAACTCGAATTCGTACTTGCAACGAAGGTTATTTTATCAATATTTGTTTATATAATTTTATACTTCGTGACTTTTAATGAATTGCAAATATTTAAAGAACAAAAATATTTATATTGTAATGCGATCGATCATCCTAACGTAAATAACAATTCCATACACCTACAATGACGGCTAAGGTCATTTGACCTACACTATAGATGAATGAATTGTTGTCCTGGGTTAATTAAAATATTTATTTTAGTTTTATTTCACTGACCTTGTTACAAATACATACATTATTTTAGTTTCTCTGTTTATTAATTTAAATGTTCTCGTTGAGTCAACATTATAGTTTTTTGATTTTTGAAATATCTCGGCGCCTCCGTGGTGCAGAAATATTCGCATTATTGCAATCTTTACAAGAAGATCAATCAGATAGTGAAGGTGAAAGTGAGCCTTTGCCACCAAAAGTTGAAAATAGAGATTCATATACTCCTGCTCCTGAGTTAAGTTCTAGTGATGATTCAGACAGCAATATTCGATTACCTGCCATTCAACAACATAATAGATGGAGATCGTCTCGGATACGAATACGTGGTTTTCTAAAACAACTTATAGTAATACTTCTCAAAATAATATGATGTCACCAGGTGGAATATTATAGAAATGTATACCTGAAAATGGCTCAAAGGTGGCCTGTCACCGAGCAAGTCATAACATTTTGATTGAACAGCAAGAACCAACTGCCTATGCACGAAAGCAAGTTGGAGAAATAATTATGATAGCCTGAAAACTTTTAATAGATTATGCGATTTTACGTCATATAACAAAATTACAGAGGCCGAAGCAAATCGTCGGCTTATTCATTCATTATTCCCTAGAAGAATTTGAATTTTAGGGGTTATTTTGTGGTCAAAAATTTATCTATAATTGATATTTTTATGGGGAATCTCATTTTTACTAAAACGACAACAAGGGAAAAATAGGGAACCTAGGGATACATTCAAAGAAATTATGAAATATTTACGATTCGATGTGAGAACAGAACGATCTACCAGAATCATAACTGATAAATTGGCATTGATTTCTCAATTATGGAATCGTTTTACAAACCCGTAGAATATGTAACGATAGATGAAACAGTCGTTTGTTACAAAAGTTCGATGCCTTTTTATTCCATATATGGCTAATAAACCTGACAAATTTGGAATAAAATTTTGACTCTGTGTTGATATAAATTCGAAATACTAGTTGAACGCCTTTCCTTTCCTTATCTTAGATACAAGTTCGTTCGAGTTTTTCTCCACAAGCGTGTGAGGAATGTTAGTTGATGTTGTTGAATTGTGAGGAATGAGAGTTGTTAATGAACGGCCTGAGTATCCGGTATCACTTCATTTTTGGCTGGGTCTTTATCTTTCAGGTTGTGGTTTTTATTTTAATTCATAAACTTACATTATTTGATCTTATAATATGTGTAATTGGTTACATTTTGCGTGATATAGTTTGGTTATTGTGCACAAGTGAAATGCATTATAAGTAACTAGCAGTGCCCCGCGGTTTTACCCACGTATAATTTAAAATAATCTATGATTGATGTGTTATAATATTCAGTATAGACAATATTTTTGTAGGGCGGCCAGGGTTATGCGTTACAACTCACACGGCTCGTTCGCGCCACTGTACCTATAGTTATAAACCCGAGCCGAGTATTGAATTTTCCATTTCATTATCTCACAATCTATACATATAAAGAACTAGCATAAAGGCAAAGGCAAGGCTATAAAGGGCAAAGTTTATCTTCATAAACTTTTCTTCACGATGAAGTAACTTTGTTCGTATTGATTAATATGCCATGCCTAATAATAATGCTCATAAATAACTTTATAATTTTCAATATTTTTTGTAATAAAACACCTTAATGTGACTTATGTATAAGAGGAAGATGGCATAGGAATGATTAAGGAATATGGTATCGCAGATATTTTTTAGATGTACTAAGGAGCAATCTCTTTGTAGAAAATTAGAATTATTTACGTATCACTAACCACTCTACGCCATGCTACACGCTGCACCACGCTACACTACGCCAGCGCACATGGATAATGCAGATCAGGGTGCTATTTCTTCCATCTTACTTAACAGAAATCAATATTTAAGCCTAGCTGAGAGGTGTAGCCTATACTATTACAAGTATCTAGCTACCATATACAAAAATATATTTTCCTATCCGACTGGAAGTTCCAGAGATTAGTGTGCTTAAACAAACAAAAGACTCTGTGCTTTTTTATATTAGTATAGATAATAAACAAGACAATGAATTTTAAAATGCCACAAAAACTTCTTGTACAACTTGTACGTGAGAGCCAACTTCTTTATCTAGCATTGTTTGAACTTTAAAGATTATAAAAATATTCCATCCATGTGACCTGAGCACAAGTGAGTAAACACACGTTACCATTAAATAAGAAGAAAACGAAGAAGTCGAATAAGTGGTTCTAGGGATAGACAGGTAGAAATGTTATGTTTTTAAATAATATACAAAATCAGAAAACAATTCAATCTTCGATTTCGATCCCAAGAATATAATCATTGAATAATTACCATAACAAAAACTTTATACAAGAATTTTATTTATTTTGCGTCAAAAACCTATTGACGCCCTTGGAGTACAAATGAATGTATTTCTTCCAATCTATCTGCGCCGGATCACACGGGAACAGGCGGCGATCTTGTTCAGACAGAGATGAATAAAGCGACCTCACGTTTCCAGATTTAATGACCCACCAATTCAGCGTAAAGAAGTTTAGTGAATCTCTCACGCGGCTCGCTCTGCTTTGGATCTTTACATATCTGAAAATAATCAAGAATAGACTTATTATGCACATAGACTAAATAGATGCATAATATGCTTTACACCTAACCGGCGCTGGTTAACTGGCGCTTAGTTACCAGTGTTCTATAGGGGCAGATTTAGTTTTGCTGCCGCCTTAGGCCCGTTTGATATGTCACCCTTTTTATTATATGGACTTCCATATTCAAAATAAATACCAAATTTTCAAATATTAAAATAATTATGTAATGAATTTTATTAATTTAATCACAACTATTTTTATTTACTTTTTTTTTACAAATATATACGTGAATATATATACATATATATTTAAAATTGTTATTATTACATTTTTTTATTCATCCTATGTTTTATACTCAGTAAAAATAATAAAAGCTTTATAGGTTAGGTTCTACAATAAGTTTCTTAAGCACATTACCGATTTGCTGGACAGTAAGTTCAAGGACCATGTTTAACAGGTCTTTCCGCTAAAAGGTGGATCATTACGTTAATGATAGTGATGTCTGGTGGCTTTTTATTAACTACGAGTACAAGCAATTTAAATGAAGATTAAGTTTATTATAGACTCTTTTTCGATGATTACGATGTTTTTGGAACTGATAATTGTTAATTTTAAAAATCAAACTGTACAAATTTACTTACTTCGGGTTTTTTCCTGTTATGATTAAGTAAAAGTCAGCGAAATAAGCAGGAACAATTTCCAGGAAGAATATCGATATTGCACCCAATGTCCTGGATTTTATGAAAAAGGTAAAAGGGAAAGGAAAATCATCTGCAATTGAAAAATATTAAAATAGGTTTTTTTTAATTGAGCCAAAATAGTGCTCATTTTCAAATACGACATGCCAATTCAACACTTTATTGCGAGGTTTTTTAACATGCATCAGTCGAGCATCAAAGGGATTTTTTTACGAGAAATTTTCCATCCTTGATTCATCTATGTTCGTTGGGCAACGGTGGACAGGTTATGTTTGACTTCTACTGAATAAAACGTCACGGTGTTGTTTCTTACATCCTGGTTTTGGGGAGGTATTTTGGTAGTGAATATGCTGGCAAACCACTAACGGTACATACTCTTTGGTTCCTGCAGTATTTTTATGTTTACTTTTATGAGTGAGTCAATGAGCACTTAGATCATACTTACTCCGACCGTGTTTTACTTTATCTTCATTGAAAACTTTATGGATTTCCCTCCAAGTGACAGGATTAACTTCACTCGAACACGAATTATAAACTCGTATATTTTGAGATCTGAAAAAAAAAATTTTCACATATTAACTATGACCAATGATTACTTTACTTAATAAAACGATATTACTTGAGAAGATCGATTATTGAAATATCATATTTAACCCGCGGTTTAATTCATAGTTGTAACTAAACAGGAAATATTTTTGTATAACCAGCTACCGCATTCCTTTATTTTATCATCAAGACAATTTTATGTAGATAAACTTTGCCCTGTATAGCATGTTATTTGGACGAATAGTTTAGGAGATAATGTAAAATTAATGTAATTCAACAATGGGCTCGGGTCTATCTATATGTGTCGTGGTGCTATCAATTTTGGAAGTATATTAACGATATAGGAAATTACATTAAAAAGTGTAAGCAATGATGTTGGTAGGAAATCAAGCAAAAACACAGTTTGTCGGCTCTTGTGGAATACGCTGCAAACTGTTATATATAGATAGAATAAAGAATTAATAGCTTTGACACATCATCTTCTGGTACTATTCTTGACTGTTTGTCAATTCTTACCCGCCGTGTTTAGCTGCTGCTACAATACATGTATTAGTGACGTAGTCCACAGGAATTAAGTCAAATATATTATTTCTACATCCAGGTACCACGCGACTGTAACCTAAAGCCATGTTATATAGGAGACGAGTTATTCCAAACCAATTGTCAAGCCAACCGATTTGCGGTTCATCTATTTTTGGTCCAACTGTAATTGTAAAATAAGTATTTAACAGTTTAATTAGGTTGAAAGATATATCAAATCTATGTTTATAATTAGTTACTTTTTATATATGGTGCAATAGGTCAGCTTCAGTTACCTAGTATTACACTACACTTACATAGTACATTCATGTACATAGTTAAGAAAAAAAAAAACTAAACTATGTCCATTATAATATCGATGTAACAATCAAAAATATTCTTTTTGATGTAATTTAAACATTGGTCCAATTTATTTTTGTAGAAAATAATAGGTAATCTCATCTCTTTATATCTTTCTCGTTTACTGTTTAGTAAAATTATATCATTTGACTCTACGGATTACCTTACATTATAAAATAATTCTCCGGTTCCTGATCCACACGTGTACTGGTCAAACCACTGACTTATATAGTAAATCAATGGATCAAATGCTTTAAAATTACATCGCTACCTTTTAGTCTTACTAGTATAATTGATTTCAAAACAAAATTACATATATTATTTCTCAAATATGTTTACCCTGGCAACGCCATATCTCCGTTACTTCGCCATCAAACATAATGATTTAAACATCATTTTAAAGCTCACATTTCCTTCTACGAGTATTGACATAAACAAAAATTTTTTTGTTAAATAAATTGATTATAAAATTTCTGATAAATTACGTTCCTATCTCTATATATTTTTTCCGAAAGGTGTTAAAAAAAGGATTATAAGATTGTACGAAGCGCCGTCTATTAACAATATTTTTAACTAACACAACAGCTGATAGATTTTTTAAATTCTATAATCTTCGCATTGGTTTGAATAGTCATTGATATCGTAAATACGAAAAGGAGCTCGGATTAAATCTATAGCGTTAGGTAGAACGTTAATCGTATTACCACAAGACGGTCTGACGATACATGTTGGAATGTTTCCACGATGTTGTGCAACATACGTCTCTGTTAGTGCCTTTCCAAAGGTGTATGTGTTGGCGTAACCACCTAAAACAATTCATTAACTTCAATTGTTGTTATTAACATAATAATTATATTGTGTAGACTGGCAAAAAATAATTTTATTTACTTTGAATTACTTTACGAAAAACATTTTAATATTCATGAGATATTTTAAATTATACATACTAATGTATTCTTCAGTTTTTTGCTTATCATTGTTGTATTGATTTATAAAATTATACACTTCTTCGATTTTGGCGGGTGCTGGATACAATTCTTCTTTGGCCACGTTATCACCGAAATTTTTTGTAATTGCATAAGCAGTGGATACGTGGACGTAGGCCTGTTAAATCATACTCAAATTAAAACATTGAAATTTTTAAAGTAATCTTGACGGAATGCATTTTGGTAATAAACGGTATGCTCTGACCTCTAAATTGTACATCCGTTGGCATAGTTTCAATAATTCTCTAGTACCTTCAAAATTGCTTTTCAGGCTAGTACCCAAAGATTCATTGAATTTCACTGACGCGGCTGAGTGAAAGACTACGGATACCTGTTCAATGTTCATAGAAATTGTCAATTAAATTTGATTTCAGTAAAGCATTTAATTACAATAACTTATCTTTGAACTCAATTTTAGGTAAATTTTAAATAAGTATTTTTTATCTACGAGTTAGAAACTAAGAAATAAGTAACGCCCAATCAAAAAAGTTGAATTTTTATCAATAACCTGCTAGATGTCAAGATGGCTATGCACAGTTGTCCATAGATCGACTGAAAAGAAGTCACACACGCAATTTTATTTAAAACAACCCGAAAGAAAAGAACTTGGTTAAATTAACAGATTAATCTCATCTGAGTTTAGTTGTCCAAGATATTAAAAAGGGTAGAAGTTCTATCCATCACAATTATCTATACATATTATAAAACTCAATGTCTCTCTGTCTGTCCGTGTATGTTCGTTTCACGTGAGCACTATTACCCGATTTGCTTGGGTTTTTTGTTTTAATTCATAGCAATGTTATCTGGCTAGGTTATAGAATATATTTTGTAAATTAAAATAACATAAGAAGTAAGCAGTGACGATAATGGTTAATCAATTCGGAAAAAAGACGCACTTGGGGCTACAAATGATTTACGCTGAGTAAACCATACGAGATATATCAAATTAATGTTGTACATAATTATAAACCTGAAACAGACCTAAAAAGGCAATATAACATGTATTTATCTTCTAAGTATCACCCGAAATAAGTATTTTTGTATTCCGTCTTTTAAGCGAGGGCAGCAGGATTCGCTCATTTTGCGCAACTGACAGCATTTTGTAGTCCACGAAAGCGGAGCCGCGGGAACATCTGGTTATTTATATGGTTGGCTACCCAGAGCATCAGTTCATGACCCGGTAAGTTATAAACATAGCATTTTATTAAACTTAATTACATTAGACGAATAACAAAATAATAATTTTTAATCCAACTGATTTTACTTATCTTGGTTAATCGGATTTCGTAACAACAAAGATTTAGCAGTATTCTAAATAAACATAATTAATTGCAATCATACCTTTTCAACCAAAGTTTTTACGTCATCAGGTTTAAGAGCCAAGTTAGGTTTTGTGATATCACCGGCGATTGGAACGACCTTGTTTACGGCATCAGGTAAATGTTCTTTTAACTTCTCAAAGAGCTGAAATGGCAGATGACAGTTATGTAAGTCATTTGTGAAAAGGTGACTGTGGTTTTTTATACAAGTAAGGTGGCAAACAAGCATACAGCCCGGCTGGTGGTAAGGTATCTGAAGGGTATAGGGAATGCGCAGAGGAGATAAATAAACCTTTTATATTAATAATTTGTGTTATTTTTTTATTCACCGTTTTTTACTTTCTTTTATTTTTAACCAAAACCATGGTTACTATAGTTACATATCAGTGTTGTGCAATAAGGATGTACCTACTAACACCTTCTCCTATTATTGAAATTGTTTACAATTTAAATAATACTTTCTAATTAATAATGTAAAGTAATACAGTGTTTTAGCAGTAGGTGCTTCTTAAATTATATAAACTTATTTACTTAACGATATTTTGACTATGAAAAGTAAATTTATTATTTAACAATGGTTTTGTAAATATGTCTGCAGTTTGTTTGTCAGTAGGACAATATTTAATATTTATTTTACCCTTTTTATAATTTTCATGGATGAAATAATACCTCACATCAATGTGTATGGATCTCTTATTGAATAAACCTGTTTTGATTAGTTGGATAGAGCTTTGGTTATCAATATTCAATATCATTTCAACTTCAGAATCAATCAACTCTTTTAAAAATTACATTAAATACAAGCATTCCTTACAGCAATCAGCCGCTGCAATATATTCTGCCTCAGTTGATGATAAAGCTACAATTGGTTGTCGCTTTGAACACCAAGACACTGGTCCATCTGCTAACATTATCACATATCCGGTTGTACTGCGTCTTGTCTCAATACAATTTGCACAGTCTGCGTCACAGTATGCTAGGCTTAGAATCTTCCATACTAAATTTCTTCAATAAATTGTTAATGTAGCTTTCTTGTTTCAGCGTAATACCTTTCTCAGTCTTCTTAACTTCAAATCCAATAAAAGTAGTAGGATCTTTGTATAATTTTATTTTAAATTCCTTTTCTAGAGAGTTTAAAATCTTAATTAATGTATGCTTTTCTTTCGCTACAGCAAGTCCATCATCAACATAGATTGCTATTATTGTTGTTTTATCTTCATTTGTGAACACACACTGATCTGTTTTAGTAGCTTTTAATCCTAGTTATAACATGGCATTTGTAAATCTTTTATTCCATGTAATAGGAGCTTGTTTTAGCCCGTATAATGATTTCTTTAATCGACAAATTTTTCCAGGTCGTTTTTCATATCCATCTGGTATATTCTTATACACATACTCTTCCAGCTCTCCATATAAGGACGCGGTCTTTACATCGAATGTCATCATGTTATAGTCTTTAGAAGCAGCAAGTGCAAATAAAGATTTTAAAGTTAACTGACTGACAACTGAACTGTAAATTTCATTGCAGTCAATATCATTTTGTTCAAATCCTCGTACGACAAGTCTACCTTTATAAGTGCCATTATCTTTCACACGGAATACCCATTTATTTGTAAGTATTTTGTTATCTTTTGCCTCTTTCTTGTCTACTATTTCCCATGTATTATTGATTTCCAAGGATTCCTTCTCCGAATTTATAGCTTTCTCCCAGTGTTCTCCCTCTTTGGATGTGACAGCTTCTCTGTAAGTAAGTAAACTGTAATCTTTTAGGTAAATTGGTATCTGTATCATTCTTTTACTTCTTCTTGTGTTACCTTCTTCTTCATTGTGTCTGTCACTTTCTGTGTCTTTTGTTTCAGTTTCAGTTGTTACATTTTCAAAAATGTCATCATCTTTATTTTCTTCTGTTATTGTATTTTCTGTTGTCTCTGCCTGGTTTTCTGTAGTCTTTTCCTGGTTTTCTATAGTATTTCCTTGATTTTCTGTAGTCTCTTCGTGTTCTTCTGTTATCTCTTCATCGTTTTCACTAGTTCTTATTTTGCTTTTCTCATGTCCCTTGATATCTTTATTTTTCTCTCCTTGGCATTCCACAATATGTACCCATTATTAGTGTACCCAATCATTATTAGTTTCTTGCTTCTTGGATCTAGTTTCTTTACATTTGGATGTAGCTGTTTTGCATAGAAAGTAGAGCTAAACTTTTGCATATTAGATATATTAGACCTTTTGTCAACCCACATTTCATATGGTGTCTTATTTTTCAGGGCATCACTTGGCAGTCTGTTTAAAATATAAGTAGCACAGTATATTGCTTCACCCCACATTTCCTTGTCTAATTTAGAATCAAAAAGTAATGCTCTTGTTTTTTCTAACAATGTCCAATTAAGACGTTCAGCTTTGCCATTTAATTGTGGTCAGTAAGGTACTGTGTAGTCTAATTTTATACATTTTTGTTGACACCATGCTTTAAAGTCGTTACTTATATACTCGCCTCCATTGTCACATCTTATAGTTGATACTTTACTATTTTTCTCTCGCTCCGTTTCTTCGATATAATTTTTAATTTCCTCTTTTACATCACTCTTGTTCTTCAGTAGATAGATTTTTGTAAAATTTTAATTATATACATTTATTTTAACTTAGTTGATTCCTTATTACTTCATTTATTGTGTTTTCGGTTGCTTTCCGAAGGCATGCTATCTTTAGGTAGTTTATTATTTAAATATTGTATAACAAACTTCTTTTACGTTTATTTATATAAATAAGAAGGCAGTATACAATGATTGTATTTATTGGCTGAAAGAATCTTTTAAATTTAAAATATAGAAGGATACTAAAAATAATTGAAATGTGACGGAGGATTGATTCTGACTTATGGCAGGGAGATGGATCTCTAAAGAAAACGTACAATATTTAATTAGATTTGTATAAGCTTATTTATAACTACTATTCTATTTATTGTTTGGACTCACACATACCTATCTGGAGTCTGTACAAAACTTATTTTGTTACTACAAGAGACCTCTCGAATTGTAACCGGTATTCGAAGGAGTTGAAACTATTTACCCGAAATTGTCAAGAGTCAAGAATGTTTATTACCCTAGTTGAAAATCTGGCGGACACTTTCATTCATGCTGGTTTGGCGATGCAGCTATAGAAACGGAAGCGGATTGAATATCTAATGCTTGTTACCAAATTCATAGACGATTCTCAAGACGGATTTTTTAAGCAGCCCTGGTCCGGATAGATACATAAACGTGGACTAACTATACTAGTGAAGGTTTTACTGAAATTATTAGTCTTTAAATAAGATACTCTGTATTTTATAATTTATCTTTATATCAAATATCTTCGGAATACACTTATTAATTTATTTTGCATCTCATTCCATTACCTTTAATTATTTATTTTCTGATATTTTATACCTATTTAATTGTCCACATGACAAGGTATTCCACTAGTCGGGACTGCTCCAATTGGAGATAAATCTCCAAAGACATTTCTCTGTGCACTATCTCTCTTAAAACTGAATACAACAATTATGTCTGACTGAATCGCGACCTCTATGCAATAGGTGTAATACCAATCACTGTGTTAGACGTGTCAGATTCCGAGATCAGCCGGTGTATATCCAGTTATCAAGAGTGGTGGTAAGGGGTTTGTCGCGACTAACATGCGACACACATGGTGATATATCCGTCACAGTAACTCTGAGAGGCTTGTAGACCGGCATGACAGCTACGACCCAGGAACGATTGCTGATCTGTCGGCGGACGCATTTGGTTTTGGATTGTACTGTACTTCTAATTATGCGCAATGCCATTGCATTGCCGTGATGCTATAAAAAACCCTGTAAATGAGTAACATCCATAGAAACGTCATATAATCGGCAGAAAAACGAAGCGTTATTTCCATTTTCCAATTAATTTATAATTAATATAAGAAAAAATGTTGTGCTTTTACCTTACATAAATAACAAATGAATTATTATTTTCAACGCACCGGGTTTTTAAAAATATCATTTTCTAATCGTTGACTTATCGATTCACCATTTTTCTCACGTACCAGCAAGTAAACTTTATCTAACTTTGTGCACGTGTAAAGCAATTTTTCGAGCAAAACCTGAAAAAAAAATGGAATCTTCTTTTATTTCAGCTTCTCATTGTATGCTTGAGCAATTATACCAACATTGCAAATACCGCGTACCATATTTTAAAAGTAACAACGATTAATTTTATAAAGTTCTTTTAAATATTTTTGGAGGTCCAAGGTGAGTGAATAATAAGAGTGAATGGGTGAAACTGCTTCACTTATAAGAAACTATTTTTCACATAAGTCAGACAATGAAGATGGTACTGCATCTACAAGTCCAGTGTTAAATTCGGCAACGAAAGAAAAGTATGCTTTGAATGTATGTTCCAGGAAATGGTGCATTGGGTCAATCTAATAATCACTCAGCTTTAAGAATAATGTTGTATAAAACCTGTGCCATTTTATATAAAGAAATTAATCGTGAACACAATAAAATGCTCGAGTTACAATGGCTCAGACTTCTTTGAAAACTTTTAACTGCTTCTTAGATAGCTATCTATAATTTGATTTTGAGATAATAAGTATTCATTCATTGCGATTACATAAGGTTTTATATATTTTAAGGAAACCTGGACACCGATAAATAATCCTATAGTACTACCATCAAGCAGGAAGACGACTATAGATCTCTCAGTGTATAAAATTGACAGTATTTCGTAAGCCAGCGTTATTATAGCTCATAGTTTCTGTCGGAAAGAATCTGTATCCAGTTTTAGGATATATTTTACAGACTGGTATTATAGTTATTGCATATGTAATATTTCCAAACCTTTCCAAGGAACCCAGTACCCCCGGTAAGTAAAACTGACTTCCCAGCATAGTAATCCTGCACAGAAGTATACGTGTCCAATGATTTATTCCCATTACTTTTTACATCGGTGTCACTGTAAAAAAAACAATTATTTATTTAATTCGTTGCTGCAATTATTAGTAATCTTATTAACATAATATCATTTACATTGCTAGCTATTGTTGTTAGTTCAATAGCTAGAGTTAGTAGTCTTGGAATAACAAATACAAAATGATAGCGGCACATTTTCTCATAATATATATGCGTGGAAATGCATGAATTGTATGGAACTGACTTTGTTTACTTTAACTAAACTTATTTTAACTATGATTTAAAAAGTTTATTTATGTTTTTAGGTTTGGTGACCAATATTTTTAATGTAAAAAATATATCATATTATACATCTTATCCTTATAAATAAATAAATCGAAATCAAAAATAATTTTCCTTTAGCATTGCATTTGAATTAGCAGTTAGGGGTGTACTCGCACCTCCGGGCAAGTGAAAATAGATTTTTCTGAATAAAATGATTTTATAGGAATAAAGAATAATGTTGTTAGCAGTCGTCTGAGATTAAAAATGAATGTATCTAAAGCTAATATAATAATGGATGTAGTTTAATTTCTAAAAACTAATCATTTATTGCGATAGTATCATTATTTCTAGATAAAGGATATCCAATGAGCTCAGAATTGCAGCATAAAATGACTCTCCAGATATTGGAAGTTGGCAGCAAGCTCCTTGTGTTATGTCCCTATCATGATACAGTAGTCACCCGCCAAGACCGCCCTCCCCTACGGCAACTCAAGACTAGGTCCGATCCATCGGTATGGAGCCCTAGAGCCAAGCAGCCGCTCGCGCGATACTGTGACTCTACATTCACTAGATATCACAGACACACATGACACTGCATCATACACACATGCACGCCACATAGGTACATAGGTTCTGTAAAGGACATCTTTTTTTTTTTTGCCTAGTTAGTTTAGACAAAAAAATTCAGATCACTAAATACACATACACATGTTCCTTCCCTCCTCCCAGGGGGAAGAAACATGTATATATGTATAGTTAGCTTAGATCGAATTACGGATAGGGAATTAGTCAGATTGCCAGTTAATTGATTAATTCCGGATTGATTTTCTCTGTGACATATGTTAGCAAATACGAATTAAAGAATAAAAATGAAAAAAGTTGGAAACATATATTTAAAAAAAAAACTACTATTGAGTTTTTACTAAAATTTATTTAGTCAAACCATTTACCAATCTTGTGAAAACGTTTGTTTTAAAATTTGTCATTCATAAGAAACTTGTTGAGGCCTACTTTGAATACAGAAAAGTTTAATACGGTTTGATTGATTGAAATTGAAACTATTATTCTATACTTGTGTATAATTAAACTGGATTAAAAGACAAGGGATGTCACTGTAACTTATACTAAAAAAATACTCTGCACCCTGGGAAATTATGAATTTGCTTCTTGGTACAACAGTCAGTAGAACATTCGAGACTTCGAATTCACCTTTAAGCAGTAATGGAAATTTGTAAACTTGGTTACATTGTTCAACAATAACCCAAACTTAAACTTCGCCAAACTACCGTGGGAGATATCTTATTGTTAACAAATAATAAATATGTTAAGATACAACTCACTGTGACGTGGACGTTGCTGGCGTAGAAATGTATTTAACACTACATTTATTTTTAACACATAATATATTGATTGGATAGTTCAAATAATATCTTTTCGCGATCAACATTGTTTAAGACTTAACTGAATTAAAAATAAACTGTTCAAAATTATTGTTTTATTTGAAGTTGTAGCACAGTTCGGGGGTAAATTACATGTGTTTGACCTTGATATTGAATATAATATCTTTCTGCTTGTGGCCTGAGGGTTCGCTAGCGTAGACTGCAATATTTGTACAGCTTTTTTTATTATTTTAATCGTATTTATATATAATATTACTCGCGGGGTGCGGGGGAAGCGCGAAGGCTACCGCCTATTGTTATCTATGGCTACCGTGCTATCCACCTCTCAGTGCCACACTTATAGACAATAACACTACTACTATGCCACACTGGACGTAGGTCGTAGCACACTGCATTGTTATTGAAACGTTTATTTCTGAAATGATGTTTACACGAGAAGAAATTCTGTCCAATTATTTTAATCAAATGAAAATAATATTTATGTACAAAAAGTTATATTATTTTTACACAATAAAAAAAAATCAGGAAAATTAATTTATATTATATTCATTGATGGCGACGTCATCATGTCGCACTTCCGTCACATAATGCGCGCGCAGCTCTCAATTATACCGTATACTAAAGGCAACAAAAAAGTACCTATAATTTAAAAAATAAACGAGTTCAATAGATTAGGCTTGGTAACGACATTATGGTGATGCAGCCAGGAGGTTACTAGAAATTCCCTTGAGTTTGGGCTCATATGATTTGTCTTGACGAGTCCAATAGATTGGGCTTGGTAACGACGGTATGGTGATGCAGCCAGGAAGGAGGTGGATAGAAGTTGTCTTCAATGGCTTTTAGTAATTCCCTCGAGTTTATATGATTTGTTTTGACGAGTCCAATAGATTGGGCTTGGTAACAATGGTGTGGTGATGGAGCCGGGTGGTGAATAGAAGAACTCTTATTTATTTATAATAAAAACACCGACAAGATTTACATTGTGACAAATTATAAGATTTCCGACAAAAATGACTCTGAACAAATGCAATCTTAATAATAGGAGTGTACGTCATGATTACACACAATGAGCAGATAAAATAATTAATTAAAAAAGGGAACAAATCAATTTGGAAATGTTATCAGAGAAAAAAAAAACTCTAAAAAATTAAACTAAAAAAAACAATATAATTTGGTGTAATAACAGAGTCAAATGGAATTATATTTTTCAAGGCTATTCGCGAAAATGTCTAGATCTGACTTTTTAGACTCAGCGTTATAACGTGATAAAATTGTATTCAACGGAGAGAACAGCCCCAAGTTAGATCGGTAATGCTTATTAGCGAATATGTTAAAACTAGATGCTCCGGGCAGTTTTAAAGGAACGGTTATATTGACTCTTGTTAGTAACTCAGTTGCATCCAACATTCCGTTTATCAGTTAGTACAGGAATGTGAGATCAACTAACCCTCTGTAATCCTTCAAAGATATTAAATTAAAATACTGAAGCCTATCTTGGTATGGAAGTAGTTTTTTTCTTAAATGAAAATTTTATGTCAAATACATACATAAATATCCTAATGTGGGTTCCATACGACACTACAGTATTCCAAACCGCTATGCAGGAGTGAGTTAAACAGTACAATCTTTGTATTTACCAACTTAAAGTCTTTACTGTTGCGTAATGCAAAGCCTAAAATTTTAAACACCCTTTTAAGAATGTTATCTATGTGCACATTGAAACGAAGCTTAGTATCCATAAGAATGCCGAGATCACGGACATTGTACAAGCTGTCAGGGTACTAGAATTTAAAGTAATTACGTAAACACGTATTGAGATTCATTCGAGCTCAGTCCGTAAAGTAGCGACCTATCAGTGACTAGCGTCAGTTAGGATTGCGGTCCGTTTAGGACTGCGGTCCATTTAGGACTGCATGGCTATTTGCAGCGTTGTCTTCTTAATAAAAAAGAGCACGTGCAACTGCTGCACGTGTGTGCGTGTGTAACACTTGCCACGTGACAGAATTTAAACTTTTGATCAATAACGCACATTCTCTTTTTCTAATAATATAATCGTCTCTGTTACTTGATTTCGCGTGTGCTTACATTAATTATCTTATTCTACCGCAATCATCATATATCTCATCTATCATCTCCAATACAAAATAATATTCGTATATTTCGATATATGCCAGGGATATAATTTATAGTGATGTAAAAAAAAATAACAGAATCAGATAGCTGACAAAGTTCTCTCACGCCAGTCAGGTGCAATCTGTAGTTTTCAATAAATGCTTGAATGGTTTATTAAAAACTAGCGGTGCGCCCATGGCGCCGCGCGCATTTTATTACGCAGTAATTACTTTTTCTCTTAGGTTTATTTTTATTCATATTTTTGAAAATTCTTATAGCCTAATCGGTCTAAAAATCGGTTGAGAAGTAACACAATGTTTTATACGGTGTCTAGAAGTATTATTGACAATATTCTTATAGCCTATCAATTATTGAAATAGCATATGATTTCTTTCTAAAAATTTCATCTAAATCGGTTAAGAACAAACAAAAATCCATCGTAAATAATTATCCGGGTTTTCTTTGCAACTTCTGATTGCAATAGGTGAATAATATTAGTTTCAGCTACCTACAACAAACAATTTTTGAATTATAACTTTTTTGTTTTTCCTAAAATACAAATTTATGAATATATTTTTATCATTTAATTGTTAAATAAAAAACAATAACTTTTTACCAGATTACTTAGTATTAAAATTGATTATTTTTCGTAATAACAGAGCGGTTTGTATACACCGCTATGGTAAGGCGGGAAGTACTTAAGTACCTATAATATTTTGTACTTGCATAATAATAATTTTCTACTGGTAACGAATATTTTTATTGGCAAAAATTAATAATTTATCATTATTTTATTACAGTAATTAGAAATTGTAAGGCACATGGGTAATACCACTGTCATACACACCAGCGCCCACTAGCGGTCATTACAATTAAATTGAAATTTTACGCCGGGAAACATAAAACCAATATTTAAAAAAGTAAAATTAAATAATTAATAACACAATTGATATTAAATAATTGCGAAAATGAGCAATAAGCCAAATTTAATTAATATAATTTGTGCTGTTAAAGAAAATACAAAATAAAATATATGCGATCAGCAATATTCGATAAATTAAGCCCATATTTTCGAATGGTAATATTTAAAAAGTATACAAATCAAAATTAATAAAATACAAATAAATAAATGTTCATAATGTAATATGTACATATATATTGTACCTATAAAGTAACCTATATGTAAGTAAACCCGTCAAACGACCACAGCGAAAACAAAAGGTAATTCTTGTGATCCGCAACTTGCGTAGTTTGCTAATTTGACGAGCTAAAAAAAGCTCATACATTCAAATCTTTTTTGTAAACATATAAATACCCCGTATTATGTGTATTGAAAATAAGTTATCCATAGTTTTATCCTAAATATCGATTACTCAATATTGCTAATGCCTCTGGATTAATTGCTAGTTATCTATGTTTTACCAATACTAGCTACGTCTTCGTCTATGTCACGACGACCACATCTTTTAGAATGTGCTAATGCAATTTGCATATCAAATTCTAAATCAGAATCATCCTCTGATAAGCTGTCTAATAATTTGAATAGTAAAGCCGTGTTACTCATTTTTAATCTAAAATTGGAATTCGGACAAATAATATGTGAGATAACTGTCAAGAGAGAAAAAATATTTAACGTATCTTACCCATCTGTGTTACCTTAAGATGCTATGTGATATCGTAACATAAAATATTATAGGCTCATTCTCCAAAATTGTAATGACGGCATGTTACATCTAGAAAAACGAATATAAAATATAACATACGATCCTTTTTTTGTCTATGTTCATATTATGACCAATTCTTCGGAGGCCCTACGTTCGAGTATTGCACTGAAGTCCTGATAATCAACTTGGCACTGCTGGAGAGACTGCCGGACTAACCAAGTTTCAATCGATTCGAAGGCTTTTTATAGTCCACAAATGTTAAGCAAAGGTGCACTTTTCGGTCTTCTGTATAACTTGCAGTAGCGTATGTTTGTGGTCTAATGTACTGAAGTCATTTCAATTATTATTTGTAATTTATAGAAGACTGATTCAATTAATCGTAACTAAAGTAACATGTAAGTTCGATAAGTGGGAATTTTTGGGAGGATCTCGATCTTTCAATTTGTTCATTTCATTCAATTCATTACCTTACGTCATTTCGCCCTATATTATGTGATATTGGTTACATTTTGCGTGATATAGTTTGGTTATTGTGTAAAATAATAACTAAGAGCATGAATTTTAAGAAGCTACACTAAGTTTCTGGTCAATTTTATCAAGAGAGCCGCCATCTTGTTACTTCATTGTTTAAACTTTAAAGATTATAAAAAAAAACATCCATGTGTCATGGTCATAATTGTGTATAAACACACGTTGCCATTAAATAAGAAGAAGTCGGATAAGTGGATCTCGGAGTAGACACGTTATGTTTTTAAATAATATACAAAATCAGAAAACAAGTCAATCTTCAAAACCAAAGAATGTAATCATTTAATAATTATCATAACAAAAACTTTATACAAGAATTTTATTTATTTTGCGTCAAAAACCTGTTGACGCCCTGGGAGTACAAATGAATGTATTTCTTCCAATCTATCTGCGCCGGATCACACGGGAACAGACGGCGATCTTGTTCAGACAGAGATGAATAAAGCGATCTCACTTTCCCAGATTTAATCACCCACGAATTCAGCATAAAGTATTGTAGTGAATCTCTCAGATGGATCGCTCTGCTTTGGGTCTTTACATATCTGAAAATAATAAATAATAGATTTATACACATAGACTACATAGATGCCTATAATTTAAACCTAACCGGCGCTTGATAAGTGACGTTTAATTACAAGTGATATATGGTAAGCTCGAACACTGTTGTACTAGCTAACTTACAATAGAGTATATGGGGCCCAAAAACATTAAGATTTGTAACTTAAGCCTACGAGCCAACCTTACATGCGCTTGATGTACCTTGCTAACGAATAAGGGAATAGTGATTGCGGGTGGTATTGCTCCATATCATTCAGATACCAAACTGACATAAATGTGTTCATTGGGCGCTTAATATTGATTGTATTCAAATACATATTGCAAATTATTTATTTAGTAGTAATAATATTGTAATCAGTAGTGGCTATAGACGATGGTCACCGTGACCAAACACCTGATACAATATAAGTTTTAATTCATTTTCATGAATTATGCACACCAATCGTTAATTTAAGAATAAAAAACTGAAAAATTTACTAACCTCGGTTTTTTCCCTGTTATGATTAAATAAAAGTCAGCGAAATAAGCAGGAACAACTTGCAAAAAGAACGTCGAAATTGCAGCCAATATCTTGGATTGTATGAATAAGGTAAAGGGGCAGGGTAAATCATCTGCAATTGACAAATATTACAATTGGTATTTTCTTCTTAATTCAGCCAAATATTGCTGATATTCAAATACGACGTGCCAAAGCAATACGCTTTATACGCAATATGCATTACGGGATTTTCAAAATGCGTCAGTCGTGCATCAGTGGGGATTTTTTACGTGAAAATTTCCGTCGTGGATATGCCCTTCATTCGTTGGGCAGCGGTGGACGGGTTATGTCGGACTTCTACTGAATAAAACCTGACGGTATCCCTTCTTACATCCTGGTTTTGGGAAGTATTTTGGGGTGAATACCCTGGCAACCTACTATCGTTACATATTCTTTGTTTCCTGCAGTTTTTTCATCTTTACTTTTATGAGTCAGTCAATGAGGACTTGGATTATACTTACTCCAACCGTGTTTTACTGTATCTTCATTGAAAAGTTTATGGACTTCACCCCAAGTGATAGGATTAACTTCACTTGAACACGAATTATAAACTCTTACATCTTGGGATCTGTATAAAATAATTTTAACATTTTAACTATGGACCAATGATTACCTTACTTAATAAAACAATATTACTTGAGAAAATCGATTATTGAAATGTCATATTTAACACGCGGTTTCATTAATATTTGTTCCTAAACAGGAATACAATTTAATTATTTTTGTTTCTCAATTTAATTTTTACTAACTTTTAACTATATTTACAAATATTATTTTAGGTCTTTAATAGCCTATCAATTTCGGAATTACATTTATGATATAGGAAATTGTCGCCTCTTGTGCAATACCTTGCAAACAGTTATCTATAGAATAAAGAATTGATAATTTTTGCAACTGGAGCTTTGACACATCATCTTCTGGTACTATTCATCACTATTTGTCAATTCTTACCCGTCGTGTTTAGCTGCTGCTACAATACATGTATTAGCGACGTAGTCCACAGGAATTAAGTCTATTATATTATCTCTATGTCCAGGTATGACGCGACTGTAACCTAAAGCCGCGTTAAATAAGAGACCAGTTGGTCCAAACCAATTGTCAAGCCAGCCGATCTGCGGTTCATCTATTTTTGGTCCAACTGTAATTATGAAATAAGTATTTTACAGTTTAATCTAGTTTTAAAGATATATCAATTCTATGTATATAATTAGTTAAATTTTATATGTGGTCCAGTAGCTCAGGTTCAATTATCTAATATTACAGTACTCTTACTATGCCAAAATGTAAGAGTGTACAGCAAGTGAAAGATAATAAGTCTAGAACCTAAACAGTAGCTTGCACATAGATGAGAAGAAAAAAAACTTAATTATTGTTGGATTCATAAAAAATACTAGCGACTTCCGTTCTCAGGCAATGTATCCGGTCTGAATTATTATTATAAAGAGGATGTTGTTACGGCACGCCATCTATGCGTAGTTTTTATAAACAGGAATTGCAATATAAGGCATTGTTGAATAATTCGAAGGAACACTATCGTTCGAGGAGTAATAGTGTAAAGATGTTGCGATGTTTCTCTGATAACAAGCCTGCGACATTATTCTTCCTACACAAGTAGTACATTATAATGTCGATGTCACTATAAAAAAATATGTAATTTAAATATTGGTCGAATTTATTTTTGTACAAAATACAAAATAATAGGTAATCTCATCTCATTATATATATCTCGTTTCGTCTGTACTAAAATTATATCATTTGGTTCTATGGACTACCTTACATTATAAACCAATCCTCCGGTTACTCCTGATCCGTAAGTATACTGGTGAAATGGGTCAAATACTTTAAGATTACATCGCTACCTTTTGGTGTTACTGGTACAACTGATTTCAATTCAAAATTACATATATTATTTCTCAAATATGTTTTCTCTGCCAACGCCATATGTCCGTTAATTAACCATCAAACTGAATGACATAAACATCATTTTAAAGGTCATGTTCTCTACTATTGACAATACATAAACAAATATTTTTATTAAATAAATTGATTAAAAAATCTGATTAATTGCGTTCCTATCTCTATATATTATTTCTGAAAGGTGTTAAAAAATGATTAAAAGTTTGTACGAGGCGCCATCTATTAACATTCTGTTTAACTAACACAACATCTGTTAGATTTTTTACATTCTATAATATGCGAAATCTTAGCATTCGTTCGAATAGTCATTCATATCGTAAATACGAAAAGGAGCTCGGATTAAATCTATAGCGTTAGGTAGAACGTATTCGGAATCGGAACGGAATCGTATTACCACCAGACGGCCTGACGATACATGTTGGGATATTTCCATGATGTTGTGCAACGTACGTCTCCGTTAGTGCCTTTGTAAAGGTGTATGTGTTGGCGTAACCACCTAAAACAAGTAATTGTTTTTAATTGTCGTTATTAACATAATTATTATTTTTTCTGAAGACTGGCAAATGACTTTAATTAATTACTTTGTCTTTTTGTTTTTTTAATTAATGAGATAATTTAAGTTATACATACTAATGAATTCTTCAGTTTTTTGCTTATCATTGTTGTATTTTTTTACAAAATTATACACTTCTTCGATTTCGGCGGGTGCTGGATACAGCTCCTCTTTGGCCACGTTATCACCGAAATTTTTTGTAATTGCAAAAGCAGTGGATACATGGACGTAGGCCTGTTAAATTATACACACATTAAAAAAAAAATTAATTCGATGTAATCGAAATTTGTAAACTTACTTTGCAGGAATGCATTTTAGTAATAATCTATATGCTCTCACCTCACCTTTAAATTGTTCATCCGTTGGCATAGTTTCAATACTTCTCTAGGACCTTCAAAATTGCTTTTCAAGCTGATACCCAAAGGTTCATTGAATTTCACTGACGCGGCTGCGTGAAAGACTACAGATACCTGTTCAACGTTCATAGAAGTTTTCAATAAAATTTGATTTCAGTAAAGCATTTAATTACAGTAACATATTTTTGATCTTAATTTTAGGTAAATTTTAAAGAAGAATTTTTTATCTACGAGTTAGAATATAGAAAATAAGAGTCTGTCCGATTTGCATATTTTTTATTTTAATTCATAGAAATGTTATCTGTCTAGGTTATAGAATGTATATTGTAAGTTAAAATAACATAGGAAATAAGCAGTGACGATAATGGTGAATCAATTCGGATAAAAGACGCATTTGGGGCGCTTAAATGGCTTACGCTGAGTAAACCATACGAGATGTATCAAATTAATGTTCTACATAATTATAGACCTATAAAAAGTTTACGATAGCATATATTTTTGAGCGGGAGCAGCACAATTCGCGCATTCACTCAACTGACGGCATTTTGTAGTACACGCGAGCGGAACCGCGGGAACAGCTAGTTATTTATATGGCTGACTAATCAGATCATCAGTTCATGACCCAGTAAGATGTAAAAATAACATTTGAAGTTCACTTAATTACATTAGACACATAACAAAATAATATTTTTTAATCCAACGGATTTTACTTATCTAAGTTAATCGAATTTCGAAAGAACAAAGATTTAGCAGTATTCTAAATAATCATAACTAATTATACTCATACCTTTTCAACCAAAGTTTTTACGTCATCAGGTTTAAGAGCCAAGTTAGGTTTTGTCACATCACCGGCGATTGGAACGACCTTGTTTACGGCATCAGGTAAATGATCTTTTAACTTCTCAAAGAGCTGAAATGGCAGATGACAGTTATGTAAGTCTTCTGTAAAAAGGTGACTGTGGTTCTTTTATACAACTAAGGTGGCAAAAATGCATACGATTCGCTTGATGGTAAGCGACAACCGCAGCCTATTGACGCTTGCAACATCAACTAGCGCGTTGCCAACCTTAAACCCCCATCCCAAAGAGGTCTCGAAGCCCTACTCACCGCAGGACCACAATACAAGGTTATTTAGCTTCGATCTTCTGTAGGGTGGAGGTATTCCACCAGTCGGGACTGCTCCAATTAGAGAGAAATCTCCACAGACATTTCTCTGTGCACTATCTCTCTTAAAACTGAATACAACAATTATTTCTGACTGGATCGCGACCACTATGCAATAGGTGTAATAGCGATCACTGTGTTAGGCGTGTTGCATTCCGGGATCAGCCGGTTTATATCCAGTTATCAAGAGTGTTGGTAAGGGTTTCTATCCGAGTGCACCGTGACTACCATGCTCACGGTGATAAATCTCTCTTGCTTATCTGTCGGTGGACGCTGTTGTCTTTGGATCGTGCTGTACGTACAATTATGCACAACGTGATGGTATAAAAAAAAACTTTAAATGATTAACATCTATAGCAACGTCATAAAACCGGCAAAAAATCAAAGAGTTATTTCCAGTTTTCAGTCTTCTAATTAATTAATACTCTCCTCATAATAATCCATTTTATTTGATAAGGGAAAAGGTTAGGAATACTTTTACCTTACACTAATAACAAATGAATTATTATTTTCAACGCACCGGGTTTTTAAAAATGTCATTTTCTAATCGTTGACTTATTGATTCGCCATTTTTCTCACGTACCAGCAAGTAAACTTTATCTAACTTGGTGCACGTGTAAAGCAGTTTTTCGAGCAATACCTGAAAAAAATAATAGAATATCTTATTCGGAATCTACTTTTAATTCTGCGTTTCATTGTATGATTGAGCAATTATAGCAATATTACAAATACTGCCTACTATAATTTAAAGTAACAATTGTTAATTTTCATAAAGTCCTTTTAAATCTTTTTTGCAGATCCCAAGTTACTACTAAGAGTGAAAGTGAATCACTTTTAAGAAATAAAAAAATATTCATCGCATAAGTCAGATAATGAAGATGGTACTGCGTCTACAAATCGAGTGTTAAATTCAGGAATGGAAGAAACGTCGGCTTTAATGTATGTTCCAGAGAATCGTGCACTGGACCAGTTCAATCATACAGCTTTAAGAATAATATTAATGAAACCTGTGCTATTTTATAAAAAGAAATTAATCTTGAACACAAGAAATGCTCGAGTTTCAATGGCTGGAATTATGGGAAATTTTTAACTGCCTCTTAGATATAACTTAATTTTGTGTTATTAAGTATTCAGGTATTGCGATTACATAAGGTATTTTAATTTTTAAGGAAGCCTGAACACAGTTAAATTATCTTATAGTACTGCCATCTAGCAGGAAAACAGCTATAGATTTCTCTGTATTTAAAATAGATAATATTTCGTAAGCCAGCGTTATTATTTAACGAATGGTTTCTGATGGAAAGATTCTGTACTCAGTTTTAGGATATATTTTACAGACTGTTGTTATCATAGTTATTGTACTTGTAATATTTTTTTACCTTTCCAAGGAACCCGGTACCCCCGGTAAGTAAAATCGACTTCCCAGCATAGTAATTTTGTACAGGAGCATAAGTGTCCAATGATTTATTCTCATCGCTTTTCGAAATAATGTCGCTGTAAAAATAATAATAATTTGTTTAATTTTTTGCTGCAATTTTTGTAATAATTGCTAGCTATTCTTGTTAGTTCAATAACTAGAGATAACTTTAGTCTTGGAATGCTAACTACACAATGATGTCTGACACATTTTCCCGTAATATAAATGCGTGGAAATATATGAATTGTATGAAACCAGTTTTATTTACTTTAACTACACTTATTTTAACTATGATTTAGAAAGTTTCTATATATTTTTAGGTTTGGAACCAATTTTTTAATGTATAAAATATGATCATTGAATTTGAATTAGCACTTAGGCATGCTGGACCATACACCCCTGGACAAGTAAAAACAGATTTTAATGAATAAAATGATTTTATAGGAATAAAGAAAATGTTGTTAGTACTCGTCTGTGATTAAAAATGAATATAACTATAGATAATGAAATAGTAGATATAATGAAATAAGCAGAGATTTTGCAAGATGTTGGTGTCCAACGAAAACCTGTAGGCATGTCAGAACAATGTTTATTGTAGCAAACTCAACTTGTCTGGTGTGAGGTTAACGGTATGTCTTTGAACATAAGCAAATGTAATCATATAAAGTTTATCAGAAAGAGAGAGTTAATCCCATCAACATAGCACATTAACAAAGTTCCGATACAAAAGATTGCTTGGCTTAGAGATCTAGGAGTCGTCTTTGGTAATCGCCTAAAGTTTGACATTCATATACATAATATTTGTGTATCTGCACGCAAAATATTAGGTTTTGTATTCTGAAATAGTAAGCTTTGCAACAACTAGATTATTAAAAACTTTTGTAGTTTGCACTTGCAAAGAAGCCAGCTTCAGTATTGTTGTTCTGTCTGGTGGCCTCATTATCAAGCATATATAAAGCGAATTGAAAGTATACAAAGGCGATTCACCATGGTGTGTTTACCAGACAATAAGAAGTTCGCTCCTTATTGTGACAGATTGATAGCAGTTAACTTATGTCTTTAAATAACAGACGGATTATGCTTAACATGATTTATTTATTTAAACTTTTTAACAACCACATTGACGATTCAGAAATTTTCGAAAAAATTATTACTAATATAGGATATTTCTCAATAGTTCCAAGACCGTCCATATAACGAGCTGGTTAAAAAAGATGACACCATTGATTTATTTGCTAATTCACCTTCTCAGTTTATAGTTAAAATTTACACTCTGTTAGCTTCTTTATTTTTTATATTTAATGATTTTGTTGAGTAAATTTTGTATTTTCTAAATTTTGTAATTCAATAACTAGCCTAATTTAACATCATCATCATCAACCTATATTACTCCACTACTGGACATAGGCCTCCCCTAATGAGCGCCATAGCGCCCTGTATTTAGCTGTCCGCATCCAGCATCTGCCTGCACTCTTTCGCAGATCGTCATCCCATCTGGCCGGAGGACGTCCTACACTACGTTTGTCGAGTCGCGGTCTCCACTCAAGAAAACCGTTTACCCCAAATTTACCCCTAATTTAACGTTATGTATTTATTTATATTATGTTTTTATCTCATTTTAATATTTTCGTTAATTGAAAATATTACATTTTAACCACGAATATATTATGTTTCTTTAATATTACGATTTGAATGTTTGTTTGTTTGTGTTTTATCTTTATTTTGGAATTATGTGTTTTCAATGCTTTTCCTATATATAATAATATTCTAGATATATTTTAATTATAACCATTAATTTATTTGCGTGCTGTGATTGGCTATAATTAGTTTTTCAATATTATTGTTACCTGTATTTGTTATTATCTAGGTTTTTGGTTTTGAATTACTGGTTTCAATCCTTATAAATAAATAAATAAATCTTCAATAAAATATCTTATTTAAATAACGTATTAGTAGAAAATAAACATATCATGATCAAATAAAAAACATCTTAATTTTATACGATAAAAACTATTAGTTAAATATTATGCAAATATGATTTTGTAAATAATACATAATTATATTATCTTTAATAACCGAATATTAAATAGTAGATATATAATTTAAATAACGTTTTGGTAGAGGAAGTTTCTCATAGTCCAAACATGATCAAATAATAAGTTATTAGAAACAAATCTCACGCTAATATTTTTAAACATCAAGTTATTATTTGATTGGCTAAGGCGTTACTTTGCGGAAATCCATCGTAAATAATTATACGAAATTTTAATTTATTTCAATTGAAACATTTTTTTATTTTTTAGGTAGCCTGAAACGACTATTTATCTATTGCGGGAGGAAGTAGCAAAGAAATTTCGTATAATTATTTATAATTAAATAGGTAATTAATTAAATATGAAAATGTACATACATAATGAATATCTACATCCAACTATTAAATAATTAATTATATATTAATTAATAATGCCTTATTTAAATGACGCACAATATCCCAATTTATTAACAGTACAATTTATTTGAACAGTAGGTATGATACTTAATATGGCGTGTAGGTACAGGAAGCCGCTACTTGTAACAATATTTTAATTTCTAAAAACTAATCAGGTATTGCGATCGTGTCATTATTTCCATATAAAGGATACTCAATGGGCTCAGAATTACAGAGTAAAATGACTCTCCAGATATTGGAAGTTGGCAGCAAGCTCCGTGTTTTATGCGCCTATCATGATACGTACGTATGTACGTATACAGTACGTTTGTATCATACCAACCCGGGAATGAATTTTAGTTTTAATTGCCAGTTAATTTATTAATTCCGGATTGACTTTCACTAGTAGTAGTTAGCAAATACGAACTAAAGAATAAAAATACAAATAAGCTACTTTTTAGAAAAATAAAAAACAGAAACCGACTTCAAGACTTTACCTAAATGTACAAACTTAAACTATAAAGTAGACAATAATATTTAAATTACTTCAATGCAAAAAGCATTAGAGGACAATCAACGAAATTATTGATACTTATATACCTACTTACAATATATATTTTTTTCTTCTAAAAATTAACTTTATTTTTCAATTTTAGTGAGAAGTAAGTGTACTTTGTTTATATATGGTATAGGTAGGCCTACTGAACGCGCTGCTCAAATGAGAATACGCCGTTTGGAAGAAAGTAGTGACGAAAGGGAAGATCGTTTAAAGAAAAGTAGGTAGAGTAATGCGATTTTAAATATTACAAATCTGACTACCCTGTGAGCCATATGGGCCCTGAGCCTCGGACAGCTTTTACAGTTTCACCAGGATTGGGGGCGAGCGCTTATGGCACTCAGATGCAAAAAAAATGAGAATTATGAGCACTGGGCCTATAGACTTTCCCAGATGAGGAAACAAACTTATCAAGGCTTAATGAAAGTCCAGAAATTCATGTTCAACGACCTAGTTTGATTCATGAACACTTATCAAACGAAACCGAGGAGCAATGTTCTTAGAGAACTAATGATCATAATAACGTGAATTTTTTTATTGATATCTTCAGTTAGTGTAATTATTTAATTATGTTGTTAAATTATTCTTTTCATTTCTTTATTATCCCGATGCATTCTCGGGGAATGCATTGAAAGCCCTAATTTATTTTTTCAAAAAGCGCTGAATCAATTTCTATATAATTTATATGGGACCACTTTTGAAGTATGACCTACTAAAAAAAAAACATCAAAATCAATTCATAATCGGCGGAGTAGTCGAGTAAAAACAAACATACAAAAAAAAGTACAGTTGAATTGATAATCTCCTCCTTTTTTTAAGTCGGTTAATAATTATGGAAAAATATATTTAGCACTATAAATACGGCCTCGTTTAGCCCGAGAACCCGAAGTTAATACGCTACCAGAGCATTTACAAGGACCTGACTTGTCAGTCATTTTCCTACAAAAAAAGTGTATTTTTCAAACATCTGTATTTTACAAACTAATCGTGCGAACCTTAAAAAACAATCTACTATAAAGTTTTTTAGTAAAACCATTCACCGACAACAATTTGTCATTAATAATATCCTTGTTGTGGGGCCCTACTTTGTATAGAGAAAAGTTTATTTTCGATTCCGATTTGATTGATTTAAATTGAAATTATTATCATGTACTTGGCTTTGGAACTTTGAAATTATTATTATATACTACATAAAAGGCGAGGGATACCAATGTATCCAGTTATGACTTCTACCAAAAAAATATTAATTTGCTTCTTAGTAAGGTCAATAGAACATTCGAGACTTCGAATTCAGCTTTAAGATGTAATGCAATTTTGTAAACCAGATTACATGGTTTAACGTACCTTATCTAGGTACTAACATCTCTCACGGTAATATCAACAGACTACCGTGGAAGTTATCTTGTTATTAAAAAATAATAAATATTTTAAGATACCACTCACTGGGACGCGGACGCTACTGCCGTAGAAATATATTTAACACTACATTTATTTTTTACACATAATATATTGATTGGATAGGTCAAATAATATCTTTTCGCGATCAACATTGTTGAAGACTTAACTGAATTAAAAATACACTGTTCAAAATTATTGTTTTATTATGGTCGTAACACAGTCGGTGGTAAGTATAATATCTTTCCGCCTGTGCCTTGAGGTTTCGTTCGTTTAGACTAAAAAAAATATATTATTTTAATCTAATTATGTTTAACGCGGGGAGCGGGGAGGTGCGAAGGCTAACGCCTATTATTATCTATGGCTACCGCGCTATCCACCTCTCAGTACCACGCTTATAGATAATACACTACTACTATGTGTCACTGGACGTAGGACATAGCACACTACATTGTTATCGTAACATTTATTTCTAAAATGATCTTTACATAAGAAGAAATTCTGTCAAATTATTTTCATCTAATGAAAATTACATTTAATTATACAAAGTTAAATTATTTTCACAAAATTAAAATATCATTGATGGCTGACGTCATCATGTCGCACTTCCGTTACATGATGCGCGCGCAGCTCTCAATTATACCGTATACTAAACGCGACAAAAGAAGTACCTATAATTTTAAAAATATGTAAGAGAATCGTGTCTATGTCTATTTAAAAAGAAATCATATCTCATAGTAACGAGATAACGGACCCTGTGAGGTATTCAAAAATACGGCGTACATAAAATAAATGGAAATAAAGTAGAGATGACGCCACGCGCTCGCAACAGGTGTGCTCTGTGATCCACGCAATTGTTAGTAGGTACATCCTTATTAAGTGTTGCACAACACTGATATGTAACTATGGTTTGTTTTAAAAATAAAAGAAAGTAAAAAACGGTGAATATAAAATACAACAAATTATTAATAACAAAGGTTTATTTCTCTCCTCTGTGCATTCCCTATACCCTTCAGCAATCACATAAGCAGACAACGACGGGCTTGAAGGATGGTTCTAGCACGAGTCCTCGTAACGTGCAGATCTCCATTAATATTGGATCCTAAGATTATTCGAGACCACCTACTAAGTCGGAACCCGAAGAGAAGATTATTCTGGGTGGAGCTTGTCAGATCGTGAGGACGTTCAAGATGAATTACTAGGTCACCTACGGGCAGCGATAACACAGATATGCGAGGCATGAGGTGGCTATAGGGGAGGTTGGAGGCCACTGGGGGCAACCCCAAATAAAACAGACATCATGCTCACTTGGATTGTCGGACCATTTGCATCTCTACAATGCTTGCACTTAACCCAGATTACGCCCACAAGATTTATTATTCCATAATGAAGAATGATATCAAGGGAAACCCTGATGTCTTCGATAGTATATTCTGATGTCTCTCTCTCTCTCTCTCTTTTACAAATATATTATAATTAGCAATGCCTCGCGGCTCGGCACGTATTAATTAACACGCTTTTATTAGCTTCACATGAAACTAACTAACAAACAATGTAATAAAATCCTCGAGTTTGGGCTCATATGATTTTTTTTTTCGAACTGACTATACTGTTAGCCTTAGGGGCCCTGGAGCCTTTACGGCTTTTACAGCTTTACCGGGCTTGGGGGCGAGCGCTTAGGGCACTCAGCCACGAAAGCTAAGCAACAACATCCGAGGGTGCCAAAGTGGCCGAACCTCGGCTCGGACTGTTGCGCGTATGCAATTAAGTCGCGATCTGACTAATTCCCTATCCGTAATTCGATCTAAACTAACTATACATATGTACATGTTTCTGCCCCCTGGGAGGAGGGAAGGAACATGTGTATGTGTATTTAGTGGTCTGAAATTTTTGTCTACTCTAACTAGGCAAAAAAAGAAAAAAAAAGGTCCCTTACAGAACCTATGTACCTATGTGTGTTGTGCATGTGTGTATAATGCAGTGTCATGTATGGCTGTGAAAGCTAGTGATTGTAGAGTCACTTGTATCGCGCGAGCGGCTGCTTGGCTCAAGGGCTCCATGCCGATGGATCGGACCTAGGCTTGAGTTGCCGCAGAGGAGAGCGGTCGTGGCGTGTCATATGATTTGTTTTGTAGGGTCCAATAGATTGGGCTTGGTAACAATGGTGTAGTGATGGAGCCAGGAGGTGCATAGAAGAACTTCTATTTATTTATAATAATACCACCGACAAGATTTACATTGTGACAAATTATAAGATTACCGACAAAAGTGTGTTACGCCATCGCAACGAATCACAATTGCTGACCGAGAGTAAACATGGAACCGAGTTCCGTTCACAGTCCCACGGTGCACCTGACATCGAGTCAGCAATTTCGGTAGAAGAAACGTTGGGCAACCGGACTCCATCCTTACTATATTTAAGTTTGTATTAATTATTAAACGTCACTGTGAGCCTAACATCGGCAGCAGTCACATCTTTTTAGTTTTAGTCTAGTTTGTAATTTTAAATAAATTAAGTTTAAAGTAATTTTGGTTTAACTTGGATCCTCCGGCTCTGACCTTCGTAATTAGTGATTCTGAACAAATGTTATCTTAATTATAGGGATTTACATCATGTTTACACACAATGAGTAGTTAAAATTAATTATTTAAAAAGGAGCAGCAATTAATTTGGAAATGTGGAGTGAGTAAACAAATAAACTCCAACAAATTAAACTACAAAAAATTAAAATATTAATATAATTTACTTTCAAAGTCAAATGGTATTATATTTTTCAAGGCTGTTCGCGAAAATGTCTAGATCTTACTTTTTAGACTCTGCGTTATAACGTGATAAAATTGTATTCAACGGAGAGAACAGCCCCAAGTTAGATCGGTAATGCTTATTAGCGAATTTGTTAAAAGTAGATGCTCTGGGCAGTTTTAAAGGAACGGTTATATTGATTAATGATAAAAATGTAATCGCTATTAATATAATTTGTCTGTCTGTTTGTATGTCCGGATTTAACACTAAAACAGCTGGACCGATCTTTATGAAGATTTTATAATTTGATATGATTTTAATGATTTGTACAATGGAAAATTATGTGATTTTCCAATTGAGATGGTGTAAGAATTTGATTGTAAGTAATCCTTCTAGAATTAAAAAAAAAGGTTTCTCAACCGATTTCGGTAAAAATTTGTGCGCAGGATATATATTTCATTCACCAATTAGTGGGCTCTAAGAACTGTCAATAATACTTTTAGAAATTATGAGATCATGAGGTCAGTGTCGTTTATGATAAATGCGTTTGTGTGTAAAAAAGAAATAGATACAGACAGTATTGTAGATTTATTAATATAGATAAAATGAGAATTTACACATACTTTATTATTATGGAATTAATTAATGAATTTTTGGGCTATTAAATTTTGTCTTTTAAATGTATAATAATATGAGGATTGTAATAACCAATTTATCAAAGAATTATTGCAATCGACAGTCATGAAATAGATGATTAAGATTAGATTAGAAGGTTAGATTTATACAACGAAATTTTTGAATCCATTGTTACAAAGACCTTGTACTTTGAATTATTATCTTAATAATATAATTAAAATGTAAATTTATTTAGAGTTACGGCAGTGTGTCATCCAAGTTCGGAATAGAAAAGGGCGATACACCGGCCAGTATGTATATTATTTACATGAACTATTTCGAGCTACTTTCGACCCCTCCATAAGTCAATAACTATTCGACCTACACAATTGAAATTTTGTATGTTTAATAAATCTCTTAAGAACACTTAGAATCTCAATTTTTACGAAAAAAAAGTTATACAGTTGTTGAGTTATTAGGGTCTGAATAATAGCAATTTTATCACTCACCGACTGACTCATTGACTCATAAAAAACCTAGACCACTTCTAGGTGACTCAGAAACTCGAAATTTGGCAAAGAGATAGATTATTAAGCATATACAAAGGACACAAAGAAAAAAAACCTTAAAAAATAATAATTTTAACCAAATAAAATTCATAAAACTACGTTTTCATCCTCTTACTAATAGATGGCGTTATACCAACTTAGACATTCTAGAGTTATATTCCCGATTTATATGAGCATTAGAATATCGACGTTTTAACAATAATTAATTATTTTTTTCGCTAAACTTCATAAAAGTAAAGAAATATTTATTTTAAACCAAATAATCTATACATGTAATAAAATTGAAGTGTCTATTTGTTTTGTCAAAATAACAGATTTTTACTAAATGCATATGAAGGTGAATACACGATACCTATATCCAAAAACACATTATTAAAATTTTTGTCTGTCTCTGTCTGTATGTTTGTTTCGGGTAATCTCCGAAACGGTTGGACCGATTTTGACGGGACTTTCACTGGTAGATAGCTGGATGTTATAGGGCATAAGTTAGGCTACTTTGATTTTAGAAAAATAATTAGGGTTCCGCACAAAAAATAAAAAACCTTTCTTAGTTGTCCGCGCGAGCATTGTCTCATCAATAGATGACGCTGTGCAGCTTTTTAAAAGTATCAATAGATGGCGCTGTGCAGCTTTTTAAAAGTAATGATATTCCAACAAAAACAAATGTTAAAGAGGGGCCAAGTTCGTAGGAACGACTTTCGGAGTAGTCGTCACCGATTAGAGCTGAGATCTAAAGTGTGCCAAGTTTCATAGCTGTTCCTTTATTTATAGCTGTATGAATGTACGTTCTTCAATACATTTACAAAAAAATTGTTAGTTTCTTTAGTTTGTTACAAAACAATTTGTTAGTTAGAGAGCTGACAAAGTTCTCACTCGCCCGTCATGTGCCATCTGTAATTTTCAATAAATGCTGGGAATACCATTTCTATTAAGTTAGTACATACCATATAAAGGTTCCTTAAAAATTAACGGTGGTCCCGCAGCTTCACACGCGTCTATTATGCAGTAATTAGTTTCGTCTCGTAGTTTTATTTTTACTAATATTTTTGACAATTGTTATAGCCAAACAATTGAGGAATTCCGTGACTTCCCGTGTACAAAATTTCATCATAATCGGTGAAGAATTAACACAAATTTAATTTTTTTAATTTGTATTTTGTATGGTTTTTTAAAAGTAATATTCCTATAGACTATCAATTATGAAATGGCATATGCTTTCTGTCTACTTTTCATCGAAATCGGTTAGGAACACCGGCCAACAAAAATCAACTTTTTGTGTGTAACATGAAAACTTTTAACTGATTTTGTAAGGAACAAGGTTTGATATAATTTAGTTGATATTAAAATATTTTAGATACGAATAGTTTTATTTTAATGCTAGCTGATACGCACGACTTCGTCTGCGGTTTTTCTTATATCAACAATATATTTTATGGACATCGCTGAAGACGTAGTGCTTATAAAAATCGTGGTTTCTTAAAACTTTAAAAACTTTTGTTTGTTGATAAGGACCAAATAATATCTGAGGAGTAAAAAAAACAGTTTAACAATAAAAAATACATTAACAGTGTGCTGGGGGGTATTTGGGTGTCATTAAAAAGTCACGCTAGCGCTCACCTACTTAAAATAAGGAACTCGTGTGCGTAATTTCATGTTTCTAATCATACCGGTTTTCCGTGAGTCCATCTTAAGAATATTAAAAGATGTAAAAATTTTGTTATCAACACAATAAGAATATAATATTTTATTATATATAACATGACAAAGGAAATAATAAAATAAATTTATTTATTTTGCAGTTTTGGAAATAAAAATTTGTTAACGCCCTGCGAGTAGTTATGAATGTATTTCTTCCAATCTATCTGCGCCGGATCACACGGGAACAGGCGGCGATCTTGTTCAGACAGAGATGAATAAAGCGATCTCACGTTCTCAGATTTTATCACCCACGAATTCAGCGTAAAGAATTTTAGTGAATTTCTCAGTTTTATTGCTTTGCCTTGGATCTTTATATATCTGAAAATAATCCGTCATTGATTTATAATTATTATGTCTAGACGTGAAATATAGGCCACTCGCTGTGTATAAAGCATAAGTGAAAATATTGTAATACGACCCTTTAAATATCGTAATGTAAGTCGAGACCAAACAGCCGGTGCTTGATAATTATTGACGTATACGTAACTATAGGAGATCTGTCTACGAAAAACAAGACAATTAATATTAATTATGGTGAGCTCGTACAACTTCTTGTATAAGGTAAGTTAGAATGACACAAAAAGTCTGAACATTCGATAAAAAATAAACACCATATCTAAACAAGAGTATTTGGTTTGAACAAACTAGATATTGGAATGTAGAATAAGATATTACGAGATACATACAGTGAGAGGCGGCTACTCTGTTCAAATCAACTGCATCTTAATTTTTGTGTACGGACATCGCGTCGATAGACGTAGGTTCGAATCCCTGCAATGAGTCTGAGATTTCGGGGAAGGAAATCATCGTGGTAAAAAATTATGATGGTGGTAAAACTTTTGCTAATACCCGCCTGGCTAACTACCGCCGTCAAGTTGAAAATCTGTCGTCAAGCACCAGTAGGTGTGTTCTGGCAGCTGCACTTGAGAACTATAACGTTCTTGTCTTGGGTTCAATCAATGAAAGATACTTGTGGTACAGTCACTATATTATTATATCAATATTTCAGAGATTACAAGATATGTGTTATAGCTGACGACGTAGAAGAGGATAGAGAAGAGAAGAGAAGAGAGATAGAAGTCAAGTGACATTTGTCTTTGGTGTTGCTATACATATAACAAACAGTGTTGTGACAAGAGCTAGTTTTCCACTTAGACTTAGCGTGCTACCCATCTTGGGCCACATCATCACTTAAAATCAGGTAAGCTTATGGCTCAACGCTAAACCTATAACGATAAAACAAAAAAAAGTATACTGTGATTATATTGCGTAGCATGTGCGAGTTGCATAAAAGAATAAAAAAATATATGTTGTACGACATTTTATGATACTCATCTAGCGAGCTACCAGGCTACCATCCTTACAGCCTCATCGTGAAAGCATCTCCCTCATGCATCTGATGGCGTACCCAGTACATACATGTACTTGAAAACCAGTCGCTCTAGCATTTCGTTTAGTAAGTTTGATTTAGTTTGTGTTTAATTTAGTTTAGTATATATTTGTTGTGTTCACATCACTGGGGTGTCATGATCATTATTTGATGAAAGCGTAAATAAAGTAAACAGTTTAATACAGACATACTGTCAATGGCGGATTTCCTTTAAGGCCAACTAGGCCCAGGCCTAGGGCGGCCAGAAAATAAGGGCGGCTAATCATGACAAAAAATATACTACTTAATGCGGACATGTGTCGAGAATAAATAATAGTACACTAAAGCATAATATAGTGTTAAGACTCCAGACACGGAATAAAATCTAGTTTGAATTACAATGTTGACATCGTAAAACTGCAGTATTTTATTACCATCAAATTAGAAATGTTTTATTTAAGTAAATTCATATTATATATACGACACAGTAAACTTAGAGCTGAGAAGGGCGGCTGGTACTACATGGCCTAGGGCGGCCAAGACGGCTAGTCCGCCTCTGCATACTGTAACATGTTTAGTTGTAATAATATTCTATATCCAATTTATAGAATAAAAGATGGTCATTGTGATCAAACGCCTGATATATTAGTGTACTTAACTTTATTTCACTCCGAGATATATTGCTATCAGAACTTTTAGGAGTATAAAATACGATACAGTGAAGCGAGTGGATTAGTGAATGACAAATTCTTCAAACAAATTTATAAATTTACTAACTTCGGTTTTTTCCCCTGTTATTATTAAGTAAAAGTCAGCGAAATAAGCAGGAACCATTTGTAGGAAGAATGTCAAAATTGCAGCCAATGTCTTGGATTGTACGGATAAGACAAAAGGGAACGGGATAACATCTGCAATGAAAACATATTATAATACGTAATCCGTTTATTTTACAAGTCAAGTATAGTGCTGTTGATTCTGAAACGTCACACTTTTTAATCGTTTTTTTTACGTGTCTATCTATTTTAATATAATAAAGCGGAAGAGTTTCTTTGTTTGTTTGTTTAAGCACCCTAATCTCTAAAAGTACCAGTCAGATTAAAAAGATTATATGTGTTTACGATAGCCAGATTCACGAGCAATAGTAACGTCTATCTAAGAATTAGGCTACACCTCTCAACAAGCCTTAATTATTGATTTTTGTTAAGTTGGAATTAATAGTGCACCCCGACTGCTTTATCCGCGTGCGCTGACGTAATGGTTAGTGATACGTAAATACAATGTTCCACAAAAATATTACTCCTTAGTACCTTTATCTAAAAAAGTCCGATATACCATATGCCTATCTCTTATACATAAAACACAATAAGGTATTTTGTGACAAAGTTTTATTGAAAATTGAAAAGTGATTTATGAGCGTTGTTATTAGGCATAGTATATTAATCCTTATGAACAAAAGTTATTTCATTATCAAGACAATTGTATGTAGATAAACCTTGCGCTTTATAGCATGTTATTTTGACGAATAATTTGGGAAATAATGTAAAATTAAAATAATTCAACACTAGGCTCGGGTCTATGACTATAGGTGTAGTGACGCGAACGAGCCGTGTGAGTTGTGACGCATAACCCTGGCCGCCCGATAAAAATATTGTCTATACTGAAGTATTATAAATCATCAGTGATATCTTTAAAATTATACGAGGATGAAACCGCGGGGCCCAGCTAGTATCCAATATGGATATCCACCCCTGTTGGGCATGAGTTACGTACGTATTCGGGTAACCTCATGATATTTCTTCTTACAATCTTGTTACGGGGAGTAGGGCATAAGTATCCCGGCAACCCATAGTCCTCATCTCCTCATTGTTTCCATTATTGTTCCATAGTCAATCAGGACTTCTATGTTTTTATATGTTTTAGGTAGTACTTACTCCAGCCGTGCTTGACTGTATCTTCGATGAAAAATTGTATGGCTTCCCTCAATCTCAGAGGATTAACTTCACTCGAACATGAATTATAAATTCGTATATCTTTAGATCTGTAATATTAAATATTAACAGTGAAATATGAGACACAAGATGTGTTAGTTGCTATTATATAATTTTATAAGGGTGTTCATATAAAACTGGCAACACTTCGTCGCTACCCGTTTTATTTTCTCCTGCCTTTAGTCCTTTAAGAGCCGACTTTCAAGAACATTTTTATTCAACACGAAAACTGAAATCTGAAGCCGATTTTAAAATCTAAGTTACTGAAACAGGATTTCATGTTAACGGATCTTTGCAAAAAGTTTTGAATACGGGTACATTGAACCTTACAAAAACTTTAAAAACAACCGTACTTCAGTATCAAGATCATCAGCAGCAATTCATTCATTTCAATTTCAATTTCATTGGGCAAAATTTGAGTGCCAAGCGCATAAACGTAAACATATTCCAGCAAATTGTTAGTAACAGTGACAACTTCGTGACGGGACTTTTTAAAATTTTAATCAACATGTTCTTTGTTGAGACCGTAAATACTCTCTTGATAGCGATTTAAATCAAAACTAAGGATTTCTTCTGAGGACTAACTTGGAACGCCTTGTTTGTCGGTGTACGTGTTGCTAAGTACAACTTCCACAGATAGCAGTGCGTTCACTCCTGCTTGTCAAAATAGGTGCGACGGTGGTGCTTCCATAGTGGAACCTCGCCCAGCTTCTACCACTCTTAATTTTAATCGAACCGAGCTTTGATTCATAATCTAATACTATGTAAATACACAGGAAATTCTTCCTGTAATTAGAGTACTCATTGTAGCAAGTTGTAGGCTGCTGCCAAGAAAAAAATCCAGCATGCCAGATTTATAATTATTTAACATACTTGATTTTGTCAAAAATTCCCTAGTCTGATCTAATCAAGGATAATCAAAGCATTATTAAATTCTTTTAGACTGACTAAAATCAATAAATATATAAAAACAAGCATCATTGAACTGATTCTCATACATGATTTGCTAAATATATAATTATTCATTATTAAGTGTTATTTATCCCTTTATCACACGAAAAAGGGCGCATTTTAACATCATACATAGTTAGCTCATAACTATTACTTTACTATTTTTTTCTTTTATATCATTAGAAGAAAGTTTATGAATTAAAAAAGACCTTTTGACTTAATTACCAACATTATTTAAAAATATACTCATTAGCAATGATGGCTCAGTTGTAGCGTGTACGACTTCGCGTCGATTGACGTGAGTTCGAATCCTTGCAGTGAGCCTGAGCTTTCGGTGAAGGAAAACATTGTGAGGAAACCATAGCATGGTGGTAGGGCATTTTCTTATGCCTGCTTGGCTAGCTACCACTGTCAAGTTGAAAATCTGTCACCAAGCACCAAAAAAAGGTCTGCGCAATTATCAAATATGCCATGACCAAGTAGTCTACAAATATTATTTTTTAGGCGAGTTGCATGTTTTAGTGTTTTTCTTCATTAAGGATTTTTTGAGAATTCTGTGTATGATAGAGAAAAACTTACCCCACATATTCGTAAACTACCACATACATTAAAATACTCCAACATTAATCGTCAAATCCTAGGTATGACGACATCACCCGTGTAATCATTATTTGACAATTCTTACCTATCGTGTTTAGCTGCTGCTATGATACATGTATTAGCGACGTAGTCCACAGGAATAACATCTAATACTTGAGCTTCATTTCCAAGAATCACGCGATTCAAACCTGTAGCTATGTTTGATAAGGAAAGAGTTGCCCCCGACCAATTGTCAAGCCAGCCAATAGGAGGCTCATACATTGTTGGTCCCACTAAAATGGTAAAATAAAGGAGTTATAATATACGAGTATTGCAAATGAAATGAAATGAAATCGCAAAACTCTCAAAAGAGCAAAAATTTCATTTTCTAGATAACCACGAAAAACCTATAACACGATGTTAAAAAAACAATTGGTGCTATATTATAAAGATTGTAAAAATTAAAGTCAAAAGATATATAACTACTTAGTGGCCCTATTAATTACATAATAATTTATAAATTATCGAAATCGAATAACTGAGGGGGCAAGTGAAAAGGGGGGTTATAAATATAACAGATATGTTTGTAAAACCGGAGCGAATCGTGCTACCAGCAGACCGTTGTAAGCAATCTGTAGTATGCGAACCACCGAAATAGCATCGATAGCTTACGAATATTATTCGTTTTAATACTTTGACTTGAAAAATCATCAAAACGATATCTTAATAGGAATAAAAGCTATTAGCTGAAGCTAAATTCTTAAGCTTTATATCGTTGGTTAAAATGAGAATCGTGTTACCAATAGACGGTCTGACGATACATGTTGGAATGTTTCCGTGATGTTCAGCAACGTACGTCTCTGCTAGTGCTTTTGCGTAAGTGTATGTGGTGACGCGGTTGCGATGACGGTGAACTATTTTCTATATTGAGTGGACTGTATATTTGCGGGTGCGTTTTCTACTAAATATTGTGATCAGCGAGACGAATATGTTTCCGGATCGGTGTGAAGGGCTATGGACATTATATTTGGAAAAGGGGATTTTGGCACATACCTTGTGACGTCTGCAGTTTCACCTGGCTAGCCGGCTTCGACGTAGACACAAATTGTTCTTTGTCGACACTCTGTTAACACTAACAGGCACTAGTCTATATTTAAATTCAACACAAACAATTATACGACACGAAAATGGCGGCACGTACTGTCCGCAGCGAGTGATTCTTGTTACCGATACAGACGAGCGAAAACCGTTGACTCAGTAGCGGCGCGGCGACGAAATCGTTCGTCCTGCATGTATGTGCCAAGGAAGGGGAAAGCGTGGGTGGAATGACTCGCGAACTGACCACAATATCGCGGTAAATTTAAACGATATGAAAGCGGCGCAACCATTTTCCCCCGGCTTGAAGGATTCCCTTCAAAATAACTAAACTAAAGCGGACCTATACTAAACTAAACCTAAAGTAAACTGACCACTGCTACTGTTGATTGGGCAGAGGACAGAGACGGACAACTGGGCGTAAATAGGATCCGGTTGCGGTTTTAACGCGAACAATACGAGTTATTCCATTGGATCCAGGAAAAACTTCCTCAACAACGCCTAGTGGCCAATGTAAAGGGGGTGTATTTTCAGTTATGAGAATCACGACCGTTCCAACAGCAATTGGAGTCGATGGTGTATTCCATTTTTGACGCGACTGTAAAGTGTGCAAGTAACCTGTTCTCCAGCGCTTCCAGAATGACTGAACGAGTTTATCCATTAAATTGTAACGCGAAAGAACATGCAGTCGATCTTCATCAATATCTCTACAAGGCAGATACTTGAGGGGAGTCATATTTAAAAAATGTGCAGGCGTTAGTGCTAGTGGCTCTGAAGGATCACTAGACAACGTCCGGCATAGTGGGCGGGTGTTCATTACCGCTTCCACTTGAGCAAGCACCGTGCTTAACTCTTCGAAGGAAAGAACCTGCTCGCCTATCACGCGATATAGATGCGATTTTAAGGTCTTTATGTTGGCCTCCCAATTTCCTCCAAAATGACTCGCGGTGGGGGTATTTAGTGACCATTTGATGCGGTTTTCAGCTAATACTTGAGCAAATTCTGTGTTAAAATACTTTGATCTTAAAAATGCATGCAATTCTGTTATATTACATTTAGCTCCAACATAATTTGTGCCATTGTCCGAATACATTTGTCCCACAGGGCCACGACGCGATAGAAACCTCTTAAACGCTGACATGAAACTTGACGTGCTTAAGTCACCAACTAACTCTATATGAATTGCACGAGTTGTCATGCAAACGAAAATACAGACATAAGCCTTCGTCGAGCGTATACCACGACCACGTGATATCGTTACTCTAAACGGACCGGCGTAATCCGTTCCGGTGTGTACGAATGGCTTAACTGACTCTACTACACGACAAGAACGATGGTCGGCCATTTCCGGAGCTGCAGCTCTCGGACGAAGCCTATAACACGGCACACATTTGTGTACCCTAGAGCGAATCAAATTACGAGCGGAAAATATCCAGTATTTTTGTCGCAGGATGGACATCAACAAATCAGGACCAGCGTGACAATTTATCTTGTGATAGTAATCCACTAAAATATTAAGAACATGATCCTTTCGCGGTAAAACTACTGGATGTTTTTGTTCAAATTCCAGGTTTGATTGGCTCAAACGACCACCAACTCGTATGAGCCCATCTTGTAAGAAAGGTTTCAAACGTTGAAAAGCGCGACTACAAAGTTTGTTGGATTCAAGATTTTTAAATTCTGTAGGGAAATAATTACGCTGAAGCTCACGGAGTACAATAAACTCGGCTTTATCGAGATCAGCGGCAACTATATACTCACGCGGAGGTAATATTTTCACAAAACGACACATATACACTACGCAGCGCAAGAGTTTAGACCATGACGACAGTCTACTAGACAACAACAATATTGGTGACTCCTCACATGGTGCAGCTGTAACCAAAGTGTGCTTCTTTTGTTCTGGTGGTTCTGACACAGTTGAGGGGTTGAAAGGACTAACAGGCCACTCTTCGGGTGATGCTTGGATCCATGAAGGGCCGCGAAACCATAGCGAATGATCTAAGATCTGAGCAGGAGTTAGCCCACGAGATAGGCAATCGGCAGCGTTATCCGTACTAGCCACGTGGTAAAGATTTTGCGGTGACAATTCCGATTGAATTTTTGCGACTCTATTGCCGACAAAGGTGTCCCAACGATGAGGAGAAGAATGAGCCCAACACAAGGCTACGTTTGAATCCGAGAATGCAAAAATTCTATTTATACTAATACGGGTTTGACAAGCATTGACAATTGTACCAATGAGTTTTGATAGTATAAGTATACCACAAAGTTCGAGGCGCGCAAGAGATACTACTTTACGAGGTGAGACCTTAGACTTGGCAGTAATAAGGCTCACTGAGACGCTATCATTATTTTGAACGTGGAAGTAAACAACACCTCCATACGCCTTCTCGCTAGCGTCTGCGAAACCAATAACTGTAACGACACTATCTTTATTAGTACCAATATGCCGTGGAATTTTAATTTGGTCGAGCAAAGGAAGCTCTTCCCTAAAACGAGCCCACAAATGAGCGATACTATCTGGTGGCTTGTCATCCCAGTCGCAATTTGACATCCAAAGCTCTTTTATGAGAAGCTTTGCATACAAAACTACAGGCGCTACAAATCCCATTATATCCCATATTCTCGCTACGCAAGATAATATGATGCGTTTGGTGCAATTTGGTGGAGTCGAACAAATTTTAAGACTAAACGAATCAGAGGTAGGTGACCAGCACAAGCCTAGAATCTTGTGCAAATCACTCTCGTCAAACTCTTTGATAGTTGACAAGCGATGCGATGGCGGTATTGAATGCAAAACCTTTCGCGAGTTGCTATTCCATTTGACTAGATCAAACTGACCCGCTTTCAAGAGATTAATAACTTCAGCAGCAGTTTCAATGGCCTCTATCTCGCTTTCTACAGAATAAACAAAATCATCCATGTATAAGCCAGTCTCTATAGTTTCCTTAGCCTTTGGATATGCAGGTCCCTCATCCGAGGCAAGCTGCTTTATTGTTCTCAGAGCATGAAAAGGACTCGATTTCAGACCGAAACAAACACGATTGAATTCGTAAATCTTCAAAGGTTCCTGCGGGGAAAACCGATACAAAATGCGCTGAAATCTGCGGTCGCGTTCGTTTACACCGATACAGAGAAACATTTGACGAATGTCAGCTGAGAGTGCAATCGAAAACAAGCGAAAGTTAACTATAATATCGAACAAGTTACCTTGCAGATTTTGTCCACTATATAAAATATCATTTAGAGAAACTGACGTACTAGTCTTGGCGCTACCATCTAAAACTACGCGTAATTTCGTAGTAGATTTATCTTCTCTAATAACTCCATGGTGTGGTATGATATACGACGGAGCGTCCTTAGACTCTACAGTTTCAACAGGCGCGGGCGAGATGTAGCCTTTATCTAGGTACTCGTTTATAACGTCGTCGTAAGTTTGTTTCAACTTAGGAGACGCTTGCAGTTTTTTCTCCAAACAAAAATAACGTTTTTCGGCTGATTGACGAGAATCACCGAGAGAACAAATATCACCCTTAAAGGGGAGCGCGACAACATAACGACCATCTTCATCACGAGTAGTCGTGCGGCTATAGAACTCATCACAGACTTTGTCGTCTGGGCTGAGAATAGGAGGACAATTGACTTCTTCAATTTCCCAAAATTTACGAACTGCTGCTTCTAGTGGCTCGACGGCGCAGCAGTAGGACATGGTCGAAAAAGAATCCACACGAGCGGGAGCGGTACCAACAATAACAAACCCAAGAACTGTTTCCAGTGCGTGCGGTGCGGCTTGTGACGGATGACCTTGAACTTTACGTGATAACAGGAGGTGCGGGAAAATCGAAGCTCCAACCAACATCTCAATATCTCCTGGAATAGCGTACGTATCATCAGCCAAAGGTAAGTTACCAAAATTCGACAACATTGAAGTGTTGACTGAGATCGTCGGTAAACGTTCAGTCACCTTATCTACAACTAACGAATCCATATCGAAACTAATTTTCGAGTCAAAACGTGAGTGAAATTGAATTTTTACAGAGCCCTGAATGGCTTTTGTAGAACCTCCAATTCCTTTTACAATAGAACATACGGAGCGATTACTTATATCTAAACCAAGGCGTTGACAACACTCGAGAGTAACAAAATTACTCTGCGAAGCGCTATCTAAAAGAGCGCGAACACTATGTTCCTTTCCATAATAATCAATAACTATTACACGAGCGGTCGCGAGTAGAACAGTAGTTGGAGATCGCAACAACGATAACGAGCATAAGGCGACATCATTTGAATGATCCGTATGAGTGGCGGCGGCGCGCGCGCTCGCAGTGCCCGATTGCGCGTCGGCAGTGGATGGTAGCAGGGTTGTGGCGGGCGGAGGTGCGGCGCGGCGCGACGGCGGCCGTGCGACTTCGTAGAAACGGCCGGGCGCCGAGTTTGTTACTAGTGAATCATTACCACAGCGCGATAAACCAACTCTGCTCACATTGAATGCGGCATTATTATCATCAAAATGAAGCAATGTGTGATGCTTGTTTTGACATCTACGGCAACTAGAATTTGAATTACAAAGTGAAACACGATGGCCATCACTAAGGCAATTGATACACAAATTATTGGCACGAACAAATTTATAACGCTCACTAGGTGTCAGTTTTAAGAAACTCGAGCATTTATAAATATGGTCATGATGAGCGTGACACAACGAACAAACAGATTGCGATGCTATATTTAAATATGTTTGAGTTGACTTGAGAGGTTTGGATACCGCATCCAGTCGACGATCGGAATTAATTTTCTTTGTAGCTTCATGGTTTTGTCCCGAAGTGCGTTGCAAGATTTTAATATGATCGCGTACAAACGTTTCTAGCTCGTTGAATGTGGGTAGTTGCTTGTCACCACGTCTGTCCATTTCAAATAAACGAACAGTTTCTGGGTCCAATTTCTTTAAACCGATGTACAAAAACAAAAAGTCACTAAGGTCATTGACCTTAAGATTCTTTATCGCGCGAACAGATGAAGCAAAAATGTCTAGAAACTTTTCTAAATTATGTTCATTGCAGGAGGTAAAATTTTTCAAATCGAATATTTGATCTAAATAAGCACTTGTTACTAATCTTTTATCTTCATATTTGACCTTTAACGTATTTAAAATCAATTCATAGTTTTCTGCACTATGCGTGATCCCGGCGCAAACAGATTTTGCCTTACCAGTAAGTTTGTTTACCAGATAATGCAATTTTTCATGATCTGTTAAATATTCATTTTTATGAATTGTATTCTCAAAACTATCATAAAAGAAAGGCCAATTTTTAATATCGCCATTAAATTCGGGAATTTGAATGGGCGGTAATTTTGGTCTATCGCGTTTGAGTGGTAGTTGAATTACCGTTTTTTCTTCCGACATAGCAGGTACTTGTAACAACTTCGCGGCTCGCTTTACGCGACAAAACAAATCTTCAAATGACGACAAAATTTGATAATTTACTACGTAATCAGGATTACCTTCCAATTCAAATGTATTGATTTTATCAAGCGTTTTTTCAAAATCTATACGAATATCATCTATAGTTTCCAATGAACATAAAAATGATTCTTTTGTGTCTTCATCGAAAATATTTTTAGAAGAATCAGATATGAATTGTATGCGAGAAAATAACATATCTCGTTTAGCATATAACATCCTTAAATCATTATCGCGATTAATAACCTTGGGTGGCATAGCGACAACTAAATAACAACTAACTACTTACTTACAAATAAACGAAATCGTTAAGCAAGCGGTGGAGAACAGTAACGCGCGACAGTTAATTAATAGTCAATTAGGTGTATGTATGATCAAATCACAGTGCGGAGCGGTCGAACGATAAATTTAGAGATCAGCCAATACCTACCAAATATATAAATAACTTGTCTATTATCTAAATAAGTTGAGTTAAAACTTCAAATCTACCTAGGTACCTAAAAGAAGCAAAGAAAGAAAGATTAATCACTCGCTTAGTAAATAATTTTGTACGTGCTTTCGAATTGACTAACTACCTACATTTGAAATTAAATCTAAGTTACAAAGAGAGTTGCGGTGCGGACAAAACTAATGGGTAATAAATTGCGATTACAAATACTTAGAGCGTTAAGAGACCTACTCTATGCCTATGCACTAGATAGGTTACCTAAGTTCTAATCCTAAATATCTATTGCGGGTTTTCTACTAAAATATAGATATTTAGGTGCAAAACGATTATTCCCTATGGAATAAAAGTACTATTCAGCAAATAATTAAATTAACGATCGATTCAATATCCTGCTCGTAAGGTCCAAAAATTATGGTGACGCGGTTGCGATGACGGTGAACTATTTTCTATATTGAGTGGACTGTATATTTGCGGGTGCGTTTTCTACTAAATATTGTGATCAGCGAGACGAATATGTTTCCGGATCGGTGTGAAGGGCTATGGACATTATATTTGGAAAAGGGGATTTTGGCACATACCTTGTGACGTCTGCAGTTTCACCTGGCTAGCCGGCTTCGACGTAGACACAAATTGTTCTTTGTCGACACTCTGTTAACACTAACAGGCACTAGTCTATATTTAAATTCAACACAAACAATTATACGACACGAAAATGGCGGCACGTACTGTCCGCAGCGAGTGATTCTTGTTACCGATACAGACGAGCGAAAACCGTTGACTCAGTAGCGGCGCGGCGACGAAATCGTTCGTCCTGCATGTATGTGCCAAGGAAGGGGAAAGCGTGGGTGGAATGACTCGCGAACTGACCACAATATCGCGGTAAATTTAAACGATATGAAAGCGGCGCAACCAGTATGTGTTGGCGAAACCACCTAAAACAATTACTCTACATAAATAATCATTTTGAAGCGTTTTGAAGATTACAATGAATACTTTCAGGAACATAGTGGTAGTTAAAATATTGTGGTATTTTAAATTCAACTTACTCAAGAATTTTGCCGTTTTTTGTTTATCATTGTTGTACTTCTTTGCAAAATCATATACTTCTTCTATTTTAGCATGCCTTGGACACAACTTCTCTTCGATCACAATATAACTATCTTCTTTTGTTACTGCATAAGCAGTGGACACGTGGACGAAAACCTGTTAAATTATTGTTAAATTGAAACAATGTTGAATTTTATAGATTGTCGAAATTTGTGAAATAAGCATGTGGGAATATATTTCATTATTATTATTTACTTGTACATAACCTCTGACCTCTAAATTGTTCATCTGCTGACATAGTTTCAATACTTCTCTAGTACCTTCAAAATTGTTTTTCAGGCTAATCTCCAAAGGTTCAGTTAACGTCACAGACGCGGCTGCGTGAAAAACTACAGATACCTGTTCATGGAAATATTCAATTAAATTTTGTTTTACTTTTAGCTACTTAGTCATATTATTGTAGCTTTTAAGGTAATTTTTAGGATACCTTAAGATTTAAATTGATTTGTATTAGTGCAATCGAAATAATTCGTTTTTTCTTGTTAGGACTAAGTGTAATGCATGCCTAACAAATAATATCGAACATCTCTCAGTAAACTGTCAGTAGTTAAGATGGTGACGCATAGTTGTCCATAGGTTGACTTAAAAATGCCACATAAAATTGATGAAATGGAAATGTAAATGAAATGTAAATTGTTAATTATAATTATAAAACAATTTAAATTAATTACTTAAATTTAAAGTTGTAAATGTACATTTTATGTACTCGAATGCAATTTTGCAGAATTGATAGATAGTGACCACACATGTGTGTACTTTATGCAATAAATCAAGGAATGCATGTACAATGAAATGTAAATTGATTAAAGAGTACATAAAATTTTAATTACAATAACACGCGAGAAAGACTCATTTTCATGGAAAATTTCAGTTACATTTTATTCCATTTTAATTTAAGGCAATTATATTTATCCTTAAGGTGCAAATTAGTTTCTATTTAGTACACCTAAATAAGTCATTTTTTATTTAGTTACGACATAACATATGTCTGATAATATGTACCCCACATATTATCATACATGTATGTATGTATATGTATATATACCCACCTAAAATAAGACTCTAATAACTTGTTTGTTTAAACTAAGATGGCTAAGCATAGTTGTCCATATAAGAGTTAAAGAGTTATTTATAATAACCCGCTAAAACCCTAGATTAAAGGATGATTCATGTTACACCGGGCCGGGTCCAGGCCGGGACATGGTCAGTTCACGGTCAAACTATTTTGTAAGAAGTAGGTAATTCATGCTGTACCGGGTCAGATCCGGCTTGGTGTAGCATGAATCATTCTTAACTTATCAAATAAATCCCATCTGAGCTTAATATATTTAGATAATTATAATGGTACATTTTCTACTTATTCACTGTTATTTATTTTGTCGGCTAGGCAGGATATCAATACTGTTCCAATTAGAGATGAAAATAGTGTATTACGTTAGATTAGACCTGTTAAAACATTGACTTATTTATTTTAACTATTATTATTTACCTAAGTTATAAGGTCACTTCGAAACAACAAAGATTTAACAGGTTTGTAAATATAATCAATCTATCATACCTTTTCAACCAAAGTTTCCATGTCAGCAGTTTTAAGAGCCAAGTTTGATTTTGTGATATCGCCGGCGATTGGAACGACTTTGTTTAAGCTGTCAGGTAAATGTTCTTTTAACCTTTCAAAAAGCTGAAATAACAGTAATATTGAGCAAAGATTAAAATTGAGTTACTTAAAATTACTGAAATTAAACTATATACATGACTATATCATCAAAACTGAATACTTGAAGAATAAATTCCACTCTTCGGAAAGACTTAAAAAGGGGTGAAAAAAAAATCGTGTTTGATTAGACCGTGACTACTATAAATGGTGCAAGCTCTATAATTAATTATCCAGTAATTGTTTACATATTGCGTTGCATTTAGTGGTTAATCCGGGACACAACATTTTCAAAGTTGTTTTTAACACTTGATATGATGAAAAGAATTCCTGTGAATTAATACTTATTCATTATTACACATTTTTTAACTGAAATAAATTGTCACAAAATCGTAAAATCGACATTATGTTTTGTAAGACAGCGCGTGACGGTGTCATTCAAAAAATAAAATTAATGGTATGTGTAAAGTTGTGTTGACTAGAATTTTAAGGTAACCATTCATAAACTTTCACAATTTTATAGTCACTTGTCACAAGATAACCTAATAAGAATAACAAATACTCAAATGTGTATAGAAATATTGCACGAAGACGTCAAGTTTTCTGATTTTCAATTATTCTATTCCAGATAGCTGAGACCGCAGATGCCGTCAGTTGAGCAACGCGCGAATCAGCTACCACACACGGCGTTCACCCGCCAGTTATTTTAAAGACAAAAATGCGTATTGTGGATGATGCTTAGAAGATAGATATAATATGCTATAATCGCTGAGTCTTTGTATGTCTTTTTAAGATTTACGATATTTGTTCCAAAGCGTCTTTTTCCGAATTGATTCAACATTATCTTTACCACTTATTTCGTATGTTACTTTTTCTTACAAAATATATAGCCTATAGCCTGGCTAGGTAATATAGCAATGAACTAAAAAAAATGTTAATCAGATAGGTGGTTTTTGCGTGAAAAGAATATAAACGGACAAACAGACAGAGAGACGTTGAGTTTTATAATACATAAGTTTTGCCCGCGGCTCCGCTCGCGTGGACTACAGAATACCGTTGGTCGAGCGCACGCGTGAATCGTGCTGCCCCCGCTCAAAAGACGTAACACAAAAATGCTTTATCCGCGTGCGCTGGCGTAATAGTTAGTGATACGTACTCGTAAATACAATGTTCTACAAAAATATTGCTCCTTAGTACAAAAAACCGCGAGACCATATGCCTACCTCTTATATATAAGCCACGATAAGGTATTTTGTGGAAAAGTTTTATTGAAAATTGAAAAGTGATTTGAAGTGATGTGAAGCACTATTATTAAGCATGGCATATTAATCCTTACGAACGAAAGTTACTTCATCATCAAGACAATTTTATGTAGATAAACTTTGCCCTTTATAGCATGTTATTTGAACAAATGGTTTGGGAGATAATATAAAATTAAAATGATTCAACACTCGGCTCGGGTTTATGATTATAGGTGTAGTGGCGCGAACGACTCGTGTGCGTTGTGACGCATAACCCTGGCCGCCCGGTAAAATATTGTCTATACTGAAGTATTATAAATCATTAATCAGCGATTAATTTTCAATTATACGTTGGTAAAACCGCGGGGCACAGCTAGTGTTTTTTTATAAAATGGCACTAGATAGCTATTCCTCCATGCATTAGGGATATTAAACAGTGTTGTCAGGAAGTAATCACTATGCCAATCCCTTCTTATTGGCTTTTGTACAGTGGTATATTAGTTTATAACTATTTCCTATATTGCGTGTTTTGGACCCCTTCCATTTTGTCTCTTGAATGCAACAAATGCTGATACGTCTTCTGTTATGGATTCCACATTCCAACTGGCCATTCGGACTTTTGGGGCGTGGGTTCCAAGCTTCTTAGCTTCGCATCAGGGGTACGCCATAACATGTGATGCGTTTCTTCGTATATCGCTTTGTACTTCGCATCCGAAGGACGCCTTTGTAGTAGATCATTTCTTGTTATTACTTTGTTTTTTTTTTTATATACTAAAAAGGTAGGTTAGGTATCACAAGCACGTTGCCGACCTTGAACCCCTCTACCCCAAGCAGCTGGGCAAACCCTACTCACCGCAGAAACACTAGGTCATTTGGCTGCGATCTTCTGTAGGGTGGAGGTATTCCACTAGTCGGGCTGCTCCAAGTAGAGAGAAATCTCCAAGGAAACTTCTCTGTGCCCTACCACTCTTAATTAATTAATTAGGAGAAAGTAAATTGGCTATGGTTTTTATACGGCCTGTTGCCACCTGAGGCTAAGACAGTACTGGGGCGTAGGATGTCTACGTTGTCTTTCGCTGTTCCGCAGCCACCTTCTGCACGCCATCCTGTCTAATGCCACTACTTTCCGCCGGCCCAGTATCAGAATATATGTGAGTGGCCTGATGGGAGGTTACCTGTTGGGAGGTATTTCATTTCTCTCCTACCATCCGATGCCTCTCCGTGAGGCACCATTGAGCATTCCTCTATCCAACATGTGGGAACGCATACCGCAGAGGTGAGGTTTCCCTAAATAATTAAATTAGATAAATTTAACAGATCTCGTGGCGCAGTGGTAGTAAGCCCTATTACTCAGCCAAAAGGGTTCATGGGTTCAATCCCCACATATTATGATTGACATTTGTGTGATCAGCATAATTGTCAGATGTGTATCTGAGTGTTAAATATCTACATATATATGGTATATCAGCTGTTTAGCTTTAGCTACCATAACACTAGTTTGCTTAGCTTGGAATTAAATGGCCGTGTGTGAAATCGTGTTCACCTTACATAAATAAAAGGTACATGAATAATTTCGGCTAGTATCTTACCGGGTTTTTAAAAATATCTTGTTCTAATCGGCCACTTATTGATTCACCATTTTTCTCACGCACCAGCAAGTAAACTTTGTCTAATTTCGTGCAAGTATAAAGAAGTTTTTTAAGCAGAACCTGAAAAATAATAACAATGGAATGATGATAGCTTTTTTAGCGGTATTTGGAATATATTTTTAATTCAGTGTTTCTAATCCCTTTTTTATAAATTATATTTTTGTAGCTTGTATATCTACATGAGCAATTATGCGATTTTACATTATAACGACGATAAAAGCATCACGTACTAAGATGTTTGAAATGTCATTGACTGCGTACAACATTTTACAAGCATCAAAATCTTTCGAAAAAGTGACAATAGTTAATTGAATAAAGCCCGTTTGGATAATATTTGGAGATCCTGATTGCTAGTAAGAATCAATAAGTAAAAGTGTTACACTTACACGTAAACATAAAATTTATTTATCGCATAAGTGAGACAACGAAGATAACTGCATCTACCTTAAGTTCCATCATCATCTACGTTAAGTTCAGGAAGCAAGCAAACTTCTGCAATTAATTTACGTTCCAGCTAATGCTATTTTGTTAAACATACAACGTTTTGAATAATGTATGATATCGGTGCTATTTTGTTAATGAAATTAGTCTTGAATGCAAAAATTGTTCAAGTTACAGTCGCGGTAGCCTCAATCGTTACGTTTTTTGTACTTTTGCATAGATTTTATACAGATTTATTAAATATTTTTTGGTACTATTAGAAAAAACTGAAATGACATATATGTTTTTCTTTTACAAATTTTTATCATAAAAACATAGGTATTAGTCTCTTGGTGCTTAAAATTGTGGATATTCGGTAAGCCAGCGTTGTTATTTAGATCGTGGTTTCTGACGTAAATAATAGCTTTTCTCAGTTTAAATATTATCACAGTTACTGTAAACATTGTCAAACCTTTCCAAGGAACCCAGTGCCCCCAGTAAGAAAAATTGACTTTCCAGCATAGTAGTCCTGCACAGAATTTGTAGTGTCCAATGGTTTAACCTTATTACTTTTTAAAATTGTGTCCCTGCAAAAATAACATAATTACGTAATTTATTGCTGCAATGACTCGTCATTGGCTAAGGTTTATGTTATTTTATTGCTAGTTATTGAACCAGAGTTGACTTTAATATTAATTTCGGATAGTTTATTTCACAATTACGCGTAGCATATTTTCCGTAAGAGTAATGCTTGGAATTTGGTCTGTGTTATTATTGAAAATATTACAAAATAATATTCTTTTTGTTTAAAAACCAAATGAAATAATTTTACATATACACATCTCATCCGAGTTGGAAATAATTAATCTAAAGCATTGCGTTAGAATTACTATTTACGTGTATCTCTGGGCATGTGAAAATGATTTTATTAAAGGAATGAGTTTCGAAGAATACAGAATAATGTGGTTAATATTTGCCCGTGATTACAGCTTAAAAGGGTTATTTCTAAAAACTGGTCAAGAGAAAAGTATTATGCCATTACCATTAAGTACCATTTGAGTTATACATAAAATACATTGAATGGGCTTCTTAATATTACAAAGTAAAATGACTCTCCATATTATACTGGAGGCTGGCAGCAACCTCCTTGTTTTATACGTGATACAGTCATATGTCAGTCAGTGTCTTACAAACTTGGGAAAGAATTTCAGTGATATGTTCCAGTTAACTTATTTATTTCGGTTTGACTACTCTTGTATATAAATAGGTTAAAACAAATCAAATTAAAAAAAAGCACACTCACAAAAATCTTAGAATCATTACTTTATAAAAACCATTGAGTTTCTTGACAAAAAATTTGTGTTGATTTACTTCGATATCGTGACGAAGATTATTTTAAAATTTGGCATTCATAATCACCTTGTCACGGCCCAATTTTCATAGTTGAACTGTTTAATTGGATTTTATTTATACACTTTGAAACTTATTCTATTCTTGTTTATGATTTCATTAAATTAAAAGTAATGTATTCATTTAAGGTTCTTTTCGAAAAACAGTTTGATTTGGAGAAGTACTAATAATGCATATTCGGTTAATCATAGGACTATAAGAAAATAGTTTCAGTCAAATTTTTGTTATTAGCATAGTGAATAGAAAGTCCAAACATTGCGTGAAGACTTCGAATTTAACCCTAAACTGCACAGTTAATTTGTTGACAAACCTGTATTGTCGTTGAAACTATCGTGGGAGATATCTTATTATTAACAAATAATAAATCTCTTATAATAAACTCACCTGGATGTTGTTGGCGTAGAAATATATTTAACAATATATTTATTTTTTACACAAAATAATTTTAATGGATAATTCCAATTATATCTTTTCACGTAAAACATTCTTTAAGACGTGAATTAATAAAAAATATATACCGTTACTAAATCGTTTTTTTTTCTAATAGTTTATTCCAGTTGTAACACTGTTTGGGGGTAAATTATCTTTAGGTTTGATTGTCTGTTTAGGCTTATTCTTTAAAATAATAATGATATAAATCGCTTATATCAGCTTTCTGCCGAAAGCTTCGCTCAAGTTGACCAAAACATTTATACAAATTTCAAAATTATTTGAATCGTGCTTATATGACTAGCACAAGGCGCGGTGCGGGGCGTGATGTCTCCCTCTCTGCCGATATCCCAGCGTACCGGATGTAACACAAGCATTGCTATTAAACGCTTTGATCTCTAAAACAATGTGTATACTAGATTTAAACTCAGCCCCATCTATACAGTGTTTTTTTTTTATAATAGCTCGGCACTTTGTCAACCCTGTCCCTGATGGTAAGCACAGTACAATTCAAATACAACGTTGACCACCGAGAGATCGAAACTCATCGACGGTCACCGTTTTCATGCCGGCCTGCACAAATATCTCTTCACGTTACGCTTGAAGTAAGAAGGAGGGAACACATTGACAGGGAGATGGTTCCACCGTTTTACGACACGACAAAGATACGACATAGAGAACTTTTTAGTTCATGCCGAGATGAAGGTTACCGTAAAACGATTCCGAAGTGATTCCAAAGCCCAGCGCGTGTTGTTCTGTTGTAGAATGGAGAGGAGGGAATTACATTGAACGGCTCTTCAGAACACTCACCATAATACAGACGGTAGAACACACTTAGCGAGGCGATGTTCCTGCGAAGCTGAAGCGGCTCGATGCATTGGGTAACGTCTGAATCATTAACAATGCGAACAGTCCGACTCTGCAACCTATCCAGGGCATCGAAGAGGTACTTTGCGGATCAATCTCAGAGGTGCGAACAGTATTCTATACACGGCCGAATTTGAACTTATAAAGTAGGTACAGTTGAGCGGGCTTGAAAAACCGTCGCACCCTTTTCAGTATTCCGAGTCTCCGAGATGTAGTGGAGATGACACTCCCGATGTAATCGCTGGAGTTGAAATCGCTGCGAATATCCACACCTAGGATATTGATATGGAGTGTAACTAACTTACCGTGAAAAAATTTATTTCCACATAATATTTTCACCCGTTTTCATTACTTTACAGATGTATTTATGAAAAATGCCAAGATACGTGTTTCATTAATTGTGTCGAAGAGTATTAATAACTTTCTAATAAATGTAACCAGATAAATATTTGTTTATTTATTTATTTACAAGGGATTGACAACAATAATACAATATAAAATACATAGCTATTGAAAATGTAAGTTAACAGTACTATTGAATTATAATCAACCACAGTATCCGTCAAATTAAATAAGTTAAATAGTATTAGTTTATATTATCTAATATAAAAAAACCACTGAAAACACAAGTTCAAATAATCTACACATATAATAAAATTGAAGTGTCTGTTTGTAATGCCAAAATAACAGGTTTTTACTAAATGCATATGAAAGTATACACGGTACCTATAACAAAAAAACCATGTATAAATTTTTTGTCTGTCTGTCTGTCCGTTTACTGTCTTTTTGTCTGTTTGTTCCGGGTAATCTCCGAAACGGTTGTAATAATTTTGACGGGACTTTCATTGGCAGATATCTGATGTTATAATGTATAACTTAGGCAACTATTATTTTAGAAAAATAATTAGGGTTCCGCACAACAAAAAAAATATTTTTTAGTAGTCAACGCGGGCGGAGCCGCGGGCACTGGTAGTAGATAAATAAAAACAAAATTAATGTTAATAAAGTTAATTATTTTTAAGATATAATTATTCATGGCTAAATTAGAATTATTTTATTAATGATTTATAAATCAACAACAAAACCCAATAGAGCAAGAATGCTGTATAGCAAAATATGATTACCCATATAAACTTTATATTTATTATATACTATCTGTGCCCGCGGTTCTGCTCGTGTGAACTACAAAATGCCGTTGGCCGAGAATGTTAGTTTGATATATCATCATACGCCTCATAAGGTGTAGACGTGTATTTAGTTCTCTTTAAATATTCGAAATTAAAATAAATTCTGTGTAACTAATAATACTCCGCAACACTGTGTATTTAATAGTCATTTTGCTGTGCATTGTTCAGTGTATTTAATTTATCATAGCAGGCGCTTAGCCCCGCTGGGAGCAATCGACGCACCCCCGCGTGAACGGCATAGTCGCATAATTTCCCTCTCGTTCCCACAACACCAGTGCAAGTGTACTATCGCGATGAAGTCGTGCGCCGCTTGTCGAAATAAAATAAATGACGAAGCTCATCGTGTATGTTCACAATGCAAAGGATTTTATCACATTTTATGCTTGAATACTACGCTAACTGGTGTCATAGAAGAAAATATCGAGAAATGGTTGTGTCCCTTGTGCCTTAGTAGGCAGCCTAAAAGTGATAACTCGAATACACCCCTGCAGCCCTCTACACCAACAGGGCTTGCCGATTTAACTTGTAACGTGACCCGCCGTAAAGTACCCACCAGATTGGATAACAAACATAGTAAAGATTACATCACCCGCTCAGAAATACGTGAATTGTTCCGTGAGGAAATGCGTGACATAATGACTGACTACATTGGGGAGATCAACAACAACTTAAACGCTAAGTTGGGCGAATTAAGTCACCAAATCAACGAGTTCAAAGATTCATTGAGTTTTTTAAGTGATAAATATGACAAATTGTACGCAGATGTTACTAACCACACATCTGAAATAAAGGTTTTAAAGCATGATAACAACTCTCTTGTCATGCAAATACAATCGCTTTCAGCTCGATTACAGCATATTGATCATTTATCCCGGGCAGCAAATATTGAATTACAATGCGTTCCGGAACACAAGGCCGAAAATTTGATAAATATAGTGAAGCAGTTTAGCTCCATTGTGAATTATCCGATTAAAGAAAGCGATATAGCTTTCTGCTCGCGGATAGCAAGGATGAATAATGATTCGACTCGACCCCGATCTATAATTGTTAAGTTCTGTACACCGCGCACTAGGGATTCTCTTTTGGCAGCTACTATAAAGTATAATAAAGCTCATCCTCAAGATAAACTGAACTCTAGTGACCTGGGCATTGGAGGCAAGAAGTCTCCTGTATTTGTAGTCGAGAATTTATCGCCGGAAAACAAGGTTTTGCATGCTGCTTCTAGAATGCGCGCTAAAGAACTCTCTTATAAATTCGTGTGGGTACGCAACAGCAAGATTTTCATGCGTAAGTCTGAAACAGCCGATCCAATATACGTTAGAAACCAAGAAACCTTAAAAAACATTAAGTGATTTATTTTCTTTGTGTTTTTGATTTTGTAATTGTACTTACACTATTTAAATTCGCTCAATACTTAAAAATATACTATCAAAATGTAAGAGGCCTAAGGACTAAAACGCAAGACTTATATATAAACACATCCATATGTGATTACGACGTCATTATTTTATGCGAGACCTGGCTTAATAATAGTATTCTAGACTCTGAATTGTTTGGTGATAATTTTAATGTATATAGGCGAGATCGAGAAACCAGTGGTTTCCATTCACATAAATCTGGAGGTGGTGTATTGATCGCGGTGTCGAATAAATTTTGCTCCCACATTCATTCTAATTATCATAGTAAATGTGAAGATCTTTGGATATCTATAGACATATCTGTAAACAACAAGTGCTCTAAGCTTTTTATATGTGGTGTTTACCTTCCACCCCCTTTACAAAGACATGTTTTAGAAAATTTCATAGATAATTCCAATATTGCTTTACAACATATTGAAAACTACCTTATAATTGGTGATTTTAATCTTAGTAACATATCCTGGAGTAATAATTCTAGCAACCATCTCCAAGCTGTTACTGAGAAAAGTAGTTTGTATTCTACATTATTATTGGACTTTATATCTTTGCACAATCTCCAACAATATAATAGTATTTGTAATCATAAAAATAAGATACTCGATTTGGTACTTTCTAACTGTTCCATTGATAGTTTGCTACATTGTCTACAACCTCTTAGCTGTGTTGATAATTATCATCCCCCTCTTGAGTGTTACATTGTTTTCAAAAGTAATGCTAAAAATTTAGTCTTTAATAACAACATAAATTATAACTTTTATAAATCCGACTATCTTAAAGTTACAGAATCTTTAAGAACAATATACTGGGACACAGAATTTTTGGGCTGTCAGACGCTAGACCAAATGTTAGATAAATTCTATTCAATTTTACACAATGTTATTGTTACCAATGTCCCACAAAAGAAGCATAGATCATGCAAATATCCAGTATGGTTTTCCAAAGATTTAATTCGTCGCTTACATGAAAAAAACAAATATCGTATACTTTTTTCTAAATATAAGAATCCCCGTGATAATTTATCTTTTTCAGTTTTAAAAAAGGTCTGTAATAGTATGGCTGTCTCATGTTATAATAATTATATACATTCAATTGAAAGTTCTATTAAAAGCAATCCTAAATTATTTTGGGCTTTCTTGAATCGGAAAAGGAAGTCCAGTAGTGTTTATCCTTCTAAAATGTGTTATAACGATCAACAAGCTACCCATGGTAAAGACATTTGTGACATATTCGCTAAATGTTTTTCTTCTGTTTTTAATAATAGTGCTAATAATCCTATTAACGTTAATTTAGATAAACATTTATTTAATCAGTCTAGTAGCCTATGTAATGTATCTTTTAGTGAAGATCAAGTGTCACGTCAAATAAGAAAACTTGATCATCGCAAGGGGGCGGGGTCAGATGGTATACCAGCGATATTCGTGTTAAAATGTTGTGATGAACTAGCTTACCCTCTTTCCTTAATCTTTAACAAATCGTTACTTAGTGGACACTTTCCTTCAGTCTGGAAAGAGGCATTAATCGTTCCTATTTTAAAATCTGGTACTACCACACTAGCAAGTAATTACAGACCCATTTCCCTACTTCCTGTTTTTGGAAAAATCTTTGAGTCGCTTTTGTATCCTGTTTTTACAAATCACATGAAACAATCTCTTTTCTCCCACCAACATGGTTTTGTAAGATCCCGCTCCACTGTTACTAACTTAGCGTCTTTTGTTAGTGATGTTGTTGATTTTGTAGACCGCGGCATCCCTGTGGATGTAATTTACACTGACTTCTGTAAAGCATTCGACAAAGTTGACCATAATATATTACTTACCAAACTATCATTGTTAGGCGTGTCGGGAAACCTTTTAGCCTGGTGTAAGTCATATCTATCAGAACGTAAATTTAGGGTTGTTGTTAATGGATTTAAATCAGATACCCAGATGACGTTATCAGGGGTGCCGCAAGGGTCCCACCTTGGTCCTGTGTTTTTTAACATTTTTATCAATGATATTATACATACTTTTCATAATTCTTCTATTTATTTATATGCTGATGATCTCAAAATAGTCAAAGCCATTTTCAATGACTCAGACTCTGCACTATTGCAAGATGATCTGCTTTGTTTTGCTGATTGGTGCAACAATAATAACATAAGTTTAAATACGGACAAATGTTACCATATGCGCTTCAGTAGAAAAAAAAAAAGATTTGCCTGTAGCTTATTCGTTAAACCACCAAATTCTGCAGAGGATTGATTGTGTTAAAGATCTAGGTATCTATGTAGACAGTCGACTTAATTTCAATTTACATGTAGATAAAATTGTCACCAAATGTTACAAAATGCTGGGGTTTTTGCTTCGCAATTGTAAAGAGTTCAAACAAGTAAAGACCAAATTTTTAGTTTTTAACAGTTTCATCCGTTCCATTTTAGAATATGGCAGCACTGTATGGTCGCCCCTGTACTCTGTACATAAGAATCGTCTAGAAAGTGTTCAAAAAAGATTTTTATGGCATGCAGTCTTCCAGTGTAACATGGCCAAGACTCTGAAATCTTACCAGGATCGTCTTGAGCACTTTCAAATAAATTCCTTGGAGGACCGTAGACTGTTGTTGGACCATACATTCTTGTACAAGCTGGTCAATGGAATGCTGGACTGTCCTCATTTATCAAATAAAATTAACATTAACACTCCATATAAGTTACCCAGAAAAACAACATATGTTCCATTTAGCCCGAGAACCTTTAAAAGTAATCTGGGGCACTTCTCCTGCGTGGATAGAATGCAAAAACAATACAACAGCATAAGCAAAGATCCCAGCATTGACATATTTGGCCAGAGTTATAAATGCTTCAGAGACCATGTCTTGAAACACATTTGTGGTGACTAAGCACTTATGTTATATGTTATTTGTTTGTATTCTTATATCCTATTGATTTCATGTACATTTAAACACCTTTTTAAACACTTTTTACACTACTTTTTTGCATGTCAGAGCTACCTTTAATTAAGGCAACACTTAGATTCTAAGTTAAGCATATTGTATTTTTTTAAGTTTTTGTGAAGTGTATGCCTTGTTGGTTGCTTTAATAAATAAATAAATATATCTCGTATGATTTACTCAGCGTAAGCCATTAAGCACTCCAAATACGTCTTTTTTCTGAATTAATTCACCGTTGTTTTCGCTGTTTTTTTCGTATATTACTTAATCTAACAAAATATAAATATCATATGACCAAATAACATAGCTACGAATTAAAATAAAAACATGTAAATAGGATAAGTGGTTTTCGCGTGAAGAAATTATAACCGGACACACAGACAGACATAGAGACGTAGAGTTTTATAATATGTATAGAAGGTAATTTTATTTTGTATAAATATTTTGAATAATAAATGTTTTACATAAACTAATAGTTATTTTAACTATTATTATCTAAATTATTCAAATCTCTATAGTCAAGATGTTGAATGACTACTTCGCTTCCTTTATTAATTTCTCATACATAATATGATAAAACAAAATTAATTGTTGAATTTGTAACCTTCAGGCACGTAAAATCATGTATTTAAAATTAATTGTTGTATTGTTTACCTAGTTATGCAGTCTGTACATTTCCTTATTAAGACATGTTAATCGGTACATACATATGGTACATATATACGATACATATATACGGTACATACATATATACTGTACATATATATACTTTACAGATATACGATACATACATATGGTACATAGATACATAGAAAATGCTGACGTTACATATTTACTCGTATGTTATGACTACGATTGGTGATACCACCTGTTGTTTAGACTAGACAAATTGCGACTTGTTTTACCCTCACTTATTACGTCGTTTTAACTGGTACATAAGTAAAAATGCTGATCTTCCTATATTTACTCAGGATGTTTAGACTACACTTTGAGATAAGCACCTGATATTTTGTCTAGACATATTGCGACATATTTTTGTCATTCAATTATAAACAGCACCTGGTGTTTACAGTTTAAGACATTATATATAAGACCATTGTTAAACCATGTATTCATTTTGTAGTAAGATTCTGTAATAAAGTCTCTTAAGAATCACTTGTAAATAATTTTTAAAAAACCTCGACGCCAACCACGACACTTAACTACTTTCAGGCACGTAAAATAATGTATTTAAAATTCATTGTATAGCAACTGGTGACGTTGTATATTAAATTAACTAGATAAATATTGTAAAACTAGAAATGTATACATTCATACACTTAGTGCACAGGTCATTAGTAGGATATAGAATCAAATTTTTACATTTAACTGCTTTTGCGTTTGTGTCAACTGAAGAAAAGATGTATTACATGCACCCAGGCAGTCACACAATACGAAAGAGTTAATTGTGCAAGAGCATAGTAGACTATTATCAATGCTTCTCTATGTGTTAGAGATCTTAAAATAACTTAATATTAAACAATTATAAAATCCGCTTTGAGAATTTTTATTGCAAACTTGAGCTATTATTTTAAAAGTATCAATATTAAGTTGGGCTGTCTTAGTTAAGGAGAATGTTATAATTGCGGGGTAGGGCACATGGCACCTTGACCTTACGGTTGACACGGGTGCTTACGGGACACAGTTGTTTCGGGGGTTACCTGTGTAGCATAGGCCGGGAGTTGCACAATGAGCAGTCAACAGCAATGAGAATATTACATTTTGGTAAATCAATAATAATAAGATAATTAATAAAATAACTTTATTTATTTTGCAATTTTGGTAATAAATATTTGTTAACGCCCCGCGAGTAGTTATGAATGTATTTCTGCCAATCTATCTGCGCCGGATCACACGGGAACAGGCGGCGATCGTGTTCAGATAGAGACGAATAAAGCGATCTCACGTTCCCAGATTTTATCACCCACGAATTCAGCGTAAAGAAGTTTAGTGAATCTCTCAGACGGATCGCTCTGGTTTGGGCCTTTACATATCTGAAAATAATATTTCATTGTCTTATAATTATTTTAACTACACGTAAATTATGGGTCACTCAATATAAAGTGCAATCAGTCGAGAACAAGCAACCGGTGCTTAATAATTGACGTATAACTAACTATAACAGGTTTATGTACAAAATAAAAAAGACAAATTATGGTGAGCTCGTACAACGTCTTGTATAGGGCAAATAATGCCACATTAAGTCTGAACATTCGATGGAGAAAAAAAACCACATCTAAACAACAGTATTTGGTTTGAACAGATTAGATGTTGGAATGTAGAATAAGATATTAGGGGATACGTACAGATAGTCTATTCAAATCAGTTGCAATCTTAATATTTAATTATTTATACTGTGCTTATGCTAATCGTACAAGTGAGAATGGCAGAAAATTCGGTACAATATTAAAGTTTCATAAAAGCAAAATATGTTTGTAAGACATTTTATGATACTCATCTGGCTAGCTACCACTCTCACAGCTTCAACGTAAAATCTGTCGTCGAGCAATCTTTTTGTGTATCAGTACGTATACTTAAATAACAGTCAGTCTAGGTTCACCATTTTACTTCGACTATACCGTAACTTTATACCAGGCATGATTGTACATATCCAAAAGCATAAATATTAAAATTTGATTATTTTTCGCTTAGATCTTTTTTTATTTCGTTTTATCTATATTTGTATTTGTAGCAATTACTGAGACAACGTGCTTATTGTTTGACCAAACCTTAAATCAATTAAAGAGATAAGAAGGGATATTGTGTAAGCTACTTGATGGTCGTGAAATATCACATTAAAGAATCACATCACTAAAACAATTTAGTCGATTTGTTATTCATCAGGTTATCAGGGTATCTGTCATGTTATTTGACCTCTCTAAAAATCCAATATGCAGGCTATCAGTCAACAACTGAAGACGTAAATAGAACTTAAAACTGAGGCATCAGTTATATGGAAATTACTTAATTAATTTATGTTAAATATATTTTGTTTTGTATTGTATTGCTAAAAACATAAAAATGTCAAGGAACAAAAACATGCAAGTGTTTATTTGATCTATTTCTCATGTCCAAATTACTAGAACAATTTGTTCAAGAGGATCTAAAAATATCAAATATAAAAATAGCGCATGCCATAGAACTGAAAAGGAAACGCGGATAGCCTACACTGTTAAATTAGATATACAATGTCAGCTGTCTTTCTTCTCGGTATGTTATATCTTTCTTCTCTCTCATGTAGTGAAATATATCTAAAAGTGAAGCGTCCTTGAAAGTTCACTCTCAATTCTCGCCAATTATTATTGAATCGCTGCTTAAGGAGTTGCACTTCAATAACGGGATGTTGAAAATTAGAAATTATGCAAACGGATATTTCAAATAAATCCTTGAAATCAATAAAAATGTACAAATTTACTTACTTCGGTTTTTCCCCCTTTATCATTAAATAAAAGTCAGCGAAATAAGCAGGAGCCATTTGCAGGATGAATGTGAAAACTGCATCCATTGTTCTGGATTGTAAGAAGAAGGTAAACGGGAATGGGAAAAGATCTGCAATTGAAAAATATTGCTTTCATTAAATTAATTTGTTTTAGGAGCTGATTTTCATTTACGACATGCCGAAACAATATTTTATTGCGGAGTTTTCACCATGCATGTTGTGATCAAGTTTCAGTAGGGATTTTTATGTGGGGATTTCCAGCGTGCTTTCTCACTCTTGCCAGACAGCGGTGGAAGAGTTATGGCAAAAACCAACTGTCTAAAACCTTTCAATATTCTTTCTTACGTCGTTGTTTCGGGGATTAGCGATGTCTCCACATCTTCATTAAACTTATAAACACACACCTTATAAGTCATTCAATCAGGATTGTGGTAAGATTATACTATTTATTTATATTTCACTGGGAAATCCATGACTCCGACTCGGGGGAGCAAGAGGGGTATGTCAGACTCGACTGACTAAAACCCAACGGTGTAGTATCATCTGCCGTCCGGCGGTCGGCGAACGAAACGCTCTCTTCTACCGCCCGTTCGTCTACGACCGAGTCCTCCTCGCGAGCCCTCTCCGCGGCCTCCTCCTGCGAGATTACTGTGGTAAGATTATACTTACTCCAACCGTGTTTAACTGTATCTTCATTAAAAAAATTATGGGCTTCCCTCCAAGTCACAGGATTAACTTCACTCGAACACGAATTATAGACTCTTACTTCTTTGGATCTGTAAAAATAGGTTGCTTGAGGCTGATGATTTCCTCAGTGTATAAAGCGATATTGAAATTGATTTTTAAATGAGGTTGGCAAGAATAGTTGGTATATATTATGGTATTTTATATGGGATTTAAACGTTAACTGGGAATTAATCTGGGTAAGCAATTTGCTGATGATTTTATTTTTCCGTTATATAATCACGTAGGAAAGCTGGACGACGGTGACTATCCACGGATAATTTTCTATCACTAATCACTACAATGCTCGTATTATTGTTTGTATAGTCGTTTGTACTATCACGTGCAGGCGAATTGTTTAAAAGACATTTATCTACTAAGCACTTATATACTTTTCCTTAAAATTGACTGCTATATGTTCACCAAACTAGTAGCCTGGAAGAAAACTCTGTCACATATTCGAAGAGCTTAACTGTAATGAAAATCTTGTGAGGCTCACACCTCATCATTCGTCATTTAGAGTAATTATTGATACTACTCGCACCAATATCATTGACTTATTGAGAGTTATACTAAGATGTTTTCTCTGTTACATATTTAATAATATATTATGACGCTAAGGTGTTTATGTATATAATTGCTTATGACCTGGTGATCACTTATTCGTTTGAATCTTGCGTCTAGTGGAACATTGAATTCATTGTCCTTATATGATGCATAAAGAGAGCCTCTGCGGGTGAAAATACCTGAGTACGTCCGGCGCACCCTGAGCAGTCAATCTCGATTCCAACTTCACTGACTAGCAATGTTTTCACCACGGCAAAAGCTATATTATTGATATAAAATACGACTTGTGCTGATACGAAGAAGAAGAATTATCCATTGTTCAAATAATTATAATCTCTGACTGCTTATCCATTACCTTGTCACTCCCTAACCATTTAATTGAATTATGTTTTATTTTGTTCTCGGGCTAAGTTTTGTAATCATTTAGCAACTTTAGGTAAAATAAGAAATGAACAGTGATGATAATAGTAATACTAGAACATGCCTATAAAGTTAACGACGAAACAATAAGACAGCGTATTCTCATACTAATTACCACTACTTTCAATTCTTACCCATCGTGCTTAGCTGCTGCAATGATACATGTGTTAGCGATGTAGTCCACAGGAATTATATCTGTTACTAGATCACCATTTCCAGGAGTCACGCGATTCAAACCGATAGCCACGTTAAATAAGGGACGAGTTGCTCCAAACCAATTGTCAAGCCAGCCTATCTGCGGCTCATCTATTTTTGGTCCCACTGAAATAATAAAATATAGAAGTTATATGCTGCTTCTAGTATTTGATAGATTCCGTTATAACTTGGTTTTCAAGATAGCTTATATCTTACGTCTATATGTATAATTATTAAAATTCTATATGCGATAGAGTAGGTTATGTTCAATTTCTCTTATATGACACTACACATGCTGTGCCAAAATGAAAGCGCAGGCACCAAATAACAAATCTCCTTCTTTTTCTTACTCTTACCCCATCTAAGTAGAGTTAGCAAAACATATTTCCTTCTTCCAAGCTCTTCTATTAACTTTTATCTCAGTATTCAAACCTTTTATACGTATATATTTCCTCATACAATTCGTTCATACCTTATTCGGTCTTCCTCTTCCCCTATATCTGCACTAAGTAACAAACAGTTGTCTAAAAAGTAGTTTACACTTGACAAGAAAGACAAGATAATTTAGATCCTATTTACATTATTATAATTTTTAATGTAAAAAGTAACTAATTTTGACATTTTCTTTGCAAAATAATATTTTGCATAAAAAACGACACAGGCATATATAACACCTATCTCGTTTTCTGTTTACTAAAATTACTAGAGATGGGCCAAAAGTGGCTTACACGGAAGCTGAACTCAGCCGAAAGTTCGATTTGAAATTATACCGAAGCCGAAGTTCGGCAGAAGTTAGGCCGAACTTCGTTATAGTTTGTGCGCTGAGAACATGTCAAAAATAATTGCCATTTTTCATGCAACTACCAGCATATTCTAAGTTAAGTTCCATCCCTAAAAATTGTGTTATTTGTTATGAAGATTCCATCTCCAATTCGTAAGCAATCTGTAGCATGCGAACCGCCGAAATAGCATAGTAAGCTTACGAGTATTATTGGTTTTAATACTTTGACTTGAAAAATCAACACAACCATATCTTAATAGCAATAAAAGCTATTATGAAGCTAAATTCTAAATCTTTATATCGTTGGTTAGAATGAGAATCATGTTACCAATAGACGGTCTGACGATACATGTTGGAATGTTTCCGTGATGTTCAGCAACGTATGCCTCTGCTAGTGCTTTTGCATATGTGTACGGATTTGCCCGACCACCTAAAACAAGGCTAGTATTTACTAAAATAATTATACTTTTAAAGTATTTTTTACCTCTCCTTTGAACCTGTTAGTTAAGACATGAGAATTATATTAATTACTTTAAGATACAGATTTTAGAAAAAGGCAAATGAAATGCAGAGTATTAGGGTATCTACCATCTACTAGGGTACTATCCACCATCATACATCAGGTGTAACACTAGTCATAGTGGCACGCTTAGGCGTGTCACGTTCCATAAGCAGTCGGTGGGTGGTGTATATCCATTAATCAAGCGGGTGGTAGGGTAGTGTATTTATCTATATCCGACTGGGTCACGACTACCAATTACATGGTGATATACAGTTTTAAGTGACACTTCTTTGGTTTGTCCTGTTTTGGGATCGGCCAGTGCATATTCAGCTGCGGAAAGGATTGTAGGCCAGCATGATGGCGATGACTGGCGATGAATTGTTAATCTCTCGGTGGTCGCTGTTGTTTTTGAATTGAACTCTGCTTATTATCAGACAAAGGGCTATCAATTTGCAGAGCCAATACATAAATAATTGTCAAGTGCATGACGGACTACGCGCAGTGTAGGGTTCCGTAGTTTCCCGCCACAAAACGCAGACTTAGAAGGAGGCTTTAAGTAATTTTCATTGGGATTTGTACGAAATCACTTCTCCAATTAGATTTTGTAAGTTAGTCGTCTATTAATCCTTAAACTTGTAAAGCCTACATAGCTGTGATAGTTGTCCTTTTAACTTGTTTATAATCATCACCTGTAAGATCAAAGAAGTTTTACTTCAAACGCGCGTAAAGTCTACACGTACATTTTTTTAAAACAATTAAGTATTGGAACATTAAAAGAATTAATACTTATTAAAACACGTATCAAATGCAATGACAGAACGCTGTTTTGTCACGAAGTGTAACGGTGGGTATCTGATTTTTAATATCGATTTGCTTTGTTGACGACACTCAAGTGTACCGCTCGGTGTATCTCTGTCAAAAGTCTGTGTTTTGAGTAACAAACCAGTTGTTTTAATATTAATAAAACATTTTCAATGAAACGTACCCAAAAACTCTTTTGTTTTTTGCTTATCATTGTTATATTTTTTTGCAAAATCATATACTAGCGCAATTTCAGCTGGTGCAGGATACAATTTCTCTTCGACCACGTTATCGCCAATGTCTTTTGTAATAGCATAAGTAGATGACACGTGAACTAAGACCTGTTAAAATATAGAGATTTTGATATTTTTTTATCGTTAAAGTTTTAGCGTTATGGCCACAATCTCACCTGATCTTAAGTGATGATGTGGCCCAAGATGGTAGCATGCTAAGCCTTAGTGGAAGACTGGCTTTCAAGTGCAGCTGCCGAAACACACCTATTGATGCTTGGCGACAGATCTTCAACTTGGTAGCTAGCCAGGCGGGCTGTTGCACCAAAATGATTATGATAATTTATAAAATAGTGTAGTATGAAATGTAAAAAGGAATTTATAGGAATGGAATAAAATGTAATACGTGTTAGGAATAATGTGTATGTGTTAATAGCTGAATATGTGTACTTTAAACGGTTAGTTATAAGGATAATAAACGTGATAGCTAGTTAGTTTAACAATGTTAAATTTAGTAAATGTTCATACAAAACTGCTAGTTGTAAGTTTAGATATAGAATTATGTTAGTTGTAAGGATGAACCGTGCCAGATTCGGGGAATATCTGGCACGGTGATTCATGGTATTGCTATCGTCCCACGGTTAGCCTCGCTGACTGTGCACCGAGGCTATCGCACAAACGGCTGCGAGGCAAAGGGCGAGGTTAAATATAGCGGAGAGAGTGGCAGTACTACGATCAGTTCGAGAACACCAGCAACAAAAAGTCAGCAAGCAACGAATTTACAATCAAGAAACTACAATAACGTTACTACGAAACACAGTAACAAGAAAGAAAGAAAAAAGTATTAATTATATATTAGTACGATTAAATATTGTGGATGACTTTTATTCGCAATACGGGTATTAGAAAAAGCCCTAACACCATGCTATGGTTTCATCACGATGTTTTCCTTAACTGAAAGTTCATGCTCATTGTATGGATTCGAATTCACGTCTGTTGACGCGATGTCCGTATACGCTACCACTGAGCCATCATTGCATCACTGAAATAGAAGGAATTATTGAATTTGTGAACTAATCATTCCGGATTGTATTTTAGTTTAGTTTCTTATTAAGTTCTGACCTTTAAATTATCCATCCGCTGACATAGTTTTAATAATTCTGTAGTACCTTGAAAATTAGCTTTCAGACTAGGTATCCAAGGTTCATTGAATTTCACTGACGCAGCTGCGTTAAAAACTACGGACACCTGTTCATGAAAAAATACAATTAACTTTGATTTAATTATCATCCACTTATATACACATTAGTATTACTTTTAAGGCTTCATTGATTTCTATAGAAAGAAACTATATAATAGAATACATGCTTAAATAAAAAAGACAAACGTCCGTCAATCACTTTCTAGTGTTCAAGATGGTCACTTATGGTTTATCCTCAGAATAAATGAAAAAGTCACACAAAGAAGAGTAATTTAACGTAACATGCAAAATACCCTACTATGTAGTATATACTTTTAAGATTAGATCACATTAACTATTATATCAATTATTAACATTTACTTGAGTTACCAAATGAAATAGAACAACAGAAAGAAGAAAGAGAAACAGAATTCAACAAATAATCAATAAATCATACCTTTTCAAGCAAAGTTTTTAGGTCATCAGTTTTAATAGCCATATTAGGTTCAGTGATATCACCGGCAATTGGAACGATCTTATTTAGGGTATTAGGCAAACGTTCTTTTAATCTCTCAAAGAGCTGAAATAAAAGTTATATTAGAAAACGAAGTAAGTTGAGTTACTTAAAATTTACAACATTAAATTACGAACGATCTTATCTACTATGGCTACTTATTTAGCATTGAATTGGGTAGGTGTATATTTCCTATATACAATACACCTACTTATCTGATACTTTCTATCACATAAGTGTATTAAATTTAGTGAGACCAAAGGACGTATGTTTTCATATTGAATTTTAACTTGTAAATGACAGGCAAAATTCTAATACTAGAAGTAAATATAAAATAGTCTTTCCATCTTTTAAAAATAGTAAGACTAATAAATATTTTTTTAATACTGTAAAAAGTCTATAAAGTTTCTTGCCGTTTCTTCTCGATGACTGGGATGTTTTCCAAACCGGTAGTAGTGTGTTAACAATCATAAGTGTCTTCTTAGAGGCTAAACTTAATAAAATATTGATTTAGATTTATTATTAAATAAATAACAAATGAATTTTTATTATCAACGCACCGGATTTTCAAAAATGTCTTGTAATCGACGACTTATCGGTTGACCATTTTTCTCACGTACCAACAAGTAAACTTTGTCTAATTTCGTGCATGTGTAAAGCAGTTTTTCGAGCAATACCTGAAAACAAATAATGGAATATTGATAGTTTGGTTTTGGTAATCGGGATAATATACTGTATGTTTGGTTCCCCATTTTTATTAGTTAGTTAGCAATTCTATGTTTTCTATCTTGTGTGCTTATTCACTATATTTTACCATAGATGGTGTTGAAGTTCAGTAATATCCTTATTATTGACATATAATCACTGAACTGTCCAATAACTCGTAACGTCCAATCACTAGTAGTTTACCCTAATTCGGACATTTTTTTTTTGTTCTGACTATACTGTTAGCCTTAGGGTCCCTGGAGCCTTTGCGGCTTTTACAGCTTCACCGAGCTTGGGGACGAGCGCGGAAGGCACTCAGCCGCGAAAGCTAGGCAACAAGCTCCAAGGGTGCCAAAGTGGCCGAACCTCGGCTTGGGCTGTTGCCGATCATGCGAAATAGTCGGGATCTGACTAAATCCCTATCCATAGGAATTCGAGCTAACTAACTGTACTGTAACCTTCTGGGAGGAAGGAAGGAACATGTGTATATGTATTTAGTGATTTGGTAATTTTTGTCTAAACTAACTAGCCAAATTCGGACAAAAAGTAGGTGTAAATAGGCGTGTGTCCTAAGCAGACTTTTAGGAGACTGAAATGATTTCATATATTAACGCATCTTAGCTATCTGTGATACCTTAAGAAGCTATACTATTATATGTTACGATAACGTTTTTTTTTCTTGTGTGATGCGCTTAAACGGTACAAAGGAAGTATAACTTCAAAATTACGTCGAATACATGAAATAGTTTGACATCGATTTTGAATTCATTGTAAATTTGTGTGTTAGTGACGATAATAGTTCCATGACGAGATGACTAATTATAATACAAGCAAAATTACAATACTTAATTATGTTATATAAGTGACTGAAATGTGTAAACAGTGTGTAAATTATTAAAAAATCTTTTGTTATAAATGAAAAATGGTTTTATATTACTTCATAAATTTATTATCTTAAATTACCTGGATGTTGATCGTTTAGCTAATTTAGCGTTGAAAAATAGAACTATATTTAGTACTGCTCTTTATTACACCGAAGTTTTAGCAAATATATAAACATTTATACTATAATAACTTGAAAGAGCACTTTGAACTTAGATCGAAGGAAAAATGAATTTGTTACAGAACTCTGCAAAGTGAGCCTCCTCATATACCGTGGTCCGATAATGTGAAAATGTCCAGAAGCCAAATTGTTGTAGCCTATAGATTGCGATCAAGGCAATAGCCTTGATTTTTTTTTATATCTGATGAAAAAACGTACTTCGCATAATTGTTTAACATTGCGATAAAATTCAAGATATGCATCACGTTTTGATGGTATGTGTCCGAAACAAAACTGAGAGAGAAAGTCTGGTTCCTACCAGACGAGTTCGATCTCAATATGTGGGATCAGGGTCCTTCCATGCTATATTGTCCAAACCGGACAGTACTGTTCGGGTTACAACTTCATTGCTTATTAATTCATTTAAAATGCGTTGATTCGACTAGGCCCAAGTAACCCAAAGGGTTTAAGGACACAAAATCAAGAAATATAAAAAACCATTAGCTAGCTGGCGCTACACATCACAACTACAAATAAAGCTTACTCATCTTCGAGAGAGTACTCGAACTATATTATTACAATTATTGGCAATATTTTCAAACCTTGCCAAGGAACCCAGTGCCTCCGGTAAGGAATACTGACTTCCCAGCATAATAATCCTGAACTGATTTATACGTGCTCAATGACTTAGGCTCCTTGCTTTCTAAAATGCTTCCCCTGAAAAATAGCAATTATTTATTCCTTTTATTACAATAGTACTGCAAAGTGACTTTACTATGTTTGCTGGTAAGCACAGTACAAACAATACAAAATTCCTAACCAAATCAAGCATCTTTGGTTTATTAAATAAAATGAAAAAAGGATGACAAATAACTGTGTCATACAGCACTACAATTGTGTCCGACTGGATCACGACCACCATTCACCAAGTGAAACACCCGCTATAGTAGCACGCACAGACGAGTCGCGTTCCGTGATCAGCCGGTGTATAATACAGTTGCCGAGAGGCTTACAAGGTGGCATGACAGCGATGACCGTCGAAACATTACTGATCTCTCGGTGTTCGCTATTGTTTTTAGACTGTATTGTGCTTGCTATCGGGCACTGTGCTTGTCACTTTGCCGAGCTATAATAAAAAAAGTTATATTATTAGGTAAGAGATGCCAGTGTATTCTTTTAGGTCTCTTGTCAAAAAAAAAAAAATGGATATATTTGAAAAAGTGCTAGAAATGCATTCTCGTATTTATATCATATTTAATGCGGATCTATAACGCGTCTTACTTCCGGCCGATACCCTAACCCCGGTCACATCTGAGGACGTCTGTTGCGTTGTTAAAGGCCTTAAGCGTATAAAGTTACCCGGCTGTTCACCCCATGGCATCACCTCGTGGTCTGCATCTTCAGTGTAGCTATCGACCACTGCCACTTTCAAGCCACCTGGAAAATGGCCACAGTGATAGGTATTTACAAGCCCGACAAGAAATATCGCTCGATTAGTCTCCTAAACACGCTAGTGAAACTCAACTGCCAGCTCCTTCTAAATTGTCTCAAATCCGTTATTAACGACAAAAACCGGTTCCTACCTGAATAGTTTGGATTCCGTGCTCAACACTCATGTACACACCAAGTGCATGCAACGCCTCACGGAGCACATCATGTTTAACTTCTGCGAAGTCGACAAAGAAAGTCGTACACTTGCGGTCTTCTTCGACGTAGCTTAGGCCTTTGGAAAAGTGTGGCATACCGGACTAGTCCACCAGCCAGAAATCCCAGACAGATTAGTACAAATTACTCTCGATTATTTTACCGACCGCAATTTCTGCTACCGAGTGGAAGATGGACTCTCTCCAAGCCACCCAATACGCTCAAGTGTCTGTCAAGGATCCATTCTAGCACCTCGTCTATTTAATCTGTAAACGGCACATAGCTCTTAATCCCGATAAAAGTACCATGATTATATTTTATTCCGGACAAGTACAAAAGGCACTTGAACCCCTCGCCTTTTTAGAATCCCAATCCCCTGGGCTACCCAGACAATATCTGGGTATCACTCTCAACAATAGGCTTACCTTCAATGCACAGGTCCGTATAGTCTATCTGTCTATCCCATCCTAACATATAGTTGCGCCGCATTCGCACATATGTTTAAATGGAACTTCTACCACATGAAAAATTTACAAAACACATTTTTACGCAACTTAGTCGATGCCCCATAGTTTGTTCGCAACGACGACCTCCATAGAGCTGGAACTCCACGGAACTTCCTTCGATCAAATCATACGTTTAATCCCTCGCGAAAACCTATTTCGACACAACGTCGAATCATCCGAGTCCGCTAGTAGTAGCCGCCGCAAAACTTTACGAATCCCGATGACGATAGAAATCAAACGCTTACTACTCCACCGTTCTAAAAAAACAAGCGTGTTGCGTCCACGCCCGTGAAATCACTGCTCTCTCCGTACAGGAAGAGTGCTTAACTTCGCTTCCGCACATCCGCCAAGATCACCCTCTCCTGCGACATCCTAAGCCTGCGTCCGTTCCTCCGGAATTAAGCCCTTAAGCCACAGCCGCTCGAGCAATACAGTGATACTGCATTAACTAGCTATCAACATACAAACATTACACTGCACTTCACACATGAACACCATTACCTGTAAGGTACCTTTTTTCTCTTTTTAACTAGTTAGTTTTTTTTATCGTTATAGGTTTAATGGCAATAATCTCACCTGATATTAAGTGACGATGTGGCCCAAGATGATAACACGCTAAACCAAGTGTAAGGCTGGCTCTCAAATGTAGCTGCCGAAACACACCCATTGGTGCTTGGCGACAGATTTTCAAGTTGAGCCAGTCAGCCACTTTGGCACCCTTACGCTTGTTGCCACCCTTTATTTCTAGTAATTAGGTAATCTCTTATGTTTCTTATCCGCACTGTATCCGATGCGACATTAATCGATTGCACCCGGAGACACGTTGTAGATCCGTATTAAATATACAATATATTATTCATGTATGTATAAAACGCGATAGTTTAAAAAGTTTCATTCTACCGTAATCACAGTTTTACATAAGTATAACGATGTAATTGAACAGTTCGTTGAACAATGTCTCTATACATTTTGCTTCGAATGCTTGCATTTTGTTCTTAATTGAACTGTTATCTGTCGCACACACTGTTATTTGCACTCTCCTGATATAATATATTTTAATTATGAATCTGTTATAATAAAACTCACCGGGGCGCAGAAGTTGCTACCGTGAACTTATATTTAACAAAACGTTTATTTTTTACACATGAACTTTTAATGCGATGGTACAAATTATATTTGCTTAAGACCAACATTGTTCGAGAGCTAAATTATCTAACCATATATCGCTCAAACCTCTCAAATTTATATGTTTTTTTTATATCTCTGTTACAGTTTAATATAATATTCGGATAAACTACGTAATGACTATTTTAGTTAAAATTGATACGTTTAAAAGATTCATAAATATCTACTACATCACAGCTACAAAGTATCCGTTTCGTATATGATGTATCTCTATCAGTCCACAGCATAGCAGGACTTTATTTTTATTTTATTCTCGAGGACTTCTATTACTTCAACAATAATTCTTATCGAAGCATGATGAATAATTATTTTGTGTAGACTAGGAGAACATCATTCCTTCACTTCAAACATACCGTTTCTGCAAGATGGGTCACGCGTCATATAGGTATTAGGGTGACAACATAGGGACCTTTTTCTTACCTTTGTAGCAGCTGATTAATAAGCCAGTTGGCAGAAAATGTTCTGGCCACCAACATCACTAAATCTCACCCCCGATACCACTTATTCTATTGGGGTATTAAAAGAGTATAGTTTATTTTATCCTATTCAGCAAACATACGCTAACTGAAGTTGGTAATCGTTCGAGAAATGAATTACATTGGAGCATTTGCTTCACCAATAAATTGCGCAAAATAAAAAAGACAAAATTTAAAAGTGTATAATATGTACTATTACGTCACTGTAGTATTACGTTATGAACAACATACGGATGGAATAATTTAAAAATATAAACATGCGCGTTATAGTCCTTTATAGGACTGCTTTAATAAAATCAACTCATAAACTTGTAGCTGGTTGGCTGGGTGGAACGACAATTGTGAACGACTGGATTATGAACACCATACCCTAGGTGTAATACTATGGCAGTGCCATGCTCATACAAGACGCCTTTCAAGATCAGTCGATGTATATCCAGTACTCAAGCGGGGTGATAGAAATCAGTACCCGACTAGTTGCTACCACCAATACACACGGTCATATCGCACAGTGACTCTGGGTCTATTAAGTTACAGTGACTCTGTATTGGTTTGTTTTTGGTTGGTTTTTGCATTGCACTATTCTTAACATCAGGCATAGTGCAATCACTCCACCATGCTACAATAAAATAATCTTTTTATACAGATATTTCGAATACTAATTATTTTACCAGACACTCACGCAATCCACCCGAATTCGAACTGTCTGCAACCTGTCCTTGATAAAACAGTATAAACAATGTTCCTTTCCTGTTTGCTTCCACTACAATTACTTCGTGAATATTATTGGTTGTTTCTCGACTTTTTGTAACTATTATATTTTGCTTATTCATGATTTTTTTGTTGAAATTAAAATAAAAATTTCTTTAATAAGCATTCATCGCGGTCTACTAACCAACAGTCAGATTCAGAGGTATTATAAGTTAAGCCTTTGCCTTTCCAATACATCTTGGAAAATTGTATGTATGTTCGGTAAAATATGTTTCAAGCATTCCTTTTTCCTGACTATGTTTTCTTTTTCCGTCAACCGATAGTGTAAACAAATTCAAATTAGTAAATGTACGAGAATTCCGACAAATTCGTAAGTACACGCCGGCATTCGAACCTGTGGACATCGAATCAACATTTCGCCGGTCTTCGGTCATCAACCACTCGACCACAACGACTTTAGATATAGACTATACTTGATATTTCGTCCCAGTAGAATTTCATTATGGAAATTTCATAATACTAGTTTGAAAATTTTAGTTTTTTGTTTATCTCTTTTTAATCAGGATACTGTTTAATATACTGTTATAATCTGTACAAAAATGCATTACTTTCAAACAGAGAACAAATATTGGGAAACATCTAGAACTCTCTATAATTATGATTCATAATACCATAGGTATACGTAAAATATACGCTCATGCGTATTTTATTATTTTCCCGTTCCGTGCAGATGTGGAATAGTCTTCCAGCTAACGTGTTCTCTCTTTGCTATGAAATTGGTTCCTTCAAACGAGGTGTGAAGAGGCATTTCAGTATATCGGCATGATATCGACGACTGCCGAAGAAATTTATATCACCGAGACGATTACTGTTGTTTACGGACCAAACGTTGTTGTCGTCGTTTTTAAAAGTAATCTTATTGTACCAAACATCATAAAAAAATTAAAACAATTCTCTAGTACAACTCTAAATCGGATATCGAAGCAAAACTAGAAGTAACAAGCGGAAGAAATTTACAAGTACAGAGGAATACGTTTTTGACTAAGCAAGTCGTGGGAAGAGCGTGGTAAGTTTTTATATATTCTTTATAGGTTTAACGTTATGGTCACAATCTTAGCTAATGTTAAGTGAAGATGTTGGGCCCTCCAAGATGGGACACGATAAGCCTAGTGGGGCAACTGGCTCTCTAGTGCAGCTGCCGGAACACACCTATAGGTGCTTGGCAAGAGATTTTCAACTTGTGAGTAGTAGCTAGCCAGGCGGGCTCATTAGAAAATACCTTACCACCATGCTATAGTTCTATCGCGATATTTTCCTCCGCCGAAAGCTAAGGCTTACTAAAGGGACCTCGCGTTCTCATCACCATTAATTTGTTCACCAATCATACGTTTCGCCGCTTCTATCACTTTTCTGTGGTTTCTGTCCGTTCTCAATATTCATCAAGTAACAAGTGAGATGATTCAACATATCGGTAAAAGCAACACCAACCAGATAAAGTGATGGAACAAAACAACGGTATACCCTTGGGGAACATAATACGGAGCAGTTGCACTCATACCAGCACAAGATACTATAAAATCACGGAACATGTAGGAGATCTTTTTAACCTGCCACCCTTTTGATCAAAAGGGAAAGCAACATTTGCGGGATCAGTTAGTAAACTGTAAATAATATCGAAATCTTTTACATATTTTTTTATATCCGCTCTACAAAAATAATAACTACGTCATTACATTAATTACTTATGATATTAATCTTGCATAAAATTGTTATTCACAAAATACATATATTTCTAGTTTTTGTTAACAATTTTGGGTAATTTTATGTACGTGGTATATATATTTTTTGCTTCTTAAAATAGAATTACAGTATTATAAAAGTGAAAAACAACAGAATTTTAAATTAGAATCCATGTACGTAAAATGTAGTATATGTAAAAATATATGATAAAACAGTGATCAGTTGCGATATTAAGTACAAATAGGAATCGTAAAGTACATTTAATAGTTCGATACTCCGAATCGAGGTCTGATTATCTCACAAATTGGTTAAAAGGTGATGATAAAAGCATTATTAATTGACTGTTATAATTTATTATCCCTTAGCAAATTTTAATTATAGCAATTATAATTATTATATAGCATTTATAATTAAAGTGGATACTAGCAGATCCGTGAAAATATTTCGCGCATTATAGAATGTATACAGACTAACTAACAACTGTCACGTTAGTTGAACGAATTGTTAACAGATGAAAATGAAAAATATTTTATTCAATTTAGGCCCTAAAAAGGTTCTTATGAATTTCATTACACTACTGCCGGTTCGGAAAACATCCCAGTCATCAAGAAGATATTATTTTTATTGTTTATAACTATTATAATTTTTAATGGACGTACCGAGAGAGAATCACTTCCAGACATCACCGTCACTCACGTAATGATCCACCCTATACTATCCTTTGGACAATGAAATTTGCATAACATAATTTTTTAACTTATTATAAGGCAAATCGGTAATTTGCCTAGGAAGTTTATTGTAGAACCTAACACAATTACTTAAAAAAAAACATCTATAAGTTTTACTAAGTCTAAATAATGGAAAGACTATTTTATATTTACTTCTAGTATTAAAATTGTAGAATGAATATTTTTATTAGCAAAAACAGACGGCATTCAAAATAAAAAAGTTTTTAATAAAAATAAAAATACACACACATTAATTTAAAACTATTACGTCAATGGCGGGGAACATACACTTTAAAATGATATTTGTATCATTAATTTTGATGAATAACAAAGATACGGCATGGCAAGGAAAACACGTTTGAGAAATAATAATATGATAATTAATTACAATAAGTACATAACAAGTTCATTACTATAATGTTAATAAACTATATCTACCAAAAAAAAATTAATTAAATGTTATACGTTGTTAACCAGAGTCAATAGGTATTGTTTTTAATTTAATTCTATCATATTTGAATTAATTTAACAAAAAAACTTAATAGTATTTTAGTGTTATTGGAAATGAATGCTGTACATGGGAGATAATCTATGTAAATTTTTGTTATATAAAGCTTTAAATATAAAAATATATAAAACGATAAAAAGACAATAATAAATTGGTGTCACTAAGTACATAATTATGGAGTATATAAGAAATGAATTCATATATCAGCGGCTTTTAATCATACATTTTTAGTTGTCGATATATATATATCACGAGATAGATATTTTAGCTGTGATTTCCTTCAGATAATTTGTGGAAACAGTTTCAAGCCTTTGACCTTGTAATCGTGAAACTTGTAAGCAATCATCTAGTACTTAGCAAAACAATATTTCAAAGCGATGATCCAATTAAAAATTGTAAGTATCGAAACATTAAACTTGAACGCATCTGTTTTCTTGAGAAATATTGTATTTATTTATTTTCTAAATGACGTCTTATTCCGGCACAATATATTGGTATATATTCGTTCCAATTAAATTGCACGGCGTCACACGGGAACTGGGTTTGATCAGCAATACTCAACGAGGAATACAGGGCCCTTGCTCCTGAATTGTGCATCACCCATGAGTTTAAAGTGAAAAACTTCACAAGATCTCGATGTGCAATTGAACGTTTTTGTAATTTTACGAACCTGCAATAAAAACACAGAGGTGATCTCCAGATCACGTTTTATCAAGATAATGTGCACATCGCAAGCGATTTGCATAATTATAGTCATAACTACACTGATATTATAGAACTCAAAAGATTGTTTGTTATTTTGTTTGTTTGCATACTAAACTCTGAAACTACGAGTTAGATTTGAAAAAAATCTTTTATAACATATGATTATATAAAGCTACACGCTATAACCATAAGGACCGGAGCGGTAACCTTGTATAGCTAACAATATGACATTTTTTTTTAGAACTGACCATACTGTTAGCCTTAGGGGCCCTGGAGCCTTTACGGCTTTTATAGCTTCACCGGGCCTGGGGGCGAGCGCTTAAGGCACTCAGCCACGAAAGCTTTGCAACAACATCCGAGGGTGCCAAAGTGGTCGAACCTCGGCTCGGACTGTTGCAGTGATTGCAAATAAGTCGCGATCTGGCTAATTCCCTATCATTTGATCTAAACTAACTATACATATATATATATATATATATATATATATATATATATATGTTTCTTCCCCCTGGGAGGAGGGAAGGAACATGTGTATGTATATTTAGTAATCTGAAAATGTTTGTCTAACTAACTAGGCAAAAAAAGAAAAAAAAGTTCCCTTACAGAACCTATGTACCTATGTGGCGTGCATGTGTGTATGATGCAGTGTCATATGTCATATAGCTAGTGAATGTAAAGTCACTGAATCGCGCGAGCGGCTGCTTGGCTCAAGGGCTCCATACCGATGGATCGGACCTAGGCTTGAGTTGCCACAGAGGTCGTGGCGGGTCAATCTGACAAGCTGTTGGCAAATACTAATGGCTAATAACTTAACTGCGTATATACAATTAAAATGCAGCGACATAGACTTTTTCAATAAAAAAAATTACAATACTATTATATCTAAAAAATATTTAAAAATCAAATAAAATTAGCTCTAATTGGTAAGTATGTCTATATATATAAAAGCGAAATACCACTCATCACAAGATCTACGAAACTATAGATCCGATTGACTTGAAATTTAGCATAGTTACTCCTTTCGCGGTTTAGACGCTCACTAAGAACTAATTTTAAGAAATTAAACGTCTAAGGATTAAAATAGGGGTTGAAAGTTCGTATAGTTTTTTTACCCACCGTAAAAAAATATTATCTAACGAATTTTCTGCCATGATGTACGATCAGAAAGGTGATAATCTGTTTGTTTGTTTGTATGTCCGGATTTAACTCGAAAATGGTTTGTCCGATTTTGATTAAACTTTGTACTGGGCAAGTATATGTCATTCCTTAATTTATAAGTTTATAATTAATAAGGTTAATAATTACTCCATCATCAACGCATGCGGAGTCGCGGGGCACCGCTAGTAGTATATAATATGTAATATATATCCACACTCAAAGACACACATATATAGACACTCACGTAAGCACACCTCTAAATGATTTCTTTATTTTATTTTTTTAGATATGAGTTATTAAGTATATAGTATATGTAATTTAAATAATACAAATTCGTTAATGGCTAAATCATTTAAATATTATTGATATTTTAGCTGTGAATTCTATTAATTAATTAATTAATACGAGAAGTAAGAACTACCATAGGCTAACGGTGCATTGACGGCGGCGCCGCGCTTTAGAGAGTTGGTCGAATTTAACTCGAGTAAAACCGTAAGGCCCAGTTAGTACGTAATAATCTGTAGTCTAAAAAGTTGTGACATCATCGACACTTGACTTTATTAAATCGTCAGTTCATCTAGCTAGGGAGTGTTTGACCCGCTATATTAGCACGCGTATTGCGTTCCGGGATCAGTCCGTGCATGGGTTACTGGATAGTAATTGAGCGGGGTTGTAGGGTTTCTGTACCCGACTGGGTCGCGAAAATCATATTTTAAAAGAATAACCTATCATCTAAATACAGCGCAGTAATTCTTCAGTAATTTTGGATATTTATGAAATTAAATTACCCAGAAGATTTTCCAAGTATCCAACTCACGAAGTCTGCTATAAAGGCAGGCAGAATTTGTAGAAGAACCGTAACAATTGTTCCAAATATTCTATTATTTGTCATGAAGTACAGTTGTGGGAATGGAAATATATCTGAAAAAAACACGAAAATTGCATAGATTGTGACATTTATAAATAAGGTAATTTTATTATCCAAGACGACAAATAATTATATGAACTTGGCTTATATTAGGGGTTAAAGTATGAAAATGCCGTTTCGCAAAGTTTTTTTTTGCATAAAATACCTATATTTATTTAATCAAAGTATCTTCTCTCGTTGTCTATACATTTCTGCCATCTAATAGGAAGATCATTTAAACCTTTCCGATTAAACTCTGTAGAATTGGACTCCACAAACTATGTAAAGGCATTTTGTACTGCTACGTGGGAAGAAATATTTTTTCCCGTGGAAAACATTGTCCAAAGCACAGAAAAAGTGGTAGACGATTGGGGCAAGATCCAGCGAGTATGAAGGATGACGGATGGTTTCCAAGTGATTTTCTTGTAGTGTTAAAACTGTTTCACGAACAGTGTAAAGTCTGGCGTTATCATGGACCAATAATGGTGAAGACCGATACACGAGTCGGGCCTGTTCTGCTTCGAGTTTCGCCATCATTGTTCGGAGTTCGAGGATGACGAATGGTTTCGAACTGATGTTCCTGTAGTGTTAAAACTGTTTCACGAGCAGTGTAAAGTCTAGCGTTATCATGGACAACAATGGTAAATACCGATAGACGAGTGTTTTGCTTCTAGTTTTGCCATCATTGTTCGGAGTTGTACACAGTAGACATCTGCTGTTGTTACTTGCCCGGATCTGAAGAAGCTGTAGTGAACTACGCCTTGCAGTGCCCACCAAACATTTACCATAAATTTACTGAGGGTAAACATCGCTTTAGGGATTTTTTTGGTGTTTCTTCTGGGGTCAGCTATTGCGTTGTTCGCTTACGATTATCGTAAAGGATCCACTTTACATCACAATTCGATCCAATATCCCTTCATTACTTTACCGGTTTAACAAGGTAAGGCAAGCTTCAACGCGTTCACCTCTCTGCATATCAGTCAAATCACGAGGAACCCATTTATCAAGTTTTTAATTTTACCGATTTGCCGTATATGTGTCAAAATTGTGAGTATGGTAATGTCAAACTTCCACCATCACCTTTAATTCATCGTTATCTACTTTAGTGTTTGGGTTTTCTCGTGTTTTATTCTTCAGGTCGAAGTTTCCACTACGAAACTTAAACAAATAACGTAAGGTGCGCTCGTTAGTTATATCCTCTCCAAACATAGCATTGACATTACGAAAGGCTTCTGGTGCGTCAGTCCAACGTTAGAACTCGTATTCAAATACTATTCATATTCTTGCTCTATCCATCTTCACGTAAAAAGCTGAATGTAAAAATAATTGAAAGACGAACATCAAATGTCGTCTTTAAAAAAAAAAAGAATATTATAGTTTTCGCGTGAAAATAAGTTCACTCTGAAATCTGACACTATGCAGGCTTAATTTATATTTAAAGTGGACAATATGTTGAAACCGAAATTTCATAACTAAACCATTATTATTAACAAAAGGTAAACAGAACTCACAATCCCGATGTTTGATGTTTTCATTAACAAATGTTCGTAGAAGACTTTTATACGTTAAAGGATTATTAAAACTGCTGCAACAATTGTAAACGACCACGCTTTTAGACCTAAAATAAGTAAAAATCATTTATTATTACAAAAAAATGCTCCTTCGCAATCGTGTGAGATCGGGATTTTTTTTTTTTTTAATTCCTACATAGGCCTAACGTATATCAGGGTATTTTTGTCTACAAGAGTTTATTTTCTCTCCTCCGTCTTTTATATCTATGTCCCTAACTTCCTATACCGTACTTCCAGTTTCTTAAAATTCTTATTCATTTACGTACATTTAGTCTTAATTTAGAGTCATATTTTTAATCAAATCTTATCCTTAACTTTTTTACTAATTTAACTTACACTATCTCATCTTGAATACAGTAACGTCTCCAATAATTATTCTTGATTAACCATTTGTTTCACAATCTAAATCATGGTTATTATATTTATTACACTCACAATTTAACTATGTAATTTTTTCTTTTCCCTATCATTTCAACTTGCTTCTCTGTTTTAATAATCTTATTTTTAAGTAAAGTTAAGTAAATATTATTATTATTGTTTAGTGAAAATGTGGCCGATTAATTATACGCTAAGCCTAAAAATAGAACTGGCTCTCAAAACGCTTGGCGACAGATTTAAGCTTGAGGGTAGTAGCTAGCCAGACGAGAATTAAAAATGGTATACAAGTAAACTATAGTGTCATCACAATGTTTTTATTCAGCGATCGAGACGGTGTCCGAGTGTCCTATCATCATCGCTTCAAACTAATTTCTTCATCGTCTGTGTTAAAATATACTACCAGAGTAACTTTTTGTAAAACTCACTTAACAATTAATACATTTATATGCGACCATCAAAATATTTCAATCACAAGGATGTCTTTTATTGTTCGTTTTCTTTAAAATGTATTTAAATAACAAATATGTATACTATATTACATCTTTTGTAACTATAATTTATTATACTCAATAAGTTGGCAGTTACTACTCCTAAGCAATACAATTGTTTTACGTCAAATGGTCCAATGGTACCTCATCGGTCCAATTCCACTTTTCATAACTAAAAATTGAGATAGTTGAAAGTAGGTCTTTATTTTCTTCTAATAGGTCATTACTAAATAAAAATCTTAAAACTTTGTAAATTTTCATAACAACATTCCAAGCATATTTTACATATTGCAATACATTAAATATTTTAGTAAATTTAAATGCGTCTAACCTTTGACCTTTAGCTATAGCCACTATTAAGAAGTTAGCGACATAATCGACAGGAATCAAATCCACAATATTATTAATATTTCCCCATAGGACTCGGTTTATTCCTTTCCCTATAGAAGCTAGGATTGCAGTTGCTCCATACCAATTGTCGATCCATCCCGACATTGGTTGATTTGCAGAAGCAGTCACTGGAAATTTAAAAACAGTTTTGTTATAGTTAATTGTTTATTTTATTCTGTTGTAAACAAAAGATTTAAGAAAGTGAACGATAGTTTGGCTTTGTAAGAGTCTGATTCAGAGTTCTGGACTAAAATGGTAAAATAAACCAACATTTTTGAGCTGCATTACACAGTGTCGGTATTCAAAATATAAAAAACGGAACCCTTTTAGGATCACTTTGTTGTCCGTCTGTTTGGCTGGCTAGCTGTCTGTCCGTGTGTCAAGACAGTTTTTTTCGAAAACGACTGTAGGTATAAATTTTAAATTAATATCAAACACTAAGGCCTATATAACCTCATGCTGCTGTAAAAAAAATAATTGTAGGTTACAATAAATTACTTATTGTGGTTTATATAAACATTAAAATTAGTTATAGTCTATAAGGTTTTATAGATCTTCCTAGTTTACATAGATGTCTAATATATTGTCCCAGAAGATATCTTTATCACCTTTTTGTGTTGTGTTTCAAATGTGAGCGTATTCCAAATAAGCGTGCTAAAAAAGATAAATAATATATTACCTATTGATGGTCTTATAATAATGGTTGTAAGATTTCTATGTCTTTCAAAGATTAAATTTTCTGCTAGTGCTTTTGTGAATGTGTAAGTGTTTGGTTGACCATCTGTAACAATATTACATTATTTAGGTAGGTATACTAGTATAATTTTATATATTATAAATATGGAAATAGTGCCCCTATTTATATATAATATTTTTTCTATCTACATATTGTCTCTCGACTTAGAGTCGTGGTGGTCTAGTGGTTTAGACAGGCGTAATATCGATTCAATGTCCGTATGTTCAAGCCTTAGCATGTACTAACGGATTTTTCGGAATTCGCGTACATTTATTAATTAAAATTGGAATACTAGCGGCTAAAGGTGAAAGAAAACATCGTGAGGAAAATGAAAGCCTGAGAAATATTCTTGTAGTACAACTGTATGTGGGAAAATATAGAACTGTTGATTTTTCGGTGTTTCAAATCGCTAATAAGCCGAGGGCTGGCGTGGTGATCAAGCCCATACCTTCCCTTGGGAAGAGGCCTTTGCCCGGCTGTGGGACACTTACAGGCTGATATTATTCTTTATCTTATTAATAAAATATTTATATATCTAGTGCCCTTGTAACTTTGGTTATATTTAGGTAGGGTCATGTTTGTAAAAATTGTAATGTCACCTTAATCGATTATACTAAATTTGTACTATAAGGGGATTCGCAAATGAAAAGTTCATTCAAAATTTACTGAGATAGGAAGCGTTGAATAATCAAACATATCTTTATTTTCTCGTAGATATACGTATGTACAGTTTTGGAGGGAACTGGTAAATGCTTGCAGTTGTCCTTGTGATGCTAATATATACAACTAATATTTTTATGAAAAAATGTTTACTAGATTCAAATTTAATAAATTATATCACAAAAATCAATATTTACTTAGCACTTTAGTGAAATCTGCGTTTGAATTTTCTTTTACTTGGAGATAAACGTCGGCAAGATCAGCAGGAGCTGGGTATATAATCTCCTCGATATGTTTTTTGTCGGTATTAGTATAAGCAGTTGACGTGTGAACGAAAACCTGAAACATAATAATATACCGTTCTAAAAATAATTATTATGGAGAAAATAAATTGGATTAGTTGAATAGAAAGAATAAAAACGGGAGAAGAAATTACACTCTATTACGAGGCGATGTATTACCTTATTAAAACATTGTACGTATGTATGACGAAGCAAATAGAACTAATGTACTGGGCATATAATATGGCGTTATATAACCCTTATAACCTTGTATTTCCAGAAAAAGGAGCAAAAAAAAAAGCAAATAATAAATGTTTGAAAATGTTACCTCCAAATTTTTCATTCGATGACACAAACGAAGTATTTGGTTCGTACCCTCCAAGTTGATTCTGAGTGCTTGTTTCAAGGGTTCGTTAAATTTTATTGTTGCTGCTGTGTGTATCACTACAGCTACCTAAAATATACAAAAATTGCTTTAAAACAAACATTTTATTAATTAAGAATAGAACTACTGCTATATAAAAAAAAAACGTTTATTATTTATTTATGGTTAGTTACCTTTTCAATAAATATATTTTCGTCTGTATTATTGATTCCTAAATTATCTAAACCGATATCCCCGGGAATCGGAATAACTTTCTTCAAATCATCAGGTCTATTTTCTTTGAGTTTTGCAAACAGCTACAAAAAAAATTAGACCATTTAAATGATATATAATATAATAGTTGTATACAATGAGCTAAAAACATCGCAAAGAAATCTGAACGCTGAAAATTGATTTCTTGAAATTTGGAATAGCTTTTATTTTTCGGTATAGTGTAGCCAATAAGCTTGCACACTTTTCTCAACGACATAGATGCTTTCAGAAGCGATGTTAGTATTTTAGATGTTTATGAGCCTTTTAGTCATTGTGTCTAAGTTGAGTAAGGTAAATGTTATTTTAATTTTAAATGGATTATAATTTAAATAATAATAAATAAATCAACGTAAATGTTTATTGAAAAATTAGAGCTGCCAAGTTAGAAATCCCATAACAAATAAAGTAAAAAATTGTTCTGTAAATGAATTGAATAATGTACATTCCTTCAGTTATAATTAAAAGAATTACTATGGATCTTGACACCCGTTAGATCTCAGCTCTTTTAACAGTGACAATGAGTACCACGAACGACGTTTTTACCAAACTTGGCCCCCTTTTTTACATTTAAATTTTCGTTGGCATTACTTTTAACACCTTCCATTACTACCTTACAGATATAGGAATATATAAATTCTTATTATTATACTGGCAATTTACTTTTTAATGTATTTTAAATTATGAAGGCAAAATTAAGGGACTCATAACTTCAAGTTATTATATCGAAAGTATTGACAAAAAAAATATAATATACCGTAATATTTATAAATTTATTTGATTTAATGTAATAAATAAAAAGAACCCGTACAGCAGTGTCGAACAGTTCTTCAATCCTTCTGTTAACACTTACGCCGTTTTTCTCACGTACAAGTACATATATTTTATCTAATTTTGGACAGTTCCATAGTAGCCTTTCTAATAACACCTGAAAAGATAAATATTTACTAATAAAAAACGAAATCGATCGGAATATTAAAGTCTTGACAATTGTAATAGAAGTTAACTGGAAATTCTCGACGTAGTAAATTAGCTACCTATTGCGTAAAATATGTGATAATTCTTGTTTATAAATATGTCACAACTTTGCAAAGGTTTCTTTCTCGAGGGGAGATACTGACTTGATCGCCACGTTAACCCACTGCTTATTTTAAGGTTTCATTATTTATTAAAATGTATGGCCAGTAGTCAATACACTAGATTGACTTTATAATTAAAAAGTGAAGAATTTTTTTGTGTAATAGCCTTTTAATGCCATCACCGCATGCTTTATTTGTAACTTTTACGTAATGACAACTAAAAGTAAATATATTTAAAATTCTCATCAGCCATCAATCATTTCAGCCGAAAGACGTCCCTGGATATAGGCCTCCCTCAAATATCGTCCATAGTTAGCGACCACATCTCAGCAGCATATGTAATCACTGGCGACACACACTGTTCAAAGACTTTCATCTTGAGACACTGCGGTATCTTGGACGAGGAGATGTTACGTAGCTTCCCAAACGCTGCCCAGTCAATTTGGATTCGACGATAGACCTCTTTATCGAAATTGGATCCACCTAACAGGATTGTTTGTCCCAAGTAAACATAATTTACCACAATATTTAAAACACATTCATGGAATTGAAAATTAAAAAAAAAACTTATTTTGCTCAATAAAACCAAAGAAAAAAAATGTAACAATTATACCAATAATAAATAAAAAAAGACAATGTCAAAAGTTGAAAATGTCAAGAAACAAGTGCAATTATGAACGTACATAATTATTAACTGACTACATTTGATATGAATATATTAAACATTTGAAGATTTCTCTCGGTTTCCATGGGATCCTCTTATTCTGGCTTGAAGACAATGGGATCACCATTTGAAATAAAAAATATATTTTAAAATCGGTTTACAATTGATGAAGAAATCCTTTTTGGAGTCGGTTAAAAAATAATAAAATTTCATTAATATGTTTACTTTCATAATTTTCCGATCGATTTGATAATCACTTAGTAATTGTAATTGTGTGTAAATTCTGAAAATTATCTAGCTTGAAGTTACTGTAGTGGTGACGGTATAGGCGCATAAGCATGCTTTTATTCCGTTTTCTGCTTCTTCGTTTAATTTAATAGCAACGTGTGTCTTATCCACAATTCTACCAACATCACGTGAATAGAATATTTTTCTAATTACTCACTTTCCCAAGAAATCCAGTAGCACCAGTAATAAAAATCGATTTACCCTCGTAGAATTCAGCGACAGGTCGATAAACGTTTTCTTCGCGTATATTATTGAACATGATGTATTTAATTTAATTTTATATCGTTTGTTATAAAATTTTCCTAAATATATTATAAAGCTCAATCAGCAAACGGTTAAGAGTTGTTCACGACTGAAGTATTTTTAAGATGATGTCTAATGTTATTGATTGGAATATAAACTCATTATAAAGGGAGGTACACACGCGCGCATGATTGATTGCGCATATTTTTTTTACATATTGACGACATTTTCCTAGATAGTAAACACAATGGCGACCACCGAGAGATTTGCATCCATCAGTGGTCGGCGCTGTCATACCGGCCTGCAAAATATCTCATCACGTTACGCTTGAAGGACCCGATGTTATAAGGAGAAGTGAACACACTGTTCGGCAAACAAAAGACATAGAGAACTTTTTAGTTCGTGCTGAGATGAAGGTTACCGTAAAACTGTAGAGTTTTATTTAAACCGCAAAACTGTTTAAAACAGTTTTTTAAAGAAATCAAATATAAATATTACAAAAAATAATAATTGGTAAGTAGTAGAAAACATTTTAAAACTTTTCAATAACAAAATCAATAACAGTGTTTTTTAAGAGCACATGATTCTAAGTATAATAATGTAGCAATATTTAGACTATAAATTATGATCACTGTTTTTACAAAATTTCGCTATGTTAGCTTATCATAATCAAGGCTTAATTAATAAAATAATATTTATATACCACATGTCAAAAGGTTAACTTCATAAGGATCTTGAATATTTACGATTATTATAGAATATTAATCATACTGAGACTTTTATAACTTAATAGTTACTTTAGAAGTATGAAAGCTATCTGGGTGTAAAAGTTGGAACTTGTAAATGGCAGAAATAATTTTGAAATTTTATAAATAAATAAAAAATTGTTAAGTATGATTCATGTTACACCAGGCCGGGGTCGAGACAAATTCAATATACTTTTGTATGAAGTAAGTAATTCATGCTACACCGGGCCCAGTTTAAAATAGTTCGAACGTGTCCCGATGTAACATGATTCATCCATAATCCCATCTATTAGACTTAAATGTTTTAGGTTCTACAATAAACTTCCTAAGCACATTACCGATTTGAAGGATAATAAATTCAAGAATCATGTTAAGCAAGTTTTATTACCATTAATCATTACGTGAATGACGGTGATGTCTAGAAGGCACTACATCTATGTGTAATCTTAAACATTTTTGAAAAGTCCGATCTAGTATCTTGCTGGCTCTTCCACATGACTGGGATATTTTCCACAACGATAATAGTGTGTTGACATTCACAAGTTTTTTTTTCCGTTATAGGTTTTTGGGGTAGTAGCCACAATCTCACCTGAAGTGACGATGCGGCCCAAGATGATCACGTCAATCGACGCGAAGCCGTATACACTACCACTGAGCCATCATTGCCTCAAAGTGTGCCTTCTTAAGGCCTTTTAATAAAATATTTTTGATACTGATTTCTTTCCACCCTTAGCATTGATATTTAGTAAAGAAATGACCTTAATTTGACATCAACCTTTGGCCATAATCATACCTCATATTAGATAATATTATGCTCGAAATAATAGCACACTAAACGTAGAAAAAACTGGTTCTCAAATGTAGTTAACGTAACATATTCATAAGTGATTACTGCTCAGTGTTAGATTTATTGAAGACTCATTGAAAGATTCAAGATCTCATCATTTAGTTCGGAATCCAAAAAAATATTACCGAAGCACGATCTCTTCAATTTTTTTTTTTAAATCTTTAACATTATATAAGGAAATCAATTTCTTATCCGAAATTATACATGTATTTCCAATATCTAGTTTGCCAGTTTATGAGAAATACATTTAAGAAATACCAGTGTAACCCAAGTACAAGCTGAGGAGTAGCATATGTTTAGAAACAATACTGTCTACAAATATTTGCTATTTATAAATATATACTGTAAACATGCAACTACAAATGTAATTGAATGCATTAATTAAGTTTGTAAATACAGATTCTTTTATAAGAAGGAGTTTGGGAAAAAATTCTTCTCTTGTTCTAACGGTAAGCCAAATAAGTTGAAATAATATACACAGTTAAAAGAAAATGCGAGCGGCATTGAATTAAAGGGTAAGTAAAACTAAAGAATAAGGTAGTAGCCGGCGACTGCCAGAAACAAATTAGCCTTCGAAAATTGACATCATTCAAGTCTAAATATCTTGATTTTGCTTATTTAATAGACATAACCTCAAAATTACTAATGTACGTCCACAATCTACCGACGGTTTACAATCTGTCTAAATATTCCGTAAACTTATTTCTCTGTTTTATCCCTGGATGATGGTACTAGAGCTTTTTTTATACAACTAAGTTGGTGAACGAGTATGCTATCCGCCTGAATCATCAAAGACATTTATGTCTCCGTATACTGCCATGTTTCTCTGTTTTAATTTTTTATATAAATTTGAGATGATAAGGACTAGGAGCCTTCTAAAATTGGCCATTTATACTGCCGATACCAGACATCTAGCAAATAAATTTAGCGAATGTAAAAAAAATACAAGAAAACCATATACGACATAGACAAATTCCTTCTTACATTATTCCTGAAAAAATATACAATTACCTTTAGTTTAGTTTAGTAGGGTTTAGTTTTACCTGAGGAAACAAAGGGAATCCGAGATTATGATTTAAATAAGTGTAAATGATATTTTGTTTTAATTGTGCGGACTACACACTCTTATTCCACAATTTTATGCAACAATATTTTATTAAACGCACAACTTTTATAAAGACACGTATGCTTGAATACCTAAGATAGAAAAAAAAAAGCAGGTACTTAAATGTAAGTGAATATGTCCCGGCTGAGGTGAACTTCATCGATTTTCTTTCTTTATTAAGTTGTACGATTTTCAAATAATAATCCTTTTATTTTTCGTTCTGACCACACTGTTAGCCTTAGCGGCCATAGGGCCTTTACGGCTTGTACAGCTACACCGGGCTTATTAACAATAAAATATATTTTTTTTGTTAGCTTAATATTAACTTATATGTTTTAAAATAAGAATATCAATTTACTTATTTATCTACATTTATTGAATAATATAAAACATAAAAAAAGGTATAAAACTTATCAGCGAATATACATTATTGTCCCTATTGGTATGTACTAATTTGTAATTTAAATTAAGAACAGTATTTCCATCTCTATTTAATTAATATTGTTAGAAGGGTACAGGAATAAATATATTCGACGTGTTTTTTTTTTGTTTATAATACAAAGGTGGCAAACAAGCATACCGCCCGCCTGATGGTAAGCGGTTACCGTAGCCTATGGACGCTTGTAATACCATAGGTATCATTAGCGCGTTGCCAACCTTGAACCCACCCCTCTACCCCAAGAAGCTCTGGAAAACCTACTCACCGCAGGAATATAACACAAGCTTATTTGCCTGCGATCTTCTATAGGCTGGAGGTATTCCACCAGTCAGACTGCCCCAATTAGAGAGAAATCTCCAAAGAACAAATTTATCTGTGCCCTGTCTCTCTTAATACATTTTAATAACGTTTAAAAATACGGGTGACAATATTTAATTAGTAAATTATTATTTTCTTTCGATATGTTCTATAATGTTAGTCTTAAGGACCCTGATGTCTCAGAAGGCTTTTACAACTTCATCGGGCTTGGAGGCGCGTGCTGAAGGCACTCAGACGTGAAAGCGTGGCAAAGTGGCCGAACCCCGGCTTGGGCTGTTGCCCTATATACAAACATCGCGTTATGACTAAAAGAAAATTAATTTTACAACTGAAAATGATGATTCCTTTCATTACATGTAAAAATAATGAAAACTCATGATTATAAATTTAGACTGTTGGTCCCCGGAAAGTAAGTTGTACTATTAATAATCGGTCAGTTAATGAGATTCTTTGTATGAAGGGCCGTATGACTTTATTGTGTTCCAACCTAGAATATTGTTTTTTTTTTTACAGAATATGAGGCTACATACCTTAATATTTTATACTTATTTAATTTAAGCAAAACTCGAGAAAACGCAATTGCACGCATTTGAAGCAATGGTGGCATCTACAGACATCGCGTCAATCTACGTGAGATCGAATACCTGCCATGAGCCTGAGCTTACGTGTCAACATCGTAATGAAAACATATTATCATGGTTGTAGAATTTCTTGCCTCTTGTAGAATGCCCGCCTGGCTAGCTACCACCATCAAGTTGAAAATCTGTCGCCAATCATCTATAGGTGTATTCTGGTAGCTACCGAAAAGCAGTGCGCATATATGCGTAAGAGCCAGTTCTATCACCAGGCTTAGCATGTTACAACCTATAACGATAAAAAAATAAGTTCATCAGATTTTTGTGATACAGAAATTAATCAAATAAATAGGACAAATCAGATTGGTAGAAAAAGGATGTGTCAGATGTGATTGCTTCTCTGTGAGAGCTGATACAATTTAATCTCTGTCGTACTATGTAAACTTTTATTTGAAAATTATATTCTAACTATTTTAGTTCATTATTTCCTTTAAGGAAGAAATCTTTATATATTTTATCAAAGGTATTTTTCTTGTGGTAATGCCATATATTTTTAGAGTTTCGGTTCCCCGTTGTTGACGACAAAGAGTCTAAACTAATTTTTTCGTTAAAAATAATATAAAAAGCATTTTTTCCATCCATCTGTTGCAAATATATTTAATTAACATGTAGGAGGCGCCCTTCATTAAGAATTTGTTAAACTGCGATAACAGCTGTTAGTTAAATGGCTTACATTCTACAGTTAATGGTAGATATATAGACTATTGTAGCCATTGGTGTGTGACATCAATTCTAATTTTGAGTTGATTCAGTTGTCGGTTAACTGTAAATTCGAACGGTGAAATGATGCGCTAAGGCGACATTAAGAGTGACTGATTCCCCACTGCACGACCCTGACACGCGTCGAACAACTCCTGGCACGTCAGAGCTTACTGTCACGCAGCGCATTTCTGGAAGTATCAGACCTATCTGAAAAATAAACATAAATATTATAATAAATACAATAATGTATTCAACGTATATAATTTCTAGCGGTTTTGCTGAAGTTGAGGGGTTTTAATATAATGGTATCGATTGCCGGTCATCACTGTCATGCATGTCATGTCTCTTGGCATCTGGATATACACTGGCTGATCCCTAAACGCGATAAACAGGTCGAGACTCACGTTGATGGGTTTATGACCTCGTGCAGAGTGGTATTACTCGCAATACAACAAGTACAGCATACAATACATACACACTAGATACAATAGTGACGGTTTCTTGCCCTTACTGATCACCTTAACACAACTAACCTGAATGTCTACAGAGTTATCACTTTCCATGTCAGCATCGACTTCGTTCACTTCACTGTAAATCAGTTTGGAGTCGTTGATGTCAGTGCAGTTTCCACATTTCCAAATTCCGCTAGCGAAAACAGGATTGTCGCCTGTAACGAAAATTTTTTTTTTATAGTTTTTACAATCATTTTATGTATCCCACTTCTGAAGTTTTGAACATAAGAACTCTCCCAACACTATGAAATGTGTAAGGTATAATTCAAATGGGGTACTGCTTACATTTCTGTGGACGTTAATGAGATTAATGCAATTTGCTAAGTGGTATTTAACGCGACGATATCTTATACTGGATAGACGTTCTTCACTAGGTAAAACAGTACAGAATAAATCTGATTCAATATTCGAGGTTTCTCTGGCACCTGTAGCATAGATTCAACAATTGCTTACGTATATGACTGGTACAGTTCCATTGAATGTGGCTTCGGTGAAAACCGATAGGCAACCTCTGACGAATTCTAAGAGGTAATCGAACTCCAAATTTTATGGTGTTTTGGCAATTTCTGTTGCAGCAGCCTGTACTTATAAAAATAATAGATTTGAATAAACAATGTCAATGTAAATTGAAGATATTTTTAATACGCTTATATTAGCTTCACTTGTCAATTTTAACCTACTTCTAATTGTCGTATTGAAATGAAACATTCTATGTATATGTAGTTCGGATGACAACACTATAATTTGGTATCTTGGAGTAAAACTAATGATGGAGCCAGGAGGTGAATAGTGGAACACATCAGTGGCTACTAATAAACCCCTTGAGTTTGGGCTCATATGATTCGTTTTGACAAGTCAAATAGATTGGGCTTGATAAGGAGATGTTATTTGAAGAGATAAAAAGTTTTATATTTTTTAATGCGTAGCTCAAGCGTATTTTTAGTTTTTTTTTTACTATTTAAATATATTCAAATAACTAATTATCAAAAAATATCATCTTTTTGCTGTCACTTTTTGCAAGATGCAAATCATATTTTTGCTAAGTAACTTATTATGTTTTGTTAATGTATCATATAATGTTTATCATAATAATAAGTGTTTTACCTGTTGATGTAAAATAGACCATTATTTTTATACATGTATTTAAAATAAATGTTTTTCAACTTTACACAATTTGTATTTCAAATCTGAATTAGATATATTCGAAACGGACCGTTTTTCCCATTATGCGGTTTTATTTTCGTCCAAGCCAATCAAAACAATACAACACTGAATTATGTATTATTTACTTATTTATAAGCGTACTTTATTTATCATTTTATAGTGTTAAATAAATGAAATAAATTAATTGTTGCACTACCACTGAAACCGAAGAACTCTTCAGATTGGCTTTAGCTACCATATAAATATTAATTGAATAAATTTATGTAATAAAAAGTAGCTTCTGCATACAACCCAGTAATTATTTCTTCATTTGATATCGCAGAAGCATTTGTTAATGTTCAAGTTTTTAAAGTTCAATTAGCAATCGTGCTTATCTTGAAAACTTTTTAGCTATTTGAAATTTACGTATATCAAGATAGAAGGGAATTTAGTAGGCTTAGTTGATAATACTGTCTTCTTGGGTATTACACTTTATTCGAAATTAAAGTGGGGACCGCACATTAAAACTTTGGCGGGACGATTCTTCTGCTGTATTCGCAGTACGTAATATTCGCCAGTTAACAGATATCGATTAGTCTATTTCGTTTACTTCTATAGCATAATGTCTTACAGTATTTTGCTGTGTGGTTCAGCTCCTGAGGTGGACACCATATTCGTATTACAACATGAGACCTAGCAAATCACTAATGAACAAGTTACAGGAATTTAATATCTTAACTTTAATGTATAGACGCAAAAACTTTGACAAGCTTGATTTTGTCAAAGACCAGTATAGTTTTATTACTAGAAATAAGCATACATTAGTCGTACCGTGTTTTAGACTTAGTAAGAATAATAAATTTTTTTTTAGGTAATAGTGTTAGGTTTTATAATAAGATCCCGACGCATATTACTCATCTGCCGAACAATAAGTTCAATGACCGTGTTACGCAGGTTTTACTGCCCTATAATAGATAGGGTGGATTATGTGAATTGCATTATGTGCATTATGTGAATAATAGTGATATCTGGAAGTGACTCCCTCTTTGTGCATCCACTAATTTAAACATTTGGAAAAAAATATTAAAAAAGATAAGCCCGATCGAGTTTCTTGCCAGTTCTTCTCGATAACTGAGATGTTTTCCGAACCGGTAGTGGTGTTTGACGTTCATAAGTGCCTTCATAGGGCCTAAATTGATTAAAGTATTTGTGATTTTGATGCAAATATTCTGTTGGATTCACTTCACTCATACAAAATTGTTTAATAATGAGACGTTAAATACCACCTAAGCTACATAATATTGTGTAAAATGAAGCAAATGTATGCGTTAAATATAAATACACTACGGGACCGATCAAGTTCCTATCAAAAATTCTGAACCAGTATCTGAGGATAATCAAAATTTAATATACCTTGATCATCTTCAACCGATTGTGTAAACTCCTTGCTTTCGCCATTCAGAAGCATATCTATAACTGTGTCAACATAGTCATCATCACTATACCCTTTCACCGTTACACTAACTATCAGTAACACCGTAAGTATTTTCAACATCATCAAGAATTTTCTTAAGAGTATTTAATGAATTGTGAGTAATGATAGAATATTCGTCCGATTTTATTAAATTCGTAGACAATACTGATGTTCCAGTGAAGATGTAATTATCTGTATCATTGACCCTTGGAGATAATACGCTTAATACGTCCGAGTTCAAGAATTGTTTTGTAGTGTAATTAATATTTCTTTATATATTAGCTTCTGTTTGGGACTTCGTTTATAGTTCTAGTCTACGTAGCATATAATCAATACTTTTTGGGTGTTGGATCATCCATACATAATCGAACCGCATATCACTTTTAATATTACCTGCGGTGTCTAAAGGACTAGAAGCTATTGTCATTGCAATTGCTGTTTAAAAAATAGTTTTTAAGAAAGTTATCGAAGTCTCTTTTCTTGATAGGTAGAGAAGAGTTCAATCGCCACGCCGGCTACGACATCCAAATGCGGATAAATCTAAACACTTTCCGTCACCAACAGCCCAGAGGACGATATCGAATCGATATCAAATTGTTATTTAATTACTGCGACTAAATTAAATACACCATAGACAACCAAAGTAATATGTATATTGAGGGGTATTGCTTAATAAAGCAAATTTCAGAAAAATATATTGGTCTCCATGTGCAAAATTGCTGACATGGATAATCGGGTCATTGTTCCAATGGGTCCAATATTCATTATTCGTTTTAGAATTAAGTCCTTATTTATAATATGTTTAACTTATATAAAAAAAGTTGGGACAAGACGACATCGAAATCATTTCGTTCTTAAAGGGATTATTATTATGTTAATTTTATTCCGGTAGCATCTTTGCCCTGCTGAACTGGTTACTTTCGGAATTTATGTAGAAAAATTTTATTTATTCCCAATATTTGTGAATCCGAGAGAATTTTAAGTGTACATACTACAGAAATTGTTAACAAATTACATGTCAACAGGGGTTTAACTAGCTAATTATTAGAATAAATTTATATACTTAGAGGACATTCTTTGCACGGAAGAGAAAGCAAACAGCCGTACAGTCGATCCGACTTTAAGTGTTCACTGAGGCCTATATTGTGTGACAGTGCGTGTTGTTGATTACAATTGTCAGATCGGAATACAGCAGTACGACTACTAATTTGCGGCGGAAGTACATGTAGTAGCGATGTTTCAGCAATCGAAGCTTGAACGAGTTCCATCATTCTTCAAGTAATGCATAATAATAATTAAAAAATTGTCCATAGATTTCTACTGAAAATTTTAATATGTGACGAGGAGGGATGAAAGTCAAGAGTGTTAAGTATGAAAGTGGACTGATATAGAAGTAAAGAATGACACAAAAAAGTACGGATGGATTGTGTGAGGAATGATATGTATATAAAAGGTGTAAATACTGAGATGGCAGTTGATTTACGAGAATGGAAGAGAAAAATAATTAGATGGGATAATTAACAAGGAGAAAGATATATCACTATTAAAAAAAAGTATATGTTGTATATTATATCGAGAGTACGAGGGCGATTGCATCTGCTCCTATTTAAGTCTTGTCGCTTATGAAATAAAGTCAGTGTGCTACTAGCTACTAGCCGTTTCACTTGTTCCCTACGCATACATACTAGTATATTTCTTATCTGATTCGTTAAAATCTATGAGAGCCTAAATATCTGCTCTAGGTTATTCCGCATCAAGTATTCTGTATACATGTATTTCCTGATAGTCATACGCTACATAAAGAACAATGATCACGAATGTGACGATTTTTTGCATGTTCGAATTAAAGTCAAAAATGGTTTGAATGATCTTTATGAAATTTTATACACTGAAAGTTTATGTCATTGCTTAAATGATAGGCTATAAATTTTTTAGATACAACTTGAGATATAGTAAAAAAATTATTTGGAAAAAAAAATGATTTTTTAGTTCATTCGTAACCTATTTCGATGAAATTTTATGGCTATAAGAATTGTTCTTAATACTTTTAAAAATCATAAAGAAATCATAAAATTTAATTTTCATTAATTCGCAATCGATCCTTATAAAATTTCGCACACAAGAAGTATATTAATATTAACAATCGCGAAATCACAAAAACGTAAAATAAAAAATAATTTTGAACCGATTTTGTGCACAGGAAGCTTATGTTAATCGACAATTAATGGACTATAATAATATTTATCAAACCAACTTTTAGATATTGTTTTTTTTTTACAAGTTACAAATTCACATGAACACACGGTACATACAGTGGTACTATAAGAATATTTCTCTACCGCTCAGGTTTCCTCACGATGTTTTCCTTCAAATTCGTTGGTATACAGTCTAAACCAAGGGGGACTACCACGACTCGAAACAAAAATATGTCGCAGAATCGTGTCGGTACTAATGACATACTGTTCGTACTATTGACCCGCAATATTGACTAGGCGCGATAGCAACAGGTGTGCTCTGTGACAGCACGAACATAAAAGCAGGCTACGACAGACATGGAGATAGAGAACAGTCTCGGTCGAGACATCGGATCGTGAAGACCTTTAAAATTGTGTCCTGACATTACTCTAGGCTACCCACTACATCAGAAACCCAATGAGATAAAGGCAGTCTCGCTCGACCTGTCGTATAGAAGTATCTCCTCTTATCCTAGGATCGCTCGAGGTGCCTACTGTGTCGAGACCCTGAGAGAGGTCATTCTCTCTCGAACTACCGGAACGGCAGGACGTCTGGATTAGTTACCAGTTTTATCAGATAAGCGAGACTATATGGGAAGTTGTGTGATTCCTTAATTGAAAGATTATAAGTATTGCCAATAACATAAATAAAAATAAAATTACAGGATAAAAATAATTTCTGTGTAATACATGCGAGCGAAGCCGCGCGACATCGCTCGTTATATATATATGTTAATTTGTTACGAAAAAACAAAAAGCTAAATATACAGTTCATGGTACATGGCAGATCTGTAATTTTTTTAATTTCGCTGTCCACTGGTTCCGTTTATGTTCTGGAAAATATCTTGAATGGCAAAAGTACCGCTGCTTATCGTGAAATCAATTGTAAACCTTATTTCCATGTGGTATTTATCTATATAAATGTATCTCGTAAGTTTGTAAAAAATCTTAACTCAAATTGATTTAGACGGTTCAAGATTTAATCCGGCATTTGTCTGTTACTCTAAAAAATATGGTTTTCACTTTTTGTTTTATTGAAAAACTAGGGACCCGCCCGGCTTGGTATGAGTAGCAGAGGAAATATTGATTCATGTTACACTGGTCCCGTGGCCGTGGCCATGGTAAAATACTATCGGTTTAAGATCATTAATTTCGACTGGATTTGAAATTTTAGGCAAATGACGCACGATTCTACGTTTCCCAATATCAGGAAACGTACATGTGGTAATAGAAGCATTTATCAAATCTTTTATATCATGTATTGAGTAGTAACATCATTATAACTATAACCAAACTTATAACATCACAAACCTTCAGCATTCGATTTCAAACTGCGAATTATTTTGATAATATTATCTAAACTTACCGGATCTATATGAAAGGTTGCATTACTAAATTAGTGATACTCAAAGTACGTTAGTTGTGAACTACTGACATCCGAACTACCGGACATGTTTAAAAAGTGATTATATATGACGTTAGGATCATTAATACATCTGTTAATTTATTCAAATCAATGAATTAATGATTGAACAATATAAACCAATCAGTTACGAGCGTCTCGAGTGAGCGGCTTTTTTATTTAATATAGGATTCATATAACAACCTCATATTGTATAACTATAATCGTTTACTCGGCAGTAAAGCTCCCAGTCGGCATGATTTTTTTCCCACATAATGAATTATACATCTAACCAGAAGTACATATTACCTCAATGCCTAAACATTCCTAATGAATCACTCCGTCCATTGATGAAAACCGTATGAAAATTAGTTTAATAGTTTTAGAGCTTATAGCATTCAGACAGACAGACGCGACGGGGTACTTTGTTTTATAATATGTAAGGAAGTATTCAAACTTAAATATACGAGGTAAAATATTTAACAGTCTTACAGTTTTCGTTCGCACTAATTAAAATTATACAAAGTTCTTATGTCTTTTTGTAGAAAGATGCTAACATATTTTGTCTTGTCAAGTGTCAAACATAATTAGTACTAGGCGTGTTTCGCTGAACAGAGCGAAACGGTACTTCACCGAGGTGCAAAGAATGCAGTTATATAAAGCGCAATTTGACTCCATATGAAGTACTACTGTACTACCCCATATGAGCATCTAGATACCAGCTTGGGCCGTTTGACTCAACTCACAGACGAGCTGTGAGAATTGTTGACAATCCTAAACTCACAAACGGTATCAAACCTTTAAGTCTGAGAAGAGACCTTGCCTCATTGTTCGTGTTTTGTATAATGTGTTGTGTTTCGAGGAAGTGTTCGACATGATGCCAATCGCTACCTTTCACCATGGCACCGCTTGCAATCGCCAGGGACACATTGAAACATAAATTGTCGAGGACAGTCCGGTTTCAGGTGAGTTTTCTTCCGCAAACTTTCCTGATTTGGAATGAGCTCCGTGCTGCAGTTTTTCCAGGGGACTACAGTATGGGGTTCATCAAAAATGGAATGAACAGGTTTTTATAGGGTCAGCAACACGCATGTGATACTTCTGGTGTTGCAAATATCTATAGGCTGCGGTAACCGCATACCATCAGGTGGACTGCATGCCTGTTTGCCACCGTCGTGGTATAAAAAAAAGGTGTGTGTGCGATTCACACACGATAGAAGTGAAACTTCATTTTCTATTTTATTTAAACAGTGTGCAATATACATACACACCGACATTTACTCTCTCGCTCTGGCTCACACAAAGAGGAGAGACCGATAATGTGCGTTAAACGTTTAACGTTTAACGTTGAACGCTTGGAAGTCGCATAAGAATTTTCACTTCAAAACGTGCTTGGCGGTAGGCTTTGACAATGATACTATTTCTCGATGTTTCTTTTTTCCGAAAAGTCAAGTTAATTGTAGTATTAAAATACCTGACGATCGACGATCAACTCCAAAATCACCCAGTGAGGCCAATTATTTTAATATATTTTGCATAGTTAATTTTACAGTTTTCAATTTAGCTAAGTGAAATTATCGTATAATAGCTGACGGTAGGTATGTAAATCGTGGTTATATTGTCCAAATTATCCATCGGAAGTGTGCTTCATCCCTAAACAAATCTGAACATAAATACAGAAGCAACAAAATGTTCATTAAAGTGTGATAAGCGTTTCTATTTACCTTCCCGTCAGACCTTCGTCTTGAAGAGGTTCTTAATAACACGGTAGACGGGACCCCATTCCAGCTATTGAACAAGTGTTTTTAACGAGACACGAGGAAACATTTCGACTGATTTCAAAGTATGTACCGTGTGAATAAAAATAATCTTCGAGATTTTTTATTTGAATGGGCGAACAAAATAAAAATAATATTAACAATGCTTATTAAAGAGTCCCTTATTGTAAGACATCATGAGGAAATTGGAACGCCTGAAAATGATCACATAGTAACTCGAGTCACTAAACTGTTATATCGGTGTTTTAAAATCTTCCTAATTCTGTAAATGGCATAGGAGAAGAGGCCATTGTTCAGCAATAGGAAATTGTAAGTTGATATTATAGTTTCATAAAAATATTAGCCGTGTGCCCGAAGGGGTTTTTCATCGGAAACATTTCAGAAACCATCTTATTTTTAACCCCTTTTGACGAGTCATTTGCAAATTTTTTGGAACATCACAATTAGAACTTTCTTGTAAAATGCTTCTTACCCATCAACACAAGCTGTGCGTTGTCTGGCATTCAGTGTTAATAATTTTATTAAGCAGATTACATCTCTTTTGGTTCTTTCAAATTCAGCAAAAACTTCACGCATTCGCGGCAGTTTCGAATACTTACTGAAGGGATAAATAAAAGTGCTGGTTCATCCTTTCTGCTTACCCTAGCAGAAATATGTTTCGATACTAAATATATGGATGCCAATTTACCTGTTTATAATAAGTCGTGAGAATAGCAAGACAAAACTTTCGTGTGATGCAAAGTTCTGAGTAGATTTACATTCAGAAATTGGCAAAGTTAAATCAAACGTATTTCACATCTAGCTAGAAACAATGGATCGATGTCAAGCAGCACTAGAACGAGCGATAATTAAAATCTGTGATTGACTTATCGAGATCACTCTCGATGTATTCACGTCAAAAGCAAATTAACACTATGTCCGCTGCGGAATAAATTTGCAGCTGTTTTCAATGGCATAATCTCAGTAAAGCATTGATAGCTTAACTAATTATCATTTTGTGAGTTCATTGTTAATGAATGGTAGGTTTTTGTATTTAAATGAGCTAATGACTTTTTCAATAGTTCTTACAGAATCAATTAGTTATCTGCCTAAATCAAAAATAGGCTAAATAGATAGTTAATAATGATTGGCATATTGAATAATCATCTCTATACGTAAAATGTCGTTTTTAAATTTATGAAGACTAGGCACGCATTATAATCGTAAGTTCGGAACATTGTATATGTTAATGTATGTTATTAAATAATGTATTTCATATGTCTTCAATAATTTGTATTTTTTTTAAACTTTCACTTGCATCGTGGTTGTATAAAACCACACAATATTTTTTTAATCTTTTATACATAAATTTAATTTTCGATCAGTGGTAAAAATGCTGGATAATACTCGATAAGTGCTTGCAATTTCAAACCTCTTAATATGATAAATTTATATTTAGTTTGTTAATTGTGCGTCTTTTATAAATATATGGTACTATACTTGTCCTTCTTAATAAAATAATAGTCTCTTGCGATGATAACCTTTGGATTCTGAAAAATATATATTTATGTAGGTACTCTTTCTATCGTTACAACTTTAAAAAACTTTATTAACTTCACTAACAAGCTTTTCTATATCTCTTCCAATATAATGTTTTTTTATAGCTTTTAACGGGATCTTAGAGTGTCATGTACTGGTTATTATTTTTTATTCGTAAGCTTGCATTATTTTACCCTATATGTGTAATATTGGTGACATTTTGTGTAACATAGTTTGTATGTAACATAATATGTATGTATATATACATAATGTATAATGTACAAATGTATGTATGTAAAGTATACATGTATAATGATAACTTACTGAGTGACTGAAATATCAACGTATAGTACAATTACTACGGCTAGGACGATAAAAATTTGCATGCAGATTCCGTTTACACTGTATGAGAACATTAAAAAGGATTTTTGGAAATTAAATCCCAAAGGTGAAAAAGGGAATGAAAATTTGTATGAAAATCCGCCATTTTTGAAGATAGATCCATGAAAATTGGCATACAGCAATTCATTTAGTAAGTAAAAAAGACTGCATATAGTTATGACGAAATTACTATGACTATGTGGAAAATCGCTAGTTGTGTATAAATAAAGTGATTGGCACATGAATTGTAAGATGTTATAAAAACTCCCAGGAAAGTTTTAACAAAGGGAGCCACTATTTTAAAATACAAGGCTTTTTGGAGATTAGAAAAAAGTTATTAAGAACTTATATCAGTGGACATAAGTTACGGTGTTTAAGGTTTTGTGATATGCGAGTAAATTGGTAATTAAAAAAAAACCTAATTAGTTTCAATTGCATTGAATATTTTACTGTTACTTTCACACAAAGCGAATTAATAGTCTAATATTCCTCATAAATTTCTGTGTATGCAATTGATTTTTTTAGTTTTATTTGTAATACCAAATTATCGGTCAGACATACTTTGCTGCCTTTGATTTTATACGACTCATCTTTAGGAAAAAATATCCTTTGGTTTTTTTAAGCCCATGTATAGAAAATACCCTGTTGAGCTTATCTTTTTATACCAGGACCATGCAAAGCAAGCTTTGCTGTCAAAAGTAGGACATGATGACAGGAGACTAAAAATGACTCCCTCTCGGCACACCTATAACAAAAAATATGTACATTTTAAGCATTATTTAACTATACAAAAAAAGAAAATGCAGTTTTAGCCAGCTCTTCTTATTGGGATGTTTTTGATTCGGTGGTAGTGTTTTCAGTTTATAAGTGCCTTAATAAAGTGTAATTAATTTGATTTGAAAAATATTTCGTTTCTGAAAATTATTAATAATAATACTAATTTATAAGCGAAAATGAAATTATTCAAAAGTAGATTGTAAATGATATAAATATGAACAGTTTAAACTATTTTCAGAGATTATGCAAAGCTTTAAATATTAACCGAAAACATGAAAGCGGAAATGTCGTTAACACGGGAAGCAACCGCAACGGATACAGATAACGCCGCCCGCCCACAAACGTGGTTGTTGTTTAAATATTCGAAATAATAATTAGTCTTCATTTTAATTTGAATTTAGATATTTTAACGACTTTTCGTATCACTATATAGTGAGAACTTATACGACAAGTTACAAGAAAGGTATGGAAATCTCCTTGGGGCTGCCCAACTGGTGAAATAATTCTGACCAATAGAAAATCGCGGCGAAATGACCTTATATTGTCCAGAGCTCCTTGGAGAAGGTTTCAAGTTCGGGAACGCGCTAGTTATATGTAACGGTATAACGTGACCGAGACGGGCAGAGTGACGTCACTCGGGAACTATGTTTATTTGTAGTAAACTTAATAACTTCAGGTCTTCACTACCCAACAACTCGTACTAGAATGTTACTATTTCACGTCTGAAGTAAGAATGCCCTTAAGTCGGTCGTAGATTGCTTATAAAGTGCGTGCGGTCATAGAGCACACCTGTTGCTTCACACTCAGCCAGTAGTAATAAAGTCAATAGTATGGATACTAGTATGGTCATTAGTACTGTTTCCATAAATTCATCTACGATGCTCCGTCATATTATATTTGATATGACGTGTAGGTACAAGAAGCCAGTCCTTGTAACAGATACCTCTGGTATTACAAGCGTCCATAGGCTACGGTAATCGCTTACAATCAGGCGGGGCGGATGCTTATTTCCAACCTCTGCTTTATAAAAACAAAACATAATCATTTAAGTTAATACATCACTAGTTAAGTATAATATTGATTTAGAATAATTGCATTAATACTTCGACGAACTCTCAATTATCACTGAGGTATGCTTGTACCAGTACCAGAGAGAACTTGTACAAGAGTTCATAAGGTTCCTTTTATTAAGTACATTATAAATAAATTTTAAAAATATGAACATAGTTTGTACAGCAATCTTTTGCTGCTTTTTTTATAGTAATAAGACAAACTTTACTTGATGGTAAGAAAGAAATCAAAAGAAAAAAAGAAATCAGCAATCCATCACCAGCTACCGGCCTTCAAGCCCCTGGGCAGCTGGACATCAAACTGGCTGATTTCGAAACGCAACAATCTCAAATAGATACAATATGATGAGCTTATCCTCGTGAGCATGTTGGTCGGGACCATAGATCACTAAATTATTAGCATCCGTTCATAGTCTACCGACTGTTTACTATCAAACTAGATTGGTTATAAACGAACGGTTCGTACCCAGTGGCATTATATAGTGGCACATATGTATATATAAAATGCTTGATTAAATTCCATAATTACATCAATCATTTTTATATTAAAAGGTTTCTATATAATTAATACATATAATAAAATTGAAGTGTCTGTTTGTAATGTCAAAATAAGATCTTTTTACTAAATGCACAAGAAAGTAAGCACGGTACCTATAACAAAAACAATTTTTAAAATTATTTTTAGCTGTGTGTCTTGTTGATGTCAATCTGTCTGTCTGTTTATTCCGGGTAATCTCCGAAACGGTTGAACCGATTTTGACGGGACTTTCACTGGCAGATAGCTGATGTTATAAGAAATAACATAGGCTACTTTTATTTTAGATAAATAATTAGGGTTCCGTACAAAATATAAAAAAGGTTTTTTAGTATTCCACGCGAACGTAGCCGCGGGCACAGGTAGTAATTAACAATGCAGACAGACAATAAACATTAACATCGCCTTACATCACTTTTCTTTTAACTATCATATTTACAATGAACGTTATTAAAAATGAAATTCGAATACAAAATAAACTTCATTATTCTTGATAACGCACGCTCAAATCATTTTCATGGAAATAATAAATAGTCAAATTTAAAAGCTTTTCACTCGATCACTTTTTGTATCAATGATTTAAATAATCTTTCATAAAATCCAGTAAACGTTTCGATGTAGTGTAAAAAAAATATAATAGTGGTTTAATCGTAAGTACATTTTAAATATTGTGAATATATTTAGTAGGTACCTAATATTGGTGCCCAAAAATGTAAGTACTGTTTTAATAAGTTTATGATAAAAACCGACATTAATAAAAGGGTATGATTTTAATTATCGCCAAATCGCATGTTCAGGACTTAATTAATAAGGGTTGTCCCTAAAATAATGGATGTGTCAGCAGAATCGAATCTCCAAACAATATTAAAATGCTTACCTGAAAGTTTTTCAATAAACCTAACTCAGCCATATTTTTCATGAATGTATGATCTTGCTTAGGGATTTGATCAAATCTCCGTTTTCATTATCACTCTTTGGAGACCGTTTTCATTAATATGATGACAAAAATATTTCTTGGGAATAGTTATTATAATTAGCTTAGGTGACAGAAAATATTGTTGCCTTAATAAAACGATATCTGTATGTTATACCTCGTATAAAAATGTAAATTTCTCAATTTGCCCGGGTTATAGGTACTATAGGGAACTCAATAGGGAATACATGAATGGTTGGATTACTGGGATACTGTACTTCATTAATTTCAACTCTTTGTCACCAATGTGTTCCTATAATCCGATTTCGATGAAAATTTGGAGATTTGCTGTGCACATACTAGCGAAGGTATCTGTATTAGAACAATCAGTTGCGAGTCGCGGCAAAAACATGGTGTTTAAAAGCATTCGATAAAATAAAGACAAATTATATTTAATTTATCAACTTTAATATATTATTTTTCATTTGCGACAAAGATGTCAGTTATTTCTCAGTTTGAGCAGTTTTATTTGAAAAAAAAAATCGAGTTTTTTTTGTAATAATGGCAAAATTCTTTTTTTTTTAAACTGGCAGAGCGAGGTTATTTTTAAAGTGAGTATTAAGGGAGGCAGAATTTAATTTCATTATGAGCGATATTTCAGAAAAGACTCCATTTCATGATTAAATCCAGTCTATAATACTAGAAACGAAGATTTTTATTACTTTATATATAAACATATATATAAATTATATTTTACTTATTTCAAAACTACGTACAATGTAAAAAAGTTGGTTATAGTTACTACTTTGCAGATTTCGGAATCTATGTAAGCCCTATCTATTTCTGTCTCAAAGCAACACTACTCAGATTGCTGTGTTCCTGTGTGAAGTGTAGAACTAGTATAAGGGGCGTTTCATCTCTTTCCCAAGCAGTATAGTCCTGTCAATGATAACTAACTGAGGTGTTTTCCGAACTAGTGAAAGATTTTGCACGTTTAAGTTGCCTTCTTAGGGAGTAAATTGAATAAGGTATTGTTGATATTGATCTTAAATTCCATTTTGCGTTTTTGTTGATTAATTCAATGTACAAGTTTGTAGAGTTGACTCTCTAATATTTAAATTTGACTATTGTCCCAAAATTTTTATAAGAGCACGGATTTATTCGGAATCTTCACAAGTACGGCAATTACTTACGAACGAGGCAATTTCTTTGGGTATTCGAACCGAAGCTTTAGATATTACGAGAATTTAGGCACAATCAATAGTTCAGAGTAAATCTTATATTAAAATCGTTACAGTGTTGCTATTTTATTAAAATCGTATTTCAACAATTTATTTCATGAATCGCTGGAGATAAATTTTTAAAAACATTATTTTAATTAATTATTACTTAATGTACAGTTTTTTTTAATCTTTCAGTGATAGAAAACATTTTTTTGATACTAAATTTTGTATTGACTGTTTTATGTAGCTAAAAACGTACTTCGTCTAATTGTGAATAATGCGAGAAAGGTGACGTATTAATGGAATGTGTCTGGAACAAAACAGAGAGGGAAAATCTATTGTCTCCTTGGTCTCAATATTCGATGATCAAGGTATCTTCCATGATATATTGTCCAAACTGACAGTACCGATGCACATTCAGTATACAACTAGATTGTTAATTACTTCAAATGAAATGCGTTAAAACAATTAGACCGATGTAATCCTAAAAAAGAGAAAAAGGCCAAAAAACAGAGAAAAATATTTTTTTTTATTATAATTACAATATATTTTGTAATCAATAGATTGCAATTCAAAAACAATTATAACAACCAACCGTCAGATGACTTTCAGTAAACGATCATCGTTGTTAAGCTGTTAAGTGACTACTACAGCGAAAGTGTTCGGTTATTGGGTGTACCCCATGGGTATAGGTATCAAATCAATATCAGATGCCTAATCTATCACAAAGATTATCATAAACTACTAGCTTTGCGCTCAAGGCTTCGCTTGCGTAGACTATAATATTTGTATATTTTTTTTTAATTTGCTGTTATATATCTATTGTTGTGTCAGGGACTCAGTTACAAGATGTTTTAATGATGCTAAAAGGGAATAAACAGACATAAACTTACATTCAGGGTATAAATATAAAGAAACAACATAAAATGTAGTTTTCAGTAATGTATGTACTAACGCATGTACATTCTGTTTTAATTATCATACTTGTGATTAAAATTTAAGATTTATCTTAAAATTCTTATATAAATAGGAAACTTTCATCTATTTTTTTAATATAATACCAAGAACCGATAAAGCAGTTAAAATACTTTTAAATAAACATAAAAACTTGCTAGGTTTAGGTAGGTTGGTTGTTTTATCTAGTCCGGATAACAATGGAAGATCCAAGGACCTTAAGCAGTTATAGATAGCAATATTATCGTTGAATGAAGCGATTTAAGATCAAAGGAGGTCACCCGACCGTAACATTTAAGATAAGGATGTTAGGTCCTTTGTATTCTCACATACAGTGACTCATTAGAGCCTCCTTGTAGTTCTAAAACTACTTTAGTTTATTATATTAGTGTTCGGAAAAAAAAGTGAAATAACTAAAAAAAAAACAATGCGAATATGATATCACCAAGGAAGATGCCACAAAAGACGATATCAAGATTGGTTTCATGTAGGTCGGCCCCCATGAAGAACTGCGCCATATTGAATATCCTGGTATCGTCTTTATGATCCTTCGCTAAGTTAACTATGAGAAATATCCGTAGGCGATGTGAACGGTCCGACGATCCAATCGAAAATGCTCCCCGCTCCTTTTATATCCTTCTACTCGGCCCGAGTATAGACGTCGTGATGAACGTATGATTTAGCTCAGTGGAATATTTATTCCGAGGACAGCGGACGTGAGCCCCGATGTGTTGTGAAACCTGTAAAATGATTAGATATGAATTCGTCCCCATAATAATAGAACTACACGCGCTGGAGTTCGGAGCAACAGTTTTACGGTATCCACCATGTCGACTCGAATATAAAGTTCCCAATATCATACCTTTATAATATCGTGAAGCTGTGGAAGAGTCTTCCAGTCAGTCCCTCTTATCTATAACATCGGATTCTTCAAGAAAAAAATGAAGAGAAATTTATGCAGGCCGACATGACAGCGGTAACTGGCGATGGATTGTAGATAGTGGTCACCACAGCGTTTGGATTATACTGTACTTATCATCAGGTACTGTACTGTCACTTTACCGTCACTATCAAATAAAACAGTCTGATAAATTAATATTAATTACTGAAATAATTTATTTATTAAGGATAGTGAAGAGTAGAGCATAGAATGGAATAGAGATCATTCCTCTTCCCAAGTAGGGACATGGCGTGATAATGGATTGATTATAAAAGTCTATACTAATAATATGTGAATCTTTCAAACACCTCCGCCGCGAAATAAATAAAGCGAAACAGCTGTAGTACAGCCATAACTTGTCAGTTGTACGGCATGCGAAACAGAAGCGAAACTGCCTGTTCTAATGCAAAGATTCAACTATGAATCTCTTTCCCATGCAAAAACGGTGATATCGGTGTGACACCTGTGTATGATATCTCTGCGTTCGGTTTGCCATGTTGTTATGGTTTCGCGTCTACTTCGGAAGATAGAAGGCCATAAAGCTTAAGATATTGTTTGTTTGTTGGAACGCGGTAATCTCTGGAACTTGCTGTCAGATTTGAAAAACTGGAAGTTCTAACCTATTTATTGACGAAGGTAAGCTATATAACTTCACACTACGACGCAGTAAATAATCAAATCAAGCAATCTGGTAAGCTGTAGGCAAGTAACAACGTTAGGCAACACAGGCGCAGTGGAGAGTTGGTCGACTAAATTTAACACGGGCGAAACTGGAGGGCACTTGTAATATATATTATAAACCCCTCAACCGCTTTTTACGCTTAATCGGATTTATAAAAAGAACAACTACTTACGGTTGGATAATTCAAAGAAACGACCCTTGCGTTAGAACCCTCATTATCACGCTTTCTTGTTAAGGCCATGACGTTGAAAAAGTTCCTTCTTTTTAGTGAGCGGAAAGTATCGGGAAGTTACAAAGAAATATGTAACATTAACAAAGCTATTACTTGAAAAGATATACCGTTATATACTTAATTCAATCGTTACTTACGGTCTATCAGGCGCGGATCTGAAGTTTAAGTTTAGAGGTCATAAGTTGAAGTTTTTAGACGAGTCAACATCGAACACTTTATAAAAATAATAATGTGAATTCATTTTACTGGCATTTTTGTAAATTGCGTAGTATGTGTGTTTACCGACATTTTTTTTAATTGTATTTTGTTTGTGTATTTTATTTTTGTTTTATTACGTCACAGAAGTATCTATAACTTTTGACATGCGGATATAAATTTACACAATTTTTAACCGACTTCAAAAAAAGGAGAAGTTCTTAACTTCTTTGTTTATCAACCGATTTAGGTGATTCTTTTTTCGTTGGAAAGAGAATTCCCATGAGCTCCCACTTGAATTTAATTGGCATTAGACCTTCGACTTCGCAGATATACCAGGGAACTCTACAAAATCTCTTAAAAATCACTAACTTTATTGTAGATTGCGCGGAACTACTAAGTAATATGAATTTTTGTTTTAGCTAAATTTACCAACCATATTTATACAATTATGTTGCTGTATATCTGTGTGAATTTTTAATGGCGTTCTTTATGTTATTTCTTTATATATGTGTTATTTTGTTAGCTTTAAGTTCATCATGTATTCCTAAATCTTGTAAATTGTTTTGTTAAAAATTGTCTTGTAGGTTTCTGTATTGTAGAATTGCTCACCATAACGACAAAGAGCGATTTTTTTTTATTATATTACAATTTATTAAACAAATATAAAAGCAAAAAAATGACAATGCAAACATTAAATTAAGCCTCAGAACCTGATCTACGGTCACAATCATTTGAAATGTTATGTTCGCTTGTAATTCCAATATTGGCATAGGATAGAAAGTTTGTGAATAACTAAAACACAAAACTTTTGGGGTCGCGAGACGTCCAGTAAACGTAAACCCTTTTTGATCAAAATTCATGATGTCCGTATAATAATATGAACAAATATGTTACCTACATTATAGTGAAGGAATGAAAATAGATCAATAAAGTTCGTAGTCATTTGAAAAATGGATGTAAAGGAAGGATATTGGAAGTAAAATTTAAATAGGTATATTGTACATTGTCTTTTTATATTAGGTTAAGTATAACAAAATCACTTATAAACGTCATATTTAAATGCAGAACCTACAAAATTCGACAAATCTACTTTCTTAGAATAATTTGCGTGAAACATTGTAGGAATTTGTCTATATTAATAATTCTGTAATTCTGCCTGTACATTTTTTTCCCAAATTTTGATACACATGTATTATAAAGAATATTATTGATGTATATGTATTATTGATCACGAATACAACATTAAACAATTTTTCTCTATCTGTTTGTTTATATGTCCGGATTGATTGACCGGATTTGAAGTAATGATGGCTCAGTGGTTGCACTTGAGAGTCAATCTTCCACTAGGATTAGCGTGTTATCATCTTGGACTACATCGTCACTTAACATCAAGTGAGATTGTGGCCACTAGCCCAAACCTATAACGATAAAAAAAAATTATGCGTCAATCCTCAATTGATAGGCTATCGCTATATTAATTGTCAAAAATATGAACGAAAATAATTGCTGCATAATAGAGGTGTGCGAAGCCGCGGGTTAACGTTAGTTAGTTATAGAATCGTAATGTACTAGTATAAAATTTAAATAGGGTTAGTTAATTTTACAAGGCGGTATATATTACCTAAAGACAACTTTATCTCCAATGTACTTATTCTTTTGTCTTATAATACGCCTTACCAAGTAAAATCTATGTTTATTGATGTATAACATCTTTCCTCTCGGTTGCTGGATAGTTTTCGTGGGAGTGATTTTGGAAAAGGGACGGATATGTGTTACAGGAAACCGGGGAAGCGGAGAGTTGGCTGTGAGATGGTGCCAATCCATTATGCGTGAGGTTGGTACCACGATGTACTGTCGGTCAATGTAGTGTATGCGTGTGTGTGATGAGAAAGAGAAAGGGAAATAGAGAAGGAGAACGCATCAGCTGTGCACTCATCTACAGTTATACAGTGTTAAGTATAAAATCTGAGGATATTTTTATATGTGTAAACTATATTAATATCTTTAATATTAAGCGCCTGATAAAAATCATCATTCTTAAAAAAATACGAGTAAGTAATATGGAATTATTCGAATAAATATTTTAGTATGGATTTTTTTTTTCAAGATTTAAGTTACTATTGCGTATTACTACAACTAGAATTAAACTTGCGCGATACATATATTTCCTTGCTTAGAATATATTCGACCAATAATATGACGAAATAATTGACTTCACATATAGTTTCATCTCAATTTCATAGTAGGATAACATGTCAGATGTTAAACATCATATGCGACTACTGTAAGGTTAGTTTTTTTTTTTATGCGATAGATTATGTCAACGATCAGAGAAGTCACGGTAATACTGATATTATCATTAAAATCCTTGTTGGACAAACCAAACCAAAATCAATGCAATGCATTTAATACCACGTGCATGGTGATGATCCAGTCGGATGCCACTAAACTTATAGCTACTACATATACTAGTTTAATTACTGGATATACGCCGTCTGATCGAGTCTGATACAAATGTGTTCTACCACCCAGAAAAGATTTTTGAATCTCATGAGAGATGTTTATTTAGTTACTAACTGTTGACCATACGCTTTGCCAGACGTAGGATAGCTTTTATAAAATAATATTTCTGTGTCAAATTTCATTACAATCCGTCCAACAGTTTAAGCGTAATTGATGAACGAACATTCAAACAAACGTCCTTTCACATTTTGCACACAGAGAAATGTCTGAAGAGATTTTTTAATCGTTATACATTTAGCTTAGTGGTAACAATCTCACCTGATGTTAAGTGACGATGTGGCCCAAGATGATAACACGCTGAACCTAGTGGAAGACTGGCTCTCAAGTGTAGCTGCTGGAACGCACCTATTGGTGCTTGGCGACAGATTTTCAACTTGAGGGTGGTATCTACCCAGACGGGCATTAGAAAATGCCCTACCACAATGCTATGGTTTCCTCACGATGTTTTTCTTCACCGAAGGTTTGCAGGGATTCGAACGCACGTCAATCACGTCTACTTAGGGCAGTCCGAATGGTGAAATAACCCCACCTGACAGAAGATCGTATCCAATTAACAATGTGTTGTATTCCTGCGGTAGGTAGGTTGCCAGAGCACCTTGGGAAAGGGGGTTCAAGGGCGGCAACCTGTAGTATTATAAGCATCTATAGCCTATGGTAGCCGCTTACCATCAGGCGGACCGTACGCTTGCTTGCCACCTTAATTGTATAAAAAAGAAATATATACTTGTGGTATTACAAGCGTCTATAGCCTACGGTAGCCTATTACTATCAGCCGGAACGTACGCTTGCTTGCCACCTTAATTGTATAAAAAAGAAATATATACTTAAATTTAAAAAATACCCGCATACAATCTATTGTAAATTGGTTGTACTAATAAATTACTCGCCAAAGTTTCATCCAACGGGGATGAAAGGCTTACAAATAATCTAAAACTGACTAAATTTTAATTTAAATTATTCTGAGTATTACTAATTATACTGTAGGATTACTCTGTATTATTTCTTAAAGGTGATTTGCAGTAACACCATATCTCCCTAAATTCTACATTAAAACTAATGATTCAAAATTAATTCGAAATTCAAAATTACTATTGATAAAAAATAGGCAAAAAGCTTAAAATTAATGTTTTTCGTTTTTAAATTGATTAAAAACTTTTTATAAAAAGCGGATCAACAAATGACATTCGTAATAAAAATTATACAACTGGCATGTAGGAGGTGACATCTATTTACAATATATTTAACTAACATGTTTGACTAACATTATGTATGTACGTTCTATAACGTGTGAAAATATTCGTATACGTCAGCTAGTGCTGTTAAGTATTTAAAAAAAATATACTGAGCCTTAAAGTTGCCGGTAAAACAATTCTCTACAGGACACCGTAATGAAACATTCGAACAGATGGTCCCCGGGGATAATTTGGAAATTTTTTCACACCAGAATTTCGAATTCTTTCCTTAAATTAGATACAGAATACCGAAGCTCCGAATAAAAGTAAAAAAATACGGCAGTTTAAAATTTCGTGGGTATACGAGAGAAAATTTCTTGGGAATACTTTATATTTATAGCGATACTAGCTGTGTCTTGTGGTTTTACGTGTTTTAAATTTATTCGGCTAACCAGCCTATCGTTTTTCTTATTTGCCGTACTTCCCTACAACTTTCCAAATTGCCTGATATTCACGATTACTATTCCACTCCTTAGAGCAGTACCATGACATTATATATCATATAACCTTTCATAATAAATAAGCTATAAAAAGCTAAAACGAATTTTAGCACCGTTGTGATTTGAAACTCGATGAAACGAAAAACCGGCGAACTTGTAACTTGAATAAGGAATGAAAACCAAAATTAATTTAATCTTCAAACATATTTTTGCATAGTTATTTTTGTTGACGGCGTGTAATAAATATTAATGAATATATAATATTTATTCATTCATATTGATGAAATGAAAATTTAATGAATTTTAAATAATTTGCACTAGCATCAAGTGATCTCTTGTAGCGAAACGTATATGTAGTTTCTCATAGGTCATAGTTATAAAGCGGAATGATTGCATGAATGAAGGTGATGTCTGAAAGTGACTCCCTCTCTTTACATATTCAAAAAATGATAATAACTGTAAACAATATAAATATATATTAAAAAAAACAAGTAATAAAAAATATCGACAAACCCTATCGAGTTTCTTGTAAGCTCTTCTGAGATACTTTCCGTATCGGTGGAAGTATTTTGATATTCATAAGTGCCTTTTTAGGACCTAAATTTAATAAAGACTTTGATCCAGTAAACAAAGCTGTAAGAAATAATTCAAAAAAATATTTTTAGGTTTCATTCGAAAAGCTACTTTACACGTGCACAAAACTGGACAAAGTATACATACTAGTACGTGAGAGAGATGGTGAACAAACTAGTCATAGAATACAATATATTTTTCACCTCAGCAGCTCAAGCATGCCGCTTTTGCTGCGAGACAACAGTGAACAAAACACGATTTTGATTCGAGCGTGGGTCAAAGTAGCTTTTTAATTTTTCAATCTTCAGTGCCACGAATTGACATTGTTCAGCCATAAATTTGAAACTTTCAAATTTTACTGTGCTCTGTCTCTTTCACATGCATATAAAAAAGCGGGTGAAAAAACAAACCCCTTCGAAATTCGATTTTGGAATTTTCTATGTCTCCTAAGTAATATGTGTTCTCACTGCTGAGGTGAAAAGTTATGTATGCTACACGAGAGAAAAGTTTTTTGCATTCTAGGATTGCATTCAGGATTCTAACTTTGAATCACTCGCTAAACCTTCGCTTGCTCGGGACTCAAAATCAGCACTCGAAACAAAAAACAACTTTGCTCTCTTGTTGCACAAATAACTATTTTTAAATCCGGTACGTTGAAAACATCTTATCAGCAGTGCACCTTCACATCGCTATAATAGAACTTCTGAATTCCCCTCCATGAATATTATTTGATGCTTCTCATTTAATATAGTGTAAATATTTTGATTAAAAAAGAATACAACGCGAACTTCTGTGGAAGTATAAGCTAGAGCAGACCAAAAGGAATCCACATATATCTACAAAATATTACCTATATAGAAATAGCGACGTATCTAACAATTCTCTTCCGTCTTTTCTCTTCAACACCACCATCTGTTTATTAGAAGCCTTCAGTGCTACCGTAATAGTAAAATAATTCCAAAGATTACAGACTACAAGCTATATCAATTAGTAGATAACATTGAAAAATTAATATTTTGGAGTATGTAATTGTTCTAACAATGGTCAGATTAACAACCCACTTTGCAACTCGGGTGGTATTTAATACATGAATGTGTCTAATAAGCACGAACTATTATTAGCTATGAGTAATAAGATCGCGGATTAAATGTTTTTGTGAAAATAGGTTTTTCTAAAGAATCTCATTGCATATGCCAACAAAATCGGCAATATTGTCAGATAGTAATTAATAATCTTCAATTTTCGTCTTTGCATCTAAAAACATTATTATATTATCAAAATTTGCAGCTCTTCCAAAGATTAAAAGAACACATGCCAAGTAACTTAAAGAAGGTATTGCCTATCGCAGGTGATTTTATCGAACCTTACTTGGGTCTTATAGCTGATGATATTAAAACTTTCGTTGAAAAGTTATGACGGATTCTTTTCTTGGATATCTTTTGTTCTTACGCGATCTGGTATCGAAACTTGATTAATAGACATAAAAAGCTTCAATACTCGAGGTAACTTACTAATTAATTGTTACTTGATCGATCGATCTTGGTAAGGATTATTTAGTTATGTCTGAAACCCTGCAAACTTGGAACACATAAATTATTTTGTAAGGAAGTTATGTAGGTATGAGACTGATCTACTAAGCTGATCCGGGGCAGTTTTTCGGCTATTATTTGGCATGAGTCTACTGAAAATGTTTAAGGTCATATAAAATTGGAGATTCGAGTTTCATATAACAAATTAATGTATTGGCAGACGTTCTAGGGGTTTTCAAAGTGCAGTCAACGTTACTAAACCAAAAGAACGACTTTTAATTTAATAATTAATTTTAGAACTTTTGTGGATTTATTCATACTACTTCCACAACTAGATCACTAGAAAATTTAATTAATAAGCAGTATTTTCCATATACAGGTATGGATAGTGTTACATGCAGCTGCGTCAGTGAAATTTTAAGCTCCTTGAGATGTCAATCTAAAAAACTATTTTGAAAGGACTTATTATTATTAAACAAATGGTTCGTGTAAATATACAAGCTGGTCGGTGTCGATCCCGAACTTGGCTAAGGCACTGCCGTGTATTGCTTTGTTACTATCAAAGTAACAGGATTCTAAATAAGTTATTTGCTTTCATACCTAAATGGTGTATTTTTTTCTACTCAAACCATAATGGTTCACGCACACTTACAAATGTTTTTGATATTTTATTGACAATACAAATATGAATGTTAATAATATATCTTTTTAAAATAATCATTTTTAAACACATCATATACACAATATATTCATACATTTTTTATTCATTTCTTGTTCATCATTTATGCATTTTTAAGCTACATTCATAATATTTGTTTAATTTTTGGTATGAATATAGTATATATTAGTATGAAATATTTTTTCCATTAACCGGGTAAAGTTTAGAAGTCCTCGACACATATCTTGTTACACACAACAAGAATCGCTTCATATATTCACTACGTACTACGATATTGAGTGACCTTATTCTAAGCGCCATTGTTTGTACGTAGCACGGTATTACTTGAAGCGCAGTGAAAATTAATAATTATAATTAATCTATGTTGAAATTATTAAATTGTCTTAAAATTTCATTATGTATAAAATAAAACCTTTTTATAAGAAATTATTAGGGAATGATCCAATTATATTTAGTTCAATCTGATATATTTCATAGATTAAAAGTATATTTTTATAAAACAGAGAAAGCAAGTTATTAACGGGTCCCGTCAGGAAAATTGGTAAAACGTAGCTTATTTAATTTACAATTTCAGTGGACCCTAAATTAGATGAGCCCCAGATCGGATGGCTTGACAATTAGGTTAGAGCAACATGTATCTTTTGTAACGTATCTAAAGGTTTGAATCGCGTGACTTATGGCAGTGGAAATGTTGTATTTGATTTTATCCTGGTGGATTACGGACCTAATACCTGTATCGTAGAAGTCGCTAAATATGATAGGTAAGATTTGAAATTTAATCAAACTTTTCTGTATAAACTGCAATGGTAACATTATTTTTAAAATAAAATACTAGAGATACAATATTATTACACCTTATTTGATGTAGGTAGTTCAAGGCTAACAAAATTTATTGCGTGTCTTTTGAACTACACATTCGTATGCTTTGAGAATGAGTATTTTATTGTACATTCCAATTCGTGATATTCAATTCAAAAGAACTAGTGGTCTTGGAATAGTTCTTGTAACAGATCCAAGAAGCTACGAATTTACAATTCGTGTTTAAGTGAAATTAATCTGGTGACTTTGGGTGATGCCCACAAGCTATCCAATTAAGATACAGTTTAGCACGGCTGGAGTGAGTAACACATTGTTTTGATGTGTTGATTGTGATGATCAATCTGGTATATAGCTGAAACAAACAGTGTTTAAGTCATATTAGATTCTTATGATTTATGAGTATATACACAATATTTAAAATTATATCTTGTGTTTAGATTATCTTTTCTTATATTCGTATGTGTTAATCTCAGGTTACCTATGCAAATACATTGTATGTTTCGTTGATCTGTTACAGAGGAATTTCCATTACCCTATAACGTGTTCAGGAAATCCAGTTTTTTAGTTGCAGTCTTGAAGTTCTTGCAGCAATTTCTTCCAGCTTATTTCGCCGACTTTTGTTCAATGATCATAGTGAAAACCCAAAGGTTATTAAAGTTATTTACTTTTTAATTTCAAATATATTTAGTCTCTCCACTTTTTGCATTTATTTACTCAAACAACAATTAATTAAACGTAAATGCCACACGTAGACAGAAATTTATTTTTAATTATGTTTTCTCTAATAAGGCGTAGTTGTAGACCTTTTGCATTGTATGACAAAACTATAAATTCATTGATCAGTGTTGTTTCTAGATATATAAAGACAGTGGATTCGTCTTAGACATTGATTGGAGTTCCTCTCAAGTAATACATGGGTGATGAAATCTGGAAACGTGAAGTCACTTTATTCATCTTTTTCTGATCATGATCGCCATCTGTTCCCATTTGGTCCAGTTGGAAGTATATTTTTTTTACTCGTAATCGGAAGGTGTTAACAAATTTTTGTTATCCAAAAGGCAAAATAAACAATACCGCTCTATCAATGAAGGGCATATAAAAAAAAAGTCGTTTTAAATTTTGATCATTCATATATATTTTAAATTTTTCTGTATTGAAATAAAACAGAGGTGTCATAAATTAATCTAAAATTCGCTTCAATAAAAAAATAAACTTTAAGTTTTAATTTAACATAACCTAACTTTATGGAGTATTCTGACTAAGTTTGTTTATGTAATAGAAACCATTTAAAGGCGCCATTGCCTAAGTAATAATAAATAAGCTATAACATCGAATAACATGTTTTAATTTTGACTGATATTACTACAAAAACTTATACTAGTTAAAAAATATTAAAATAAAAATTTGACGAATATACAAGGCTAAATATTTACATTTATATGATTATTTTTTATAAATACATTTATTTTTTACTATGTAATGAACTAAATAAAAACAAATTAGAGCGAGATAAGCTAAACTACACTTATTATTGCATAATAATAACATAAACATTATATTAAAAATTATGTATCTAATGTAATATCTCATTTGTTTTATATCTTTGGTAATCTTGATTATAATAGCACTAATACATGTTTATACAAATATAATATAGTTAAGATTAAATCTTCGTTATAGGAAATATTCGAGAATTGTAGTTTATAATAACTCTCTTTTTTGTTACGGTTTGTAACTTAATCATCCACATTATTATGTTAGCACAATATCATATCAGGTTTATAAGCCAACTAGTTTTATCTTATAGTTCTCTATGTCTTATCTTTGTCGTACCGTGAAACTCTGGAACCATCTCCCGGCCAATGTGTTCCCTCCTTCTTATGACATCGGGCCCTTCAAGCGTGACGTGAAGAGATATTTATGCAGGCTGTTATGATAGCGGCGACAGCCGATGGATTTCGATATCTCGGTGGTCGCCGTTGTATTTGGATTGTACTGTGCGGTAAACGGAACAGTACAGTAAATGTGCCGAACTATTTAAAAAAAAACTAGACTAAACTAAATAAAAGTAGATTAAGTTACTTCCTATAACATCAGCTATCTGCCAGTGAAGGTCCCGTCAAAATCAAGGTCTCGTCAAAAAAAAATAGTTACAATACCTAAGCAACATATAAAAAGCATTTAACCTTCCTTTAACAGTGTTCCTTAAAACATTTAGCTAGGATTATGATTTGATAATCATGGCACTTATTTACGTATATAAAATTTTAAATCAATAATTACCTATATTTAATGAAAATCTTAACACTATTATATAAGATGATACATCAATCAGAATCTTCACCAATCAACTCGTGCGTAGAATTATTAGGATTATCAGGAGTATTTTGTTCTTTAAGTTGCTTTAATCTTTCACGTTGTGCTCTAGAGAAGAATCCATACTGGGAAAGAAAGAGAAGTATATTTCATTATGTCACTTTTAAAGGAGATAAAATTTCATGTTAAACTAAATAAACTGCTTTTAAATTGTATCACGAACTAAGTCTACATTTTTTTATACTACAAAGGTGGCAAACAAGTATCAGGCCCACCTGATGGTAAGTGGTTACCGTAGTCTATGGACGCTTGTAATACCATAGGTATCACTAGCACGTTGCCGACCTTGAACCCCCCTACCCAAAGTTATTCTGGAAACCTTACTTACCGCAGGAACATAATACATGTTTATTTGGCTACGATCTTTTGTAGGGTGGAGGTATTCCACCATTCAGGCTGCCTCCAGTAAAGAGAAATTTTCGAAGAGATATCGGGCTGCTCCAAGTAGAGAGAATTCTCTAAATAAATGATTGTGCCTTCTTAAATTTTTTACGTGTAATTAAATACTACATAACAAAAAACATCCAGGCATATATTATAGGGGTGGTAGCTTGACTGGGTCCAGACTACCACGCATATGATAAAAAGCCCCTCATAGAGATTCGCTTATACGCGTCGTGTTTTAGGATCAGCTTGTGTATTTTCAGATTCTATTTATGCACGCCGGCATGACAGTGGCGACTGGCGAGGGATTGTTGCTCTCTCCGTGGTCACCACTGTTCTTTAATTGACTGTACTATGCTTATCATCAGCACAATTCCTCTTTCATTTGGTTACTGCGAACTACTGTAAAAAAACCTATATTTATGATTAGGAAAGTAGGTTTTGACTTACTCTGTAAAGAATATAGATTATGACGGCAAGCACCAATAGACCAGCAATGATACCAACTATCAATGGCCATATAGGTGGTGCGGGGTCCAACACCAGCATTGTAGTTATCTCTGTCTGTCTATAAAAACCATTATAAAATTAATATTTCTCTTATTAGGCATATTTACACCTCCCTACTTTTTTCTTCTATTGAGAGTAGTAACTCTGGGATTTGAGGATATTGTACGTGTAAATTGTATGACTAAAGAAGTATGTTAAGGTATGTTCCGTGGCTGCAGATGGGCGTAAAACTATTTTCGAAATTTGTTTCCTTCTGAAGCGGTTTTCCTAATATTTCCTTATACTTTCTTAAAATTTGCTAAATCATTAAAGTTATGTATTTTATACTTACACAAGCTGGTCCTTAGTTTTCAAATTTATCTTCGTGGTGACGTTAACCGTGTGATTTTCCTTTAGAAATTTGCCTAAAATAAATTTATATTATTTAAATTAAAAACTACGAAAATTTAATGCAGTTTATTTAAAGTTTTTTGTGGCAAAACACTAAGAAAACGTTCCATTATTAGTAAATAGTAATGGGACATTAAATTTTACTTCAATAATACAATTCCAGTAATACCATCATCATCGTCTAATGTGTATATTTTCGTATTTAATTAAATATTAATAAGTATGTAATCAATTATTAATATCAAATAACTTTTCCTATTTCTTCCGTAAGGATGAATATTTTATTTTTATTACAAAGATGCATAAGTAACAAAGGTTGCAACCGATGTCAAATTTAAACTGATTGTTACTTACCATGTTTACTCAAGTCAAATCGTAGTTGCAAAATTACTGGTTTTGAAACTTTAGAAGGCACAGACCACGAACAGGTAATGTTAGAATCCGCTTCTAAGCATCCTGTTAAGCTATTAGACAGGTTTACCTGGAATATACATTTTTGATAGTTTATAACTTTAAATATCATGCATTTATAGACAGACTTCTTAATGTTATCTATTGTAATAGCTAAATTGCATATTATCTACTTTAAAAAGATAAATAAATAATTAATTATGGAATTTGCAAATTTTCATATTAGGCAATAATTTCATTCAAGCCCTCTCTAAACTTGTTGTGAAATCTTAGTAAGTATAATGCATACGAAAGAAGATGTAATTAAGTTTTTAGAGCTGCTGATAAATAGTGTTGATTCAATAAAAGGAAGGAACTACTTTAAAAGAAGATTATGCATTTCACGATTTCCTAGTTAGATTAATACATAGTGTTACCTTTTCGGACAATATTATATCAGCTTCTAAATCATACCAATCCGATGGACCCATATTAGTCAGCTGTAAAAATAGAATTACCATTATGTTTATAAAATTTTCTAGTTACAAATATCTATTTTATACTAAATAAATAAATATTACCTCAAAATAATGGACGAAGGTTACATCATCTTTCTTGTTCAGCTTCTCTCTTGTGACAGGTATAGTTGCATTCGGTAGAGATTTTCTGGAAATTTAAAATCAATTTATTAATCTTACAAAGTTACAACTTCGAGTTTTTTGTGATTATTAACTCTTCTAATGTAACGATTTCGGAAACCTTGTCGTAAAAAATAGGGTCTTATTTCTAGCCTAAAATATAAAACATCAAACTTCTGCGACGGCCATATGGTAATGTAATATAAAATAAGTAAACAGTGGTTTAGCATTTACAGTGACTACCCATGTATGTTACTTCAGCATGTTGAAGCAGATGGTAGACTTTCTACCATACCATCTACAGACATTTTATTTGTATTATGTTCTCCATTACCATCTACGACTCAATCTCAGATAAAACGGAAACAATTATGTATTATTTTTGCGATAATATATAGGCATAATTTAATTTAAAATAAATAAAAATAACCTACCCGCTGACTGTAAAATTTGCTTCAGGCGTCACTTCTATAACTAATTCTTTGACAGTATCATTAGTTATATTTCTATTATAAAGTAAATCTTCTAAAATAGCCACAAATTTCAATGAAACTTCGTAGTTCTCTTTAAAAGTGTATTCCAGTTCTATCTTCCAAACTACTTCTTCGTCTCTTAATAGGGGAGCAGGAATTATGCACGTCATGTTCAATTTTTGTAGGGAACAATCTCCTGGAACTCTTACAGGTATTGCTGGAAGGGTGATGTTAACTCTAGCTCCATAAGCAGGCTCTTCTTTGTTTACTATCTTCACTATTGCACCCAATTTCATATCTGTTCCTGGAATATAAGGACTACGTAGGATTATTATTTTGGAAATTATTGTAACTAGGAGAAAACACTAAGTATAATCTAATGCACATTCCAGGCACATTACGATATTTTATGGGGAAGACCAGATTTTAAATAAAATTTGCTGTCTTAATTTAATATGTTATTACTTACTTATTCAAACTTTCTAAGGTCATCACCAACCATGGAGTACAAATTAAGTCTTCACCACAATCTCTTATTAACTGGATGAGAAATGAAGAGTGTAGTTTTGAATCATCAGAGACTCTTGCAGCGTCCATTGCAAACGCTTTTGAATCCTCTGAAACAGTTTATTAAGTTTATCATTCCAATTGATTTAGGATTATAATATGTTTAGAGATATAAAGTTCTATAAAAATATTACTAGACTATTTCAGTATTTAACATCATTCAATTAATACGTAAGATAATGAATTTACACATATATTTCGAAATTAAATCACCAGAAAATTTAATGAACAATATGAAATGTTATAAATAACTACAGCTATTTTTATGTCTGTCAAAATACTTTTTATATAAAATAACCACTCTCTCGTGATAAACGATCCATCACATTAATATTTCATTTGAACGTAAACTTTTCAATAAATTACGTTTTTTTTTTCTACAAAAGCGTCTACCATTTTTGTATTACTACTAAAATTTTTGCTAATTTGTTATTAGTTATTACAGTATTAGGGAAACAAATTTAAATATATCACCTCTTTTATATACCTATAATAATTAGTTTGTAGTGTTTCAGCTTTATTCTTTATTTATCAAGAAAAGTCATTGACTGAAACATACATTGTTCCAAAATTTGTTCCAAAGTCTATTAATGTAGCTCATATGCATAGTACAAGTCCTTTTTATATAATCATATAATGACAATTTGTAAACGTTTCACTACTGGGCAATGGCCTTTTCTCTATTAAAGGTAAGGGCTTCAAAAGCTAAGAAATCCACAGTTCCGTATTGCCCCACATCATATGATGGTACTACAAGAACGTTTCTCAGGCGTTCAGATTTACCCGCGTTGTTTTCTTTCACCATCAGACGATAATTTTAACAATTGAAATAAGTAAACGTACACGAATTTCGAAATAATTGTTAGTATATTATGTTGACAATATAAATGTAAGACTAAATTGTTTCATAGTATCGAGGCTCGAATCTGCGGAAATCGAATCGATATTCTGCTGACCTAAACCTAAACCTAGACTTCCAAGAGATTTATAATATAATAATGCAAACATAAACAGATAAAACCTTACCTTTTGACAACTCTATTGGTTCTATTTCGAACTTTATTAATATAGGCTTTGATAAATCTGCTGTGGGCTGAAACAAAAGTATATAAAAATTTAAAAAAGCAAAGTAAAATGTTTAGTTTGAAATTTATTTTAATACCTATTTTATAAGCAATATATCAGTGTCATTCAGGGGAGCTGATCAAAAATTATGAATTGGCGAAACATAAAACCATAGGTGATTATGATTTCAGTATTTAAATTGAAATTTTTCTTTATTCGGTTTTAGTGTGCATTTTCAAAAATCATCAGGCCTCCGCAAAAGTATTGCGAGTTCTATTATTTGTTATATTCCGCAATAGTAGGAACCTTTAAATAAACAAATTTTCAGGTCTAGATTACTAGGTTCATCCCTTATGACCATAACTGGCACCCACCACAAATCATGTGTAAGTTTGGGATACTGTGATAACTTCCCATAAGTGTTTACAGGGATCCTTCCCTTACTAAAAACTATTAGCAGCTTACTAATTGTAATTTACAGTTTGCAAAGACTTAACGTAAGATTTAGGGTTGAAGAAAAAGGTGGTATTCGTTACCTTAATTTTGGTTAACTGTACTAAGCATACTGTACTATACTTACTCTGACTTCAACCAATTGCTCGTCGCAAACATCTTTGCCAGGATTAACTGTAATCTTGTATTCGGAATCACCTAATACCTGAGCTCTGTTCTCAGTGGGGTCTACAGTGATCACGGCTTTAAAATCTGGAACAAAAATATATGTTTAATTATAATATTATGTATACATAATATATATTATTTTTAATTATAAATAGTTTTTAATATGTTCGCAGATAATTTTACTGTGTATCAAGTTTCATAATATGGTCTAAGTTACTTGCAAAATTTAGAAGCGTCTAAATCCAATAATACAAACCTAATTTGACATGAGGCCACAGAGGTTTCGCCGGTGCATTTACACAGAACCAAGCAGTAAAGCTTGTTGCGTTAAGTGGCAAGGACATAGCATCAGGAACTTTAATTGATGCATACACTTGTATTGTTGGTATGCAACGATATAAATATGCTCTTCCATTACCATATGCTCCTATAGCTAAATCTGAAATCAAATAAGCCACTAAAACTTTAATCCATTGTTAAAATCACTTCAGTTCATCTAAGTTTTATACGAATTAAAATAATCAAACATAATATATACGAGTAGATATAGATTGTATTAATTGATTTAATATTTGTTTATTAAACTTTGTAGATAATAAATTTATTTTACCGTTGCAATTATTTTGGTCAACATCGTATCCTTTAGATATAGATATACCGAAACCTTTGGATTCATGGGCAAGAATTCTTTGCACATATTTATCCTGGAGACCGTTATTACTGCCTTTATAAATATATACAACTCCTGTACCGTCGTTTTCCCATGGTGCACCAATTGCTACATCTGGAAAACAGCTCCTTTATATTTTTATCCATAATAAAAACATCAACACAGAAGAAGTTAATCATTGTAATTTTTTTGAAAAATATACAAACAGGCTTGTTTATTTACTATAAATTTACAAAGGTTTTTAAAACTAACCACCAAAGCCATCTCCATCTACATCGCCAAGATCAGCAATGGCAGTACCGAATTTTGCTCCACTTTCTCTTGATCCTGATACAAAACCAGATTCTTTTAAAATAAATCCTTCATCCTGAAATTATAAACAGTCATTATTAAATATCTAAAATTTAAATCCTACATTTGTATTAATAAATTAAATTATTTACATGTATATACATTATAATATGGATTTTATTATAATTTAAATGCATGATTAATAAAAATTAGCAAATTAGCAGTGAAATATGAATAATAACTAGTAGATTAAAAATTGCATCGATTTGAATATTAAATCATTGGATAGGATACCTTCAAAGTATTATTAATATGATTAACATAATATTTAATAGATCGTAATACCAGTTCTATGATATGCCTGACTTCAGATTCTTAAAAGTAGGAAGAAATAAAGAAAACACATTTATTGCAGAGAACAAACGGGCACACAGTTTTTAAAGACAAAATTACACACTTCACATAAAAGTTAAACACGGAATAAGAAAAATTATTCAAAATTTTAGTAATGTTATCATATAAACCCATGTGCCGTAGTACCACAGACAAAAGACAGTTGAAAATGATCTAACCTCCTCCTTTGACATATAGACAAAAACAGCTCCCTGGTCGTAGAATAGATCTGCACCTACATTTTTATAGGTCGGAGCTCCAACGAAAAGGTCAGATCTTCCATCACCATCTATATCCATACAACAGAGACTAGCCCCGAAATATGCTCCCAACTGTGGTCCTTTGATTTTAGCTCGAATATTAAGAGGTTCTTGTTCCTTCCGTGCTGGTTTGAAGATCAAAACCTGGTATGAATGTTAATATTGTAATTGTGATGTTTTTTGAATGTATTTCTCTCAGATTCAGACAAATAATATATCATGGAGATGAAGCTAATGATTAGGCGTTGACGAGCGTCATGCGAAAGGAAGTTTGTTTTTATTACATAATTTATAACAATAATCGCATTGAAAATATTCGAATTTTAAGCCAACCACTATTATTGTATTATTTAAGGTATCAAGTTTTCGTATTTAAAAAAAAAAAAAACATAGTAGTTACTTTTATAGCATGATGCAAAGGTTCAAATGATAGCTAAGTTCTGAAGTACTTTCGAAATTTTTATTAAGAATTGGAAATATGTACCTGCCCATATCCCCTTTCGGAACGTGGTGCTCCAGCTACATATAGCACTTGTCCATCTTTTTCAAAAGTTCCTGATTCAACACTATACCCTGAAAACAGATATAAAAATCGATTAGTAAGTTTACCTTCACTCATATTGGTTATAATAGGTCCTTATTTAAATTTGCGTTTTATATGGAAAAATTAAAACGAAAAAAGTATTATAAAATTATACATTTAATCAATCTATGTATCATTATTATCTATGCACTTTCGCCATTTTATTGGTAGTTCATTGATTCCATTGCTGAACCAATTGTGGGAGCGAGAATCAATAAAATCTATGAAGGCGGTTTCGACAGCCTCATCGGAATTGAATTCTTTTCCATGCAAGAAATTTTCCATACTCCAAAAAAGTGGTAATCTGTTGGAGCAAGGTCCGGGAAGTATGGTGGGTGTCGGAGATATTCTAACTGCAGTTCCTCTAATTTAACGACCGTCTTTCGTTAAGTATGGGGTCTAACGTAGTCCTCAAGCAGCATTGGGCTAGAGAGATTGACCAGTTTCGGTAGCGGGATAATTAAGTATTAAAGTGAATAATTTAACAACATCATTGAATAATTACACTTACTAATTAAATAATTACACTAACAAAATATTTGAAGTATGTTTTCTTTTTTGTTAAAAATTGTTTTTACTAAGTTTTAAACTTTGTAAAATACGGACGTGAAATTTATGATAAATCGCAAATTACCAAAATAGTTGTCAGGTCCCAGCTCCTTGGTAAAATATGGGTTGGTTGTAGGTTGCTTACTGATTAATGAGCTGTCTTCACTTGGATTGAAATTGTAGTTCACTACGCCACCTGACAATTAGAAATAATTAAACTGAATGTATAGGTCGACACTACCACATTTGGAATGTTATATAATATTTTCTTCTCCAATTTATCCAAAATAGCTATTTAAGTAGTCACAGGTATAACTAATTTTAATTTACAGAGTTTCCTATATTATATTTAGTAAGCTATAGTGCAGAGTCATAATGTTAATTAAAATCAATGAACGTATTTTAAGATAAGCCCAAAGTACATGTATACAAATGTTTCTATTTTTAATATTAATTAAATTTATTTCAACACATTAATAAAAAATCATAGAGATTCAAAATAATAGTAATTTTCTTGTTTCAAATCATAAAAATAAATCATAAAAAATCATATCATCATAATCATAAAAATATATCTAATTCTAAAAAGCTAAATATTATAACACAAGAATGATTGAGTAAGTACTTTAAAATTTTTCACGCATTTGCACTTATACAGAGTCGTAAAAAAACCGATAATAAAAAAAACGTAATTTGAGCAAATCTAAAATGCCTCTACGTTACGAGTAGGTGATAAAAGAGGCTGGTAATGAAAATTCAAGTGAAAACCTGTCCACTGTAGAAGGCCAGGTGCTCCGATAATGAAGGTGTTATTGGTTGTAACTTTTATAGAAAATCCTGCTTGTCCATAAGCGTAGTAATGAAGCCGAGATCCATGTTCACCATACTCCTTCCTCTTGTCGTCAGTTGTGAACACTAGTCGTGCTATAAAACAAATATTCGTTAAATAAAAGATCTGTAATAAATTACAGGTAATAATGTATTAAAATTTATTAAAATGACATTAAAATAAAATAACATCCGTCTATATATTCATCATCATGCTATAATAAGTGTGTTTTTATGGTCGCACGGCACTTTGACTGTATAGTGGTTTTATTTGCCCTAATTTATTTATACTACAAACAAAAGTGAACCATGATAGAACGTCCAGCCGATGAAATTTAAATATTATTTTTTTAATTAATAAAACTGCTATCTACCTACATAGTAATCGGCAATTTCGTGCCAACAATTAATTAAATTACATTAGCTAATTGGTTTTATAAATGAACGAAATGCAAAAGTAGTAAGATTAAATCATCCTTAGAATTAACCAAAAATAAATATTAAATTTTGAAGGAATGAGAACGTATATGGCATTAAGCACTTTGCTGATATCATAACAAATACTTATCGAATATCTAAGACATGTACAGCTAACAATGTAGTACAACAATTAGCGTATAGATGGCGTTAATACAAATCTGATTGAGACAGTTATATGTATAATAAATTATTAGATTTATCCGCGATAAATGACTGGATATTGTACCAAGAAATAAACAACAAAAAGATACGTAGAAGAGATTCTATTCAGCAAGTGGCAGTCGAGCTTAATAACATTTTAGAAGAACATACTCCTGACACGTTACAGGCTTCTACTGCCGCTGAAACGTCAAGAAATGAATCGAGAAAGAGGCGTAATTGTTATAAAACACTTTGTAAAAATAAAACTAATAAAGTCTGTGTATACTAATATTTTGTTGCAACTGTATTTCTTTTTGTGCAATTTAATTATTTCAATTCCATTTGTTCCCATAAATATCGTTTATAAATTTTCGATTAAATTACAAATATATACTTTTTTTATTATTATATTTTATATATAATTAGAGATTAGCAACAGTAATGGGTTAAATGACCCTCGATCGCCTTCTTAGATTAGCTGTTTTTCCCGTCTTTCTAGTGATAAGCAATCGGCCGCCACGGCTTCATGGTGATGGTCGAATGGTAATCGATCAACGAGACGCCAAAGTGAATCACTAAAACGTGTCTGATCCTGCAATTATTTCAGTGTTTATACAATTTTCATTTTCTGCCTAAGTATCAGATCATTTGAAAAGTATACGCATTGGCTAACTATTGATAGACAGAATTGTGATAAACGATCTTTGATTATCATTCTTCCGCTACCCGTATATCTCTAACCTACACAATACAATGACCTAATTTTAGGTCAAAAGTTAGTTGGGTCACTTCGTTAATAAAGCTTTGAGTATACAATAAAAAACATAGGTATTTAAAACAGTTCGTAGTTCATAGTGGTAGTATTCCTTGTTATGAGGCAGGCTAACTGTATATTATGTTAAAAGAGATATACCTATTCCTCGATACCATTAACTTGCAATATCATTGATATCTGTGGGAGTTGTTTACACCCCTTCATCAATTAAAAAGAGCGAATGTTCTGTAAACACCTAAACTTTTTTGTATCATAGCTTAGAACACTCCTGTAATCAAGGAACCTTTAAAAAAAATTATTTACGAATCAAAGTTACTTCATCATCAAGACAATTTTATGTAGATAAACTTTATCTATATATGTTATTATTTATTATAAATGTTTGGTAGATAATGTAAAATTAAAATGATTCAACACTCGGCTCGGGTCTATGACTATAGTCGAGAACGAGCCGTGTGAGTAGGACACATAACCCTGGTTGCCCGATAAAATATTGTCTATACTGAAGCATTATAAATTATCTATCAGTGATTTCTTTTTAAATTATACGCGGGAACAGCTAGTATTGAAAAAAAGGACATAGAACTTTTATGGCAAACAACAGTTCATCTTCATATTCTTCTGGTTTGTAGCACGAAATTCTTTTTTCTATAAAACGATTCCACACTGAGGATTTATCAGTTATGATTTTGGTAAATAGTTCTGTTTTCATATACAACCGTAAATATTTCATAATTTCTTTGAATATGAGGTTCCCCATATTTTCAGTACATTTTTTATATGCCGTAAAATCTTATCTTATAGTAAAAGTTTCCAGGATGTCATAAATGTTTCTTCAACTTGCCTTCGTGTATAGGCAGTTAGTCCTTACATATACGCAAGAATTGCTCACTTACTTAATAGTAAAATATTAAAACGATTGTACATACGTGAATCTTTTAATGGAAATGCTATAGAATCTCTTTTCTTTTTTCGCAGATAGCAAGCACCCATCGCCAAAAGATGCAAGCCCCTGTAAGGTAGTGCCCAACGAGGAGCGCAGACCTGCAATCAATTCAAATTACAGTACTTACAATTTAATTTCAACGTATAGATGAAGTATATTATTTCTCTACACGAAAACACATCAGCTTTTCTCCTCAGCTTGTTTCCATTATTTCTATTATCAAGAATTTTAACTACCAGGTGATCCTCGTTAACAAATGATTAGTAATTTAGCTATAAAGGGTCCGTCGAACTCTTTATATTTTAATAATTACATTAGCAAAAACAACGCTAGTTGAAGTGGCTTTCTTCACGTAAACATTTTTTTTATTTCGGTCACACCATGATTAATCTATAGATGAAATACGCTACAATTATATAATAAGCTATACAAGCTTGAACACGTCTGTGGATGCACAAAGATCTACTTGAAGCTATTGGATAAAGCGTGTAGGGGTGTATGTAAAATTCTCCAGTTGACTGACATTGTCACTGCTAGTACTACTTCACTTACTTCCATAGCTTAATGTTTTACGGTATTTTACTGTGTGGTATATAAATAAGCATAAAAGCTGAGGTAGATACCATATCTATCATATTAAAAAAACGTGCAAATCGACCAACATACTCGTACAACATGGGACCTCGCGAATCACTAAAGAACAAGTTTCAGGAATTTAATATCTTAACTTAGCCCTGCTAATACATTTTTGACAATTTAAGTTATGTTTACAAAAAAACAGATGAGGTAGATTTTGTAAACAACCGACATATTTTAATACTATAAAGAAACAAATAAGTCATTCCGTGTTTTAGACTAAGATTTTTAGGTATGTTCTATAATAAGATCCCTTGAATTATAGTGATATCTGGAAATGACTCCCTCTTTGTACTAATTATTAACTGACAATTTAATGAAGGCTGTAGAAAAAAAAAACGATCGAGTTTCTGATCTACTCTTCTCGTTGACCAAGATGTTTTTCAAACTGGTAGTAGTGTTTTAAGTAAGTGCATTCTCAGGGCCTAAATTGAATTATATAAATTTTAATTTTGATTTTGATCACGTAGTACATCCGTAAGTTAACATACAATATGATATTTGTGTCAATACAGCAAATTCACGAACAACTGACTCTAACACCGAATAAATGCAATCAGTACACTAGCTTAACATGCGGGATGCTGGGAATGACCATCCTGTGTATTATATTACTAACTTTTTCTATCTTAAAGTACTCCATAAAAATTGGTTACAAATCATTTTATGTTTAATTTGCGGAACAACAATAGTAAAGAAATTAGTTGTCAATTGGAAGGAAAACAAAATTAACAAATAAATGCAGACTTACCAGCACTTTTCCATCGGATATAGGAGCAATGGTTGCACCAAACCACATATCGTCTTTAATGAATTCATTATTTAAACTTATTCGTATCTTATTTCTGATGTAATCTAAAAAAACACAATGTCTATTAAAAAAAAATATGTCTAAATTGATATATATATATAATGTCACATAAAATTTACAGATTTAAGCCCATCATTTAGACCAAGTATTTCTATGTTTCTTTTCTCTGTGTGTGTGTGTAGATCTCCGAATAATTAAGGAGTGGTGTATTTTGGCTCAGTGTTAGCATGTACTGAGACCGCAACGATCGACGTGGGTTTGAATCCCTACAATGAATTTGGACTTTGGACGAAGGGAAACATCGTGTTGATACCTTTTTAATGCCCGACTGGCTAGCTACCACCTTCAAGTATAAATCCTGCCGCCATCTACCTATATTCATAGGGGTGTTCCGGCAGCTGCACTTGAAAGCCAATCCCGCTCCTCCCACTAGTTTTAGCGTGTTACCATTTTGGGCCACATCGTTAAATGCTAAAAACGTCTATATAATAAAAATAATAATTGGCCAACACTTTTTTTATAAGTTTACGACAACCGCAACGTACTTTGAAATTGAAATAAGAGTACCTATTAGGGTTATAGTTTACTCAAAATGATATGTCAATAAATATAAGTGTACTAAAGTAAGACGAAGTAGGTATTAGTGTTTCGTGTTTTTATAACATTACATCTTCAAATTTAAGTGTAATATCTGTCATTTTTTTTACTGTGATATAATCGGACAACGGAATGAGCGATGCTTGCACGGCCCTTGTAAAGTGCGTCTCCAATACTGTCGTATATAGCAATGAATGCCGTCAATGATATGTTATAATTGATTTGCAATAGAAACAGCGTTGGAGATAGTACTGAGCCTTGTGGGATGCCAGATTTATGTCCATGCTTTCGGAGCAACTACCGTCTACTTCGGCTCATATGTGTCTGCCGAACAGAAAGCAAGCAACCCATTTACACAAACTCTCGGGTAGTCCGTATGATGGCAATTTCGACAGCAGACCCCAGTGCCAAACCTGACACTACTCTACCTTACTCACCGCAGCAACACAACACTTAAGACGAGTAGTGTTATTTGGCTGCGATCTTCTGTAAAGTGGAGGTGTTCCCCAGTCGGACTGCTCCAGATATTGAGCGAGATAATACCTACCCTACTCATATACCCTACCTCGCTTAAAAAAACGGTACCTACAAAGTCATGTATTTATATACTAGCTGTGCCCCACAGTTTCACACGGCTGCCAAAGCGCCCGTGTAGCCCTATCGTTGTTTCACTTCCCATAATTTTGCCTACAGCTTTCCAGATTGCTTGACGTTCATAGTTACTACTCCGCTCCTTAGGGTAAATGGGTGAAGTTATATAGTCTGTACTATTCCTCATGAATCTGGCTATCAAATACGTAAAGTTTTTTTTTAATCCGACTGGTTGTTCCAGACATTAGCGCGTTTAAACAAACAAAAACTCTTCTGCCTTATTATATTAGTATAGGTAGATAACGGTAGGTATATGTTAAAACTGACCGGTGTCGTTGGCGCCCATGGGCAAGCAAGTCACAGGCGATTTGTCCAGCTCCGTAAAAGAGCAGTTGAAGACATTTCCAGGAGATACGGACATGTCCTGGATGTCTTTGCTTTTAGATTTAGGCGCACCGACAAGGAGGCTGCAAAATGAGAAAATTTATTTTAATTAATTTTTGAAGCAATTTTACGGACCTTCTTAGTACTTGAGAAAATGACTATCAACGTTTATACGTTCTAGTATTAACATTTGCAATTTTATATTCTCCGCTTTCGTTATTACCGTTATAAACTCAGTTCGAAACGTCACTTTTTATAGATTAGCAAATTTTTTTATACAACTAAGATGGACGTGGACATAGTCGCACGTCCTGTAAGCGACCTTAGTCTATGAACGCTTTTAAGACTAAATTTTCAGTTATTGTTACATACATATATAACCATTGTACGTTATTGTATTGCCTATGAGTTTTAACGCGACAACAACAAAATACTCATAACTTACAAAAACATTTAATGTACTTGTATAGATTGTAGTTTCTCGATTGTTTGTCAACTAAACAAATTTTGTAATAATAATAATCCTCAATAATAATGCATATTTTGTCATGATTCATTTTATTTATAATGATAAATATTAAAATAGATTCATAACCTTAAATAAAAATGGCTATTCTATTGTTTCATGATTCCTTGGTAAATATTGTACAGGAAAACAAATCGGTATTTTTAGAAACAAAGAGCAGAAAATTGTATTGGACTGGAATTAGCAGACATTTGAAAATAAACAATTTTGACTGTGAAAATATAAATAATCCCCGAGATAAGTAACCTATTCATTGACACCATTGAAACTAGCCCAAACACGATACTACTACTCTAAGTTGGTGAGAAGTTAGGTATCCTGTAGATTCCAGATGATGCTGCAGCATCAGCTCATGTTGCCATAACCTTGTAATATCACTGAAGTGACAGAATACCAAATTTCGACTCGATTAGACCTGTAAAAGATGCTTACATTCATTTATCAACTAGAAACGACCTGATAATGTTCAAACAGCAGAAGATGTTTTTCTTGAACCATAGCTAATAACACTCTCAATCAAGTCATCTTGCAAACAAAAAAAAACTAGATTAAAATCGGTTCAGCCGTTTGGGAGCTACGATGTCACAGACATACACAGATAAACAAAAATACATCAAAATACAACAATCCACTTTATGCGTCAGGGGTTGAAAATAATCGCAACAACATAAATTAAATATACATTTAAATAAACATATCAAATTGACTATATAATATACTGGCGGTGTCCCGCGTCTCCGCGCGCATTTCTTATGCAATAATTATTTGTCAGTTTAATTTTATTCATATCGACAACTCTCATAGCCTATTTATTGAACAATGACAAACATCCCGAGTACTTTTAACAAAAAAAAAAAGGTTTTCGGTAGTAATATTGACAATTCTTATAGCTGTTTAATTAGGAGATTACATTCATGCTTCCCATCTAAAAAAATCCCTAATACGATTTTCGAATTAAATCCAGACAAATAAACAGAGGGGCAGTCAAAAAAATTGATATCATATTCGTGATCAGTGTTCTTTACAACATAACGCTTACAATATAGATGAATTATTATAAAATGAAACTTTTTTCTAACTCTCCAAGGGACGTGAGAAATCGTAAACATTTAAAAATTGAATATCTTCTAGTTTCACACAGAACTTTACTAACTAAAATTGCCTTGGTTTCTCTTTTATATAATTATGAAGTGAATTTTATAACTCACGTTTGTGTTGTAGAAACTAACGTAAAAAAATTAAACGTCACGAAAGGAAGTTTCAAACTGAAATGCAAGTGCGACAGGCAATGGAATATAAAGAACTACATACTCGTAGTACACTTAACCTTACTTCTTGTACTTCTAAAAATTACCTAAAAATAATTTACTATTAAATCAAAATTAAATTATAATAATTAGGTAATTAGAAAAAATAATAATATTCAAAGTAGATACAGAAGAAAATAGACCAACAGATCGTGTAACCGGGTTTGCGATAGTACAGATTTTATTGTTTCATTAAAAGTTTTTAATTTACATTTATACGCAAGAACAAAACTACAATGTCAGATGTACAATAAAATATAAATTGATATTAATCTCGTTTGAAAAACAACAAAAATAAACGTGATAAAACACTCTCAACCACAACTATTTTGACTAGTAACCGTAGCGGTTACAGCGATAGAGATACCTAATCCATTGCTCTTTATATATTTTGTATATCGCTTTTTTAATTCGTAATGATAGAAGAAAGTAATATGTTTTACTCTTTTTGATTTTCTCTCTATAAATTTTATATATAAAGCTTTCTTTCTGTCTGGTATCCCCCGACATCTCACGGTTTTTAATGTCTCTTAGTTTTGCTTTAGGTACAAATATAAGAACCAAACATTTTATATATCAAAAGTCTTCAGTATTATGAACTTAAGCCTTGTTTCTCCTTTCTTGTTCCATAAATAGGATTGGTACAAGATTTTTGTATCGAATTAGTATTCAGATTCTACAATTTCTTTTACTAATAGAATGCTACATTTATTCCTGAATGATATAAGCTATTTTTTATCTATACATACAAAAATAAAATTGAATTGTCTATTTGTAATGTCAAAATAACAACTTTTTACTAAATACATATGAAAGTATATACGGTACATATAAATAAAAAAACATATTTAATATATTAGTCTGTCTGTTTGTTCCGGCCAATCTCTGCAACAGTTGGACCGACGGGACAGTTTTGACGGGACTTTCACTGGCATATAGCTGATTTTATAAGGAGTAATTTAGGCTACTGTTATTTTAGAAAAAAGGCTTAAATTAGAGTTAGGGGTTTAGTTGGGACAAAAATAAAAAAATAAACATTTTTATCTTTTAAATAACCAATGGGCGACGGTCACCGCAATACCGACGGCATTGTGTAGACCACGCGAGCGGAGTCGCGGGCACAGCTAGTTGCTAATAAATTTTATATCATGTTTAATGCGAACGATAACTAGATACTAATAAAATTCAAATCAGTAAATATACGTAATTGCCGACGCTTAAACTTGCGAACACCGAATAATTATTTCAGCAAACGATTCCGTCTATCACTAGGTATTGAAAATTTAATTATTATATACAACAATATATTTAACTTAAAAAAAAAACCGTCAATCATCTACACTGTCTGCGAATGGTGATTAATGTGTATTTAAATTAGACATATCCCCAATAGTTTGTATACATGTAGGTATTGTGTTAAAATTTAAAATTGAAATTTTGCCACGGAACATGAATCACTGCTATGTGACACATACCATGCATGTATAGAATGTAGATATTATGTTAATATTTAAATTTGTTCAGTTTTATTTATACTATGCTAGCTGTGCCCCATGGTTTCACCCGTGTTAAATTTCTTCGGTGAACTTTTCACCGCGCTGCCTCCAATGCACCCGTATCGTTGCTTTCAATTACCGAACTTGCTAGATTGCTTGACATTCATGATCACTACTCCGTTCCTTAAGGTGGTGGCGTGAAGATATAATTTATAACCTTCTTCAATAAACAGTTTATAAAATGTAAAAATGAAACTTTCAAATCTGACTGGTAGTTCCAGAGATTAGAGCTTACAGACAAACAAAAAAAAAATTGTCAGTACGTGTCGTGCCACGCGCAGTTTAGGGTTCTGTAGGCATCTATAGTATACTTTTGTATGAAGTAATTTATGCTACACCGGGCTGGTGTATAGATATATACTAGAGATGTTTGACTGTGTCCTGGCCGGCGTCCAGCTTGGTGTAACATGAACCATCCTTCAGAGACGGGTCTTTAATCGTTTTCAATGGAATTTGTACGAAATTACTTCTCCAAATACATTTTGTAAGTTGATTGACTATTACTCGTTAACGTGTAAAGCCTACTTACCTCTGATCGTTTTCCTTTTAACTACATTAATTAATGAACATTTTGTTTTTCATATATCCTAAAACAACCATTTGGCTGGCAGGGGGAGACACTTGACTCTAACAAAAATTAGCACTTTAACGCTTAATATTTTACAAACGGATCATTGACTCGAAAAATGGTTTACACAGACCCAAAACCAAAATATTTTTGAACGACCTATCCGACGACATTCCACGCTATGTGATAGACGAGAAAAAAATAATTCCCACTTAACGTGTAGAGGAGATACCCTAAACCATTTTTTTTAATTATACACATTTTACTATTTTTCGGCGTGATTAATAATTGTGTATACCTATACCAATTTACAGCTTTCTAGTACTAAGAATCTCTGAGCTAAGCCGCAGACAGACAGACGGACATACCGAAACTAAAAGGGTTTCTTTTGAATTCCGAACCCTAAAAATTATATAATATTAATCTACTAATCTCTTGAGCTATAATACTCATGTAGCTCTAATATTAGAATAATATAATATTAGTAATAGTTTATTCTCAGGTTTTGTTATAATCTCTATACAAATATGTTATTTTTGAACTGTCTACCTAGACATGAAAAACTGGGCTTTTGTTATTAAAGGTTTTCTTATTAACATTATTTTTTATGGCAAATACAAGGATTTTAATCAAATATAAAGATACAATTATGAAGAGCACGGATCTGCTGCGTATTTTCAGTCCATATTGGATAATTCTATTATGCCTTTTAAACCAACTTCAAAAAAGGAAAGGTCTCCGTTTCTCTGGTATGTTTATACGTGCGTGATTTTTCCATAAACTACATGGCTGATTTTTATGGTTATTTTAATTGGGTAATCTATACTTTTTTGATATATATTAGCTCAATTTATCGACGATACTGTCCCTGATGGTAAGCACAGTACAATCCAAATACAATGGCGACCACCGAGAGATCTAAATCCATCAGCGGTCGCCGCTTTCATGCCGGCCTGCATAAATATTTATTCACGTTACACTTAAAGGACCAGATATAGTAAGAAGGGAACACAGTAGCCGGGAGATTGTTCCAGTTTCACGGTATGACAAACATAAGTCATAGAGAACTTTTTTGTTCGTGACGAGATGGAGGTTACCATAAAACTATGACTCCGAAGCCCAGCGCGTGTGGTTCTGTTGTGGAAAGGACAGGGAATTAAATTAAACAGCTTTTCATAACACTCGCCGTAATACATACAGGAAGGAACCTACTGGAGATATAATCTTATAGATATAGATAATAATTGTTTGTTCGTTTTTTAACCTTTTCTTTTTGTTGCTTTTGTTTGACAAAATGTTTTTTTAACACCTATCTGGATAATAAAAATTATTAAAACTATCTGACAGACATAGTACAGGTTTAAATCATTGTATCTAGAAGCGTGATATTTTGGATAGGAGTTCTTTACGTAAACTAAGTGAGCACTAAGAAAAAAATGTTCAAGTACGTTAAATAGTAAGCTTAAAATTGGATGATTCCTGAGATACTGATATTCATTATCTTCTTAAATTTTAATTCATTAATTATTTCCTTTTTTACTTATATAATTTTAAAAGTAGTCTAGCTGTGTTTATTAAAAATGGTGGCCACCTTGTAAAAACTATGTAGAAAGTTTTTTACAGCAACCTGAAATTCACGTTTTGTGGTTTATTAGTTCGAAGTCGTTTCAATTATCAACAATAATCAAACTGTATCGTCAACAATAACCAACCTGTATTCTGTGAAATACCAACAAGTCACAGAATGTAAGGTAAAATGAAAAAGAATAAAAATAATTACATCAAAATAAAAACACCAACAAAAGATCATTTGCCACAAATTCCGTCTACATTTAAGTTACTAGCATAGATGCTTTCAAATTAACCAGATCGTTAAAGTTAGTTAGTTTATGTTGTTTCTTGACAAAAACATTCGGATATAATTTTCTTATTATATGTAAATAAAATAAAAACTCACCCATAACGATAAAGAACTACCGTGTAACCGAAGTAACCGTTTTCGTAATAACTCTCTGGCTGAAAAACAGTCTTAGAATTGTCATGATATATATCATTTCCGTTAACTAAAGAATAAAATAAAACACACAACAAACACACGATTAATTTGTACATTTTGTTTTTAAACTAAATATATCACTGTTTTGATACCGGCTAAATACATTTAAACTGTTTTAAAACGTTTTAAAAACCTTACTATTGGCAAAGAAAACAAATTACACATATCGAAATAACGTGAAACTTTTTGGTCATATTTGTTACATTATTTTACGATATAAATACACAAAAATACACAAAAACTATTTAAGTGTACACAGTTTTGTGTCTGTCGATATACTAAAATGATCTTTGCTATGTGACAACTAGAATATAATTATAAAACAATGAATAATTACTGTCAAGCGAAATTGAACTTTGATGATGTCACTTGACAGTCCTTTGAGTGCATCCGTTCGCATACAATGTATTTCTTCATTTTCTACCTACATAAAGCTGTTTTTACATACATAATATATGTATGTAAGTATGTATGTTAACTTTATTCGATTTAATGACTCAATAAATAAATATATGTATATAATATATATAGTCATACATATACATTCATATTCTCGGTACTTTTGGTTGGTACTTACTCGGCGCTTAGTCTCTCATGTGTAGTATTAATACATTAATACAATCAATTTTTTTATTCATCAATTCCCGGTATTTGACCCTATATACATAAATCACGCCTCTTTCCCAACGGGGTAGGCAGAGACTGCGTCCTTCCACTTGCTACGATCCTGACATACAAATTTCGGTTCCTCAACATTCATCAATCTTTTCATGCATGCTCGTCGGTTTAGAGTACTCTTGACCTGACCTATATAGTTGTAATATTAGTCGCATTTTGCGTAATATAGTTTGGTTATTGACCACAAGTGCAGAGAATTAAAAATTATAACATGGAACGCGAATTATGAGACGTCATAAAAATACCCTGGAAATTTCTAACAAGGGGGCCACGGGTTTGTAAGAACACCGAAGTCACATCGATAAGAGCTGGCAAAAAAGTCGATCTGGTTTATCTTTTTTTTTTGTGTGTGAAATTAATGTATAAAAAGGGAGTCTTTTAATGTATAAAAAGGCATTACTATTATTCACGTAATAATCCCATAACTTTTTGACGGTAAAACCTGTTTGACCACCTTGAGTCGCTAGAAAATATTAACGTTATAATAAGAAATAATTACCCACTTGATAATGGCAGTATTAATCTGTACATGTAATAAAAAATGAAGTGTCTGTTTGTAATGTCAAAATAACAGATTTTTACTAAATACATATGAAAGTATACACGATACCTATAACAAAAAACTCATTTTTTAAATTTTTTGGTTGTCTGTTTGTTCCGGGTAATCTCCGAAACGGTTAGACCGATTTTGACGGGACTTTCACTGGCAGATAGCTGATGTTATAGGGCTTAACTTAGGATACTTTGATTTTAGAAAAACAATTAGATTTCCACACAAATAATATAAAAACCTTTTTTAGTAGTCCACACGAGCGGAGCTACTGAACTACAAGTCAGATTTGAAAAAATACTGCATTTTATAGCATATCTATTGAGTTAGGTTATAAGTTATATAACTTTACATTACGATCCTAAATAGCGAAGCAGCTACTACGAACGTCAATCTGGCAAGTACCTACTAGAAGTGACAAGAACGATAGCTTACACGAGTGTTCTAGCAACGGCGCCGCGGCGCTCTGGATAGTTGAAGGAATAAATTTAACAACTATTCTTTAAAAAAGACTGTTCGCCAACTGTTTGTGTCATTAATTAATTTGAAATTAGTGAATGTAAGTATATTCCACAAACATATTTATTACTAGTCGAGTTCGAACATGCGGTTCTTGGATATACAGATATTCTAGTAGTGTCATCACGACTTCCAATTAAATTCAAGTGTATAATTAGCCTTAAATCCATTACTTAATGCGCCAACAATGTAGCTTATTCAGGGATTGAAGTTTAATTGTATTGCGTAAGCTATTAATATACGCTGATTCATAAACGCAGTTGTACGATTAGTAATGACTTATGAGATATATTTTGTTTTTGTTTTTTTTTTTGTTTAGCTTAGCATTTAGCCACAAACTTACATGATGTTAAGCAACAAAGCTGCTGAAGATACCACGCTAAGTCTAAAACTGGATCTGGCTGTCATGTACAGCTGCCTGAACACACCCATGGACCATAGCGCGGTGGGTGGTAGGATTCACGTGAGGCCTAGCTAGCTAGCCAGACGGGCATTAAAAAATGCCATACAAACATACTATGGTTTCATTACGATATTTTCCTACACCAAAACCACGGACTTAATATATAACGTCGTTCAGGTGTCAGATGTTATAATATGTAATGATTTAGTACTAGCGGTGTCCTGCGACTCCGTACACGTTTTTGACACTGTAATTTGTTTGTCTCATATCTTTATGTTTACTTATATTTAACGATTTCCAAAAATTTTATTGAGATTTCTTATATACCCTCCCTATAAATTGTAGAATGATATAAACTTGTCGTATAAAAAAACATTTTTAATAAGCAATAAAGCATTTTTAAGTTAAATTAAGGACAGTCAACATCGGTTTTAAAGTTTTGTCGTGATCAGTGGCCTTTGTAAAAGACATCAATTACAGACAAATAAAGACAAAATTAGAAAAAAGAAATGCATGTACAGACATACTACAGATTTATTTTAGATTTATATATAGCACCTAATTAGGTCTATTTTATATACATTGTTTATGCGAAGAAAAATTACAACGTGATTACAGTCCATTTAAATTTAAATTTTTACTGAAGCTCCAATCGTCGATATTGAACCTCAAATTAGACTGCAGTCTAACCCGAGATATATTCCTAGTTTGTAGTAGGAAAAAAAAAGTTTATGAAAACGGTTCTGATTTAGTCTTCAAAAAAAAAAAAAAAAAATTACATAACACTGTATAGACTCCACTTTAAACCGATTAAATTGCATGAGAGATATTTCTTTGGAGATTTCTCTCTACTTGAGGCAGCCCGACTGGTGGAATACCTTTACTCTATCGAAGATTGCAGCCAAATGACCTAGTGTTGTATTCCTGCGGTGAGTAAGGTTTCCAGAGCTCCTTGGGGAGGGGGGTTCAAGGTCGGCAACGCGCTAGTGATACCTATGGTATTACAAGCGTCCATAGGCTACGGTAACCGCTTACCATCAGGCGGGCCGTAAGTTTGTTTGCTACCTTTGTAGTATAAAAAAATGAGAGGCAAGAAGTTGTTTTTTTTCAAGAACTGTTCTTAACGTTTATACCGGTTCGGTGGGTCCTCGCAGAAGTTTTGCAAAACCCTGGAACTGCGGATCAAACTTTTAGTATGGTTAGTTTATAATTACAAAATTAAAAAAAAACACTTATTCAGTACTTTAGAAGCTTGGTTTATGCGACTCTTTTGTATTTTAATCTGTTAGCTAGCTTTTGTCCTGTCATCTCATTTATTTCTGCAAATCGATCAACTATCCTCTATCAGCCGTCCCAAGACCTCAGAGTGTCCCATTGAGTTTATTCTATTGTAGACCAGTTCTTATACTAAAGTTGTTGTTCTTTTCGGTTGTAATATCATGAACTATGAATAGCGAAGAGATATCGTCTAATAAGCCGTACAAATATATACATATAACATTAGGACTCTAGTTGCAAACAGCCATGCAGTCCTTCTGCTGTTAAATGATCACTGCAGCCTAAACCTATTTATAACCAATATCATAAACAACCGTCGTTCCAACTGAGATTAGTTAAAAATATGTTTTTATCCCTAAGGATTCATCTGGAGCGCCAGTCCAGAAGATAACAGCTGATATGAGGCAGATATAGTTGTGTGGGTGGTACTTCCACAGTCAGATTCTGCTCAGATTTTGCTACATTAAAAAAAATGGAAAAGAAGTTAAAGTTATATTTTAGTGTTAGTTAAATTGTAAATTATTTATTGAATACAAGAATTATAAAGTTCCGTTTGAAATTTAAATACGTTGAAATTCCTATCATTTGCAGTTTCCTGTGTCATCCCGATAATGGCTGTCGCTTTTATGAGTAATTCGTGTTTTATTACTTTAGTAGCTCTTGACCGCAACTTCGTACGTCCGTTATTTGTTGAAACGACTCGTGCGCTACGTTTTATAAACAGATTGTACTAATACAAAAACTTCGCGAGCATGCGCACAACAGCTCATGAAAGCTGCACCGCAATCGAATGAATGGCTTAGGAACGCATAGGGAACAATCAGACATTCATTTTCATATATAAATGATCATATCTTATGTTTCATATTGCTCTAATTAGGCATTGTTGTCATACTATAATAATAACTCCAGGTCCGAGCGCCAGCATTTACTATTACTAACAAATTTTCACGTTTCGTGTGTATTATATTGAATTCAATTTGTGATATTATCTGATAACGGTGAAGAGAAGCATCACAAGAAAACCTGAACGCTTGAGAAATGTACTTGTAGTATTACCGAGTAGTGGAAAAATTAACTAAAACTGTAAACAATTACAAAAAAACTAGATTTATTGAAGTTTTGAATTGCCAATACGCCGTGTGTTGTTAGTATGGCGATTAAACCCGTGCTTTCCCTCGGAAGAGGCATTTGTCCAGCAGTGAGATATTTACAAACTTGTATTTATATGATCAATTAACAGTTGTTTAGTTATTGGTGCATTTGGTTAGAATTCCAGACCTCAAGGATTTGGTTCATGCGCATGGCATATCGCAAACGAGGATATGGCTGGCAGCTTGGCTCGCAACCTTCTCATACCACACGATTAGTCCGTTAACCGACAGTAGTTACTTAAAAATTTTGATGTTACTATTACGAGATGGTTTGTTATTTACTTACTTCGCTGGAAACGTTTATAGGTATTTATGGCCATAGAACTGTCCATAGAATCTCGTCTCTCAGCACTAAGTACTCGTTATGCGTGGACCATGCTTTCCAGACTATTCAGTTAAGAACGATCCTATCTACTGGACTTACACTGAACAATACCTATATACGTACGTAAGAAGTTCCATGGCGTAACAAAACAAATATAACTCCGAAAATTTTACTCCGAGTACCAAGAAATTTTATTACATTTGCACAATAAAAAAAAACAGTAAAATTAATTCACATTAGTATCACTGTATAGAAATAAAGGTCAGTAAAATGAATTCAAATTACTATCACTGTGTCAAAATAAAGGTCAGTAAAATTAATTCACATTAGTATTACTGTGTAAAAATAAAAGCCAGTAAAACTAATTCGCATTACTATCACTGTGTCAAAATAAAAGTCAGTAAAATTAATTCACATTAGTATTACTGTGTAAAAATAAAAGTCAGTAAAACTAATTCGCATTACTATCACTGTGTAAAAATAAAAGTCAGTAAAACTAATTCGCATTACTATCACTGTGTAAAAATAAAAGTCAGTAAAACTAATTCGCATTACTATCACTGTGTAAAAATAAAAGTCAGGAAAATGAATTCACATTAGTATCACTGTGTAAAAATAAAAGTCAGTAAAACTAATTCGCATTACTATCACTGTGTAAAAATAAAAGTCAGTAAAACTAATTCGCATTACTATCACTGTGTAAAAATAAAAGTCAGTAAAACTAATTCGCATTACTATCACTGTGTAAAAATAAAAGTCAGTAAAACTAATTCGCATTACTATCACTGTGTAAAAATAAAAGTCAGTAAAACTAATTCGCATTACTATCACTGTGTAAAAATAAAAGTCAGTAAAATGAATTCACATTACATGATATGCGCGCAACTCTCAATTTTACACTCTACTAAACACGCCAGAAGAAGTAGGTATATTATTAAAAAAACTTTTTTGGAGTTGTTTTGTAACCTCACCTGTGAAACCAGGCCGATATGTCGAGTAAACAAAAAAGTAAGTCGTGTTCTAGACCCGCATTAAATATGTATTATAAAAAAGTTTTAGTTACCAAGCGAATATTGAAAACGTACACGTCGACTGATTTGAAATAGGGGACAAAGATCGAGATGCTAACGAGAGATCTTGAAGTGTTTTCAATTTATTGGTTTAAACAAGGTTAAAATCACTGTTATAGCCCTGCAGGTGAGGTCCCCCTCCTTTCTCTAAGCGTTATTCTGCGACAATGTTTTGTGAACTAAACCTCTACTTAATATCATGGTATTTTTTCTCTATATTGTAGCATGCTTTTAAGAAAATATTTTAAAGATTTTCATATTTTATTTCTTAACTGTGCACATTTTTATGACATATTGGGGTGAATGTAAAAAAAAGTGTTTTATTTTATTATTTATATTAACTGTTACTTGTCTTTAATATGTCATAGTTTAGATAAGTTAGATATTTAAGACGCGGATAGTCCAAAAAAAAAATTTTTTTTTAATATGTTTTTGAACGCGCTAATCTCTGGAACTATCAGTCAGATTTGAAAAAATATTTATGTATGTTACCTATTTATTGAGGAAGGTTATATCTATCGTAGTGTATAATAGTTTATCTAACATCACACTACGACTCTTAGGAGCGGAGCAGTGACCATAAATGTTAACCAATCTGGTCATTACTTATCATAATATGTATGCGTGAAACAGGTATATACAATTCAAATTTAACGCTGTTGATTCCGCGGGGCACAGGCAACCGAATGTCATATAAGTATACCAACCTGCACACTATTTACGTATTTCGTAAGAGTAAACAAATTTGTATTAATTTCATTTCTTTGAGAGCTTAGGGAAGCCCGACTGGTGGAATATCTCTACTCTGCAGAAATAACCTTGTGTTGTGTTACTGCGGTGAGTAGGGTTTTCATAGCTCCTTGGGGAAGGGTAAGTTTAAAGAAAGGCAGAGCATAAAGAAATTTCTTTGAAGAATTCTTTCTACTTGGGGCAGCCTTACTGGTGGAATACCTCCACCCTACAAAAGATCGCAGCCTAATAACCTTGAGTTGTATCCCTGCGGTGAGTAGTGTTTCCAGAGGTCCTTGGGGTAGCATGTTCATGGTAGCGACGCGCTAGTTGATATCTATGTAATTAAAGGCGTCCATAGACTACGGTAGCCGCTTAACATCAGGCGGATCGTAGGCTTGTTTGCGCCTTTAGTTGTATATAAACAAAACCAGGCTGTAATATACCAAACAAAACAGGATTTCGCCAATCTGAAGCTAATATTTATCGACTTCTACTATCGTTTTGCTTTTTCGGGGCCGAACATACTCGTATTTTGCGTGAATTTTACTTAGTACGCAATATCCGTAAACTTCTACACTAATGAAGATTTAAAACAGTAGATAATAGGACGAATAGGAGAATGGGTGAAGTTTCATTTTGTGTCGCATAATTTTTAATTTATTCTTGTCTTATATTTTTAAATTTTGTTAATGTTTTTTCGGAAAAAATGTTACATTGTGTAATGTATAATATACATTATGTTCTGTTAGTTCAAAACAATGAAAACAGCACGTTCCATGACACAGTTTTATTATAGTTTATAATAGTTATAGGTGAACCTATAATTGATGTTTTATTTTCATGTACATATTTTTACGATATGTTTAAACAATTGTATTTTATCTCAATACCTATATTTTTGCAGTTTCATATGTACATAAAAAGATTGAATCCAATTCATTTTTATTCTGATTCAAGGTGAATTGTAAGAACATTAGTATACTATGAAGTTGCTTGCTAAACCTCTTTTTAAATGTGGTGAAGATAGTCACACTCGATATTATGCGTCACATAACATTAAGTGGGAATATTCATAGTATACCTCTAAAGCGCGCACATCTATCAGTACACGCATCCATTTTTTATACAAATCAAAATAATGGCCCACGGTTATTTGGGTAAACCTGCATCTCAGTTATTGGACATAAACGTGACAAACCAAAAGAGTCACAGTGACTTGCTTATCACAAGGTGTACGGTGGTCGCGATACGACCTAGGACACAATTGTGTTTGAATATGTGATTGTAAATTAAATGATGATTTTTTTTTCTGAATGAACCTGCAACCGTTTATTACGAGGATCATTGAGTGGTAGATATTAATACGACTATAATATAGGTCGCTGTTAGACAAGGTTGGCTTTTCTAGATGTAGTCAGCTTATGATGTGCGCAAATAATATTTTGTTTTAAAAATAGTGTGTTATTTTAAAATTGAAGTGATATAACGATTTTTCATTATTGGGAAGTGGTTAATTTACCGATTCTGCATTATAAATAGTTGTAAAATCATCTATTAAAGTTATTGCATTTATATGTCATTTACGTAAAAAATATCAGGCGTTGTTTAGTCAGTGAAATTATGTGAATCATATTCTTAGGTTTTGGGAAAAAAATCTTCAGTGAATCTATGTTTTACGGACACTTGTATGCCTTCTACATTAATGCTATAGACAGTATTTATTTAGTTCAATTATGTGAAATAACAAATTTAGTTTTTAATTATGTTTTTTTTAATAAACACTTGGTTTGGGGAAAACATTTCTATGCTTTAGAGGCTTTAGAGAGTAATCATTCAGTTAAGTTATTTGAAACAATAACTTTAGTTTCTAGATACATTTTGTTCTGTGTTTTCCTCAAGCAAATCTAAGGATTAAGAACAAGCATTTATACAAATATAAAAGTTAAAGCTGTGATGTTACGCTAGACGAACAAAAATATTCACGAACAACGTAAGATTGAAATAGCTGAAACACTTTCAAACGCTTACCAGGTGAGACATACAGTCATACTGTTTACGATTATTCTATACAATACTAGCTGTACTCGTAGATCCGGTCGCGTGAACTACAATTTTTTTTTTATAATTTTTCATAATTACATGGTTTATTTTTCACCGAAATACTTATTACACGACCTCGAATATTTATTTCCTAATTAAAAAACAGAATCATGTAATTAGTTCACTAACGAAGTCTTTTATAATAATTATAAATGAATTTCAGACATTTTATTGAAAAGCACACGCTTACCTTTTCTTCACACATATTTGCATGAGTTAGACACTGAGTGTGTAACTCAGTTAATCTTGAAAATTTACCCTACAAAAAACATGCTCACAATTTTTGTCTTGACTTTTAATGCGTTAAGTACCTATTATTACAACATTATATGAAATCTGAATTTGTTTCTCAATATATGTAATTGTCTCTTATAACACAGTTTATTAACATAGGAGAACTACGTTAATTTTACTTGTATAAGTGTAAAAGATTTGCTATGAAGATTATTATTATTATTAATTATGTAAGGATAAGTAACGCTAATATTTTGCGTAGTGATAGAGCATTGTCTAATACCGCTTGACTAGCTATCATCTGCAAGTTGAAAATCTGTCGCCAAGCATCTATAGGTGTGTACCGGTAGCTGTACTTGAGACTCGGTTCCAGACAACACAGATCCAGCAGCTTGTGCAGTTACATTGTTAGTTAAGATCAAGTGGCAATGTGATTAAACTCCAGACCTGTAAAGAATCTAAGAAAAGACATTCTAATCCATCAAGGCCATCCTGAGTATGAATAAACAGTAAATATATCTCCGGTAACGGTAAATTTAACTAATTTTGCAAATCAAAATGCAAAAATATAATTGATCTTATCTAAAGTATATTGTCATAACTGCTTCCATTTACACATTTACATTTTACACATAATTATTAATTACATTCGTTTTATTACGAAATGATAAGTAATATTCAATCAAGAAAGTCAATAACATTTTGAAATGACTCATTCAATCATTCATCATAATAATTTTTACTAATACACATACCTAATGAACGTACCTCGCCAGAAATCAATTACAAATGTACTATAGTGTGACGTATGCAGGTACCTACTATGAATTCATTTCAATATTAGCTGTGCCCGCGGCTCCGCTCGCGTGTATACAAAATCTAAAATAAAAGTAGGCTACGTTACACTCTATTATATCAGCTATCTGCCAATGAAAGTCCCGTCAACATCGGTCCAACCGTTTTGGAAATTAGCCAGAACAAACAGAAAGACAAATAAAAAAGTGTTTGTTGTTATAAGTGCTGTATATAAGTACCTACATTCATATTAATTTAGTAAAAAGCTATTATTATTTTCCCACAGTACAGAACATTCTGTGTATATTAGTGAAATACAATAGTGTTGTTTAGACAACTTATTAATGTACATACATTTTAAATAATGATCAAGCTAAGATGAAACTAAGTACATACAACAATTATATTTATCACACAAGTTTTATCATGTTATATGGGGATCTTTATAGCGACCACTAGATACAACAACATATCTTACTACCAATTATCAAAGTTTTCATAATAAAAGCATGCTTTGTATTAAATAAATTACAAAGCTAGTATAATCCGCACTAACAGTGTGTCGCACTTGTAAGCGCCGTAAATGCATTTCAGAAATTTTGAAAGCTAGCTGTTTGAAGGATTCACTAGAAAAGAGAATATCGGATAAGGTGGATTTAAAACGATCTGACTTTGCAAATATGAAACATGGTTATTCAATAAGAAAATCCCATATTTTTACTACATTTTAGTTCATAATTGATTGGTTTTACGACACAGGATTCTATAAACATGAAAAATAAAATATACCTACCTAAGTATAACCTATAACTATACCTTATAACACTGAAAAACAATAGGTACCCGGTCCTGTGTAGTTTTAAATTAACGGAATTTTACTTTTTACTACTTAATGTGTATTTAATGTATTGTTAAGACGCCCAAGAACTAAGTTTTACGGACTTACAACCATTTAGTAGAAAGAACTATAAATTTATCGGCCACATCAAAATCATTAACATTATAATACTAATACTTTCACTATGTTACCTTTTCGGCTTTCGATTAGAGTGGGATGTGATCTTTTTTCTTAAAAGCAGCTATACAGTAGTATGTAATCCTTTAATTTGTAATGATTTGAAATAGTAAATAAAATTTAATATAGTGACATCTATTGTGAATTATGCTGATTTATATATTCGAAAACGAGACTAATAACAATGAATTATTATCTATCCATAATAATTTAATGCTGTACGTATAGATGGCGTTGTTTACCAATTGTTATTTCAACGAAAATATTAATATTAATAATACAATTTGTTTTTATTCTCTTTTTCTGTTAAAAACTTGATTAGCAGCCAATGCGGTTTTTTATTAATTTTTATTCAAACTATTAATATTATATATTTCACTCTGAATGTAATGTTGGCTATTTCTTGGATAGTTTAATATAGGACACGGAACGTGAATTTTGAACTGGTACAAATTCCCTTTAGTAGTAGGTAGGCAAGTCTATTCCTTTCCTTTTCCTTAGGTACTTACAAGGACTAAAATTAAATTTGCCCTAATATTGCGCACGGTGTACCTAATGCATTAAGTAATCAAGAAATAGGTATTTTATTAGCCTATTTACGTTTTATTTGGTTATTTTTACATGCAAACGTAAATTTACTATTTTGATTATTTACAATATTATATGAGTAATAATAGTATTGTAACTAAACCAAATACAGTTTAGCCAAATTTTCGTAAACAAACAGTTAGTTTTCAAATTGTAAATTCAGGTGTTACTAAATTATAGAATTAGTATAACAATAAGTTATTATTACCTCTGATAAATCGCCAAATTAGTACACCCCGCAACGAAAACATATACCCAGTGAACACATTTAAGTCACTATGGTATACGAAAGACAACGATCAATATTATCCGTTATGTACGAAATGACTCAGTATTACACACTTTTTGTGTAATATGCTGATGTAACAAGTACGGTATAATTGTGACATACATTTGACATCCGCTTAAAATAAGAATGATATGGGACATAAATTTGAGAACACTAATCATATCAGGTTTATGTCATGTATACAAAAAATGCTGTGATATACGTATGCCTTGTGTGTGACGTCAAAGTATGGTAACGTATTCATATTTTGTATTTATTAAAAATACAAAAATAATTATTTACCGTTTTTATTTTTATTATAATTGACACCTTATTTAAGTAGGTACATACGTACCGTATAAAAGTTGATACGTAATACAAGCAATATTCGTAAGTAAATCTAAGTGAGAACATTAAGAATTCTAATGCGTAAAGGTACAATTTAGTCCTCTTATATCTGTGTTTCATTTATATGTTTAATTAATTCTAATAAAAATATAACCCTTTGTAATTTATAAATTTATGGCATAATTTATTTATTTATTGTCACATCAACGATACATTCACAAAATATCCAATTAACAATTAGTCATTCACAAGTTACAAACTGTGTGAATTATATCTTTACAGATGTGCACATCTTATTATTATATACCGCAGCACAATGAAAACAAAAACAAATTATAAATATCAAATTTTAAATTAAGTGAGTGATTTGCACATGTTATTAATTATTTTCCGATCGTATATTTTTACAGAAGTAGCATGCGAAATACCAAGTAAGATTGTGGTTTGAAAAGCATTGAGCTTAAAATACCTACATAGAAGCAGAAAGAAACAGACTTGCATTATTATTTCAATTGGATAACACATTTCACTTGCACAGAAACAATGAAAGCGGTAGTAATAATTACTGGCCATTTAAAACCCTACGATCAAACCGGTTTCCAATTTAAATCAATCAATAAAAGTACATCTCATCCCTACATGTAAAGTTCAATGATTGTTCGCGGGGCACGATTGAAATAACCTTGTTACTGATGCAGCAGAAATTCGCTCCACTTGCCAAGAATATGTTGTTCAGAGACGCAAATCTGATATGTACGACATAATTATTTCTATATTATTTTTATACATTGTACTGTGCTGTAGTCTGTGATTTAGTGTGGTATTTTGAGGTTATAATTTTATTTTTGTACTGGCAACATTTTAAAAACTGTTATTGTTTTTTTTTTTTATTAAATTAAATTCTGTTATTCCGTATATACGTATATGGAAGATTTCCGCATTATTAGAAATATATTATTTTTATCTTCATTTATTACAGACTTTCTAAAGCAACCGTCGAAATTAAGCAAATAAGTGGTGAGTTAAAAAAACCATCGTCTGTTTTTACATACCTACATCTTTTTTTTTTTGTGAAATTCGAAAGAGTTCCATTGCATTTATGTTTTCATAGATTTTATTATTCTTGCTAACATCATACGAAATAAGTTTTTTGTCTTATTACCTACAGTGCCATTACGAATTTTTGAAATGCATTTAAAATTTGATCACGTTAGAAAACATAATAAAATCTAAATGAACTTTGTGTGTAATTTAAAAGATCATTGAGTGTACGTCAAGATCATGAAATTTTTTATTAAGATTACAACTGAAATGAAAAGGAAATATATATCGCATCCGTATTTTTAAAAAAAATCTCTATTATCTTTCATTGGATTGATTCGCTTATTTTCTCTACTATAAGCATTTCATTATGCTGTAATTTTGGAGTAGAGAATTTAATACTTTTTAGACAATTTAAAAAAAACAGAGTGATTAGGTTAATTATTTATCACCAAAATGAAAGTAAAAAAAATCAAGTTAGGCTCATAGAAGACATATTTTATGTATGTAAAACATAAGACAATTTAAACATTCTAGTTATCTAGAAGACTCGACAAGAGACTTCATTCTGGCTTAGTATTTTTTAACAACTGTGTAAATATGTTTTACGGTTAATAATTAAATTACTTTTATTGGATGTACAGAGAGGGAGTTATTTCCAGACATCACTATCATTCACGTAGTTAATGATTTATCCTTAATGATCGTAGATTGAAAACATATTTATTTGATTACTACATTTTTAAATTTATTTAATATTTATTGAATAATTTGTAAAAAATTAGACGCCCTTTTCTAATAACCTTAATTGTTTTTAACTTTTGCAAATGTTTATATGCGGGTAGAAATTCTCGTACTTTTTTCTAGATCTCATTACGAATTCAACGAGGTGACGCACGTATTTTAAGTCGCAGTAACAAGAAATTAACACGTTTTTTAACTTGTTGTCCAGACTATATTACCTATAGTAAAACAAGCTTGACATGGTTCGTGAACATTTTGTTCGGAAAATCTGTAATTTGCTTTAGAATATTATTGTAAAATGTAACAAATTTTACCTAATAAAACTTCGGGTTTGAAATTTCATGCCGCACTGCGACTAATCTTAGTGCTTACCAAAATAAAATTTTACGCTCTATAAAACAATGATGTGTTCTCAAAGTAATGCCATCTAGTGTGGATAAATACAATTATACATTTCTGAATGTTTGAAATACTAATTTTTCCGGCCCTCTAGTTTTTTTCTTGGGAAACAGCTATTCGCCCAATATTAGGAAATTATACAAACTGGCATTATTTTTATTTTATAATTAAATTCATACCGTTACTGATGAAGTAAGGTAAGATGATTGATGAAGTAAGAGCTAAGAGCTAAGAGCTATGATGCTTAAGTAATTAATGTAATTGTGAACAGAATTCACACTAGAATGATTCAATCTCTCAGTTAATAGATTAATACTAGAGGTACGTCGGAAGGTGAGAAAATTAAGACTCGCGTTACTTATAGCAACTATTAACTTGTTTAGAAAGAAAAAACCATAAACACATTGTATAAAACAATACCCAGCACAAAATCGTTGCATCGCCATCTTGTATCAATATTATCCATTAAAATATTTGACTTTATTTATATATCAATCGTACGTAAAAAAGTGATTTCCCAGTTATGTAACGATAAGATTGACTGTTATATCAGACATACGTAATAAAATGACTTATTAATGTAAAATTCTGCCTTTATTAGTATGTTAACGGCACGTAAAAATGAGTTGTCAGTTATGTGAAAGTATGATATTATCGTTATGACAGTTGTAAACATTATTCTGATTTTACGTAACAATATAATATTAATGTTACATCAGATAAAAGTAATATAAAATCTTGTAATCACTTTAAAATCTTAAGTTACGTAAGTATGATGTTATATTAATATCATTGAGTATAATATAATTTTAAGATCACTAATCATATCATTTTATGTCATGTGTACGTATCCCTTGCGTGTGACGTCAAAGTAAGATAACATGGTTACGGGGGCCTCATTAGGTGTTTATAATTTATTTCTTGATGCATGAATTGTAGATCCACTTTCAAACAATTGATCAAATAAGGTAATAAAAAAGGACAAAAATGTCATAATAAATGAATTATAATAATTAATTATATGGAAAAAATATAAATTTCACATACGACAGCTACCGTGGTAAGGTTACCAATTCATATTTTATATAATATAGACAATATTCAATATTAGATATTGTACTTATATGTCCGGGACTCCTTTAAAAGGCATCCGTATGAACGCTTCGGTATTTAGCATGAACCAAAATATATGATGAACATGTCAAAGAAATTTAATTGAGTAAATCTCACGTGAAGGAAAGAAAGATTCTATTACATCTTACTAAATCTCACCAAGCAGGACGGGGGTGTAAAAATAAAAATCAAAACACCTCACGTAATTAATGGACGTTCCTAACCGGCTTAAACAGAATACATGCAATCGATGGATGCGCGCGCAGTCTCAAAATGGCTCCCTATATAGACTGTTCATAAATTTAACATTACATCTACAAATATTCAGTTAGTTGTTTTAAAATTAGGAAAGTGCAATGGAAATAATAGGAATTAAAAAAAATGACCTTTATCTTGAAACGGTGTAATTAATGAAAATTTCAGTAAATTTTATTGTAAATAGAAACGTATTAATTGAAGTTTGTTTATATTTAAAAATGTTTCATTGGTTAGAAACAAATGATAATATATATCTTTATTATTTGCACGAGCTTCTGAGTATTTAAATTAAGATTCTCACAGAAAATTATATTGATAAAAACTAAATACGTTGGAAGGTGTTCGTCTAATTCAATAAAGACTTGTAATGGATAAAGGGCGACGGTTTACAGAGTATTTGTTCGCGAAGATGGGTCCAGGAGATCCAGGACCGAAGACTACTGAAGACCGGTTGGCACCGGATGAACCTACGGGCTGGTGGAAACGTCTTCTGGATAATGTCATGCTGGTGATAACTTTGATTGGTGTTTTCAGTGGGGTCGCTATTGGTAAGCTATTTTTTAACCTACACCTGAACTAACGCATGTTTTTTGTGAGACGAAAAATTGGTTTTAGAGCAGTGTCAAGGTAACCAATAATACGGAATTACTGTAGATGATCTAGTCTTGCATAATAATTTAGTACTAAGTATTAATCATCTAGGTTTCCTGAAAATATAGGTACTTGGTTTTAGTTCAATATTGAAATTCTGATTTTATTGGTTGCTCAATTTTTGTTTCTTGGGCAAGCCTTAAATACCTTAAATGTATATGAAAGTTCATTGAAAAGTGCTTATCCTAACAATAAATTATTACAGAATAATTAATTATTCTAATAATGCAAGGTGTACAGATATTGTATTTTTTTTATCGTTAAATGTTTAGCGCAGTGACCTCAATCTCACCTGATGTTAAGTGACGATGTGGCCAAGATGATAACACGCTAAACCTAATGAAAGATTGGCTCTCAAGTGTAGTTGCCGGAAAACAGCTATAGGTGTTTGGCGACAGTTTTTCAACTTGAGGGTGGTAGCTAGCCAGGCGCGCATTAGAAAATACAACCATGCACCGATCTATTGAATTTTACTTGAATTTTGGTGGTTGTTCGTTTAAAATCAAAATATAAATTACTCAATTTAGGCCTTAAGAAGGCACTTATGAACGTTAAACACTATTACCAGTCCGGAAAACATCCCAGTCATCGAGAAGAATCGGCAAGATACTCTATCGGGCTTATCTTTTTTATTTTTTTCCTACTGTACAAGCAATATTTAATGTATTCAGAGAGAGAGAGACATCACTATCATTTACGTAATGACCCACCCTATAATAACCATTTGATAGTAAAACCTCCTTGACATGGTCCTTGAACTAGTTTTTGGCAAATCGGTAATGTGCTTAGAGATCTTGTTAAAGAACCTAACGCTATTAGCTAAAAAAAAAAAATTTATTATTCTTACAAAGTTTAAAACACGGTACGATTAATTTACTTGTTATTAAAACTGTGCTGGTCTTTGACAAAATCAAGCTTGCCAAAGTTTTTAAGAAAATACATTATATTATCAAGAAATTATTAGTAGGGCAAAGTTAACGTATTAAAATCCTGGAACGTGTTCTTTAGTGATTCGCGAGGTCTCATGTTATATATTGCTTGAATTTCATTGAATTCTTTTCACTTTAAGTATGAGTGAAGTTTCACCTGCAAACAGAACCATGTCAGCACTCTTCGTTTTATGAGTTTCGTTGGACGAAAATACCCATCTTTTCGTAACGTTTTGCATTTATCGCACAACCATCGAAATCGAAATCATATCGACATAAAATATTGTTTATAAAACTTTGTTATTTTAACATTATTACGATATTAATTTAGTAAACATTATTTTTTTAGAAAATCAACCGATTTTTTTGTAAAAAAACCATATTAATATTTAGGACTACATACATTGAATAAAAAACGTTGATGACCCTTATTATCAAACCCTGATTTATATTTCAGGATTAGGACTTCGGCCTTACCAACTTAGTGAAGAATCGTTATTGCTCATCTCATACCCTGGAGAACTGTTCATGAGGCTCTTGAAACTCATGATCTTGCCTCTGATCATCGCCAGTCTGATAGCCGGGTCAGCAAGCCTCAATGCCAAGATGAGTGGGAAGATTGCGGTGCGGACCTTACTCTACTTTATTTTGACATCGATGTTCAATGCGTTCCTTGGTATTGTATTGGCAGTAGTCATGCATCCAGGACAACCGGAGCTAAAGCATGATGTCAGTGTTGTAACGGAAAAGAAAAGGGACCATAGTATTATGGATAGCCTTTTGGATATAGGTCGGTGAGTTTTGCTTGACATAGTTGTCTTACAACAATTTTGTTGTTTGTCAACATTTTTCCAATTTTTGCTATGAGAAATTTGAGTCTACATTACGTATACACATAAATATAAATATGATATAAATAAATAACTCACATTATGCTCTCCATGCCTTACTTCTCAAACCAATACTTTAATATCCATTTATATAGTTAACTTATCAAAACTATTAATTATATATATATAAAATTAATTTTAAAATATCTTTGTCCTTGTTTATGAAACTTAGATTTGTTTAATTCTCTCTCTCTCTCTTTGTTCAGCAAAATTCTGATATAATCATTGACAGGTATAGTACAATTTTAATCACTGCAAGATAATCATTTATTCTCCGAAATATTAACCGAGGTTGTCTTTTTAACAGAAATATATTCCCTGATAACATAGTACAGGCTACATTCCAACAATCGCACACCGTGTTCGTCGAGCCTGTAAGAACGCTGAAGAATTTCAGTGAAGCCAACACGGTGCCTAAATTAATAAGAATTGTTTCTGAAAGGTGAGTAGTTCATGAAATCAACGATAAATATTAATATAATATAAAAGTTTTTTAAATTACTAAATCTCGCTAATGTTAACAGTAGATTTATCTATGAAAATATATAATTTAATAAAATACATTTCACCTTTATTCTTCACTTCATAGTACACATTGTAAGTTCTATTAATAACCTAAGTGTATATTTTCATCTGATCCTATTAGGTCTAGGTATCCATAACAAGATTACCTAAGTCAGTTATTTTTAATATAACAACACACCTGGGAAATATTTCAAGAAACTAAATCCATTTTAACGACTTACTTATAATTCAACTTGATAATATGCAATTAGTCCGTTGCTACAAAACACAATGTTATACAAAAATGTTATGTTTGAAACTGTCTCTGGTATTTAGTAACATAATAGAAAAATTATAATTACTAAAACAATTTATAGATGCCTTAAATATACATAGAATCTTATCTTTAGGATTGAATTTTATGAATGTGGCTTAATATGGCACCAAAGTTTTTATTCGTCACCAATATGTATCCTCTAATTATAACATTTATTGCCAACATATTTCAATGAAAACGGTCACCAGAGGGAGATGATATAAACTGAGATTTGATCTAATCCCTGAGTCAGATGTATGTTTTTAATAACTACTATTTATCTTGGGGAAACACAGATTGTTTAGAAATAGAATTTTTGCAATATCTGTTAGCTATTTTTCATTATCTGATCACATGATCAAGTCACTGAAGACGTGGCTGGGTTAGGTTTGACTTGTGGTAAGAAATAGCAAGAGACGGCCGGTGAGCGCAATTTACTAATAAGAAGATACTAATTAAAGATACTAATAAAATACTAATTGAAGAAATTTTAGGTTAGTTATTCGATATTTTTTGGTGATTAGATTCTGCTGACACATATATTATTTTAGGGACAATCTTATTAATTAGGTCGTAGAACCTGCATTTATTTGGCGATAGTTAAAATCATACCCATTTAATAATGTAAAGCAGCAAACTTATAAGCAGTTCATCTGATTTTAAATTGGTTCTGCACTTCAAAAGCTTATCTTTGATTATCAGACTAGAAGAAACTGCCTTAAAACTAAGAAGAACTTCATGAAATCCACAGTGACCTTAAGGAATCTAAAGAAGTCGCTTAGTAAATCGTATTGGACATTGCTGCCTCAATCAGTTAATTATACCTCACTGTCACAATAGATTGTTGTGAGAAACGAACAGCTATGGTCTATCTGGAAGAATCTTAACCGACTCCATACTGAGATGAGTCATTATTCAAGTAATCTGAACAAATAGGATATGCCTACGGTGAATGGCATTTTTTGATTTAGGCAAAGCAGACAATTTGACACGGCATACAGCACGGCAGACAACGGCACGAAAGAAGGTTTTTTTTATAAAAAAATATATCACCTCATTATAAAACCTCAGAAGGGGGCTTTTTTCACATTCGGAGCATTCACGGAAGGAAATTCCTCTGAAACCGGACTGCCCACAATCATTTAGGTTCCAAAGTGTGAGAATGAAAACTCCCTGCCGATGTCGAGCGGTGCGATGATGGAAAGTAACCGTTGGGCATCATGTGCATCATCACAATACCTCAAAACACAACCCATTATACAAACGGTAAAATACCCATAAGGAGGCAAGGTATCTCTATAAACTTAAAGTCTCGGTACCGTTTGTGAGTTTAAGATCGTCAGCGATTCTCAAAGATCATCTTTGCGCCGTATCAAATGGTCCAAGCTATTATCTAGGTATTCCTGCCCAGAGTTGTCAGCAGTACTCCATATGGGGTTAAACTTGCGCTTTGTACAACTGCAATCTTTGCCAGGGAGAGAAGTACCGCTTCACTCTGCTCAGCACACCGAGGTTTATGGATGGTTATGCGTCTGTCGGGCAGAAAGCTAGCAACCCATTTGTACAAACACTCGGTCAGTCCGTAATATGGCAACTTCTATAGAAGACCCCAGTGCCAGACCCGATCGCCTGACTACCAATGCCTCACCTTGACTCGCAAAGTCTGAACCCCATCGTTGAGTGAGATACACTAGAAGATCTCCAGTACAGCGACCGTGGCGAAAGCCATATTGATAGTCGCTGATCAAATCGTGTTCTTCTAGGTATCTTAGGGCCTTTGTGTTGATCACACGCTCCTTTACTTTTGATAGAAGAGAGGTTATAGCGATAGGCTTGTCCATAATTATCCGTAAACAATCTCATTTAAAAATGCCAGACTATTAGTTTGTTATCTATTAGATTTAGGTTGGAACGCAACTACACCCTTCAGACATAAACACAATAGTGCGAACTGTACGATGCAAAAAATAACTATGGCTGTAGTATTTCCAATGCTCCTAGTCTAGTCCTTGCGTAAGTTCCACCATCAGTTTTTTCACGTATAACTTACACAATTATATTTAGAAGACCATCTACGAGTACAAATTGATCAAGAACTCTACGATACTGATAATAATTTAAGTGAAAATACATTTTCAGGTCCGGAACTAACACGCTCGGTCTTGTGTTCTTTTGCTTAGTATTTGGCAGCCTGCTTGGAACACTTGGAGCTAAGGGTCAGGTGGTCATCGACTTCTTCCAAGCTATATTCGAAGTTATTATGAAGATGGTTACAGGTGTTATGTGGTTTACACCTTTAGGTGTCAGTAGTATCATAGCTGGGAAGATTTTAGGAGTTGATGATGTTGGTAAGTTATATAATAACTGCGTATATTACGTTTATCCTACTATTCATTTTAAAGTTGTTTATAAACATTTAAATTACTTTATTTAGGTAATCATAGGCGTCGATAATGAGAGTTGTCAGTTGTTTTTGTATGCCTTTGTATACTTTTACAGCCAGACGATCAGGATAGTTTCAAACAAAGAAAATATTAATGAGGCTACCTATAAATTATTTTAATAACTAAATAGGTTTCCATAATGAATTGAAACTGTCATGTAACCAGAAAGTAAATAATACCCTACGGAATTTTCTAAATGATGAGGTATATAACTCTCAACTATTTGAAACTGATCTGGACCTGTATACCACTATATTTATTACAAATCGTATAATACGTAATCGTGTATACTCTTCTTTATTTATTACTCTCCAGCTCAAATGATGAATCAATTGGCGTGGTTCATTGCAACGGTGACGGTGGGCGTGTTTTTTTACCAACTTATTGTGATGCAATTGCTATACTTTGCATTCCTTAGGAAGAACCCTTACAAGTTTTATTGGGGATTATCGAATGCTATGCTTACCGCTTCTGCTACTGCATCTGCGTAAGTGCATGTCAATTCATTTACTTATTTCTTGATTTTTACATTCCGTCTTTGTTCGCGATTATTAACGTTATACTAAAAATGGTATAAATTATCTACAATGCTTTAGCTTTAATCATTGAGACAAACATGAAAACTATCTAAGCCTTACACAAGAGAAGCCCTAGACTTAATAGGTTTGGTCTACGCAGTTTTTAATTTATCTACTTTCATCGTTTCAAGATAATGTTAGGTTAGGTCATTAGGTCGTTACCTAATAAGGCAAATATTTGAAGATGATTATATAATATACGAATATACATGAAATATACACGGCAACTGTTTAAACAAAAGTTTAAGGATTGAAGAATTTTCTAGCACAAATAACAACAAACGAAGAGCAGCAAAATATGTTTGACAGTTTTGAGTTACAGTAATTGTATGCAATTGACAATTACATTATGAGAATTATCAATATAACATTTGTAATTATCATGCAACAGATTACAGACACATAAAAATATTATTTTAAAGCTAATATTGAACATAAAGAAGCTGTTAAAAGTATTACTTGTCCGAAAAATCCTTGAAAATAATTTATGTGTTACCATTAATACAGTTTTTGAATTATATTTTTTTTTGTGATAAATGGAAAGATTTTTTTCGCAATATTTCAAAAGTTATTTCAAAATAAAAATTAATTTTTGAATACGGTACTGAAAACGCGTCGATCGTTCCCGAACAAACCCGAGCGCGTGTGACGTCACAATGTTAATGTCTACTCATTGTAGCAAACAGCTGATACAGTGTTATGACTTTTAATCAATGAAATTCCTTTAACATTATGACGTCCCAAACCTGGCGATCAATCGAAGCGTGTTCGTAGACATTAGATTCTTTTTAAAATATTAAAATTTTCAATTGTTTATTATTAATAAAAAAATGTCGTCTTTCCAATTGACTATTATCATAATTATGATTTTTTATTTTTTTTTTATTTTTTTAAATAATTATTTTAAAGCTTTTAAAATACATAAAAAAATCAATATTCTTTTTTTTTTCAAATACCCAGTTGTTTTCAGCGCTGCAGCTCTTCCTGTAACCTTCAAAGCTATGGAAGGTCCATTGCGCATCGACCCTCGCATCACGAGGTTCGTGTTGCCTATTGGATGTAACATCAATATGGACGGAACTGCACTCTTCCTTGCTGTTTCTGCAGTTTTCATCTGCCAAATGAACAGTATGCATCTTGGTTTAGCGCAGCTCGCTACTATTTTGTAAGTTTAAATAATAATAATTTTTATATTTGGCTTTTAACACGTTAATAGACATTAAATAAATATCTACTCTAATAAACCTCTATTAAGACTCCAATAAAACTCTTGTGATTATTAAATTGTGAATATTAGGCATATTTCTGGGGTAGGTAGACGTTGGTTTAAAAGCCTAGTAATACAATTATCAAGATTATTGAGGTGAGATGCGCACGAAGACCATCCCAGTTAGTTGTATAAATAAATTTATATTGGATTGCTAAATGTTACTAAAAATACTATTATTTAAAAAAAACCAATAATTCAATATCTTAAAATCAAATAAATTTTCAAACAAACATATATTTAAACAAGAGCAATAATTTGATGTTGTTTATTTCATATTCTAGTTTGACATCAACGGCTGCGTCTATGTCATCTGCTTCAGTGCCGTCTGCAGCTCTCGTGCTTCTCTTGGTGGTCTTGTCTTCAGTGGATGCTCCTGCAGATGATGTTTCTCTACTGTTCGCCGTTGATTGGCTGGTGTAAGTCACATCGTGATTTGTTTCCTGTGGCTCTTTAGTTTCATCTAGCTTGATAATGTCCTACACTACGCTTACCAAATTACGATGTTTTTTGTGTCTCGTGTATACCATCATTTCAATACGGATTGTATCATGCAGAGACACTTAACTAGAAAACACATAAACTAGATCAATCACTAAACAAGTATTTAAATAAATTCTAGTGACCGAATAAGAACAACAAATAACATGTTGGGTGATTGCTACACTGCGGCAGTCGTTGAACATCTCTCCAAGAACGAGCTGATGGCTTGTGATGCTGTGTATACGGTAAACAATTCATATTCCCAGTTTGATAATAGAGTTTATCATGCTGTATTTGTTTATCAGCTGAGTACACAGCTGAATATCTTTCTTATATGTTGTTTTGCAATCCTAAACCTATGATATTCATATTTATTTAAATTGTCCTCCAACTCTAAATCCTTAGCACGCAAGGAATATAAAAAAATATTAGATAATTCAACTGATGTACATATTTTATTAACATATTTTTTCTTTTAGGAGCAAGCTAATGGGGTTTCCTCCAAGACTGAAATCGATATAGGAACCATAACTCCTGGTGAAAGGTCTATTTTATCTGATAACGTAATTATAGATCTAAGTTTAAGTGATAATATTTCGAACCATAGGATTTAGTTGTTGATGTAAAGTGAGGTAAAGTCGGTCGCGTATAGCGGAGCACGATACGGTTATTGTAACATGTAAGTTTTTTATATTATCATAAACGCATAGTGTACCGTAAATCATAATATAATAAGAAGTCAATTGCGTTTTACGGAAGTTATTTATGCACGTACAGATCTAATATAATGTTAAATTTGTTTTCACAGTTGTACAGTTATAAAAAAAAGATTATGTGGAACGTTTGAAACTGATGAAATATAGATGTGATGTTCGTTAGTTGAAATTTCAGCACATAGCTACCTAAAGGAAACCTGAATTCATGGGAAATTTTATCGTATCATAGGTAGTAGAAAAATCTATAAAATATCCATTTTTGTGCATTTGAAATTGGTAATATGGTTGAGTTGGTGATGAACCTCGTGCCTTCCCTCATGAAGAGGTCTTTGCTCAGTAGTGGAACATTTACAAGCGCATATTGTTTATGGATAAGAAACTTGTTTTGAGATTTGTTTTTGTTTGTAGTGAAATAAATGTGTATGCGCTTTGCTATTTGATAAGAAAACATCCCACATATAGCCAAGGTTTGACTAAAAAATTGCCAAATCACGCATTAAAAAAATATATTATTATTTTAATATTACATAATGTGCCTTTGTTACTTAACATACGCATTTTGGTCCTTTTTATTGATAATATTTATGACAACATCAATCATAGCGGGGGCGTCGCGTCGCCTTAAATCTTGATGATTTTTCAATTAATTACTATGATAATGGTAAAATATAATACGTAGTTTTAAATCTAACTGTGATAAAATTTGTTTAAATTTTCCCATATTTAAGAGGAAATGCGGTCATCGTTTAGTCCATACAAACGTATTCCTCTATTTTATCTCTGGATTCCTGGATGATACTGGAACAAATACCATACAAACTATATCTACCACTGCCATAATTATTAAATTATAACAATATTACATTATTAATTTTTTATATATTAATTATTACATGAACTAAGAGATTTCTTATATTACTAAAACTGCCCATTTATAACGCTTTTACCAGAAATATGAAGATTATAAAAAATAAAAGAAAAATATATAGGTTTAACTAAATTTATAATATTTATCTTGAAAAAAAAAATTAAAATCAATCCACTTTTGAGAAGGAAACGGGTGTACGAAATTATAATGCTTCTATTTTACATAGGTGTAACCAGTCCGAGCTGCAGTTGTCTCTCTCGATTGATTTCTGTTAAAACCTATTCTTCAAACATGCTAACGAGCGCGTTTCCTCTTATTCATCGTGTATTAGTGTAATAGGTTGAAACTATGTACGGTTTTCTATAAATTTACGAGTTTGGCAGATTGGTTCGACTGATTAAACGTATCACAGAAATTGAATGTCTTTTATTTCATTTTAAGTTTAACCATATTTTAACTTCAAATTTTTTTTATTAAATAGTCGGTTGTTGGCAGGGCGTATTTTTATTATATATTAGCTCAGCACATGGACTGTACTATTCCTAATGGTAAGCACAGTACAATTCAAACACAACGGCGACCACCGAGAGATCGAAATCCATCGGCGGTCTACTTTATTTCAACAATAAAATACGTTAAAATACTTTATAACATACATTATGATATTTCTAAGACCCAGTTTACGTAAATCATTAAAATGACAAAAAAAATGATATTTAAAACAAATACTACCCTCTCCTGTCAGCACTTAAGTCATATGTAATACTTTATTTCAATGCAATGTCCTTATTTCTACCACTAAAAACCAACATACTTTATTTGCAAACCAGTTCTAGCAGGTGTGAACTGTCTTATGCTCAGTATTGCGATATTTATAGCTAGATATTATATAAATTATAATGCAGGTCTATCGATCTGTTAAAATATATATGTATATAAAAAAATAATATTATTAAAGAAAACTACAAATACTTTAATTTTCATATTTTTTTATTCGCTTTCATTTTACATTACATTTAATTTGCGAAACTTAAAAAATAATTATTAACATTCATTATTTACATATTTTGCTCTGTTCAAAACATAATACACAGGTAAGCAGCTATCATTTATTTTTCCAATTACATCAAATGTCACAAATACACAAAAAAATCAAGTACATATTGAAATTTTCAAAAATGTGTTAAAAATATATTAAATAATTTAAATTATTATTCCGCGACATTCAACCCTGGTGAGGTACTGCTCCTTGCATCTGGCAAGTTTTGTGCACAAAATTACGTAATCGCGATATTGGATTTTGTTTTATTTATTCAAATACCAAATTTTCATCTTTAAAAAAACATATCTATAATATTGTTGATAAAGTAACTCTATATTTTAAACAAAAGATATTTTTAATAAACATTTGAATCATATATCTTATTTACTATTTATTTTTATATATCTATGTAGGTATATAAAATGATTGATTGAGAGTTGATTGCGATAACAGTTTCTGAATTAGTGCAATAACTTTAAAATAGGTGTCGCGGGAGTCGATTCATTTCAAAATAATAAATAAGTAATAGTATAATAATTGTTAGTGATGTCAAGGTTTTTTCTGTTAGTTCCCGACTTTGTTATGGAACAATTTGTTGAAAATACCTCTAAATAGGGAACAGGTTTTTTATTCCTATTTATTGTATGTTTTCTATATCCGCTATGTAGTTTTATAGTACATATTGAGATAATATAACAATTAAAAGACAAACATTTACAAGCTAAATTTTTGAACAGAGCTTTTCAATAAGTTTTATACTTAGACGAAAATCACAGTACAAAATGTTACGTATTTACTAGTTATCGATTATAACATATTTTAATTGAAATAATTAATCGGATTTCATTTAAAAAAATGTGTGCACTTAGCACAGGAGACATTTGCAAGAACGAAAATGACACCAAAAGGCAAATTAGAATAATATAAAATACCTTCAAAGCCTTTTCAATGTTTAAAAATAATTTAACATCGTACAAATAAACATAATTTTAATGTGATTTATTTAAAATACCGTTCATTTACGTACACAGCGCGAAGTTAATGTATAAAAAAAAAAATTAGTAAAATAAATCCACATTATCATCATCATTGATGGCTGACGTCATCATGTCGTACTTCCGTTACACGATGCGCGGCTCACAATTTTACCATCTACTAAACGCGCCAAAGGAAATGTAACGTCAAAAAAAATCCAATAAAATCCGAAACATCATTTCACCGTTATTCTTAACAAACATGAAGATAGTTTTACAAAAAATACAAAAGTTTGTGACTGTATATTACAATACAATATACATGATAACTGATAACGCATATTGTAAAAAATTGATATCTAAAAATATACTTATAGCTTACAATAAAGCTGATTTATTTGTTATAATAGTAAAAAATAACATGGCAGTCTTTGTTTTAATTATTTTACAAGGCACCTATATATATAATGTACACATACTTATTTATATACAATATAAAAATTACAACCAAAGTTTGTATATATTTACAGTTACCGGAAAATCGGTAATAAGCGCTTAAAACATCACTTTGAGCATATCCAGGCAAATATAATGCACAAAATGAATCAAATAGATACAAAAACCGATCAAATCGATTTTTTTTAAATAAATAGTACTATTAATACTTAAAGGCAAACCGTCATGAAATTATTATTTACAATATTCTAATGTAAAGTTTTCATATCCTCATTGTCGAATGGGCTTGTTTCCGATTAGCCGGAGCGGGAGGTAAGCCTGGTCCAACCAGCGGTGACATCGACGGTGACCTCGTGGCTAGCGGCGATAAGGACGGCGAAAACGATGGAGACATCGCAGCCGCAGCCGAGAAACCTCCTGCTACGTCATGACTTATCGGCGATCTCGGTAAAAGAAGTTGCGGCTGTCTGCATGACAGAGACGGGGCCGGGCAACTTCTAGGTGCTACTGTTGTTAGCAGTGGAGGTGGGACACTTTTACCGCCTGACATAGACGCTCCTTTGCTTTTAGCACTTGAAGCACCACTATTACCACTTTGTAAAGATACAGCATCATCTTTAAGTCGAGCTATTTCAGAAAAAACATGCGCAAGCGGCTGATACTGTGGTCCCCAATCGAGTAAATAATCCCAGTTGTAACTGCCTGTTAATTCTTCTTCGGAATGTACTATTGAACTGAGGCTTCCTGTCATTGATGGCCCTGCAGTTGGTACAGCTGCGTTATCTCCAGATGCACTGGGAAAAGCTCCAAGAGCCATTGCCCTATCAACTGCAGCACTCGCTTCGTCTGCACTACTTCCTCTTTCACTCCCTGTTACTTCATTTAACTTTGCATAAATTAAATTCGTTATATCATTTTCATTTCCTCCATCTTCGTCAAACATGTGCATTGAGTCGATTGGAGCATGGTGTAGCATTGTGTCTTTGCTACCAATGTTTTCAGAACACCTTCTAGAAGATGTTGATGCTCCTCCACCCGTCCCTGTGTCTACAATTCCTAATCTTGCTAAGTATTCTTGCGTATTATGTACAGATACATCAGATAGATTATCGTCGTCTGCTTGTCTGTGAATACCTGACTCTCTTTGTAATGGGCCCTCGTTAATCATTCTTATTTCTTCGTCTTCACCATCTTCGCCGTCTTCAGCTGACCCTCGACCACTAGATCCAGATTGATCAGATCCAGAAAGTTCTGAAGTTGTAGCAGCTCCAGAATTAGAACTGGCGGTATGGGGACCATAAGGAGGTATTTCATCATATTTTGGAGGTGCAAATTGTCCCGCAGGATTAACGACGCCTGTATTTCTAATAGGAATTGTATCAAATGCACTTGGATCGACATAACTATTCGTAGCACCCACGCCTTCAGAACTCAGTCCTGGTTTATTAACTTTCTTGTGACGTTTGTTTTTCATGTGTAAAAACAAGAATACTGCAGCAAATATAATTATAAAAATAAATGCAATAAGTAATCCTAATGCCCAATCGGAGAGTCCACCACTTGCAGCAGCCGTTGTGTCATTTACTTGATCGGTGCCTAATACTATTGCCATATCATTCATTCCAATTTCTACTGCAGTCTTATTAGTCAAAGAGCCTTGTCTTCCAGAACTAGCAGTAACCACTAAGCTTATAGATTTATCGGAGCCAAACAGATTTTGGGCAGCATCAATTTTTTTCTTTAGTATGATTACACCGGTAGTTCTATTGATTTTGAAATATGAATGAGATGTTGATAATTGGTACACAATTCTACCGTCAATACCTTTATCTCTATCGGTAGCTGTAGCTTGACCTATAACGTACCCAGCAGGTAAAGATCCTGATTTTGGTACGCGAAACTTATACGTCTTTTGTGTGAATTGGGGATAGAATTCATCTCGACTTTCAATATCAATTCTGACTTTGACAGTAGTACTTTTACCGCCTAAGTCAGAAGCTTTAATGGAAAATTCGTAATTATTCTTTTGCTCATAATCGAAGACAGAGTTTGTATTTACAAGTCCAGATTCTGAATCAATTTCAAACATCTTCCAAGAATCGTCGTCTCTATTGTAATTATTTGATGAGCGAACGATAGTATAGTTGAGCTTTCCATAACGCCCTTTATCCAAATCGGTTGCTCTAGCAGTAAATATAGATGTACCTATTCTTTCATTTTCAGCCACAGTTTCAAAGTATTCATTGACTGGAAATGTGGGTACGTTATCATTTTCATCGATTATATCCACATTTACGTATGCAGAATTGCATAAAGAAGGCATGCCTTGATCGCATGCTACTATAATTAACTTATATTTATTTTTACCAGTATCATAGTCAAGTGTTTTATTTACTTTAAGTACTCCAGAACTTGGATTTATTAAGAAAGCTTCTTCGCCATTACCGGATGTTATATTGTAAGATATAACCGAATTTAGTGTTCCATACAAATCAGCATCAGTTGCTAAGAGCTGAGTTAGCGTATGTCCTATTTTGACGTCTTCGCTTACCGTTAATTCATAATTATTTGTAGAAAAAACTGGGGCATTGTCGTTTGCATCAGCTACAGTTACAAACACAGTAACAGCCGTTTTATTCTGAATGTGGGAGAGAATTTTACCTTTCTCTATAGCAGCCAGCCCTAAAATATATGAGTCTTGAGTTTCTCGATCTAATTTGTTGAGAAGAATTAGCGCTCCTTCTGAAGTGACATCAAATGCGTCGTCTTCATTTCCCGATATTATATGAAAGTCCAAGTTATATTTCTTTAGGACGTCGTTGATACCGCCGATTTGGAGCAATGAAGAACCTTTTTCAGAGTTTTCGTTTACTGTTATTCTGAAATTTTAAAATGGGAGACCATGAGTTTTGGATTAGAAATAGTAATTTTATCGAATTATCTTGTTCTAAACGTTAGCTACGTACAATATTGTTTAATTTGTACTTAGTTTAATATCGTTACGTAATCTATTATTTAGTTTTGCATTATTATTATTTTGTATTTTTTATGATATTAAAAGTTTCATGAGAAATATTTACAAGCATAATTTATAATTTGAAACAATAAAGTTACCTATATATGTTTTGTCCGATAAAAGGCTTAATTTCTGACGTTGCTCCAGTACTAATTCTTACTGAGGCTACAGCACTTTTGTTGGGTTTTCCGTGATCAGTTGCGACAACAGCAAGTTGCGTATCTTTTGGGCCGGGAGGTAAAGCGCTGTAGTTAACAAAGATAGATCCGGTTATTGTGTCTATGTAGTATCCTTTAGTAGGTCGTAGTAAAGAGTAGCTAATTTTTCCATTATCACCACTGTCTTTGTCGTTTGCACTGACTGATCCAATTTCAAGGGTATCTGCACCTTCTGAAAGTTTAGATAAATTAATATATAAATGTAGTCTACAATTTTGCTTACGGGTAGAAAATTTAAAATATTTAGAATGGTTTTTGTCAAGAATGTTTTTAAATCTATTTTCTCATAGGTTCTACAATGTAGCTGAAAGTTATATTAAATGAAGTTGAATGATGATGAAGATTATATTAGTTACATAATACTTTGTTAACAAATAAAAGTTAACACATAAAATATTGCTTACCTGGTAAAATGCCGTTGTATGATATATCATCAAATATAGGCGAATTGTCATTAACATCTGTAACTTGTATAGTGAGCATTGTTTCAGCGACATGCTCATTATCAGAAGCTGTAATATTCACTTGAAACTGTTTTGTAGTTTCAAAATCGAGAGGTTTATTTAAAACTACTTTTCCACTGTATCTATCGATTGAAAATCTATCATTTCCATCCACTATAGCGTATTTTAAAGCAGGATATGTATCAACATCATTTGCAGTGACAGATGTAAGAAGAGAACCAACTTCTGCACCTGTATAATAAAATAAAAAAAATAATTAAATGATGTCGGGCACTCTTAACTATACTCCTTTAACGACACATAAAATAAAGTCTAAAATAAGACACTTCGACGACTTACAATGATACAGAAAAAATAACAAAACAACGTGGACCGTTGGGGAGGCACCGCTAAAACATGCACTAAGAAAAAATGTAATACCGTCCAATAAATATTGATCCTAAAGGAGTCCCTTTTATTTAATCTCGGCATTGGAATCGGAAAGTCGCAATGTAAGCCGGTCGCGGACTCGAGAATACAAATTATGTAAAATGCCTTCCTCTTTATAAATGTTTTTTATTTTACCAATTTACTTCGTAAAAATCAGAATAACAATAGCATAAAAACGAAAGGCACTTTTGGTGGAAAACCATGAAATTAAATTTCTTACAGATTACTTTTTTCTTCTTACTTTTTTCCAGTAGTAGTGTTAGTCGTCGTTTAAAAAATCTGAAGATAATGATGAAAAATATATGACATAGTTATAATATTTTTGTGTATTATTATTGGCTTAGTTGAACGTTAAATAATGATCTTTTTAAAGTATTCAGTAGCTAGTAATTGATTATTTTTCCTTAATAATTTAAAGGTACTTTATTTTCGGAACGATAGTAAATAAAAAAGTAATAAATTAATAAAAGACCTGCATGAATGGTAACCAAATTTAAGATCCGATCTGATATGTGCTGATTTGAGTTCTAAGGATGCTGTTGAGACATACCGATATATTTTGTTTAATATTATAATGACAACATCAGTTCATTTTTAGTTAAATGCCAAAAATGAAATCCGAACATGAAAAATATTTTTCTAGTACCATCTAATCGAAAAATATATGGAAATACAGATTTCTTGACATTTGAAGGTTCAAGGTTGGCAATGCACTAGTAATACCTACAGTACTACAAGCGTTCATAGGCTACCGTAGCCGCTTACAATCATACAGGCCGTATGCTTGTTTGTCACCTTAGTTGTGTAAAAAAATATTCCTTAACAAGGTCTTTAATGTGACAGTTCGAAGCTTATTATAAAGATATAAATAAACTTACTTTCAGATACAGAGATGATATTTGGTGGTGGAAATGTCGGTTGATTATCATTTACATCAACCACATTTATCCTTAATGTTGCAGTGCCAGTCATTTGAGGATTGCCTTCATCCGTAGCAATAACGGTCAGTTTGTATGTCTCTCTTATTTCTCGGTCTAGCACGATGTTCGTTTTTACGGATCCGGAGAAAGCTGGTTCTATTATAAACGCATTGTCGTGATTACCGTCTACGATGTGATACAAGATTCTAGCGTTCACTCCTCTGTCACTATCTTTTGCTGCTAGTTGCATAACGAATTCACCTTTAGTATTCCCTTCTAGTACGTTAGCAATGTATTGCTGTTGAGTAAATCTTGGAGCGTTATCATTTACATCTAAAAGGTTAACTATAACATCACAATATCCATATAATGTCGGACTGCCTTCAGTTCGTGCAACCACAACCAGTTGTCTCTTGGGACCTGGATATGATTCAAAATCTAAACTAGCAGAGTTATTCACCCTTATAATACCCGAATTGGAATCTATTTCAAATGCATATTGATCATTTCCGTTTCCGATTTCATAAATTATCCTTTGTCTACGCCCATCGCTTCTTACAGCAGTTAATTGTACTACCTCTTTACCATAACTTAAATTTTCTTCCAATGTGATGTTGTAAATAGAGTTTTGGAAATTCAATGTAGGAGTATTATCTGAAAAATCTCCTACTCGTATTTCTATTAGACCAACAGAATGTTGTGGTGGATTACCTTTGTCTTTTGCAATGATTTTTAAATGTATAAGTTTGCCGTTTTCACTCGCTAAACTTTGTGTAGCTGTTAGAATCCCGGTGGTAGGGTTTATACGAAACTTATTATTGAATGTGTCTATTAATTCATATAGAATTTCGCCATTTATTCCTATATCCATATCTGTAGCTGAGACCCGTAGTAAGCTTTGCCCAGGGGGACTCAATGTTGCCACTTGTTCTTTAAATGGATATTTTGTAAATATAGGTTTGTTATCATTTACGTCTTTTACTGTTACTTCAACGGAGACACGTTGCGAGCGCGTAATATAACGACCTTCATCTGTTGCTACAGCTTCAAAGTGATAAATGTTTGTTTTTTCTCTATCAAAATATCTGTAACAAATATAAAAATATATATTAAATATTTTGATATCAAAATATTGTCAGATTATATAAGTAGGAATATACTAATTTGTTACCCAGTCGTAAAAATGATGCCAGTTTTATTATCAATCCTAAAGAGTCCTTGACTTTCGTTAGCTAGAGAGTAAACAATGCGTTTATTAAGCCCCAAGTCACCGTCTGTTGCTCTGACTTTTATGACTGACGTATCTATCATAGCATCTTCTGGAATTGCAGCAGAGTAATGCCCAGTGTCGAATACAGGATCATTATCATTTTGATCTTCTACCATGATGGTAATATTACAAGATCCTTGCAAAGCTACAGGCGAGCCATGATCAAAGGCAGTAATAGTCAAGTGATATTTAGCCTGTGTTTCACGATCTAAAGTCTTTGCTGTAAGTTGACCAGATGTAGCATCAATAGAGAATTTATTGCCATTATTGCCAGATGTAATGCTATAAGTAATAACACCGTTTGCGCCAATATCTTTGTCAGTTGCTGTAACTGTGTGTATTACTTCAGGATCGTTGTTTTCTGGAACAGCTAATGGATAACAGGAACCTGCCTTGAACGTAGGTGCATTGTCGTTAACATCCATCACACTAATAGTAATTGTAGTAACGTCAAAGTTTGAAGACGACTGAAAGGTACTAGAATCAGTAACATATACAGGGAAGACGTATTGGTCTCTTTCTTCTCTGTCAATTTTGGTTTTTACAGTGATTGTACCGAAACGTTCGTCTATTGCAAATTTATTGTCAGCTACTCCAGATGGTATCGTATATGTTAGGTTACCTGAAAATAGAATATAAATATTTATTTCTTACTTCTTATGTATATTACGTTTTGAGTATATGTTTTATAGAAAATCGGTTCATTCGATTATTTATCAAGTATAATTCACAAACGAACTATGCTATATCAAAAGATAGATTGTAACTTTTTTAACGAAAGCATATCCAAATTTAATATTCTCAATTTCACATTATTTGCCATTTATAAAACAAAATGTGTTTTACTTACTGGATGTACCTCTAGATGACTTAGCAGCTACTCTAGTAACAAAACTACCCTGCCGAATGTCTTCACTTATATTGGCTCTGTAGTAGGAGTCAGTAAATCTCGGCGGTACATTTGTGGATTCCTGAAGTGTCAGTTCTAATGTCATGTGACTTTGTCTTGGAAAGGGTATACCATGGTCTGATGCAGTTAAATTAAGTTTGTATAGCCCTGAACGAACTCGCGCAATATCTGTAGCGTATTTATTAGACAAAGTTAATTTTCCCACATCGTATTCCATTGAAAAGTAAGCATGGTCATTTCCACTTGAAATATAATATGAAATTTTTCCATTATCACCAGTATCTGCATCAACTGCCAGAGCTTGATAAAGAGTACCTGACAGAGTACTCAATGAAACTGTAATTTTGGAGGCTGATACAAAAGTAGGTGTATTGTCATTAGCATCCGTAATAGATATGTGGACTGTAGCTAAAGTCGTCATTCTCTCCGATAAATTTGTTGCTAAATCAGTGGCCTCTATGACTAGCCAGTACTCTTGTAGTACTTCATAATCTAAAACTGATGTAAGAGTCAGAGATCCAGTTAAAGGATCCAGATTGAAAACATTTTTTGTTGCTGGCAAAGATGATATTATACGAAAATTTAATTCTCCATTCACTCCATCATCAGCATCTCTAGCTGTAAAATTATATACAGTCGTCCCTATTGGAGTAATTTCAGATACTTCCATATGTATAGGATCCTGGGGCCATTCGGGTGCGTTGTCGTTTACATCAACTATTTCTATTCTAACGGTAACAGCACTACTCTGTGGATTATTCGTTGCTGATGTATCCAAAGCTCTGACTTCTAGCCTGTACTCATCTTGAATCTCTCGATCTAATTGTCTAGCGACAACTAAAGAACCAGTTCTTCGGTCTATTTCAAAGGTGCCTGGAGAATGATCAGCAGTAAGAGGCATGAGTAAATAAGAAATTTGTTTTTCTTCATTTTCGTTTATAGTATTATCTTCGATATCGTTGTCGCAACAAAAAACCGTTCCTATGACATGACCAATTTTTGCATCTTCTTTAACCTGTAATATTATTGATTGTGTTATAATGTGTTACTTAAAATAAAATAGATTAAGATTAGTTTAAGAAAAACAGAACACAAATGTTAGTCATTTATGTTGGGTATGTTATTATAATTATTAATTTGTTTAATACCTGTTAAATTCTATATGAACTATATACTTACTTTAAAAGATAGACTTGAACTTGTAAATGTTGGTCTGTTATCATTGAGATCCAATACTTCAACTTTAAGCTGTCTTATAGTTTGCCTTGGAGGTGTTCCACCATCAGTAGCAGCTACTGTTAACCGGTATATTGATCGCTCCTCATGGTCAAGAACTAAGTAGAAATAAATAAACAAATTATGTACTCATATTCTTTTAAATGCGTATTAAATACCTATAAAATCTTACAAATGAAACCTATAAATTTACCTGTACTAGTTTTTATCACACCGGTGTTTGGATTTATGACAAAAACTCCATATCCGTCCATGTCTCTCTCATTCAAAATAGAGTATGTAATAGTAGAATTATATCCATTGTCTCTATCTATAGCTTTTACTCTTGCTACTTCAGCTCCGGGTTGCTGTTCTTCCCTTACACTGACAACATCTTCTCGAGGGTCAATGATTTCTGGTGGATTATCATTCACGTCAGTAATTTTTATAGATACAGGAACTCTACTGGATCTAGGTAGGGTTCCTTGGTCTTTGGCTTCAGCAAAGAGCGAATACGAAGCTTTGAATTCCCTGTCTAATACTTCTTTGGTAGTTATGATACCTGAAACAATAAATATAACATTGCAATATTCATTGACGTTTTTTTTTTGTATCTGCTCACTGCATAATGTTCATTATTACAACATACTCAAGGCTTTACAGATGAACCCTTTGTATAGTAGTTATTAAGCTATTATTGTAATATTTATTTAGTTATTTTTTAAACACAAAAAAATTCATATTTAAAAATAATTACAGCAACCTTAAGAAAAATATTAAGTGCAAGTTATACTTTTAATATAATGTAAAGGCTATCGGAATACCGTATTCATTCCTAAAAATGTTCAGAAATAATTAGAAAGATGATTTACACTTAAAAAAACATACAACAACCTATACAAAGAAATACTTTTGTTATCAAATCATCTTTAACGAATATGGTTCGATCGGTTTGTCGAAACCTATTATTAGTCTAAACTAGATCCATATTTCGAACATCAGATTGTAATAACAGGATGTGTGATGGATGTGATACTAAGAAATAAATATATTGAAAAATTATAAAACATGATTCCATACGTTTAAAGTCGTTCAATAAAAATAACACGTCCTTGTAACTATGATATTGTTTAAGGTACTAGATTTATATAAGAGTTTAATTATTTCAGTTATAATCGTTAGAAGCTTCAGAGGGAAAACGAATTCTTAGTCTCGTCATCGCAAGAATAGCTAAAACTGTTTATTCTAATAAAAGTATTAATATCAAGTATTTATTATATTTATATTGAAATAAATAGGAGAGAAAAAAATAATTAGATGTTATTAAAAAGAACACATAATATACACTTTTCCAGAAACTAGATAAAAGTGAGTACACGTGTAGTTATAAAAATTATACTACATTCCATGCAGCAAAAGATACAAACTCATTAAATGCTATAGCAAGTCACCACAGCGCTTTATTTCAGTTAGGTGTCCAGTAACATTAATGCTTTTGGAAATTTAGAACAAGTCAAGAATTAAAAAGAGAAAGAGTTGTAATTCCTTAAATTTGCAATGTTTCTCCAAACTGATGATAGCTTTTACATTCGTAACTACCTGACTAAAACCTATATTGAGTAAACTTTTATTTATTAATGACTCTTCATGCCAAGAAATGCTTTCAAAAGATTCATAATTATTATTGATCGTACCCACTAGTAGACATAATATCTGTATAGTGCGACATAAAAATAATGCAACGAAACTTAACAATAAAATCTTGTACACATTAATTTTAGCTTACGAATTAATTTAACAATGTCAACCATATCTCATGATCACAATTACCTATTTATTTTTATTTCGACGACAAGTACTATTGCGATTTATAATCGTGAAACCCAGCTCAAATTCCAGTAACATTTTACGCCTATAACTCATTTGAATATATGGAAAAATAAAAGATGTTGGTCAAAGGAACGAGTCTTGGACACGATTTTTACATCGGCCGACACGACAACGGCATTATACAAAATTTAAAACTAAAGATTATTTTCTTATATTACGAGTAATATTTAATTAATTTATTAAATATGTATTCTAATTTACATTACAATAAATAAATACATTAGTTTGATGGTATAACTTTAGAAGTTTACTTTGGAATTTTTCATACTTTAAATACCCTTATAGTATCAAATACTTTAGTGAACTAAACTAAATAAGCAATTATAAACAAAGCAAAAAATAAACAATACTGTTGTTGAATTATGTCGTAACATTCGCAGTTATCTCTCAGTATAAAGACGCTTACTATTAATTATCACATGATACATAGGCACTGTCTTTTTAAGATAATTTGTTCTGCGAATATCGTTAATATGCATTGTCGTACCGTCTCTTGTAAATAATTTATATGTAATATTGAGATATGGATATATTGCATCTACGCCGCTCTAACTCTTCCATCTATCTACCTCTATGTAGTCTAGTTTTCTAACTAAAACATGCATTGCAAAGATCAAACCCGGACAAGTCAACCAAATATAGTAAATATGTAAATTTTATAGGATCTTAGGAGAACCTCTGGGAGGAACTTATACATACTTTCACAATTTTTGAAAATATTTTCTGTAATATTTGTCCTTGTAATATATTTAGCTCACGCCAAAGATTTTAGTTAATTTTTGTGATTAGCTCAATTTTTTATATTCATTACTTTTTATAGTTTTAACTTTATGGCCATAATTTCACCTGGTATTCGTTAAGCGACGATGAGACCTAAGATGACGATGTGGCCCAAGATGGTGACACGCTAAGTTTAGTGGAGGAACTAGCTCTCAAGTGCATATGGCAAACACATCTATAGGTGTTTGGCAACAGATTTTCACCTTGAGGATAGTAACCAGGCAGGCATTAGAAAATAACCTACCACCATGTTATAGTTTCGTCACGATTATTAAACATATTATTAGACAGAAAATATTTTACAATGAATATTTTTATACAAACGAGAAAAATTACACATTGCATTATACAAGCTTGTAGACCAATGTATAAATAATAATACATAACAGAGAATAAGTCCAGGTTTCTCTAGATAGCAATATTTTAATAGTATTTAATGGCTGGTCGCAGCGCACGCAGCGTCGACGTTCATAATCCACTATTGACGTGTGTAAATTCATTGCGCCTCCCGTCGTGTGTCGACTGTTGAGTACATTGACATGACCTTTAGCGATATTGTCGTTAATGAATCGATGGGTGATTAAGATCGTGTTGGCGATTTGAATTTGATTAATTATTTTTAATTATATTTTCAGATTGAGATGTTGTTGAGTTTATTATTAATTTATTTATAAGTATTTAATTTAATCAAGTCAAGATTTAGATTTTCTTGATAAGGATTGGTCACTTAATTTTATTTATAATTCATAAACTTGAAATGTAATGTTACCGGAAAAAGCATGAAAAATTTATAATAACGATCACGGAACACGAAGAAGTTAACTATTTAGAATAATAAAATAATATAAACATAATTATAAATGAGAAAACCGGTAAAATACAATCCTTTTTTCATTCGATCATAAAATTTTAGTGTCAATATAAATTTGAAATTTAGGAATATAACAAAACTTAAATTTACGTAAATTAGAAAAAAAGAATGATTTAAGATAAGAAAAAAACATTCATTGTTAACTTGTAGAATACTGTAAAAGCAACCTTTTCATTAGTCGATAACAGAATCATTAATAGAAAATATAATTTATACACATATAATATAATATATTTTATACTTTAATTACGAGTACGTTGTGAGTATTTGCGAAAGAATTTGCTAAATTCCCGAAGCGTCAAAGTTAAGTGAATATTTCAAATTGATTAAAATCAAAGAGCTACATCAAAGTCCTTCGTGAAGACCATTACCGTCAATTGGGTACCTTTGATTCGCCGAAACAAAATCAACACATCCCCGAACGATTATGCTCATAAATGGAAAAACTTTTTACCAATCGAAACATTGCAAGTGTTTTTAGAAATTCGAATCGGAACACATACACACGCCAACGCCAATGATATATGTGACACCAGAGGGTGAACGGATTCACTAACTAGCTCGTGGGGTGTTGATCACAGATAAGCCGAATTGAGATGGAGGGATCACCATTCATGAGTCAGTTATTGATAACGAACTCCGTATATCGCGGACATCCATATCGAGAATTTGAAAAGTTAAGAACGTCGGCGGTTTAACCGTCGGTAATGCGAAAACTTTTAGTAGGTAGATGTTAAATCTTACGATAATGACCAGGGGTTAACAGACAATAAAAATGATGGCAATGAGATACCTAGGTCATTACAAAAGATCTTATGTAAATTAAACTTAGCGATTCCAATGCTAATAGCAGATTTGAATACGTATCAAATACAGTGTACTTTCAAAAGGGTGCTAAAAACAAGTCACAGAGAAGTATTTTAACTTAAATTCACCACACATCTTCTTATATCATTTAAACACACCCAAAATACACGGATACCTAAAACAATCTTCCTTGTTGAGATGAAAATAAACTTCCAGAATAGATAAACATTTCGAAATCAAATCCGATTGATATCAAATATCACTTAAAATATTTATCATAGGACCAAATGGGACAGATGTCAGCATCGTTCATGGGAACGTATAAAATAAACAAATATCGGATCTGCTCTCTATACCTTAAAATTATGCAGGTATTAAAACGTTCTTGTTTACACGAACCGTTTGCACAGTCGATGAGTCTTAAGGCACGACATACTTTGGATTTTAGATTTCAAAAGAGCCGTTCCAAGCTAAACAAAAGCGAGTGGCCGACACTGGTGGGCAGAATTACTCCTTACTTGACCAAACATTATATTGCCCAGTAATACGGGAAAATAGTATTGTTTTCGACTTAAGTGGTCGCTGTAATGACTCGTGCTGACTGTTTGTTTGTACAGATGATAATAATAATCGAACTTGACTTTTTTAAATTTAAAACAGCTGTATAGTTTTTTTCTGTAGTACATTAATTTTTGATTCTTTAGAATGTATGGAAATAGACCACTTACACTATTAAGTACCTAAAAATATTTCTACTTTTCTGGTTACTTAGCTTTCTACTAAAACTAAGCCTATTAGTTGTAATGTAGTATAATAACATAAAAATTGAGTATTGTTGCCATTTTTAACGAAATTAATTAATTAAAAAGAAATCAGAGGTAAGTTTTAATGATTTTTGATTAAACCAAAATGTTACCGTAATCTAATAAATATAAGTTTAATTGAAGACACATGGGAAGTAAAAATTAGTAAATAACTTACCAGTTATTGGATTTATATTGAAACTGGTATTTGAAGGGAACAAGCTATATCTCAAAACAGCATTATCACCCAAATCAGCATCAGTCGCTGAGATCTTCCCAACATACGCTCCAATCTTCTGATTTTCTTCCACTTGGAAATCATAACCAGCTTGAGAAAAGCTAGGATCGTTATCGTTGGCATCAATGACGTTGATAACGAGGCTAGCAGTGGTTGATAAAGAAGGTAGGCCATTATCTGTTGCAACTAAAATCATTGTGTGTTTTGATACAGTTTCTCTATCGAGTTGTTTGGCTAAGTAAACCCATCCAGTAGATTGTTGTACTTTGAAAAATAATTCATTTGTCTTATTCCCTTCTGGTAACATACGGTAGCTTATTCTTGCATTATTGCCTGTGTCCTTATCAATAGCTTGTATTTCTAAAATCTAAAAATAACAAGTTAATTTGTTTAAAATTCTATATAGGAGGCCTGTTGTTTAATTTATTATATAATGAATTATGAATTAATATTTTTTTTATGGATACCCTTGTAATAAATAAGGTTCATATATTTTATCTAATCTAATCATAATATTTTACAAAGTTTAAAACGTACCTTCGAATTGATAGCCTCTGATTCTAATACATTGGCACTGTATGATTCATGCTCAAAGACCGGCCGATTATCGTTTACGTCTTGAACATCTACTACCAAAGTCAGATTGGAGCTCAAAGGAGGTATACCACCATCTTTAGCAGAGATAACAAGGTTATGGCGGATAAGGTTCTCGTAGTCTAAAGATCTGCGGAATATAAAAATTTAAATTTATTGGAGACATGAAATCGCTTTTAACGTCTTACAAATTTTCCTACTGGGGTTACTTTATAATATTTTTATATTTTCTATTATAGTTTTTTAATATTAAAAAAAGCCCAAAAAGAACATAAAGTAGGTTTTACTGCTTTTGCCACAATTTACTCAATTTTTGAATCAACTGAAAGCTCGCTTGTGTGTGTATTTATATAATAGGTATATTATGAAAAAAACTGAACGTTAATCTCTACTAATCAGTAGAGATTGCTTAAATTATACTTAATTGTAGAATGATTTACCTTAGTAAAGTTACTAATCCATTTTGAGAATTAACAGCAAATGTATTTGACGGTCCAGATGCTGAGACCAGGTGATAGCTTATTTGACCATTCCTGCCTTCATCATCATCATTTGCTCGAGCTGCATACACTATCGAGCCGATGGCTGCTGATTCTGCTACGGATACTTTAACAGATGACATTCCAAACTCTGGTACGTTATCATTGACATCTTCCAGGGTGATTTGAACCTGCAAATTTTTTTTTAGATTCATTCATGTGGGTAAGTAGAAAGCGTTTCAATTTTATTTGGCTACGTAACTTTTAGGAATTGTCAGTATAAACAGTATCTAATTTTTTTGTTAAAAAAACTTTTTTAACAAAAAAATACTGTAAATATTTTAAAAGAGGTAAACAATGTTCAATATGGAAATAAGCATAAATGGAAAAATTCCAGATTTAAAACAAAACCATCAAAATTGCCTATGCAACCTAAGTATACAAAACTTTCTTGGGAGCTTTATCAAAAACGTGCATGACGGAAGACCAACCTGAGTTTGATCATAGCCAGCAGCGTTTCCATTAGTAGCTCGAACATTTAAAAGATAAGAAGATTTGGTTTCCCTGTCCAATTGTCCATCTGTTCTAATAGCTCCAGACATGGGCTCGATGGCGAAGTTACGATCCGGGTCGCCAGAGACAATACTGTACCGCACAGGTTGTTTTCCTAGAAAAAAAAAAATAATATAAAATTTAAAGTCAATTGTAGATTGATATTCATATTGGGATACCAGTGTGGGCCTCGCTCATTATATTCGGTACTACATAATGGTCCCTAATTTAAAATATGCCAACTTGAGAAATCTTTTTTCGAAATAAATGTCTTTCTGTATTGGCCACTATAGTAACACAGGCAAGCCAGAAGCACTGAGTCACTGAAACCACCTAATAAAGAACGTAAGACTCACAGAGGAAGTACTGTTTGCATTATTGCTTGATAAACCAGCTTAGGCATTCTAAGAACTAAAGAACATTATTGCACGAATAATGCCTAGATTTCCCGTTGTAAAAAAAAAAAATGTTGATCACATCTAATTGTGTAGTGGATATGTTCGTATTGATAAGGAAGCCAATTTATAAGGATGCCAATTTATAAGTAGGCCAATTTTAAATAGTGAAGTCATTTTGGAGATGGCGCCCTGGTCAGTCTTTTAAATTAAATGAAAAACATGACTACTTTACATGAACAGACATAAATATGAATACAATTTTATTACAGTTAAGAAGCGAAACAAGTTTGTTAGATAACCACCATCATTGCTTCGTTCAGCCGTTAATTAGTGTATTAAATTATCAAGCTCCACCTTAAGCGTTGCTGTTTTTATTGTTATACCTTATCTCGGTACCGTTTTGATCTATTTTACCATGTTAATTAATATTAATACACAATTAAAGTTAGTAACGATTCGTAAATTTATATGAACGATTAGCCTATATGATTGTTACTCTTTTAGTGAGATACCTTGATTAATGAAAACGGTTCTTTAACTCGAATTAATAGCACATACTATCGATTCGTCTAACTCATAACTAACGAAGATATGGTCAAATTATTAAATATTGACTTGTACTAAACTTTGTGAAAAATAGTGGTTTTTGATGTAAAAATTGAATTTCATCGTATGATAATCTAAGCAATAACTAGTTCTGAACACATTACATAATTGATCATTTTTGAAATAATAGATTATATTAAGCACACAAAAATGTCTTCGTTTCAATAATTTAACCAAAAACTGATATCCTAGTTAAAAGTCGACTTCTTCCATTAAAAACGTAGGTACAGCAAAATTGAAAGTTAAAAAAAATAGCAATCCAATATAAGAAACAAGAAATAAAAGCGTCAACGTCAAATCCTCCCGAAAATAAGAGAACGCGTCATTGTATAAAGAAAGACAAAGGTAGGGCGCGGGGCGAGAGCCGGAACGCGGGGGCGAGTCGAGGACCAGTTACACAAACAAAGACTGCCGGGCATGTCCACGAATACGGTTCTATATCAATCTCGCGTCAGAGTACCTGCCCAAAAGGGCCGGCAAAAAAATCGGCGCATGTAAAAAGTCAACGGCTAAAAAACTTTGGACAATGAAGGCCCTTAAATTGTTGTGAGAACTGCCAATTAAAAATTGATAGATACCACAGTTTATTCGGTGGAAGTATTTTATATATTACATAAATTTTCATTGCTTACATCGTTATTATATTCTTCTTAATCAAAATTAATGCAACTATCGATCCTTAAACTTATAAATAGGAACTCGTAAGACAAGAATAAGGGTTTTTTAGTTGATCATTCATACTGCTGGTAATTGATTTCAAAGCAATGGCACAACTCCTTCGTCAAATTTAAAATAGACTACATATACTATATATTTGGTTGACTCATCAAAATGGTTTGATTTACCCGTAAGTACACTGACTAATCAACAGACTTTAGTTGACTATAGAAAACTCAAGCCCACTTCTGCTATATTTTGAAGATCACAGATATAGGTTACGTAAAAGGTATAAAACTAAGCGATCTGAATTTCGAGTTATTTGGAAATGATATACACAGAACAAACATAGTAATCTTTAATCATGAGTGACACAGTTGAAACGTCAGAGCTGGTTAAGCGGAAATTTGATGTTCGGTCAATTCATTAATGAATGAACCTTGCAGTCACGACGCATATAGTGAACTGATGTAGTGTGACCAATTTTACAAAATAAGTAACAATTTACACGAATATTTGTTTCATTTGGAAGTATTGTTTGAATCTTGTTTTCATTAATTACTGTAAAATTTTTGGTGTCAGTGGTATCTGAATACTTTTATGTACCATAACAAATAAAATAAAATATTATGACGATAAGCCCAGTTTCTTACTGGTTCTATGGCAAGGATGCTTTCAACACCGATTGTGACATTGACGTTCCTAAGTACCATTCAATTCAAAGGTTTAAATAATTTTCTCTTTTAATTTCACAGGGGTAACAAAAAATGTTAATGATAGTAAGATTGATTTTACTGGATGGGTGTTTGCGTGGTAGGATACGACAATATAACCGACTGCATCACGAATACTATACACCAAGGGTAACAACCGTTATAGTGTCGCGTTCGGGGATCTGCTAATGTGGATTCTGTAATAAAAGGGATCTGTTACCCGATTGGATCGGGACCACCATGGTGAAAAGCCTGATCTAATTGTTAACTTATGCGCATGAATTTTTCGTATCAATGGGTGCATCATATCCAGCTTCTACTTTCAAGCCGGCATGACAGCTGACGATTGATTGTTGACTACTTAGTCGCCAGCGTTTTTAAATTGTACCTACTCTGCTTACTATAAAGTCATCACTTTGCCGTGTTACTATTAAAACAAACTTAATGTCTATAAGTCTTACGAGCCTACCCTAATAAGCAGCAACGTGGATGGCTACCCTACCTGCCCCTTTTGGCATTACAAAATAAATTTACATGTCGCCCTTCTAAGTTGAAATCATTAATGGCCCAATGATTATCTTACTCACGAGTATTGAAAACTTTGGTTCAATTAAGTGTTGTAAAGATCTCTCCTCTACGTGAAATGTAAACGATTTCAGATTTAATTTAATGAATTAATTTATCTAGAGGCTTACATTATCTGAGGCCGCTTTGAATAACACGGGGAGATAGCTGCGTTTGGAGAAATTCAATTGTTCATTTAATGGGAATCTTTCGTTTAGTTTTATGTGATATTTTAATTGTTTGAGTTATCGGACCATTTGACCTTATATAGTGAGATACGGGGAATGTTACAGATAGAAGATCTAAAGGATTATTGTGAGATCATTATATATAATTTTAACCCTGTGAGTGTGTTTACGTCACATAGATAATGCTGTTAATAAAAATGGGTAGAATATATGTAAAAAATAGTTAAACGCAAAATGATTGGGCGTTCGTTTTTAAAATACTACAAGCAATGATGGCTTGTGGACACCGCATCCGCATCGCGTCGATCGACGTGAGTTGAAATCACTGCAGTGAGCCTGAGCTTTCGGTGAAGGAAAACAACGTGATGAAACCATAGCACAGTTTCTAATGCCCGCCTGCCTAACTACCACTTTCAAGTTGAAAATCTGTCTTCAAGAACTTACAGGTGTGTTCCGGCAGTTGGACTTTAGAGCCAGTCCTTCCACAACGCAAGCGTGCCTTCAGCTTGGGCCACATCGTGACTTAATATGTGAATATGTGTTATTATTCAAAATTAAAAAAAAAAAACTTATAAATTAAACGTATAACGACGTAAAATCAATTCGATTAATTTTCGATTCGTTTGAATAATACGATTATATTTTGATTCCTTGGTTTTATAATTTTAGTCTCCTCTAGTTTTAAGTTACATAAAAAGTAATGATGCACGTAGTAACTCCCAAGCTCGGTGAAGCTGTAAAAGTCGCAAAGGCTCCAGGGCCTCTAAGGCTAACAGTATTGTCAGTTCGAAAAAAAAAACGTAGTAACAAAAAAGAACGAAAAATTACAAAAATCATTCATTGGTCATCAATGAAGTATGTAGTATTATAAAAAATATGTCGTTTTCGAAATTCAGAAAAAATAAAAACCTCTTTGGTTTAAGGCGGCCTGTAAAAAGCCGAGAATAATTGCAGCAACTACAGAAACGTCTTTAAAAAAGAAAAATATAAGAATATTTGGCGGCAAAAACTGTCGCCGTGCCGAGGGTTCGACGAACTCGATGACAGGATTTATTCGGGAGTAGCGATCCCGTGCGCCGAGCCCCGATTGGAGCCGAACGTCCTCGAATTTCTCGAGATTCGAATTTCAAATTTTTCAGCCACCATACGAATGCCGATGGCAAGCGTGATTGTTTTTTTTTATTTCGCAACACTACAATCCGTTTAAAAATCTAGGACTTTTTGATGAGGTTTTCGTGTGAGAACTTTTAGTTACGTGATTTTGTTTGTTTTAATTTATATTCACATTAAGAGGAACTTCTGTTTTAATACCCTTTAATCTATATACTCCACTACCATGTTCGTATGTTTTAATTATCTCCAAAAATGAATTATTATAAGAATAAGGAACCTTCTAAAATTATTAAAATTTACCAGTTATACACGCTATTATCAAAGAAATTTAACGAACATAGAAAAAAGAAAAAAATATATATATATATAATAGCCAAAGTCCTTTTCCCATAATATTTAAAAAAAAACATTAAAGACGGTTTAGTTTTTGAGGAGGAAACAGATGAATGGCAAATTATGATTTGGTCTATTGTACATAGTTTGAGCTATAGTCGTCTCTCTCGCGCTCTATTCATTATTTCATGCCGACCTCGTTTCCTCTTAATTTTGTTTTAAAACACGTGAGTGTAAATTTTCTGACACACTAGATACATTGAAATTAAGAATAATTTCGTTTAATAATAAACTCGGAGCTTCTAAATTTAAGACAAAATAATTTATCGATTTAGCTTTACAATAAAATAAAATAAATAACTGAAGTTTTCGAATTTGAATTTTTGTAACACACGGCTTAATAAATAAAAGTTACAAGGCTTACCTGATATCCCATTTTAATAAAAACTGTTCAGAAATGATAATGCTTTTATTTATAAGGTAAATATTTTAAACACTCAATGGCAAAGGTAGCGATTATAACTTAGTCTAAAGGACGAGATGGCGTACTTTACTTAAAATGTCACCTTCCGAGATCGTATTAATACAAAATAAAAGATTTAGTTTTCACAAAAATGTGACAGTTATGTGTTAAATTATTTATCATATTCTGACATTTTTATAAAATCGTTTTTTACCATTACTTTTTTTCATAAACGCTACTGTGCTATCATTTTTAAATTGGACTTTATTTGTTTTTTCATTATGGATGAATCCTATTTGATTTAATTTGTGCTTAAAATAAATTGTAGTTTGGTTTTTAAAATTTTTCTCTATTAATGATAAGCAAAGGCCAACGAACACGTCCGCTTTACATAAAAAAAGGATAAAGCACATACTCAGTCACATTAAGGAAGGACGTGGTTCTTATCAGTGAAAAAAAATCATTGTCTGTACCGTGTCTAAACAAGAACCATTGCAGTCGCTGAGGTCTCGTTTAGAAGAAATAGATTTCGGGAGAACAAAACGACTACTGTGTCCGACTGGATCCGACCACCATACACCAGGTGTAACATTCCAACATTCTGGTACGCTATGGCATGTCACGTTCCAAGATCAGCCGTGTATATCCAGTAATTAAGCGAGGTGGTAGGTATTGTATTGTACACGACTGGATCGTGACTATCATACACATGGTGATAAACTGGTTACAATGACTCTCTTTTGGTTTACTGTATTTCGGGATCAGCTAGTGTAATGTCCAGCTGCAGGAAGGCTTGAAAACCGGATTGACAGCGACGAACGGTGATGATTTCTTGACCTCTGTGTTCGTCGTTGTTTTTGATTTGTACTATGAGTTAAGGCACTACGACGTGCTTCTATTTAAAAAAAAACTTTGCAACTTGGTATTTTATAATCAAAACGAAATCGAAAGAAATTAATGGAATACCCATAAGCATTCTCTTCATTCTTTTATACATTGTATACATAATTTTTTTTAATTAATGGATGTTTATCTCGGGGCAGATGGTAATAAATCTGGCGGGGGGCGTACATCTGTGCGCTGATCATAAATGTTATAGACCTCTTTCTAATTAAAGCGAATGCTGGTTTTGGATAGTGCGTATTGTAAGATATGAGCGATTTGTACACCATCGGCTATCGCACAGGCATTTTCGCGTTTTTTATTTTAATTCACTTCTTTTTATTTTCCTTTACAGCCTAGGTACTTCCTCGAGTTGAATTTGGAAAGCTACTTTCAAAACATCGACGAAAATAATATAGAATATCTTACATGCTATTCTACGCTATAATCGAATACCATACCACATTCCATTAAAATCTATCCAGCCGTTCGAGCATGATTGATGGACAAACTTTCAAACAAATGTTTTTTATATTTTCATTTATAGTATTATTACTGGCTGGTGCACGCCCGAATCACTAGTTCTTTTTTTTTTTAATTGGTTTACAGAGATCGTATGTAGAACATAATAGACTTCTGTACAAAATTTAATGAAAATCCGTTCAGCCGTTGGAGCAAAATTAATGAACAAACATTCAAACAAATGTATTCAATTATTGGCTAATATTTTTGTCTTTAGTTCTGTAACGATCATTGAAGAGGAAACGCATTCTTTTATTTTATGGTATCGGTAAAGCGCAGACTTTTTACATAAAATATTCTAAAAAGGATTTTCTTTTACAACTCTGGCGGCGTCCGTTCTTCCAAAACTCATTTTCGTAATTGCGTATTATTCATTTACATAAAGGATTTATGCACTGATAACAAAAAAATATGTTGAAGGTTGAATTGTCAAAATTGGATCAGAAAGTTTGCTTTTGGTGAATATGATGGCTCTGATAGTTCTCGAAGTGGACGAACATTTGAATTTGATAATGATACCCTAAAATATATAGTGGAAATTCATACAAAATTAAGTGTATTAGAATTATCGAGAAATCTTAGGTCTACAAGTTCAAGTATACTAAATCACAAAATCGGAATGGCATATAGGTAATAAATATGGGTACGGCATCAATTATCTGAGACCAAAAATAATATTTGTCGACCAATTTGTACTTCATTGCTATCCGATGCGATTATTGCGATTTTGTAGAGATCCATTTCTTAACAGATTTGTTAGCGGAGATGAAAAATTGATTATTTATGATGATATAAAGCATCCAAGCAAGGGCTTTCTGCAGATCAACCTCTTGGCCTAGTTGATCACTTAATGCTTTCTTCACTACCACCTGGATTTCTATAATTGAAGTGCATTGAAGATTTGCAGGAAAGATGGCAAACTGCTCATTGATTATGTCAACCATAATTTTACACACCTCAAAGTTTGTTTTAGCTTTCAAAATAATTGATTAGACTAATAACATTAAAAGTTCAGAGAAACGAAATAATTATTTGTGTTTGAATATTGTGTAATTGAAGAGGTCGTGTCTCTTTGGATTTCAACAGAATGAAACACTTAGGCATAAAATATTTTGTACTACGCTTTTGAGTTACACCACAAACGAACAGTACAGCGTAAATACAATTTTTAAAGCCAATATCTTTTGAATCTCAGATTTGATTTGCAATATATAATAGTTATAATGTTACTATTGTGGCAAAACTAATTACATTGTAATTTATTTGTTGAGACTACCAATTATAATTTTCATATTTATTTTTTATATTGGTGTTACTTGTACCAGCTTGTTCCTTGAAGAAAAAAGAGGTATTATGACGTAATCGTGTTAGCGGTCGAAGTCACAGCTTATAGCACGGTTTATAATAAATAATAAACTTAATTTTCTTTATAGCATTACACATTTTTTTGGGTTCCGAGGTCATCAAGGAATCCTTATAGTTTCATCATGTCCATCTGTCTGTCCCCAGCTTAGCCTAGAGATTTCTAGTACTAGAAAGCTGTAATTTACTATATTATTTAAATATTATTATTAATCACGCCGACAAGGTGGTGAATAAAATATTGAAAAAAAACTCTTCAACACGTAAAGTGAGGATTTTTGTTTTTCACTTTTACTCCATGGTTTGGGGTTTAGTTGGATAGGTTGTTTAATATATTACGAGTGGTTGAAAACCATTTTTCGATTCAGGGATCCGTATGGGAATTATTAAACTTTAAAGTTAAGTTTTGTTAGAGTAGTGTCCTTGCCAGATAAATTGTTGCTTTTGAATATGTAAAAAAATCACGGCATTAGTATATATAACGAAGTTAAAAGAAAAAGTATCACAGCAAAGTAGGCTTTACAAGTTAACGAGTAAGAGTCGACCAATTTATAAAATGTACTTGTTGAAGTAATTACGTACAAATTCCATTGAGAATTACTTATAAGTTTGCATATTGTGAACTCTATAATGCGCATGGCCCGATATGCACAATTTTTATAAATATTAATTTAATATCTTTACAGTTCGACTGGGGCGCAACCTCCCTGCATATGGTGAAAAGCTCATAATGCTGATTCGGTTATACGCATAGCGTTTCAGGGTTAGCTGGTACACCCAGTTCATGCCTTTTATATTTGTGGAATATTAATGAACTCTATATAATACTAGTAACGATGTTTTGTAGCAAAAAATTACAACAATTCATAACCTCGAATAATCATCACATACATGTATGTCATGTATCCAACAAATATGGTTTTCTATGTTAGAACGCGTACCCTTTTCACTTAAGCTGAATCATGGCCATCGATGTTACTGAAATTTTACGTTTAATTTGTATGATTTAAACTTTATTTTAGGTCGCTATTTTTTATTTTATACTATAAAACCTATATTTACGGTAAAGCACACAAATATTACATGGACATTAAATATTACATTAGTGCGACTAGTGTCACAAATTATTGTACAATGATGTTCACATTCCCTCTTCGCACTTTTTTTGAATTGGCGTGTTTTTGTATCATATTGCCCATATGCATATTTTTTTAATGTTTGCCGACTTATAGTAGGTTAGAATACATATTCTACATAAAAAAATATGTGTAAGATTTTTATTCATGTTGTTAAAGGAGTTGCGAGTAGTCATTGAAAACTGCCGTTATCATGGCGACGCGTTTAAACACTTTTATATTCCACGATCAGCATGGTTTGAGAGCACTGTCCTAGAAAATTACCTACTTAACTTTGTTTTATACAATTAAGGTTGCAAACACGCATACGGTTAGCCTGATGGTAAGCGGTTACAGTGGCATATGGACGCTTGTAATACCACCATAGGTAGGTGTTACTAGAGCGTTGCCGAACTTGATTCCCTCTTCCTCTCTTTCCCAAGGTTATTTTGCAGCGATCTTCTGTACGATGAAGGTATTTCACCAGTCAGGCTGCCCCATGTAGAGAGATTGTGTTTGCCGTTACATTATTCGAAATTCCCTTCAGAATCCAACTTCGCATATCTTTGTGCATTTTATTATTGTAAAGAAAGATTCGTATAATATTTAAACTCAATTGTCTCACAAAGCGCACTAAATGTTAGAAATAAGTATTAAAATGTACCTATATGTCCTTTTGTTGTATTTAATAGCTAACCCTTACAATCAAAGAGAATACATGAAAATAAAAATGCCCAATAAAATATTAATACATATTTTACTATTACCGACAAAACACAAACGACTTCGAACAATAAAAATAAACTTAGGAAGAATGTCGTCGAAGTAATAATTTTCAACAACAATATATTTTAAGTGCCAAGAGAGACCGTACTGACATCTCCGGACGAGGAAGATTATATTTCACGTATATAAATGTATCGTTTGGAACTATGAATTTTAAACGGTCGCTATCTCTTTGTCTTAACAATGGTGAAGTCATAGCATAGAGTTCCCATAGACAAGTGCCCCACGTACCATAACGGTAGAGTTTGCAATTCAGTGATTTACAGTGTTAGAACTTATAACAGAATAAACGTGGTCTCGTGCTGTGGGCGCTTGTTACACTGTAGCGAACGTACGATGTTAATAAATCGGTATAGGCGACAGCGCGTTCGCCTGTGAATTAAATTTGAAAACAATTTATTAATTATAGTATGAAATCACACATAAGTAACTTAAAAAAAAACATTCATATATGAAATATATACGAAAGTTTGCTTTATAATATTCGACATGTTTTTGTATTTAATTCAAATAAATATTGTTAAAGACCGATAGATATTTTTTGAATATAATTTACATAGATTATAATATTATAAAAGAATTGCCATATACCAAAATTACCATATATATATATATATATATTTAGTAAAATTTATATTAAATTTCATTCAACAGAAGTTGTGTGTTTATTTTTGAGATAATTGAAAGTTGGAATTTTCTAAAGATTTATTTCTTATTGGCATAACTATTATTTCTTACAGACATAGAGTCAGTCATAAATTATTAGAGAGTATAAGCACATATAGTGACAGACCTACCAGAGAAACAACTGGCGTCTCCCCCGAGGCGTAGCGGGTAGTGACAGTTAGCGCGAATGCAATTCGACAAATGTTGTTTGTACATGAGTAGGTACTTAAACTGTGTCCCTAAATTGTTAATACATAGTTGTTATCAAAACCATTCAATACTTTTCGTATTGAAAAGTTTTCTTTTTAATTATATTACACCACCGTGTGACATACAGATCAGTAGAAAGTCAGGCTGTATAAATATTAGCGAAACGCAACGCATTGCCGCAAGTGAGATAGCAAACGTGTTTTATAGTACTACACTTTGATTTATCATTGATGTCCGACCGTACGGACATTATTAGAAATATCTATATGCATTTAAACGACTTCCTTGCAATATTACTTTGATAATATACCGTTAAAGATCGCCTGCATGATTTAGCTATCGAAGTGGGCGATAAATACACAAACATAGTCGAATTTCTAAGTAACACATTAAAGGAAGATACTATATTTAAATAATTATCATCCCAAGATTCATCGTGATCGGTCAAATGGATACTATAATATATAGTATTTAGTTATTTATTTTGCATAAATAATGTACACTCGCGGAATGAAAAGGTTCGTCACATTTTCTGTCGAGCAAGCTGTTCTGTGACTTAGTTCGAAAAGGTAACATGTGCTAGCGGAACGTTAAAAGAATTAATTTGAACTGACGATTTTGACGGGAATTTCATTGAAAAATAATAAGTGCTCCGCGCAAATAAAATAATAAGCTTTTTTGGTAGACTACGCGAGCGGAGCCGCGGGCACAGCTAGCATAATATAAAGCACGACATCAGGATAGTTGTAAAAAGAGCTGTTTAAAAGAAAACTGAAAACTTGTTTAGTATATCAGAAATGTGCCTTAATTTCGTTATTTAAAAGGACACCTTCACGCCGACAAGTCAATAAATGGAGCAATCAAAACATGTTTTCATGAAACATTGATTTGCACTCATTCAGGTTATTTATAACTTTTTTATAGATCATTAAATGTTATAAAGCACAAGTTTTAACGATTTTTTATAACTTTTTGCTTTATTAGTTTGATTAATGTTTTGGCATTTATATATATATATATATGTCAGTGGTGATTTATTTCACTGTAAGAGATATTGTATGAGCGAGATCATAAAGTACAGTTAAGAGGCATTTGCGAACTTACATCGAAATAGGCAATTGATAGATTACAGATACTCAGTGGATGAGCATAGTTTATATGTTGAATTGTTGTTGAATATGTTGTCTTTACGTAAAGAATCACTACACCTATATAATCTATTTAAATTCACTAAAAATTAATTATAAATTAGCTTGACAACGGCTCCACCGACTTGTTTATTTTTTATTTCAAAACATTCCTAATAGTCTGAGTTAGATTTTACAGAAAAAAAAATTTTAAAGATACCCAGAAAATTTTCGAATTCGCGAAAAACTAAATATCCTTTTTTCTATCTTACTTTGTATGATCTCAAGACCATAACTCACGATTCAATGGATGGATATGCTTAATTCTTTTTTGGTCTCTTATGGTTATAGAAAAGTTATCAGGAAAAAAACGGATGCATTTTAAATTTTCTTTAATGCAATTATTTTTTTACCAATCTGATATCTGGAGTTTTTGTGTACAAGGCGCCTAAAGATACCTTAATGTTTTTTTAACGTAGCACGGTGAAGTGACTGCACTGATGGTGAGTATAATGAAAGACAAAACCTACATTACAACGCCATTCGTCTCTGTCATGCCGGCCCGCTTAAATATCTCTTCACGTTCTATTTCAAGGGCCCATGTTGTTCCACAGCATCACAGTACGGCATAAGCCAGATGGACATCTTAATAGTCATTTAGCTTTATAATATCCAGTATGTGGATATAATGATTTATGTATAATCTAACTAATTACGTTGCATCTGGCTTTCACATAATACATTATTAAGTATTTTGAACTACAATATTTATTTACCTAAAACAACAATCGTAGAAGAATTCTATGTAAAATTTCATTCGAAGAATCACTTTATCTATGCAAATAAAATTAATATACGACCACTGTCCACTCATCGCCCATTTCCGACTTAATTATTGGTTTAACGAACAAATACATTTGGTTTTGGAATGTATATTTATTATAGAAATACTTCGAGCGGTTCTCGTTGGCATTAAATTTCATCAGTACCAGTTCGCCGCATACGCACTTTACGAAATGGTCTGATGAACGGTCAATACGAAAGATTATTTAGAAGGACCGGTAATGTACGATTAACCAAGCCCTTTTATATACTCATTTTAATGCATAAAATTAAGCAGGCGATGTAGAATAATATTTAAATCCTTATATTTATCAGGGACATTTTATACATATTTGCGCAAACCAGACTTGCTATAAATCCTTACGTATGTATGTCTATGAATATTTGATCGTCTGGTGTGGTGCAAATGTTTATTTCGACATACACGCTTATAACACATTTCAACACCCAATATAAACAACATAGCAACTCATTTAGCAATGGTTTTCAGGAGACTAGTTTAAAAAATAATACCATATTTTTTTTGCACAATTATCCGATTGTAAATTCAATGATACATATTTTTTAAGCTCTTTTGATTAATCAATTAAAAATGATATTATATATTACTTATGTCATATGTATTACAAGTAAAAATGGATTTATTCAGTCATAGAGACAGGTTTGTTAAACTCAAAATAAGGAGTGTTTTTTTGCATTTGCTTGGCGTATATTGGAAATTTACTTTGTAGAAAAAGTTTCTAATTTATTTAACTATATTTTTACTAATAAACGTGTGCCTAAAATGATCATCAGTTTTGTTTTTGTTAACCAAGTGAAATTTGATTTTAAATTTATCAGATTGGAATTCAAACGCACTGATATTCCTAGTTCATCGACGTATGTAATTAGAACTGGAGTGTAAGTTGCAAATGAGGTTAGGTTTCATGAAAATCAATTCCAAAGGATACGTATGTGGACGGTGCAAATGTTTCCCGCCCATCACACGGTCGTGATCTTGACTTGAGACAATGGCCGATTACGATTCCGCATAGTTATCCCTATGGTTTCATGGGTGGTCTAAGTGACAGGGTGTCACGAAATTCTTAACATAACTTTATGGCTGCATGACTCTTAGAGGTTAATTGTTGAGACTACTGTATCCACTTTGCACTTACTGTCTGAGTAAGCAGTGGCAAATAAAACTAATCAAAGTGTACAATGATTTTAAAATGTTACTTCTAAATCCTAGTTAAATCAATTTGTTCGTTTACATTTCAAATTTATATGGAATGTAACGCATCTTTAGTAATAAACTAAATTAATTCAAAAATCATGATTGTTATGAAATCTCGTTTGACGTTTAGCAAATTCAGTGCAGAATACATTTTCAAATGAAGAAATGTGGGCACGCTACATAAATGTAAATGAATTTAAAGTATTGTCAATAGAATAGCCTTTCAAATTATATTTGCATATTTCGCATGAAATTATACATATAAAAATACTCCGAAAACATTTAAGGATAAAAAAAGAAAGTTACCATTTAAAATGCTTGGAGACACATTACCTATTGTTTAATATGGTAGTGGTATAGTTTAAGCTGGTAGTGTTTAACTATACCAGTTTATTATTAAAAAATATCTGTAAAATATGAGACTTTGAGATAAGTATACTAATTAAGTTAATTAGAAAAAGCTATTGCTACATTTAGGTTAATTCAGTTTTAAATTAAATCCATGATAAAATCATGACCCAAATACTAAAAGTGCCAGTTTGATATTAAAATAGTTAATACGAGTAACATGTTTTAGCAGATTTAATAAAAATGAGACGGACGATCTGCTAATTTGCTTGTTTTGCTCCGAATACAGCGTTTGTTCGACTGTACCTATTCTCTCCGCGTATTTAAGTCGACTCATTATAAAATCTCCAATAGCCATTTTTTAGTTAGATATTAGTTTTATTATTAAAGGTGCAATATGTAAAACGCCTTCGCTTAAGACTTCTAGTTAAGTGATTGTGGCACGATTTCAATAAATTTGTTAAAGCAAAATGAAGCTATAAGGTAATTTCAACGAACGGTAGTACACGTTCCGTCCACATTAATATTTACTTCCAAAGTTTGTCTTTCTTTCCCTTATACGTTTACCTCTATTACTTTCTTTCCATGAATATTGATACCGGTTATTGATTTTCCTATTAATTACTTGCTTTTGTTAGGGGTTAGTTACGTAAATTGGCATAAGACAGTCTAATATCGAAGAAAAATATTTTTTCTACACGGGACCCAAAAATGCACAATTATTATGTAGGCCTATAAATAATATGGTATACATTTCTGGATAACTGCATATAAATATATAAAAGTTAGTCCTAGACCATTACGTGCCTAAGTGAGTTACTATAAAGAGTACTTCAATAAAAGTATGACAGTGACGTTTCAGTTGTGCATAAATGCGTTACCACCAGACAAAGGTCTAAATAACTAAATATAAAAAAACTCACCTCTATCGCTTGAAGTCGCCTTTAAGCTCCCAATAACTGTGCCAATTCTCACGTCTTCTTTCACCCGAAAGTTATACCTTGGCTTGTCGAACAATGCTGCACCAACGCCTGCCGGTATCACTGTGACGTGCACTATAGCTCCTTGAGGAGCTGTCAAACCTCCACCATCGGTCGCTGACACTTCCAAATCAAATTTCCTATCCTTATCTATGAAAGCCGGCTTCGTGACCAATATCTCTCCGCTGCTCCTGTCAATTCTGAAAACGTCATTATCGTTCCCGCTGACGATCCTATAAGTGACAGTTCCAAATCTTCCTGAGTCTGTGTCGGTCGCCGATACAGCAATTATTGGCTCACTCGATGATATCCGGCCTTCTTTCAAGGACACGTTGTAGTCTTTGACTGAGAAGGCCGGGACGTTGTCATTGATATCAATTAACTGGATCTTTACCACGGCAGTCGTCGAGAGGCCCCCTGCGAATAAATAAATAATTGGTTATAGCGATTGTTTGCATTGTTGTAATGCTATGTTTAATTGACAGCATGTTGATTTATGTTGATGTCAGCGTGTTTGATAATTGTTTGTTTCATTTTGTACATGCAATGGATGATGTATCGAAGAATAACATGGAACCATTAATGTATATATTACATTTAAGGAACTGTGTGAAAAAGAATAACATGTTTAGTCTGAATTTAATATGGTTGCATTATTATGGGAATTGATTAATAAGGTAATCGACTTTTGATTGTTTTGATGATTTTATCTCCGTGACGTCGAAGGACCAAGTATCTCAGAAGTAAAACAAAAAAATAATTAATAAATCTATTCAGTAGTTTTTGCGTGATGCGCGCATGACTGCAAACCTCAATCATTTAATTTATGTAGATATCTAATAATAGCATTCGTAATAATTTCGACATTACGAACATTCTTCATATTTACATTGTATATGAGAGAAATAAATATTTTACTGATATTATGAAGTAAAACCTCTTTGTTGTGAAAACAAAGTACTGTGAGGGTCTATAAAATAGCACTGTTGTCCTTTTAAACGTGCCTTTTATGTACACAATGAAGGCACAACATTAAACATAAGGTGTTGAATATGTAAAATATTTTAATATAGGTGCTGCAGAAACTTTGCAACGTGGATTTTTTATTGTTTTCACAATAATAAAAGTTTTATTTAGTTAGCATACATAAATTAACTGGGAAATGTTAATTAATTTTAAATATAATATGATATTTTATCGACTTATTTGAGTTCCATGTCGAGAATTCCAGACTCTACTACATAGCCGTATTCAAAATTATTGGTTTGTTGATTTTCAACATTTAATTAAGTTTTTGCCAGGATCTTGGTCGTGTGGTGATTTTTATTTACTTTGGTTAATTGACCCTATACCTATTATGTAATTTTTGTTATTGTATTACAAATGTGAAGTGAATTATAAATAATACCTAGGAACGTGCATTTTAAGTTGCAACAAAAGCTCCATAGACAATATCATTATAGGTTTAGCTTTATGAATATAATCTACCCTATGTAACGTGACAATGTGGCCCTAAATAGTAAAACACTAAACCTAGTAGGAGAACTGGCTCTCGAGTATAGCTGCCGAAACACACCTATTGGTGCTTGGCGACAGATTTTCAACTTGAGGGTGGTAGCTAGCCAGGCGGGCATTACAAAAAGCCCTGCTACCATGCTATGGTTTCATCACGATGTTTTCCTTCACCAAAAGCTCAGGCTCATTGCAGGGATTCGAACTCACGACTCGATGTCGATGCCTCTGAGCCATCATTGCTTCAAAGATGAAGTTGCCTATGAAGCTTTATTACGAAGTTATACTTGAAACATTGTCACTGGCAAGTGCTTCTGCGGCAACAAAAAGAAAAGAAGAAAAAAAGATTTAAATGTAATTACTTTCTATTTTTGAGGTTTGAGATTTTGCGAAATATAACAGAACCTTTCTGTGAGGTAATACAGAAATATTAATTGATATCACTATTTGAATTTGCTAATATAATATTAATATCTTCGCTAGCTTGATGATTGCTTAACTACGGTCAACCGACCTACCAAACTTGAATTGATATGTTTAAGGTTTAATTAATTTCATTTCATATATTTGCTTTCTATGCAATAAAATCAAAAATAGTAAACCAATAAGTTTGAAAAATAATTACTTATTCGATAAATAAGAATTTCATTTGAGTAATAAAGCATATTTATTTATAATAAATGCATAATTTCTGCCTTTTTTATGGTATATAGTAACTTTTTTACCTTGTTTTAATGAGAATAACAAATTATGTCGATTCGATATGCGAGATATTTCAAGAACGTAAGACGCCGTAAGCGTAAACTGTACATGTACTGATTTATACAATAAAAGCAAACATAAAAAGGAAAATAAACTATTGTTTGACGAAATAATTTACCTATTCTATTAAACGCTGTGGTTTATCAAAACTAATTACTAAAGTATTAATTTATCTGGAAGTTTCTCGATAATGTTAACGAATTGAACGAGGAATGCCGTTTGCCTACTTATATAATTGAATAAGGGACCGAGAGTTATCGCTTTTGAGTAATATATGTATATGTTTTATAAGAACTTCATGCAATAACTACTTGTCAGTTCAAATCTTTTGCTTAGCAATAAATTTTATAAACAACATATCATTATATCCTCTGTCAACATTTAATTCAAATGAAAGTGCCTCATGGTTAGTACAGTACAATCCAAAAACTAGAGCAACCACCGAGAGATCGGTAATCAATTACCAGTTGTCGTTGTCATACCTATCGGTAACTGGATATGCACTGACTGATCCCTTAACGTAATAATCCAAAGGTGACACTATGACGGAATTATCGATGTGTGCATGATAGTCGCAATCCAGTCGGTAGTGTTCTACCGCCCAAAGTTTGTTTTATCTTTGTGAGTTCGTTTTTTTTGCTCTAGCTCATTGCATCGTTTGGAACTCACGCCAATCAACTTCGATCACCATCATTGCTTCAAAATTAACTAATTAAGTAATAATACATCTATTGTAAATTATCGCCTTTAAAGAAGTATTTAAAAACAAACATACCTCTATCAGTAGCAATAACTGGGAATTCAAATTCGCTATTAGTCTCGTAGTCCAGTGGTGATGAGATACACAGATCTCCTGAGTCTGGCTTTACATGAAACTGGGGTCTCCCGAAGCTTTCTCCCAAAGTGTAGTTCACTATTGCATTTACACCGCAGTCTGGATCGACGGCAGACATCTGAATTAAAAAAAAATCTATGTTAATAAATCTGTCGTTCTGTATGTACACTATATTTGTTCTAAACTTATCTCTGTATAGCTATTGATCACTGATCTTGAATTGCTATTTTTTTTTTTGTTTTTCTGTCCGTTTGTATGTCTGAATTTAACTCAAAAATAGCTTGGATGATTTTAATGAAATTTTGTACACAGGAATATGTCATTCTTCATATTCTTTTATTAATTTTCAATCGATTTTGATGAAGTATTTATTGTATATAAGGAGTACTTATATGAAAATCTGAAATTAGTAGGCTATAAAAATTATCTATAATACTTCCTAAAAAGCATAAATAATAATGAAAACTAATTTAGTTTTTGACGGGAACTTGATGCGGTGGTTTTTATTTTAATTCATTGACTTAGGTTTTTGACCTAATATGATGTAAGTTTGGTGGCATTTTGCGTGATGTAGTTTGTTTATAGTGCATACGTGAAGTGGATTATAAATATAAACTGGAAATACGCATTTTGAGTTGCTATAAAAACTCCCTAGATAGTTCTAACAAGAGATCCACCATCTTGTTAAACGCCACTTTGATGATTAGAAAACATTGACACTGGTTTCTCAGTGTTTCTACGGCGCCAAAACAAGAAGAAAGATAAGTAAAACTAAAATTGTACGACGTAAATAATTACTGCGTAATAAATGTGTGCAGAGCCACGGACATTACTAGTTTTACTATAGAATAGGCTCATTCGCACGTCAACGAATCGTGTTTTTTTCGACTGGTGATTAGTAACGACTAGTTATTATTTCGTCAGTGGCACATAACCTCGAAGCGAATCTAAAGCGAAAAATGATGAATTGTATGGTACGTTCATCGCTATTAATAATTAATCACCAATGACGGATGTAAGTCGAACGGGTAGTCATGCCATGATTTACTCATCATTCAGTAGTTCTTAATTGTTACGAACTTACATTAAAACTGAAGTCAAGACGACTCAAAATATTGAAGCTGATGATTCGATTGATTCTCCTAAAATTTCATGTGAATAATTTTCCTCTTTTGTTTTCATAATCATTTAAGATTTGTATAAAATTCCAATGGAAATATCCGAGCTATCAGCTGTGGATAAAAATATCTTTCTCGGTTCCCTTAGAATACCTCGACTAATTACAACCTGCGCTCACTCGATAGTGAGCATAATTAATTAAAATACATTAAATTCTATTGAGCCTATTCCAGAACAGTGTGAGGAGCGGCAATAGATAGTAAAAGATTTATTTGATTTATTGAGAAAGCTATGGAGACATTTATTTGCGAAACCGATGTACATATATTAAAATTCTACGATAATGACAACTAATTGAGACAAGGATTCTAACTGAGAGGCAGTGCAGTTTTAGACAACGTTTTAGTGCCCAAACTACATAGCAGAAAGGCGAAAATATAAATATACGAAACAGTAATCGACTCTGTAATAATTAATGACTGTGAAGCATGGATACTAGCAGTAGAAGAATAGCGAAAAAAAAAAACGTTTAAAAAAAGTCGCTGGGATAAATCTTGAGACCGACAAAGAGACAGAATGTGACATGGAGGATCCGTACAAAATTAAAAATTGAAAATCGAATGGCCGAGCCAAACATAATTGGTGAGATTAAAGCACACTGTTTAAGATGGCTTAGTTATATTGAGAGAATAGGAGAGGATCGAGAGGCCAAATTCCTAAACAAATCCCTATAGGACGTCCAAGGCAGCGATAGTCGGATGCTGATAAAAGAATCTCCAAATAAATCCAAGCGAACCCAGTGTAACCCTATTTTAGTGTTCCGTTGCAGTTAGTTAGACCAGTCCCGAAGAAAACCATGAAACGAGCCACTAATACTAGTTTTTCGATATTTGTACTGCAGTATCGACCGAATCGAGTTTCATTTCATATCAATACAAATTATTTTAAACGCATTTTGAACGCACTAAACTATGGAGCTACCAGCCAGATTTCAAAAATATTTTATTTTTACGCTATGAACCTAAGGAGTGGAGCAGTAACCATGAACGGCAAGGAATCTGGTAAGCTGTAGAAAATTACTGTTAGAACAATTATATAAGCTACACGGGTGTGTTTACATTTACATATTTACATTACACATTTAACATGGGTGAAACCATGGTGCACATCTAGTTCATAAATAATACCATTTTAATGTATCAGTGTTATAATAATATATCATAATGAAAGCAAAATAATAAAGCAGATAAATATGAACAAAAAGTTGCCAAGCAAAACTACGTCGACAACGTCTCATTATAAAATAAACAAGCAAACGAATCCGATACGATGATAAAGCAGGAACGATGAGAGCTTAATAAATCAACACTGGAAAGTCCATCTACGGCTTGTTCCTCTGAGAGGCACATAGAGATAATAAAAGTTAAGATGTAATCATATTATAATTTTATTTAAATAAAACAATTATTATTTATACATATTAGTTCTGCTACGTTATGTGAATGCTGATCACTTTCTAGATAAAACTGAAACCATTGAAAATCAAGTTCTTTGCGTTTGATTAGTAGGAACTTTTTTTTTCGAACTGACTATACTGTTAGCCTTAGGGACCCTGGAGCCTTTACGGCTTTTACAGCTTTACCGGGCTTGGGGGATTAGTAGGTACCTATATCTTCTGATGTTTAGAGGATATGCGGACGTCATGTATTCTATGCAAACGTACGTGACAATTTTGCCGAAGATGGTGTTTAGCCAAATTAGAAGATATTTTGCAAGAGTGTAAAAATAAAGAATTCTTTTGAAGATTACTTTATAATAAAGTTTTATGTGATCCCTAGAAATAATCAACCCCTGGGAAGGGGTGAAAGCTTTTTGATTATATAACAACAGAAACTAGTTCATGTACATTACATCGTAGCACTGGGAAATATATAGTGTTTGCCGAAAGTTCAATATAAAAAGCAAATGTTGAGTATGCCAGTACTAGCTAGCCATCTGAACATTATAAAATGTCTTTACAATGTGTTACATTGTGTTTCATCACGATGTTTTCGTTCACAGAAGTGAAGATATTAATGACAGTGAAAAAAAAAAACATGTGAATTAACACATTCAAAACTCGACGTTGACATCTCTATCCACACAAACGTTGTTATCTGGACATAAAACGCCGATATGCGCCGAAAGCTAACAGCCGACAAATGGCAGTGGCGAGGTGTTAAACCGACCAAAAAAAACCACACACAACATCCTTGATAATTAGTTTCGGAATCATCTTTTTCTCTTTACCCGTATATTATGTGACAACGGATCTTGATTAATTGCTTTTACGTCCAATGGCGAGATAAATTGCGAGCTGGGATATGTTTCGACAGTGATACCGGTTAATAAAGATTTTATCGGTAATAATATAAAGTATAAATTTGCTTGTCGTTTTTAAATTGTGAATCGGTGTTAGTTTACTGATTTAGGTAATGGCTTCATTCGTTATCGGCACTTATTAACATTGCTGGACTGGCCGTGATAAAAATTACTTTGTGATTGAGATATTTTAGAAGCAGTACGACATTTTCGAGTCATGACGCACACAGATACATTTTAATTTTGTTCGAATCTATCACAACTACCATACTGTGTGTACCATACATACAAACATGCGTAACACCCACCAAAATGGCAAGCTTTGGCGTTTCGCGATCAGAGACCAGCTGGTGTATATCCCCAGTAACCAAGTGGGGTGGTAGAGATATGAATCCGACTCGGTCGTGAACACTATGCACAAAGTGACATAGTCACAACTACTCTCTTATGGTTTGTCGCGTTTCGCAATCAGCCAGTGTATATCCAACTGCAGACAGGCTGCAGGCTGGCATGACAGCGACGACGTTTAAACGTAACGTAAAAAAAACAAAACATTATGTTGAATCTCCACTATGTTTTTAAACAAGCATACGGTAAGAGGTCGTTAAACGTTTACCGTAGCCTATGGATGCTTGTAGCACCAGAGATATCACTATTGATACACTAGATTGAATTGATCACACTAGAGATATCAGCATTGGACCCGCTGCCACAATGAGCTCCGGAAATACCTACTCACCGCATGAACACAAACAAGGTTATTTGGCTGCGATCTTCTGTAAGGTGGCGCGGCAGTCGAACTGCCCCAAGTAGAGATAAATTTCTAAAGAAATTTATTTGTCCTACTTCTCAAAATACTCTACAATATAAGTATATCACTTACTTAAATGCAATTGTACTAATACAACTGTTATTAAATAGATTACTAGATACTAAAAATAATATTTATATTATAATGACAGTTAAGTATTAAATAAAAAGATTTAAGTGGATAAAGTTGTAGTTAATAATAAATATAAACCAAATAACAATGCGTTTAACCCGTTTACTTATTAGATCACTTGTCGCCGCACATGCAACGGTTTTGTCTCGTTTTAAACCTTCATTAAAACAGGACACGCGACAGAAGTGAATTCTCGGAAATGTTTCCAGGGACGGTACTCGAATCTGATACTATGCTTACTTTATTATTATTGGGAGACGATGTTGCTGATTGATGCACTGTCGATGTTACAAAGTTGCACGCCCTGGGCTCTTTACCGGGGTTGCCAAGAGTCGGGATGACCTTAGGTTTATAAGCTACCTGTGTACCATATTTCATCTAAATCCATTTAGTCGTTTTTGCGTGATTGAGTAACAAACAAACTAACTCACTTTCACATTTATAATATTAGTGTTAATCGATGCCAGATAAACACAATAACACTAAGCAACACTTTAGCAATAAGTTTCTAGATGTATTTCGTGCATGTCTTATTCTTAACAATTTTGTTGGCATCAAAAAAGGCATCGCGTTAAAAAAAGGTTCGGACCAAGTGTTTGTAAACTTTTCTGATTTAAATAAAATATACCTATCGCTATAAGTCAATACAAATAGTAGTGGAGAATATATATTCTAAGTCATTAATAAATTTCTACTACTGGAAAATTAATTGTAACGCTTTATGTGTTAATATTAGTCACCAAATATATGGTAGCCCAATGTTTTAGGTTACACATTAGCACGCTTCAATAAATTTTCCCAGCATATATTTAGTAACTTGTATTAAATTAATAATACAATTTATTGAAGGTAAACATCTTCACGAACGTTGAACGCTTAAGAAATATTCTTACCGGAAAATCTTACGATGTACATTTTTCATAATTTTAAATCGCTCAAACAAGTACGCTTATGTGGTGATTAAGTCCGTGCATTCCCCCAGGATGAGGCTTATTTACTGATAAGCGCTTTATAAATATAATCATGTATATTGTTGCCCAGAACTTGTGATTTTTTACATGGCAACCCTATCGTTTAAAGATGTATTTTGAGATTTCGGTTTTATGTATGAAAGGTGTTTTATTATGGTCAATGTATTGGTTTAAAAAGAGGATGTGCATATTCCTTTAAAGGTTTTTTTCATTGGTGAGTTCATTCCATTTATTTTTTTAAATAAGTTTTAACGCGAATTTAAGTTGTAAGAAAATCGATTAAATCTTTAATTGCCTGACTGAACTTTTATGAGTATATGCCATTTTTGGAACAGTGATAAAGTTATATAAGGTGACCGAAGGTAGCTAATAATATGTTACATGAAAGAAAATTTACTTGTTTTTGTGTACGTTGAGGATCATAAGCAAAATAATTATGGATACCGAACCTACCAAATGTTGTTTTTTTTTATCGTCTCTTATTACTTAGCCAGTATAGTAGCAAAAATCAAAGGCTTCAAAAAATGGTATAACTCCAGTGATTATTAGTATCATTCATATTTCAGACATATAATTGGTTTATTTAATTCCTTTAATTAATTTATGAGTCATCGAACGAATGTATGAATGATAAAATTGTTTAACTTTTTGGTTCATATACTGGCGAGTTTAATACCATAAGGCATTTTCTTCCAGATAATCAGCGGTATTGTGTAAACAATTCTGTGTAATATAATAATAATAAAAATAATAATAATAAAAATAATAACTAGTAAATTTTTTATTTAAGTTACTAAAAGAAAATAGTATCAGTAAATAAAATTATTATTTTCTTATTTTTTCAACTTGAGTGGTAGCTAGTTAGACAGGCATTAGAAAATGCCCTACCAACATATTATGTTTACAACACGACGTTTTTTTTTAACGTAACGCTCAGGCTCATTGTATTACAATGAGATGAATCCACGTCGATCAACGCGATGTCCGAAGGCGCTACCACTGAGCCATCATGCTTGGTAGTTTTCAAGTGATGCGCGTTCAAGCACTGATAATTTATTAATAAACTCCAATTACCTACAATGTATTTGGAGGTAAGCCGTAGACAGCTGTAGCACAATATGCACAGCTGTAGTTGGCAACTTAATTATATTTCAAGCTTTTATTTAATTCGCTGCGCATGCCCCAGTCTGATATCAGAGCAGTACATGCTATAGATATATATACTAACAGATGTAGATATACAATTAACATTAGCATGTCGGTGACGTGAACCCATAAGATTTTCCCCTACCAAAAACTGCTCAACGCGGCTAAAGAAGTTTTCACTTCAAAAATTGATTATTTTATTCTCATTTCGGATGATCTAAAAAGTTAAAGTTTGACTTTATATTTATGAAATATAAGTTTATCCATTTATCATTTCTGACCCTTATCGTGTTAAGCTAATGGGCATAAAATAAATAACACCTTTTATATTATGAGCGTCGAGATAAAAAGTAATGGCGGCCGGCAATCGGTGTCGGTGCACTTAAGTAGTTTTATTTAAATATTTCAATCGACCTGACACAGTTTGAGTACCACTGTGCGGAGATAAGACGGGGTCACAATGAGATTTATAGGTGTCAAACAGTAGAAAGGTCTTGGAACTAAAAAATCTGCTGGTGGTTATTATACTTTTTTTTAAATTAATATTATGTCATGGTGGTCGGATCATTACGATAGATGATTTTCAACTCAATGGTTTCATCACGTCGATCGACGCGGTGTCTGTAAACGCTATCAATGAGCCAAGATAGACCACTCTTTAATGATTCAGAGATTCAGAGAGAGAAGAAACACAGAAATATTTGGTCTATTTGTCGATCGACGCGATGTACGTACTCGTTCCGACTAAGCCAATATTGTTATAAAAATTAAAATACATTTTCACTTAAAGACAACCCAAGCCCCGAACATATTTTAGTTCTTGGTTTGTCCTCGCCTGTAATACCTTTTAACATTTAAAGTAACATTGTATAACTGACTTATACTAAATGATATTATGCTTAAATGTTTCCCACAAGTTTTTACTAACAAGTGGTTTACCGCGGTTACCAACGATGTTTCGTCGTCAAAAGTAAAATTTAAATTCAAAAGACAATCCTCCGTAACTCGGCCCTCATCTGAATAAACTACAGCTGCGTTGTTCAATCGAAAACATAAAAGCAACTAAACAAAAACCGAATGTATCCAGCGATATAATAAACATCCTTACTCAGTTCGGCCGCTGGTAAAGGACATTGTAATTCAAGCTGATTGGCACACAATAATGGTATCAAACGTAAGCCATTTAAAAATTGTCCACGATAAAAGGAATAACGTAAGCGGAGGACATCGGTGTGTAAGCGAGCAAATAAACTCCGAGAGGACAATACCAGAGACGGATTCAGAAGTATTTGTAGTGTCATTAGTTCTCTGCATTCGTCTTGCTAACGAATAATTTTGAACCATATCTGTATCATTTTAAAGTTATCTTTTATTTGGAAGGTGTATAAGTTAGTTAAGAGAATACTTTCTATTTTATCTGTAATCAATCACATTTTACTGGAGACATTTTCAATTCAGTTTTTGGCTGGATTTTGCATTTTTTTTGATGAATTTTGATTAATTCAGATACTTTATTTGGCCATTTTACGTGAGATAGTTTGATTTTTGTGCACAAGTGTATTATAAATAAAAACTATGGACATGCGTGTTTAGGAGCCGACATCTTGTTCGAGTTTTGTTTTAAGATTACAATAATAATTAGAAAAACATTATATTCACGTGACGTTGGCAGAATTGTAGATGAACATGGTTACAGTTAGAAGTCACTTTTAATTGCTTGAATAGTTGTTAACGTTAACTTGCCTATAGATTTCTTATTGACGGGCAAACATTTATTTTTGAGTATTTTGCACGGGTGTAATCACTTCTTCAGCCCACAACATATGAGCGATTCCAACCGAATAATATTTATGAATCTGTATTTTCCCCATTAGGTACATTGTGGTATTACGTGGACATTTTCACACGTGGCACGTTTCCTAGCAATGTTTTCTTTCAACGTCAGTCGATAATTTTACTAATCAAACTCAATCTTGAAGCTGAAACATGACGGTTATGAAATACTTTGAAAACGATTTTGCAAATTTAGCCGATATGACGATATACGAGTACATGTCTAAATAAATATAAGTGAAACAGATTTTAAATAATTATATGCGATATTGAATTTTTAATTGCATATAAAAATTGATATTATATTTTATCAATGTGAAGTCACTCTGTCCGTCTGATGTTACCTTTTCGCGATTAAACCTCTAAGCCGATCGCTATGAAATTTCGCATAGATATAGGCTGGGATCTTGATAATGACCTAGTACAAAAAACGTAGACAAACTCGCAGGAAAAGCTAGTAAATAAATAAAAATATGATCAGACATGGCTTCCAGTGTATGGACGATTTATGATAAAATAATAATAATTTTCTTTATTTATATAAATCAAATCAAATAGTTAATGACGTTAAACAAAAATAAATAAAGTGTTGCCTTTAATTGTCCCTACATAGGCATAGTCTGACCTTTACAGTCTTTTGTTCTTTATAAACTTAATTGCGGCCGCAAATATTTAATTCCCGTGTTTAATTTAATTGAATAATATAATTCCACTTTAATTAAACACTAGATATTCACTGGGCATTGAGATACGTTTGTTATTTTTATCTTCCATTGTCATTCTTCTCGTGTGACTTGCGGTCAATTCTTTGATTTTGAGTTAAAAATTTGAATGTGAACATATTCCGCCTAATATGATATCCCTCCTTCTTATGACATCGGGTCCTTCAAGCGTAACGTGAAGAGATATTCATGCAGGCCGGCATGACAACGGCGACCCCCGATGGATTTCGATCTCTCGGTGTCAGGGACAGTACAGTCAATGAGACGAGCTATAATAACAATATCATATAAATAATATAATCTTTCACATATGAAAACAAAGAAAATATCACTAAATAAGACTCGTAAAAAGAAAAAAAAACACGTTATCGCACATTTTATAAATAAAATAAAGCCGTTTTATTTGAATTTAAACGTATCAAATCGTGTAAAAATCTTTATATTTTAGCGAACAACAGTGTGGGAGTAAGCTCTGAATAAATATATGTGTTTATTGGTATTACAACGGCGGAGCGTGTGTGAAGTGTCAACGCATGTCAGAGAGCCTCCAGAGAGATAGGGTTGAGCAAAACAGAACTTATCTTATTTCCTCTCACATAAATCAGTTTGAAAAGTCGCGGTGATCGAGTGATTTGGACCGGCGGAATATCGATTCCATCTCCGCAGGTTCGATTCTCGGCATGTACCATGGAATTTTTCGAAATTCGCGTACATTAACTAATTTAAATTGGTGAAGGACGGAGTTTTTGACAGGATCTTGAACTGGCATGTTGTGTTCTTTGTTTTAATTCATTAACTTAGGTTTTTTGACCCTATTTTGTGTTATATTGGTGACATTTTGCATGATATTAATTGTGCATACGTGAAGTGGATTATAAATATAAACTGAAAACATGCATTTTGAGTTGCCACAAAAACTCCCTTACATATAGTTCTGGCAAGGTAACAAGGTTCTAAACTAAACATCTTGTTTGAACTCATTTTGAAGATTAGAAAAGACTACGAAGGCTTAGCTTAAAATACTTGCATCCAGTGGCTATAATACATTAAAAAACGGTGTAGGACAACATAGTGAGAAAAAATTCGCCAGTAGGTCCATGGGCTGGCGTGGTGTTTAAGCCCGTGCCTTCCCTTGGGAAGAGGCTTTTACTCAGCAGTGGGACAATTAAAATCAGATATTATTTCATTTTTTATAAATCAGGTGAAATAATATGTTGTATTTTTATAGTAAATACACAAACTAGAACAACACTAGAATAAAATGATCGCAAACATTTTTAAACTTCCCTTTAACGCTGTTTAAATGGAACATTACAGCAATTGCTCGATCTATCGACAGACGGGTATTTTTTGCCTGCTTACTAATGGCTCTGGTAACGATGTTATTTGACACTCGTTCCATCCTAGTCAACATGAGGTACAAAATCAAAATTACTTTACTAAATTTTGGCTCTAAGAAGGCACTAATGAACGTTAAAACACTACCACCGTGGGTCACAGCGAGCTTGAAAATATTGTTAAATTTTCTCATTATACCACCATACTCACATTACCATTATTATTAAAAAAAAGTTTATAAATATAAAATTAACTATTTGTTTGATGGTGAAACTACGACGTAAGTTCGAATCCCTGCAATGAGCCTCAGCTTTCGCTGAAGAAAAATATCGTGAGGAAACCATAGCATGGTGGTAGGGCTTTTTCTAATGTCCGCCTGGGTAGCTACCACTCTCAAGTTGAAAATCTGTCGCCAAGCGCCAATAGGTGTGTTCCGGCAGCTGCGCCTGAAAGTCAGTCTTTCACTAGGTTAATCGTATTATCATCTTGGGCGACATCGTCATTTAACATTAGTTTAAACTGTGGCTACTACGCATAACCTATAACGATTTAAAAAAAGTATTAAATAATGCACGTTTTACTGTCAAATGGCTATTATGGGACGGTATGCTCAAATGGTTATCATGCGATTACATGAATGATAGTGATGTCAGGGAATGATTCCTTCTATGAACATCCACTACATATAGTTATTAATTGTAAATATAATTATAATACATAGTTAGAAAATAAAAAATGATAAAATCTATCGATCGAACCTATCGATTGATAAACCTATCTTGGTGGCTGTTCTCGATGACTGGGATATTTTCCGAACCGGTGGTTGTGTTCTAACGTTCATAATTGCCTCCTTATGGTTTAATAAAGTATATTTTTTAATAAACGTAAATTTACAAAGATAAAAAACTTGGTAGCCCTGAATGGAGTGTAAGGTCGCGGAAACGTAATCGGATACGGTGCGGTTGCATCGCGTTCGCGCTGCGGTCGCGTACTGCGCCCGGCGGGACAATCGCTGGGCGAGCTTTCATTAAAAATAAATGAGCACAGACATTTTTTAGACTTCACTTTTAACGCTATTTAAACGGAACATTACAGCGGTTGCGTAATCTATCGAGTATTTTTTGCCTACTTGCTAATGGGGCTGGATGTTATTTGAAACCCATTCCATACAAGTCTACGTGAAGTTAAAAATCAAAATACTTTATCCAATTTAGGCCCTATAAAGACACTTATGAAAGTCAAGAGTTTATTTCATACTTTTTTACTCTGTAAATAATATTTACAGTAATGTAATCATTATAATATTTTAGTAGATATGCAGAGACACAAGTAGATACTAAAAGTTATGCCAATCTACAGCAAATCGCAAACACGAATACAGTCTTTCAGGTCAGTCATGAAAGTATGATAGATTGGTGCTCATAAGAATTGAGTGGGAAAGCCTCCCATACCAGTGCGTGTTGCAAGACACATCCTTCAAGATGGAATACAACAGAGTGAGAACTGTTCTATTGCAAGAGGAATACGTCTGGTAGTATGGTAGTAGTGGATAGTCGAACGAGGGACAGCTTCTACCACACAGGTAAATTAACTATTAATTCTGCAACATCAGTATACAATTTTTGATAGAAGTACTTATGAAAATAAGTCAGAGAAGCAAGAGAAAGATTATTTAAAAGTTTTCTTAATAAATTACAAGCCGAATATGCTGAAATAGTTTTTAAGATTTTTAATATGAAAGCTGTATAAGTAATCGTGCTTGCAATATGAAACACTATTGATTTCATTGTATATTTTTAAGAGGCAGGTTTTTTGTAGAACTGAGCACACTCTAAATCCCTAACTGGAAATAATATTATACATAACTTTTTGTTTGTTACAGAACCCAGTAACTAGAATGCTGTTGTTGTGAAAATAGTTCCAATTGTTAAACCCACAGCAGAATTATTTAGATATCATATGTGATAAGAGATTATAGTGCGCATTTAGCTTTTTTTCATCTCCCTCATGTTGAAAATCTATCGCTAAGCATCTTTCATTGTCTTTCGGCAGCTGCACTTAGGCGTATTACCTTCTTCAAGCGGATCGTAAGACCAACTAAAATTATGGTTGAACGCTAATATAACTGGAAACTTTATATAAAATATTAGAACGCATCTTCCACTTTATCTAGATACCAAAAATCTTGGCCACGGTAATATGTTTGCCGTTTTGTTAATTTTTCGACAAGATTTATTTGTTTCGCCTTCGGACGTGTTAAATTGTTGATTGACGACGCACATGCCTTTCGGTTTGAAAATATCGAATTACGATGATGTCGACGAGATTATATTTATGCAGAATTTAAACAATTCTTGTTTATACCTAAATGCCTTTTTGTAAATGGAGAAATGTAAATGAAAAAAATAATTTTACATTTTCCGACAGTTCAGTGTCCCTTCGGATAATTAAATTTTAAACTCATCAGTTTTTATTAGTACTTTTTTATTGTGCTGGACCTCAATCTCCTCTTTTGTTAAGTGACGATATGGCTAGAGGGAGAGTGGCTCTCCAGTCCTGCTGCCGGAACACATCTGTTGAAGCTTGATGATGAATTTTTAAACTAAAGGTGTTAGCTAGCTGGTCGAGCAATTGTAAATGCCCTATATAACCTTTTTTAATTTAATTTATATACTAGTGTACCAAAAGTTCTCGAGTGGCAGCCACGTACCAGAAGACGCAGCATGGGAAAACTTGCCACAAGGTGGATCCTCAAGATGGTGTAAGTTGCTGGAATCCGCTGGATGCAAGCAGCGCAGGATTGGTCATTGTGGCGATCATTGGGTCTATTTCCAACAGTGCATGTCTTTCAGCTGAGATGATTATGTACTAGTTGTTAGACAAATACTCTGTCAGTACTCTTTCAGTCAGGATAGTGTTCCCATTTCTAATTATTTAGGATTACAACGGCATTATATCTACTCTTAAATTCCACTAGAGTCATCACTAGATAGAATTTGAAACAAAAAACGATGACTTTATTATTTATAACCAGTATCTAATAGAAAAACTAAACAAACGGGTGGGCGAGTGGATTATTAATTTAATTGTACAACATTTTTGTTTAAGAAATTAATAATATTTGTCCCATAAAGTGTTATGTTTAAAGTTGATATTAAAATATATATATATATTACAGTCATATTTTAAATTAATAAATTAACTTGTTGGTAAGTCTAGTTTTATTAGAATTTTAAGCAATTTTTTTTTATGAAAAGGTTAGTAGTAATTGTAGGCGCTGGTTTATTTATTTTTAAAATTAGCCTGATTAACGAAGGGGCAACCTTCCTAGGTCGATTACAAGTATGCACAATGATACGGAATGTAACAAATGGACTCATCAGTATGCAGTTATGATAAGTTTCGGAGGCTTTCTCTGGATCACTGGTGTTGCAGCAACGCACCAAGCACCGTCATAATCAATATTGTACTTAAAAGTTTATTATTATAATTTTTATAAATAGCGCAGTCACCAATGTTCGAGGTTTCGATTTAAAACTCGAACTGACATTTGGTGTAAGGGAGAAAGGGATAGACAGATACTAGGAAAAAGGATGGAAGTTGTATCATTTTACATACGAGTATTATTATTGCCATATTTTAGCCTAACCAGTAACCGTAGATAATTAAAACAATAATTATCAATGGTAGTAACCGATAGACATCTGATCTAATCCTAATAGGAACTCAGTTCTAAATAACGTCTGTCACCGCCACTGAGAACTGAGTTGGAAGTATCGCTTGTTGTTTTGTTTTATAATTTATAACGGCCGATGAATAAGTCCTTAAGGCCAGACTTAGTAATACTTTCTAATTTTCAAACTACGTTCTAAAAACGATGGTCCCCTTGTTACAACTTTACAAATGCCACCAATATTATATAGTATAAGGCCAGTTCGAAAAAAAAAGAGAAACGTTTTTAGAGTACCAATGTAATTATGTGGGAGAAATATATAACTGTTGATTTCGCGGCGTTTGTAATCGCAAATTCGTCGCTTGGCTGGCGTGGTGATTAAACCGATGCCTACCCTAGGGAAGTATTCTTATTGCTAACAGTGGAACACTTATAGGATGGTATTATTTTATTAGCGTGTATTGATTTAAAAAATCGCTAATATTATAATTGACACGCGCTTATGCATTTGTGTATAATATTTGCACAAGCAAAATTAAGAATACAGTTACGTATGTGTGCTTAGCGCAACTTTATAACGACTTTGGAAATCTCTCTTAACTTTATGCCTACAATCTTGAGTTTTGTCTGTTCCAGATAATAAATATATAGGTATCTAAAAGTAAATATATGTGACAGTTTCTATACATTATGTATTTCCATAAAGTTGACACCCCGCCGTGCCGTGCAATTTGTATATCTTGTATTTGTATGATAGCAATTTAAATACCTATCAGTTATTTTTAAGAAGTACTTTTATCACATTATATAAGAAGTATTTTATATAACAGAAGTTGTGACTAGCAGAACCAATTCTACTGAAGAGTAATATCAAATTTAGACATAGGGATATTTTCTAATCGTTAACTCGGAATATGAACGTGAATTTGTGTATTTAGATTTTCTGATAAAAAATAAAGAAAATACTTGTTTTTTTCTAAATTGTTTTTTTCTTATGAAATGTTTATTCCTCTATATAAATAACTAGCAGTGGCCCGCGGTTGCACCCGTGTACATTTTAATAGAAATCGCTGTTTGATGATATTATACTTCAGTATAGACAATATTTTTATCGGGCGGCCAGCGTTATGCGTCACAACTCACACGGCTCGTTCGTGCCACCACACCTATAGTCATAAACCCGAGCCGAGTGTTGAAGTATTTTAATTTTACATTATCTCCCAAACTATGCGTTCAAATAGCATACTGTAAAGGGCAAAGTTTATCCACATATAATTTTCTTAATGATGAAGTAATTTTAGTTAGTAAGGATTAATATGCCATGCCTAATAATAATGCTCATAAATCAATTTTCAATTTTCAATCAATTTTTGTCACAAAATACCTTATTGTGGTTTATTTAAAAGAGATACGCATATGGTATCAGTATAGGCATATATTTTAAATATACTAAGGAGCAATATTTTTGTAGAACATTGTATTTACGTATCACTAACCATTACACCAACGCACGCGGATAAAGCAGTTCGGGTGCGCTGTTTCTTCCGACTTACTTAACAAAAATCAGTATTTAAGGTTAGCTGAGAGATATATCCTATTGCTAGATAGCCTATACTATTCCTCTTGAATCTGGCTATCATATACAAATTTATAGAATCCGAGTGGTAGTTCCAGAGATTAGTGAGCTTAAACAAAAAAACTCTTCCGCTTTATTATTATCATTGTATTAGTATAGATTTATGTCAACTCCAAACAGTTGATGCAGGAATTAAATTTATGCATAATATGAAAGAAATTTCGTGTATGGCTTGTCATAAGAATTTTATGACATTGGCAAAAAAAACATGTTGGCAAATATAGTCTTTTAAGAAAAAATAAATCACTTGATGTTATAAAAAAACGCGAATAGTTCTCGAATGGAACTACTGGAACACATATTTTGTGTTGAGACTCAGAATCTAATCGTAACACTGTAATATGATTTCATAGTAATGTATTTAAAATAATGTTGAATAAAAACCAAACGTATTCTTATCCTTTCTTGAATTCCTCCGATAATATTACAACTTACCGACATTTCGATTAAATATATAAAAATCGACCATCTTTATTTACCCGATTTACGATCGTATAAAAATTTATTACAATGTCGTTAATTAAATTAAAAGGAGAAAGAATATCGACGAACATTCGCCGTGAGTCGAGATCCGCCGCCGCCGGCCCTTGCGCAAGCGCCTGTCGAAATAATCTCCCGTATGATAAAGGCGACACTAATGTCGTACTTATTATTTGTTAATGGCATGATAATTCGGATGTAACTGTTTCGAACGACTTATTTACGAGTACGGTGACACTGGTAATTCTTACATCGTTGTTGATTTAACGGGAATATTAAAAAGGATTAGTTTAAACCTATCTTTCTCAAAGTGGGCGATAAAGCCCCCTTGTGGGCGCGGTAGGTTTTCAAGGAGACGGTAGAAGGCTCAGACAAAATATATTTTAAAAACAAATAATAATACTTTTTTAATTAATCCGTCCGGGATGATGATGGATTAAAAAAATAATTTTGCCTCCAAATTCGGCCTATATAATGAGATCTTTATATAAGTTAGACTATATAAGTTAGACTTACATCTTTTATCGCATTTAGTAAAGGGTAAAAATGAGAGTTGCGCGCGCATCAGTTGACGAAAGTTCGACATGATAAAGTAAAATGTATTTATATTATAATCGTTGATGGTTAACTTCATCATGATTGTTTTATGTTTAAATAATTAATGATAAAATAATTATTACTATTAATATTTAATAAAATACAAATTTATATAAAATATTTGACTATAGATAGAACGTTATTTATCGCCTATAAACAAGTTTTACTAAAAAAAATGAAGAACACGTATCTTCTTTTCTGGTTCTCTTTTTAATATTTACATATTTGTAATTTTACTATTTGTTAAGATATTCTTCATAATAACACATGAATAATCACTCCCTTCTGGTGATTTGTTCCTTTTCTTCCTGTTTTGTTCTCGAGATATGAAATTTTGTCTAAAAATCATCGTAAAATAATCTGCGTAAAACCAACAAAGTCTGTAAGCAGTTAAAGAATCACGAATTATAGTTTTATTAGAATAAGCTATATAGTAGTATGGCTAGGTAGTAATTTGAAGCCATGATGGCTTAGTGGTAGCATATACGGATACCGCGTCCATCACGTGAGTTTGAATACATGAGTTCCAACGAGACTGTGCTTACGGTGAAAGGAAAAATCGGGATAAAACTATAGCATGGCTGTAGGACATTTTGTAATACCTTCGTTGATCCAACTAACTCAACTTGAAAATCTGATACCAAACACCTATAGGTGTGTTCCGACAGCAGCGCTTAAAAGTCAGTCCCTCGACTAGGCTTAGCGTAATCTTGGGCCACATCGTCAGTTATTAATGGCGAAAATCTATAAAGTATTAAAAAGTGTACTGGAAATATACTTAATGTAATGAACAATACAATATAATCCAATAACAAAACCACTCCAAGAGAACGACAATCCATCAATCCATAAATATCTCCACACCTTACGTACTTCCGCTACAAATAAAAACATTCAAATTAAAATTTTAAAGGCAATCGACAATTCGATATTCTCATGTATCAGTAATTTATTAAAATTTTAAATATAGAATTTTCTCAGCAAATATCGCACTCGGTGGAATCTAAATGTACGCAGGACCATTAGCTTTATCTCATTATTCAGTACTAGGTATAAATCTCACTAATGCTTCCATATCTTATAAATCTCCGGATGGCTGCTTAATTAGAATGAGCTGGGTAGCGATCGCGTATTACTGGGGCTAACGAAAGATACTGTGCTTAGTTGGATACGGTTAAATATAGGTAATCTGTTTATGAATCAATTTCCCGCTTCTATTGATGCGTTGGTAGTGAATGTACGGATTACAGGAACCTGTTAATATTTTGAAAGGTGATAGAATCTGAGCAAAACTTGACTGTATAACTTACGCAGCTTATTGCTGTGCCGTCATATGTGTAAGTAACTAACGTAACTGTAAGTGTACTCAAATAGGATTACGAAATAAAACTAAATACTTTGTTCAATTGAGGCCCTGAATATCAAAATCTGAAAATATATCTATGCTCGAGAACAGCCAGTACGAAAATAAAGTCAAGTGTGACTATCTACACCACAATAAAAAGGGTGTGTGTGCGATTCACACACGATAGAAGTGAAACTTCATTTTAAAAGACATTTTCTATTTTATTTAAACAGTGTGCAATATACATACACACCGACATTTACTCTCTTGCTCTGGCTCACACAAAGAGGAGAGACCGATAATGTGCGTTAAACGTTTAACATTTAACGTTTAACGCTTGGAAGTCGCATAAGAAGTTTCACTTCAAAAAATAAGTTTAGCAAGCAATTTCATATACCAGCGGCCTAGCTGGCAAAGTATGTAGTAGCCTAAAGAGAATGATTAACAAATTGTAAGATTTCAATGATAGTATATTGTTTGACAAAAGGAGAGGTTCAACTTTCAAACTTAAAATAAATTAATTACGGTTCCTTTTCGGCCAACTGCCTTGTCCAAAATATCCTGCTTCGAAATATCTTACAATGAAATATACACCGGGATATGAGAGATGACTGCGGCCACCAGCACGCGGAAAAGGTCGTGTTATATGTTTAGTTTTCACTGTTACTGCGATATAATATAGTGTTGTAAATATAAATGCGTTAATAGCCCGCCTGTGACATAAGCCTGGGAATTTATTAGGTCGATCCGAATGAATGGTTGTATTTACTTTACGCAAGCGAGAGTGTAACCTCATAATCACGGAAAAGTTTAAGACAAGCTCTAAATAATACATACAAAATAAAATATAATGAATGGCATGAGAGTTAACTTATTGAGTGAATTATTTTGTTTAGTATTCACTTTTACCGAAGGTAAATAAAAATTAAAAATACTTAGTTCAATTTAGGCCCTGAGAATGAACTGGCAATGGAAAAAGTAACCATCACAGTTAGTTAAAGCCTACTATCAGCATCATTTTCTCACAATATAATTATCAATTGTATTTTTTTTATAGATATCATCTTAGGTATAATTATAATATGATAATTATTTTCATATTGTCTTTTTTTTTTTGTTTTTTTTTTCTCTATACTTTCGAGTTCATTTTATTGTATATACGCAGTTTGTTTCTTGCTATTCGTATACCCTTTCTCTCTTTTTGTATACTTGTATGATATTTCAATATATTATTTAACTATTTAATTTGTAATGAGTCATCAATATAAAACATTACAGATCCTTCAATACCAAAAATAAAAATGGCGTTGCATTTAAATGCGATAAATATTATAAAATAATTTTCAGTAAAACATTTCCTTAACCATTTCATTAATAAGAAAATTCAATTGACTTCTTCCATAAAACAAAAAACTTCATCACTCTGAAAATAAACTGACAAAAAACATGAGCAATATTAACTTATTACACGTACGATCTGATAGGATCATTACAACAATACAATATTACCATACTGTTTGTATAACACTCGATAACAAAAGGCATTCATTGCAAATTACTGTCAAATTAGATGTAGGTACTTGTACGTAGTAAAGTGGATTTGAATAATATCTATTTCGTTTTATTTGAAGTTCTATAGGTAAATGAATCTTTATTGTAATGGTGCTAAGCGACTTACATTGATATCGCCGTTTTACGACTGTATTGTGGAGATTGTGGCATATCGTATGCCATATTTATTCATTTTTTCTTTTCGATCTAACTATACTATTAGCGATAAGGGCCCTGAAGCCTAATACGGCTTTTACAGCTTCTCCGAACTAGAATATAGCAAGCGACAGAAAAACAATTTTATACTATGATTCATTTCCGTAGTCAGGTTAGAGTTTTTACACTTTTCCTTTTAATCGTAGATATTCTTGTCTCGATGGTTGTTATTGCAAAAGAAACATTCGTAGTTAATTCAATTAATAATTTATTGGCATTCGAAATTATAGATTCTTTTAAATTTCAACTGTTAATAATCTGGCACGGACTACCACACGAGGAGATTATTCGTACGTCATAGGTAGTTAGGTCTAAAAAAGTTACGATACATGAGCCCATCTTATATAACAGTAAAGAAAAATACCGTACATGCAAAATATAATCAGCGAACAGATGGTAAATAAGGTTAAAAACGCGCATACGCGGTCACACACACATACACACAATTAATGTCATATGCTTTAGTTACAAAAGCAAACTGTTATTAGCTGTAAAGCATGTTTTTTGTTGTGTAACAAGTAATTCTAAATGTGAATATCCACTAAACTGATAAATAATTTATTTACAATCTGCTTTTAACTAAACATTTATTGGGCAGCAAAGAACTGAGTTCATTGAGGACTGCGGTTCTGTGTTCAGTTTGGTATATATAGCAAAACTTTCAGTAAATACCTAGACACGCTGTAGCATGTCAAGCCAAGTTCAAGCTAAAAGAATGGCGAGCAGTACATTACATAATATTACACGAACCATTTGGAGCTACTTTTGACGCCCTCATAACTCAAAAGCTATTTCACATAAACATGTCAAATTTGGCTCATATATTGGCTTGTTCGAATATACGAATATATTATAGCCTTCGCAAGTGCTAAAGCTGTTCGTTCTTATTTTATTCTTCCGAAAATTTGGCTTGCTGTTACAAACTAGCCATCGAACATAGGGCTCTTCCATGACTGTTTTAGTAGGTACTTAATAATAATTTGTATATTCGAATCTAGCCAAATCAAAATTTAAGCTTCAATA